>CM076581.1:1100832930-1101579084 GCA_034641835.2 Pinus albicaulis
TATATATAAAAGGGGATTACAGAAGTCCTGAATATTTTTTATGTGTGGATATGATGATGAATACCCTAGAAATTTTTTAAAATTATTCATTAACTATCAAATCTAGGAGAACAAATCTTGAGGATCCAGACATGCACGAGGTAAGGGAAACCACAGACTGGAATACTCTCTTATGGGTATGACATTACGGTTGACTATTTTTACTCAAAGGAAAACCTAACAAGATATAAATAAACTTGTTTTTGATGACATGGAACCAACTAACATAATCATATCCCAAGCAGTTTCCCTTCTAAGAGAGTTGTTAAAATCTAATTTTAAAAGGAAGATATAGGTTTGTATTCTCTAAAGACTTCAAATGCATGATTGGATCCAAGGAACCAGGCCTTGGGGTATTCCATGTCCCTCTAAATAATTTTTTTAAAATCCAAATTTTAATGGAGAAAGACAGGTCTACAGAATCTAAAGCTTTCAAATGTGATATTGGCTCCAAAGGCCCGCAACTTTGGATCTCTTGTGTCCCTCCAAGAATTCATTTTATCCATACCCTTCAAGAATTGATCTTTGATGGAATGTATGAGGGGAACACAGGGCCTACAGGTGCCAGGGGAACCAATTGTAACCTATCTGGAAATTCCATCCATAAGTTATCTTGAGTATGATAGAGGACAACAAGAAAAATTGTTGAACCTGCTGTTATCTTCTAATTGCTTTTCCTTTTCCAAAAGCTTAACAAAATGTAGATTAATTATGTGTGGGATTCTCTTCTGATTGTCTCCACCCTTTAAAGTGTCCCATGAAGACAAATCTATGTGTGGACAATCAAGATTATGTTTCTTTTATAATCCTTTGAGGGTTTAGCGTAATAAAAACTACAAAAAAACAAAATTGGGCAGCTTATTTACTAGCGAATGAAGGTAATCGATTTGGGTAAAGGATTTATAAGAACTGAACAGTGATAGAGACAGAAATTTATCCTTCCACTTCCCTGAATCCATTGTGAAATATTAGTAGATGGAAGATATAGAGTGGGTATGTACACCACTTACTAAGAAAATTAGAGGGAGCACACAACCCTATGAGGATAAAAAGGAAATTTTCCCATGATTACTGTTATTGCCTATATCCACCTTAGGCTGAAAGAAGGTAGAGATGGGATAACACCAAACCACGCTCAGTCTGGTAGCTAGCCCTACCAGAACAGGAGAGGGCTCTCTCTGGGTCAATCTCAGCGAAAAGTATTAAATGGGGCTTGAGATGACTGAAACAACAACTGATATTAGGCTAGATATACAAATATGAGGATTTGTTTTGATTTTTTGGGGTTTTGATGGAAAAAAGGGAAAGGCAATTTTGGGGTGGGGGATAAGGCCAAATTCTTGCAGAGTTCAAGTTGGGGAAAGGAAGGCAACGACTTTGATGTCTTAGATTAATTGAATGGATAGAAAAGACTGTTGAGGAGCTAAAGAGGGAAAGAGGGTGCAAGGATCCTCTTCAAACTGACGAAAACATATCAAACTAAACAAAAGTTTAAGGCAGAGCACCAGCAAACTAATGGATTCTACCTTAGTTACTCATTTGTTTAATTTCAGAAGCAAAGAGAAGGGAAATGGAATACATAAAACATTAATGAAAATTACAGATACATGGAGAAAAAAATCATCAAAACTCAGAGCCACAAGGATCCCAACAAGTGCTGCAAAACTCTGGTCTTCCCTTTGCCAAAAAGATGAAATGAATATACAATGAGGTGCCAAACTTTTCCCAAGAGTCCAACCCTGAAAATGACTTAGAAAATACATAATATAGACCAGCCTAACCCCTCCCCATGCCTCTAGGGGTCAAGCTCATCCTTCTAGGAGCTGTTTCAACCAATTCTAAACTAGGAACTGAAATCTAGGCAATCAAACAACTTGTCTCTATATGGTAGGAAACTGATTCATTCATTTAATTTTCACTTTTTAGTTAATGAATCCTATAGAACAAGTAAAATGTGCCAAATTTACACCATATTCATGAAATTACATCAAATTAGATCAAAATTTACATCAAAAAGTGAAACTAGGCAAAATTGGGCGAAATTTTGAGCTGAAGAGTGAAAAATAGGCCAAAATGACCAAAATCTCTATGCGTAGCACATTTTTGGAGCTGATTTTTAGGCACTTCCTGAAGTCCAGATTGAGACAATGATAGCTCTTTGGAAAGCCCTGCCTGTCTACTTTCAAACCCAAGTGGAATTTCTGGATTTGGATGTCATTTTCCCCTCCAAAACTTCAATCTCCCAAGACTGGTTCCTATGTGTGCAAAAAGTGGCAGAAAGGCCATTTTCAAGGCGTTTTTGACCCTTTAGGCCACCCAGAACTTGATGAAATCCTTAGACCATTCTTGAGCATGCATAAATTTTTACAACAAATCCAAAAATGTAAAGTTTTCCTCCAGAAGATCTCTCAAACGTAAGCGCACGCAAGGTGGCGTTACGTGTTGGGCAGGAAAATCTGTTTTGTGACCAAAAACTCAAAATGAAAAAATTTTCCCCAAATTTGCTGAAATTTGGAGTGAAAGGTCCCCCATCAAGTTCCATGCTCAGCCAAAGAAGCTTCGTCCAAGATTTGAAGTGGATCAAGCCTTTTCCGACGTTTCAGTGCCCTCCTTAGCCTCACCTTCAGGATCTTGATCCTTGCTTTGCAAACGTGTGTGCGGGCCCAATAGTGGTTCTTCATGTGTCTGAGCATGTCCTTTTCCTTTTTTTCCTTTTCTAAGAGCTTCTCCAGATGGATATCGACTATTTCAAGCCAAGTCTCTCGATCATAGGATGTGTCAGTATCTGTCTCCATGAGAATTTGCAAGGTGTATGTTGGCTTGTATGTGTTGAAAAGGAGAATTTGGTGCCTTTGTCTTAGTGTCAAATGTATGTCAAATGGGAGGGACTGTAGGAGAAATATGGCAATGGGTAAAATGGGTTTAATCAAGTGATAATTTTCCCTTTGAAAACTTGTGATTTTGACAAATGTAGAGACAATGGGACAATCACTTGATTTTTTGGGATAAACTTGGGATTTGGGGAAATTTTACAAGTGGAGTAAGGATAATGGGAATGAGAGAGGGATGGAGTGAATTTAGGGGTGAAAGAGGATATGGGAATGGGCTGTAGTGATAAATGAATAGTGATGAGGGATGGGAGAGATAACAATGTTTTGGGGATATTTGACTAGGGTTTGGGGTAGTGGGATTAGGGATTTAGGGTTAGTTGATTAGGGATATGGGATATGTGGATTGGGTAGATGAGAATGTAAAGAAAGGGAGAAAATGATTGAGGGAATGAAAGATTGAGGTAATGATGGCATAAGAACCAAACTCTAAACCCTAAGGAAACAATTCTTCAGCAAGAAAATAGGGTTTGAATTTTCTTCACCTATTGAAACACCATAAACACTAATGGAAACTCATACCTTGGCAACATGGAGATGTTAAATTAGTTGGGAAATGAAAAATTTAGAAATTTGAGAGCTTTGGTGGAATATTTGAATGGATTTCAGGCTTTTTGGCCCAATGTGCCGTGCCAGTTATAAATTTACACTGCAAACCCTAGCCCAATGCGTAGCGCCATCTCAATGCATATCGACTTTTGCAGGAGGCTTTTGGAGGCCTTCCTGGTGTCCAAATTGGGCGCAGGATAGCTCGTTGGAAATATTATTGATTATACCTTCCAACCCAAGTGGAATGTTTCAATTTGGAGTTCATTTTCCTTGTCAAAAATCAAATCTCCCAAGACTGGTCAAAATGAGCAGAATGAGGCTGCCTCAAGGCAGAGAGCTGTTGCAGTCAACTTTTGAAGGTCTTCCTCAACTCCAAATTGAGCTCATGATAGCTCGTTGGAAATCTATTTGTGTCTATTTATCATTTGGCCAACCAAGCTAGGAGAAATATTGATTTTCCCAAGGTCACTTCAGAGGTGCATCAATTCTCCTGAGGCAATTGTATTTTTTACATTTCTCTAAAACCATGACACCTGTGTAAAAATTAAAGGAGGTTTTTCTTCCTTGGCCTATTTTGGACAAAAAAATCTCTCAGTTTTCCCAAATTCATATTTTATTGCTCAGAAACATCATTTTAGTAAAACTTATCCTGATGTGTGGAACAAGGGATCTGTCGAAATGAAGTGAAATGAAGGGGATAAGGGGCTTCTAAATTCTTGAGAAAATTTTGGGAAGTAGGGAGGGATGTTAGGAAGTAGGGGAAAGTGTAATCTTAGAAATTGAGTGAGGGGAAGGGGTCCAAAAGGGAAAAACACAGGCCTACCCTAGAAAATTGCCAAGTTATAGCAAGAAACTAGGGTTTGTGTGAAAATGATGAATTTGGGGGATATCAGTGATGGGAAGTGTTTAACAAGGTAAATTAAGGATAGGGGAAGGTTTATGAACATCAGGATACAAGTTTTGCTGATGATTTTTCCATCCAAGAGAAATTACCTCCAAAACCCTAGGAGGGGGAAATGGACCTTACCTAGGCACAACTGAAGCATGACCAAGGTGTAAAATGACCCTTTGGAACTTGACATGATGATCACAACCCTCTGAATGATGGTACACTCAGCCGAATGGTGACATGGACTGAAATTTGGACAAATTTGAAAGGAGTGGAAGCAAACCCTAGACCTAATGCTAGTGACCAAATTTTGCTTGAAGACTCACTGAAATGACAAAATTTGATCTTGACACCTTAAAATCACTTTGTAAGAGCATGTTTGGTCACTGGAGGAAGGTTGCAAAGGTTGGCACTAACAATTACATCGTGCGATGACAATGATAATACATGGGAAAACTAAAGAAGATACATCCATGACCAATTCTAGTCTCCATTTTGTTCCATCCATTAAGGTGCTTTAGAAGACTTTCCCAGATCGTGATCAACATTTCCCTCAAATCCACTTAGCAGTACCTAAGTCTTCCTAGATGGAGGTCCAACACCATTTTGATGGCAGAAGGTTTCTTAGAGGGCTTGTCCCCATGGATTTAGATTGTGAGGGTAACTATACATAAAAGAGTGCACACTTAAGGGTTGATGGAAAAATTTATATATAAATCACCACCTTATCCCTCCTCAAGCATTATTCTCGATGAATATTCCTTTGCTCGGGGCTTGTATATATTATTCTATTCGAGGAACCAATGGTTGTGAACGATTAACTAACATGATTAGTTGGAAAATGGGAAAAGTGAAGATAGAGTCCCTTTGGTATAGAATCTTTAGTATATTGTTTCATTAAGTGGGAAAAATACAACAGACTACGTCCATCACACAAAATCCTTTCAATTGTGTTACAATTATCAACTAACAACAACCATCAGGCACTGGCCTTTACACAGATAAACTCAAAAATATGGATGGGGCGGAGGATCATTGTGATGTTTGGGTCAACATTTCCCTCCTATTCCTTCCCCATGTGTTATTCTCATTGAATATTACTCTCTCTGAGGCCATACTTATTATTAAATTGTAAGAACCAATCCCTGATATAAGTAACCTACTTTCCCATCCAGATCTACTAAAAAAAACAACATAGTGGCCATTCAACATAGACTCTTTATAGTGAAAGGTGAACATTGTTTCCTCAAGGGAGAAGTATAGCAGATTGGAACCATCACCAAATTTTCTTTCATTGGTATTAAGGTTTTCACATCCGGTGGAAGTCTTCTGCCAAATAAACTTGGGGCTAGGTGGGTTGGGGGATGATGTGTAGTAGTAGCTGGAATAGTGTCTATGTGAAATCACCCACCATATCTTATGCTTTTAACATTGCCTAGATGGGAGGATATGTGAATAACATTATTGTGTCTTCTGAATTTTGCACACAATTTTTGTAGGGGATGAGTCTATTGTAACTGAAACCCCTAAGAGCATCAGATTTGATTAAGAATATTCCCATGGAAGTAGCACTATAAGACCACACTAGGAGATGAATAAGGTAATGGACCTGGAAGACCACATCAAGAGATGAAAAAATAAGTATATGTATGAATGTACAGGCCTAATGGGAATACTTAGATGCTCTCTGTTATCAGATGTGTTATGTTCTGACGCATTTAGAGTTCTTCAGGTACATAGAAATGTTGGTGGTCTAAATTTCTAATTATTATTGTGTTTCACCATATATTTCTAAGTAATAGGTGGCATAAATTTCTAAGTAATATGGTGTACCCGAGTATGAGTTGTGCATGTAAACATTGTTATCATTTTTCACTTTCCCCACCTTAAAATGGTTAAAATAACTTGGGTGGAAACAAGATGAAAAAAATAAACCTAAACAAATATAAACCACTAAAATGAAACTAAAACATATGAATCCCATAGAATACTAGAGAATGTGTATAGGAATAATAGAAAATTTAAGGAGACCAATAGGCTCAAAAGAGACTCGACCAATCCAAAAATTATAAGAATGACAACTAACAAAATTCTTAATGAATAAATAGACAATTTCAATGGTTAGCATGACAAACAGGGGATAGATGATAAAACCAAAGATGCCCTTCTTGTGATCCATCCTAGTGAGGGTCTAGGTTGCAGCCCTGTAGCAGAAATATGTATTGAAAATTGAAGGAGGTTTCCAGCTCTTTAGATTTGATAATAAATTCAAAAATTTACAAGATCAACCAAACCATGAGCCACCATATAATTTTTCAAAGGGAACTCAAGAAGGGGAACTAAAAATCTTGTAGAGTTGGTGGCATAAAATCTATACTGAGAAAACGTTCGATAAAGGGATAAGAGAACTTCAGGTCTTTGGAGATTCTTCATTGGTACTGAAATATTCACAACGTTCCTAAGACGTAACATATCGACTTGTTGGAAAATGAAAATCACCTAAAGGAGATCACCTCTATTTTTCGCAAGGTTCACTATAGCTCATGTCTTCCTAGATGTGAATGAGAAAGCTGATATCCTGTCTAAGGAGAGTCTCCTCTTAGAACCTAACAAGTTGCATTTCCTAGAGGCATATAGGGATAGTTCAATTAAAACTTAGTCATCCATAAAATGTCTTTGCTAAAATATTTTCATATGTACAGATTAGTGTATTTGTAAGGCATGGAAATATGTATGAACAATCATAAATTTCTATATCTGAGTCAGTTTTCCTAATCATCCATGGGATGGAAAAGCCAAAACTTTTTTTGAAAGTATGATAATTCAATATTTAGCATGACGATTGGGGAACATTTAGGTGAAAAAGGTGAAGATTTTTAGCTCTCATATTGTTTCTCATGAAGAAATAATTTTTGTTTCCATCTTGGCAATAATGATGCAATCTTTAATTCCAAGTATTGTTCAAAAACCAAGCCATATAAGTGAAACACTTGAACCTGAACCATTTTTCCAATTCTACTATTCTATCTTTACTTTGTGATGAATAGGTTATTTTATCTAGAGTTGTGCCAAATATTTTGACAAGTGTTTGGTAAAATGGTAAGACATGATGCATATTATAGCAGGGCACAAATAACATTCAAAAAGGACCAGTGGTTTATGCGGCAGAGTCTATGTTGTGGAAACTAGTAGATCATTAATACAAGTTCATCAAAAAGAGCATGCATATGATATATCAAGAGATAAAGCTTTTAATCAGCCCTTGAGGAACACTCACATGGCACTTCTCATCAAATTTGGATATAAAATGCAAAACTAATTTCCGAAAAATAACATTACATAAAAAGAAGGATAAGGGACGAATGTGGAAATTGTGAAGCGGAACAATACATAAATAGAGACAACAGGCTGAAGCTAAGCAACACATGTAAGCCATTTTGGAAGAGGAATAAAAGAAATTGTTCATTATAAAGAAGACACCTCTATTGCCAAGAAATATCATCATCTACTATGAAATTTATGAGCCATAAATTTCCACATAAATTCTGGGGAATTGTGGGGTTGGACGTGATATTTCCAAGGGAAAACCATAATTTATATTTCAAAGCTGCATTGGGGGAAGGCACCAGCCACTGGGCAAAGCCATAATTTATTTTTCAAATTTTCATTGGGGGAAGGTACCAGCCACTAGGCCTAGTTTAAGTTCATATACTCCCTCAGAAATTATTGACAAGCCTAACTTGTTTTCCATCTCTGCAACCTTGGCTAAATTCTCATTTCTTAAAACAACACCCCAGGGATTATTAGGATTGACAAGAACTATTAATACTATTTTCTTCTTAGCTATTGTTCCAAGGTGTTCTAAATTACCTTCCCAATTCCTTTCTGTAAATAAAATTATATTTCCTGGTTTCAATGCCATTGTATGCCAGAAATGCTTCATAAAGTGGATACCTTGGTCTTGGCAACAAATTTTTTGCATCTTTACAGCCCTAGACTACAATAGTTTCATACATGGTTTGTCTACAACCACAGGTTAAGTGGACATAATCTACAGCTAGTTGGTAAGGAAGGTCGAAGGGATATACCTTGCCAATGCCACTTGTCCTCACTCTAGACCCATTTTGTAATAGTCTATTATAGACAACCTTTGAATTTATTGCACATAATTCATGGGGATCCACACTTTTTGGATGTTGCTAACTTTGTTTGAGAAAATTTTCCTTAAGAAGTTTGTGACAGTTGGCATAGAGGTTTGATACATTAGAAAAGTGTCCATTTTGGGCACTTTTCTTGGTAGCAGAGGACATCCTAGAGGTGAAGCTATTTTTCAAGGTATCCCCTTTGTTATATTCATGAGTATGGAACATAAAGAAGTATCAAGACCTTGAGTATGGAGCACCTACTTCTATTTAAGGTTATTCATCAATTTTCATGTTAGAAGAAATGATAATTGGGAGCACCTTGGAAAAGGAACATAGAGCCAATACTGATGTAAGAGTATGACTAGATTGTTGTTGAGAAAAAACACTAGAATTGCAACATGGTGTGATTATTTTCTTTAGCTAAGAATCAAATGGATATGATTTTGAAAGCCACTGGAGCAACTTCAACCCTTACACTAGTCCAACTCCTTTGTACCAAATAAGAATGATTGAACATTGAAGGATAATATAATATGATAGCAAAGGAAATTAACAATATAAATTCTAGAGAAATCTGGGCATTTGCACACAAAGATATAACTACTAGGCTATCACATCTCCAATGAAAAATGAACTTCTACTCAAATCATTGCTTTTGGTAATTATCTCTAGTGATGCCCCTTTACGTGCAGAACCTAAATTCAGTATATATGAATGCTATAATAATTCAGAGAAGTTGGGCATGAATTTTGTAAGGATAAACCATAGATACCAGGCTTTCGTAGTCTTGAGAACTACATGTAGAACCACAATGTAGAATCTTAGTATTAATTTATAAAACCATTCTCCTAAAAATAATGATGTCCCTCAACCTAGAGTTCTCTTTGGCATTGGAGAATGTGCTAATGGGTCCTTTACTTCCATGGGTTCTCATCTCCTTAGAAATCCTAAAAAATTTGCATGTTGACTATGCCAAAGGGCTCCACACACTACCTGTCTTCATAGTGGAGAATGATAAATAAGGATAACAAATTCAATCAAACTTGTAATAAATACACAACTCAAAGTGGGAGTTATGCTAAAATATACTCGTGAAGGCTTCAAAGGAAAAGGATTTTCAAGGAATTTTAACCCCTAACTAGATGTAATCAAGCCCATTCTTTTCCTACCAACCAATAGAGGAACTCCTTTATCAATAGCATTGATTTATGTCCATTTGAAATTTTGAAATGAGGGTTTCACATTAAAATTGCAAGAAATTCATAGTGTGTTCCATAGTGTGCTTCCTTCAATGATGGTTAGGAAAGAACAATTTGTAAAGTTTCTATTCAGTATTTGATCACCATTAGGACCAGGAAGGGGTATATCTTTGATTAGGCCCTGTCCAATTCTTCTTTGAATGGGACAACTAATGGTTTCAACAAATATTACATAAAGGATCGAGGCCAAAAAACACTATTTCCAGATACATTAAAAGAACACTATCTATTAAAATCTGTCCTAATTGATGCAAAGGCAAGTTGCAGCCCATGAAAATCAAGTTCCAACTACATTAACAAAAAATGTATCAAATTCAAGCACCTTCAGCATGGAGAGGTTGAACAACCATTCCACTCTACCATAGGCTTTTTTAGTTTACCTTAATGAAGAGGGCCTCCATGCCTTGGCTTATAACTCATTGAATGCCTTCCCAATAAGAAATCACATTATCCCAAATGTATCTGCCTCTAATAAACCCCATCTATTTTTCTAGAATGATTTTTGACAAGATATGTTTTAGCTATAAAGTAAGTCTTTAACTACAATTATTTAAGGTAGATTAAGTACAGTTATCGGTACTAGCTTGTGATTAATAATGGGTCTCTTGGCTTTGAGATGAACTTGATCATACCATGTGTATGTGTCCATACAAATACTTTATACACTTGCAGAAAAATTTGGCCAAAGAAAGCCCCAATTGGCTTTGTAAAATTATTCATAAATAACCATCCTAGCCAAGGGACTTATCATCGACCATCTCCCTAAGGATCATTGTCAACTTATCTAATGTTGATTTTTAATCACATTCTGCTTAATGTTCTTACATTGATTTTCTGGGAATTTCATCAATAAAATTTTGCATGACTACCTTTCTTTTCTACATCATATCCTTGAGATTGAAAAACTATTTTATAGTCACAAAAAAATGATTTTTATATATTTACATGATCAATTATTTTTAGTTTTGTTGTTTCAAGCCTTGATGTGTTCCACTACATTGTAGTTGAGGTATATGAAGAAGACCTTGGTTGGCCTATATCATAATTTAAGCAAGTGAATTTAGGGTCTGATTTAGGCTCCCCTTTCTTTGTATATCTCTTTCACCTTTAGTCAATGTCTCCATGTAACCACACCAGCTTGGCATTGCTCACTATAAGGGCTATGTTGTAGCATCCTTAACACTTGTACCAACACATCCAGGACTACCTTATCCTTTCTTCTTCTCACTACCACTAGTCCTCTATTGTATGCCCTAAAAAATGTAGCTAATCTTCTAACACTATCACCAACCAAAGAATCCATCCTTTGTCATGACTCCCAAGAGTCAAATTACAATTCTTTTTTATAGCTTAAATGCATGATTCACACTTCAAATCAGAGATATTAAACATGAATCACATGTTCAAATCAGATTCAGGTTTAGCCAGATCCAGCTCGCCTCAATATTCAATGCACCATGTAGATTATGCAATATCCCAAAATGGGACTTCTCAACAATGCATGCCCTTAAAAACACATTTGTAGAAATGTATGCCATAAAAGTGAAAATAAATACTTGGATCCATTATATCTATAAATATAGCATCTAAATCCAAGAGGAGAGAAAAAACAAATCAAACTAGGTGAGGTAAATAGACCTCCCACACCTAGTATAGCTGGAAAAAACTAAATCCCCAAAACACTACTACACAGAATTATTACATGAAAGAGAATACATAGTCTTATGAGGGTTTCAACTCATAAATTGTAGAGAAAAATATATCTTCTCATATGTTAATCAATAATGCTTAAGAACTGAGATCTAGTCTCCTTATTACAAATAAAAGAGAACCCAGGAAGGGTTTCTTGCCATACACTCTAAGTACAATGGTGATCTTCAGAAATAAGACTGAAGAATCACTGAAAAATGAAGAATAAGGGTGTATAAGGCTGAAATATATCATATCTGATGTATATCCCTCAAAGGTCTCCTCCCATGAAAGGATGAACCCCTCAATCACAAGGAAACACTACCAAGGAGCCACAAGATCTTCTGTTGTAGTTGCTTTCAAAAATAATGCAATTTCTAGTTGGAACAGCACTGGAAATGATGGTAAAAGTATGGCCCAGTGCCACAGATCTGAAATGTGCCCAAGAACTGTCCAAACAGATTTCCCAATAGAAGGGAACCTTCCTCCTATGAGAAACTAGCTCAGAAAGTGGGATTCTAACCCCTCCATTGCTGCACCCTACAACACAGCACAATAACCTGTAGGAACTACGCTGATGAAGAATTATATAGCTTGGAATGAAAACCTAAATGTGGAAATGAATAAAATACTCTTCCAAGAGGCCCCTCAAGGAAAGAGGTGGGATTCCCACTCGGGAACACCCGGTGCTAAACAACACTGCAACCCTGCTAAACAACAAGAGGAAGAAAAGTATAAGAAGACCAATACAAAAATAATAATCTAAAACATGAATGAAAAAGGCTGCCATCCTCTTCGTTAAATAAAATGTGAGCTTTCTTTCCCTTGGCCTCACTCAGTTAGGTCATTTCCTTCAAGAGATCAATCTCCCTCCAAAACTACGTTATTCCATCATTAATCTCCACTCGTCCATAACAATGTTGCTAACTTGGTCAAAGTTGACTGAATCAACATGACCCAACCCCTGTTCACACTTGGAGGTGCTTATTTAGTTTCAAAAAATGGTTTCCTTTCACACTTGAAGTGTTTTTATTTCTGCTAAGGAGACTTATGGGCCTTCCCATCCACTTATTCACCTACCTAGTGATAAAACAACTATAATATTCCATTTAGCTTGAAGGCTAAATTTTTGGAATATTATAGTCCTCCCCTTCAAAATTTTTCTTGTCCTCAAGAGAGTGTATAGAGAGAAAAATTCCTCTCCTCCTCCTCTTGTGGCCTCCTCATCAATAGTCCCCACCACTGCTCAAAACAACTTACAATAAATCTACCCTCCAATGTTTCCTCCCAAGTATGCAAAACCAAATTGCTCACATCATGAAAAGGTGGAAGGTGTAAGTGGAAACCTTCTTGCTGTCCAATGGCCTCCTCAAGGTAGGAGTTATGACAAGAATATGGGATCTCATGCCCAACAAGAGACTCCCAAACCCATGCTATCATCCAACTAAAATGAGCCATCCTAGGTAGCTCATCAAAAGAATCCTCAACCCCTGGTTCATACAATGTGTTGGGGCTACATGGAGAGATTGAATTTTCCAATCCAAGTTGTTTCTCTCTCAATTTATTGTAAGTATGGGGTTTTTGCTGATCTTGGGCTGAAATTTCATGGCCTCCAAGAATCACCCAAGTTACCCCACAAAACAAATCAGCCATGAAGTGCTTCCTCCAAGAACTCAAGTTCTCCAAATGGCTCCTCCCATGTGGAAAAAAGATATGTAGCATAGAAATCATGGTATGCCCATTGTCTCTCCTGAAACATGAAACATGTAAAGTAGGGAGAATCATGCCTCCAATGAGCACCTTCAACTCTCTTTCCAATCTCCAAATAAAAACTCCCATGAATGTAATAACATCAGCAATATAAGGAAGCAAAAACCAATGAAAACAAGTTGCCATATGACAACCGAGAAGTGGATCATAGTTCCACACATGAAACCAGCACAGTGCATCCCTTGCCTACCTCAAATATAAGAATAACAAGAGATTTCCCAGCCACTTTTTTTCTGCCACAATCATCCCATAAGATGGCATCATGAACGTACAATGTGGTGTCAATGGTGCACACCAAGAATCATGTGGCTTCCCCCACAAACCACCAATAGAATAGCACATATCAATGCGAAAATTGTCCTTAAGTACATCATAACATAATATGAAAGAAGGGATAATCCTCCTTGGTACAACATGCTGCTCATATAAAGTAAATAAGTACAAATCATAGTGCAAAATTTTACCTTCTCCACCATGTACTTTGGCCCTTGAGCTGAAATGGCTCAACTAGAAATTCTCCCTCACCTCCAATGAGCAGGGAAGTGGCTGTGGCATCCTCTCCATCACCCTCTAGGCTATTCGTCTCTCCATATGCTGATGCATATCCTATTGGATGCCATCCCAATTGAACTCCTCCATAAAAGAATGAAATGCATCAAAGTGGATGGAAATAAAGTCCACATGAGTTGCATGTAGTAGCTTCCTCTTGAGCTCAGAAACTATAGTCAAGAAGACTCTAACATAAGAATATATGACCTCTCCAACCACCATTTATCTATCATCTCCATCAGGGTGATCAGAATCATGCAAGCACCAATATCCTTGGAGTACTCTACCAGGAGTTGAGATCTCCAATATGGATCAATCCTCCTCAGAGACAACGCTAAAGATCTAAAATGTGAAGCTCCCCACATGCTGTTGTCTACTCCTTTAGCATCCCTTATGCCAAAGTCATCCTCCAAAATGCTGCCATGCCCATCATGCAGCTACTCATGCTCAAATAGAAGTGGTGACTTTTGGAAGTTGGCCTCCCATGAGAAGCTATCATCCAAAAAGAACCTCCTGATCTTGGCCAATGTAAGCATGAGTGGCCTCCATCTACTCCAATGTATGGAGGATTCCTTCCTCAAAGGAAGTACCCCCTATTTCTCCAAATCCATGGAGCAGCTCCCTTGCACCATGAAGGTGCCATCCTCAATCACTGCAGCAACTTATGTCAACGTAGTATATGTAGTGAGAGTAGGTAGTGCTAGAAATGGGAGAATGTCTCCCTCCTCCTTGAGTCTATCCCAAACTCTTTGCGCTATAATAGACCCCTCCAAGGTCGTCACCCCTCTGGAATCTAAGAGTGGTGAACCAAATTTCAAGATGTCTCTCACCAACTCCAGATATGGTGGCCTCCCAGGTGGAATGCCTCCATGTAATGAGACATCCATGTCAAGAGTAGACTGTACATATGGATGGACAACTTTGTCCTTGCCCTCACAACACAATTTTATCTGCCTCTTCCTTGCATTAGTTCCCTGAAATAGATAGGGGTGTGTACTACTCATCAAGTGATGTTGGCCTTCCTCCCTACCTTCTCCTACCATCTACAATGCCTCACAATCATGATGTTAATTGATTGTGCCTTGACCTCCATATGTGAGATCCTGGGGAATTTCTTGCAATGATACAAGAATTCCTCCTATTGGAGCATGTCCTCCATCTTCCTCTACATGAGGTACTAGATATGCTCGAGATGTGACAACGTTGTTGTCCCCATACTTTTCTTCTTCTTTAATATGAATGGGAGCCACCTGCTCAATAACAGGATCCTCTTTTGAAAAAGGAACCTTCATTCCCTCATGTCCAAAGTCATGAAACAAATATTTTTCCTCTAGAAAAGTGTTATGCAAGATGTAAGCTTCTCCAATAGTTTTCTGAAGTGGATTTGAGTTTATAGGTTCTTCCACCCATGCACAAGTTTTGTTTATTTTGGTTTGTTTGGCTCCACCAATGATGTTTCAGAATGTTTTCCATCAAATATTTCCACTATTCTCTTAGTGAAATTTTCATAAGAAGAAGTATTTTCATTTCTTAATGAAAAAGACTCAAATATCCACCAAGCATGAGCCTTACCTTCAAAATGCAGCGCTGCAACCTTGATGGCTTCATCTTCAAAAATTTGGTGGTGCTGCAAAAAGATGTGTAACTCCTCCACCCAAGCTCTAGCTGAAAATGCTGGTGATCCATCAAAAGTAGATAGGAGAAACCTACCCATGTCATGTTGCTTGCTCCTCTCCACCTTTATCTTGCAAAACTCCTAGAAAGTGATATGATCTCTAAAATTATCAATTTGAGATTCATATTCTTGTAGAAAATCACTAAGAGTTTCCCTCCTAGGCATTTCCTCTTCTTTCATCTCTCTCATAGTAGATCTGGGCATTTGACTACACTATGTATCATAGTGTGTAGATGCATTCTCACACCTATCATGTGAAAATCTAGATTTGGATCTAGATCCAAACTCCTCTGCAGATTCCATCTCCCTTCTCATTTTCTTGAGATCTCCTTCAATGCTCTGTATAGGTTTAGGAAGAAGATTTGAGAGCCTCTCCTCCTTCCTTCCTCCACATAATGGAGTCTTATATTTTTCTTTTCTATACATCTCTCCTTCTCTGGATAGCATAATGGCTGATATCCACAGGCTGAGCCAAGGTTATGCTCTGATACCACTATAATATCCCAAAATGGGACTGGTCAGCAATGCATGCACTTAAAAACACATTTTCAGAAATGTATGCCATAAAAATGAAAATCAATACTTGGATCCATTATATCTGGAAATATAGCATCTAAATCCAAGAGGAGAGAAAAAACAAATCAAATTAGGTGAGGTAAAAAAACCTCCCACACCCAATATAGCTGGAAAACAATAAATCCCCAAAACACTTCTACACAGAATTACTACATGAAAGAGACTACGCAGTATTATGAGGGCTTCAACTTAGAAAATTTAGATACAAATATATCTACTCATATATTAATCAATAATGCTTAAGAACTGAGATCTAGTCTCCTTATTACAAATACAAGAGAACCCGAGAAGGGTTTCTTGCCATACACTCTAAGTACAATGGTGATCTTCAGAAATAAGACTGAAGAATCATTGAAAACTGAAGAATAAGAGTGTAGAAGGCTGAAAGATATTATATCTGATGTAGATCCCTCAAAGGTATCCTCCCATGAAAGGATGAACCCCCCAATCACAAGGAAACACTACCAAGGAGCCATAAGATCTTCTGCTGAAGCTTCCTTCCAAAATAACCCAATTTCCAGCTAGAACATCACTGGAGATGATGGGAAATGTATGGCCTGGTGTCGCAGATATGAAATGTGCCCAATAACCCTCCAAATAGATCTCCCAATAGAAGGAAACCTTCCTCCTATGAGAAACTAGCTCAAAAAGTGTGATTTTAACCCCTCCACTGCTACACCCTACAACACAGCACAATAACCTGTAGGAACTGCACTGATGAAGAAATTTGTAGCTTTGCCTGAAAACCTGAATGTGGAAATTAATACAGTACTCTTCCAAGAGGCCCCTCAAGGAAAGAGGTGGAATTCCCACTCGGGAACATTCGGTGCTAAACAACACTGCAACCCTGCTAAACAACAAGAGGAAGCAAAGTATAAGTAGACTAATACCAAAATAATAATCTAAAACATGAATGACAAGGCTTCCATCCTCTTCCTTAAATAAAATTCGAGCTTGCTTGCCCTTGGCCCCAATCAATTAGGTCATTTCCTTCAAGATATAAATCTCCCTCCAAAACTGCGTTATTCCTTCATTAATATCCACTCCTCCATAATAGCGTTGTTGACTTGGTCAAAGTTGACTGAATCAACATGACCCAACCCCTGTTCACACTTGGAGGTGCTTATTTAGCTACTAAAAAGGATCTCCTTTCACACTTGAAGTGTTTTTATTGCTGCTAAGGAGACTTATGGGCCTTCCCATCCACTTATTCACCTACCTAGTGATAAAACGACTATAATGTTCCATTTAGCTTGAAGGATAAATTTTTGGAATATTACAAATTAAAAGTATTGTTAGACATAGGAACACACATAGTCAATGGATCAAATCCACCCCCACCTATGTTGTAGATTGCCCCTCGCTTCTCTCATTTCAACATGCCCCAATGCAAGCAATAAATATTATTTTTTTCCAGACAGCTAACACAATAGTATAACATGAAATTTTTAACATATATTTCCAATTCATTAAACTTGAAACATTGTTGAATTGATACTACAATTTTCAACTCGTATTTCAGCATCAAGGGAAAGTACCTAGCTACACAAGTTCCTAGTATATTTTCCAATAATTTTCCTTGAACATCTTGGAAAGTCCATAAATAATTGAAACACAACATAATCAAAAATATTTCCAGAGTAGCAATGATGTAATCACCATATAACACATAGACCTCATAAAGAAGCAGTGTCAATATCAATATCTACAAAATTGTCCCAACAAAAATTTCAAAATGAGGGCACCATGTTAACCTTGTAAAGGCCATAAAAAAGTGCTAATTCCAAACAAAATACTAAAAGTAGGGTTCAACTTGGAACAGAAATAACATCAATAATATTTTTTGTTCCACTGATTTTACCAAGAATCTTACCAATAATATGCTCAACAACACTTTCTTATCATCAAAATAAGTTCTTCTATCTAGGAAATCATTTTTTCTTAGTCTTCTTGATAGGTTGTGTCCTGCCTTATTATTCAAGTCCAAAACTTGTCATTTAGTAAACCACCAATAATATATGTTTATACTAGAACAAGCACAAATTCACTATTCTAAGTTCAAAAAATCCTACCATTTGCTACTAGTTGTAACATTGTTTTGAAGAAAGGTTTGATGGGTTTTATGCCTGAGTCCAATAGAACAGATAGGTGGATTTGGCCTCTACAAGGAAGCTTCCATGGACAAACGAATATGAAGGAAAAATATTGTATTTATGTTAAAATGGGAAGAAGCCCAACAATTGCATTTGCAATGGGTGTAATCAAATTTATCACAGTCTCATAACTCAAAGAAAAGAGGGGCTGCAGGTCATGGTCAATCTTATAGAAATTATTTGGCCCTGCAGCCTGAATCGCATTTACATCCACAGAAATTTCAAACTAAACGACACCCACAGATCAAAATATAGATGTTGTTCTGATGGTTAGTCGTTGACAAGGGTTCATTGCTTGCGTTTTTCTCGCCCACTTGTATTGGCCCATAATTATTGAATGAGTTCAAAAGGATGGACTGTGTGCAATTCCCTTGTCATTTTAGTGGAATGGATACTGCTCGGACTTGGCACCATAATCTGTTCTTTGTAGTCAAGCTCCCTATACATGCTTGTTTGTCAAATATTTTTGCAAAAAAGGGAGTATTTCCATGATAGTCCCTTTTTTTATTTTCTAAATGGAAACCACTGTGTTTATGGATGATAAACCCTCCAACTCTTCTACATTTGCAAAGAATGGGTTGTGTGTACTCGCGAACGGTTACTGCAATTATCTGCTTCAAGGCCTAAAAAATACAATCATTAATTGGCACAAGGTACATGGTTAGTAGGCATATCTAGCATACCCCATGTAGGGGAGGGGCATTCCTATGAGGATTTTCAGAACAAATTCTCCAAGTTGCCACTAGACCACAGCCTTATGTGCATTATTATCATTTTGCACAAAGTTAAGCACATTATGGATTATGTTTTTTTATAAACATTATATTTCTCTAAATTTCAACTTATTAGGAGAAGTGTGTCCCTTGTTTGAAATTTGGTTCTTCCTCGCTATTCTCCATTATCCCCTTGATTATGCACATTGTGTTTTCTTAAAATATTTATGAATGGGACAATCAATGATGCATTACATTATGGTCTTCTCACAGAATTTTGGGACTTTTATTTCTAATAGAGAAAACTTTAAATGTTCTAGAGTCTTTTAGAATTATGAGAAAAACATAATTTTAAATATTTTGGGAGTCTTGTTCATTTTATTTCTATTTTCAGAGTATACAGAAACCTTAATGTCATTTCTTGAAAAATCTAGAGTGCCTCATTTTTTAAATCATTGATTCAGATTGACATTATTGATTTCCACGGTAGAGATAAGAGGTTCGTTGTTATATGTTGATGACACTTTAGAATGTAAATGGTTTGAAAATATATCTAGTTCTTGCCTTTGAGATTGTGCAAAAGGATGGATTTTTTAAAATTGTTGTAAAGAATTTGGCTGAATAAGAAACTTAGATCCCCGTTAAGAAACTTAAAGATGTCCTACTAATGGTATAAATCATTGGAAATTGTAGCTACCAAAACTGATACCAAAGATGTCCTATTAAGTGTATCAATGTTGGAAAATTTGACTACAGTTGCTACAAGTGATATCTTGTTTCTTACAGGTTGAATTAATTGCAAATTTTTTTGGATTGTAGTTTAAGGTGTTCTGAGAAGTTCAAAAGAGGATTGAGTTTTTGTTACCTAATTGGACCATAGGTCAAGTTGTAGCTATGAATTTCTCTTGTTCTTATATCAGTAGTGTTTGCATATGGTGAAAGTGGAATCATTCACAATGTATATATAAAATCAAAACAATGGAATGAGATAGGATCTAGTCTTCGAAAGATAAGCATTTGAGTGTTTAGTGTGTTTGTAGGGTGATTTCCATGGTGTTATTTATACTATTATTACTATAATAATTTTTTATTTTCTTTCAATTGTTGTTAGTTTATACCTGTACTTCTTGGCCATTGTTCTCCTCCAGTGCACGCAATGGATATACTATGTGGCACACTCATCAAATCCAGTGTAGTAAGAGAAGTTTGGATGAGATTTCATGAGAGTATTTCTTTTTATAGCAGCGTGGTAGTGTAGTGTCGAAAAAACACATTGTATGCCAAATATAGCAATGTAGTGTCTGGTATAGATGTTGCATCTAGAGGGGAGGATAATGGTGAAAACATGCAATATAGGAATAGACATGAAGA
The DNA here is from genome assembly GCA_034641835.2 of Pinus albicaulis. Classification (NCBI taxonomy): domain Eukaryota; kingdom Viridiplantae; phylum Streptophyta; class Pinopsida; order Pinales; family Pinaceae; genus Pinus; species Pinus albicaulis. The sequence goes on from CM076581.1 coordinate 1,100,853,196, forward strand.
TGAAGAGGTTGAGTATGGTGCTGAGGCAGGAGAAGAACATGATGCAGATGCAGATGATGAGGGGGAAGAGATTCCTCAAAGATAAACTGAGGATAGTGAGAATGCTTCTGCAGCTGGTGATTTTCATGATGATGATGCAAAATCTAGCTCATGCTTCCCCTTTGCGACCTCATGGTGCATATGACATAGAGGAGGAAGTGAAAGTGAATAACTATGTTGCAAAAGGTAGTGCAACAAGTATACTAGGGGAGATTCATGGCAGTGATAGAGTTGATATTACAAACACTAATGTGAAACAACAAACTCTGGATGGTAATGGTGAGGAAAATTTAATAATGTGAACAACAATCTCTGCTAGGGGTAGAATGACAAATGGTGAGAGTGTCATCAAGGGAGATGGTGTTCATGAAACTGACCAAAATGGGAATAAAAGTGAGGGTGGAAATTTGCATTCCACTACACCTGCTGCTTATGAGATTCTTGGTATAGCCATGCAAGTTGATCACATTGAAAAGCTAGATGACTCAAATGTTATGATTATAGTTCCAGTAGAGTCAAGTTTAGAAATATCTGCTAGGAAAATTTAATAATGGGAACATCAATCTCTACCAGGGGTAGAATGACAAATGGTGAGAGTGCCATCAAGGGAGATGGTTTTCATGAAACTGACCAAAATGGGCATAAAAGTGAGGGTGGAAATTTGCATTCCACTACACCTAATGCTGATGAGATTCCTGGTACAGCCATGCAGGTTGGTCACATTGAAAAGTTAGATGACTCAAATGTTGTGATTGTAGTTCCAACAGAGTCAATTTTAGGAGGATTGGCTTTATACCATATGTCAAGTTAGAATATTTATCCATGTATGGGACACATTCACAGCTTCAAGAGACTTAAAACTTATTATAAGAATTTGGCTTTAACAAGCAATGTAATATAGAGAATTTTAAGTTTTTTTTCACCTATTGTGTTGTTTATATCTGTGATTTTTAGATTATTGTGGTCTTCTTAGTAGGGACGGGTGCACTGCATTCAAGGCCTAGGAAAATGGTTGGTGAGAGTGGGCCTGATCCTTCCATAAAATATAGGGTGGGTATTTTAGTAGAGGTATGGTTCTAGAATTTTCTATGTTGTTGTTCTAAAATTTATAAATACACAGAGGACATAGCACACAATGCATCATTGATTAAAATACACTATTAGGAAGCTTAACAAAACTCAAATATAAGTATTGCATTAGTTTTAACTAAAACACAGTTGATTGTTGGTGAAATACCTCCCTCCTCCCATATTATGTTTCATTCATTTGACATGCTATATGGATTATGATGATTCATAGAGAAAATAATTTATGATCTATTCTCTTTCCATGTTGATTTCATACGTCTCTTAGTGGTGGGAATGCTTTATGATCCCTTGATTGTTATAAATTTACAATGCATGTAAGTTGAGTTCACTACCATTTATATTTCTATAGTATGCCATAGTATATTTATGGTTGGACATAGAGTGAAATATGTAATTTTTTTTGCTTGCAATTTTGTGGTTCTCAATTTTGTGGTGGCTATCATGATTCATGGCTACTCAGAGATGGGGGTGTTGCTGCTCAGTATTATGGTTAGAGTGCTCTATGAAAGTGGGGAGGTTTGAAAGTGTTAGTTTTACCTATTTATTCATATGTGTTCTCCCACAAAAGAGGTGCAACAGTGATGAGCAAATTTGCACCAATAGATCTGTAGTAGCCTCAGATTTTGTGCAGCCTTGGGTTGCTATGAGGTTAAGGTGGCAGAATTAGAATTTTCTTTTCTAGTCTAGGAAAGATCTCACTATTTTGTATTTAGTGGGTGTTTTTTCAATGTTTTTTAGGGCATAGTTTCTAAGTTTAGACAAATTGCATGAGGTAGAGGATGTTCCAAATTTAGCTAGGTGTTGGTTCCTAGGCAAAGCTATCATGTATGCATGAGAACACCTTTTTAGTTAGCCAATTGTAAGGATTTTTGTTCCTATTCTGGGTGCACCACAAGGATGGTCTATTTTCGTAATTCCTTAGCATTTTCTTCTTCTATAAAAGAAAGACAGGGTAGGGGTGTTCTTTATTTAGTTTTGAGTTATTGATTTGTAATCATATTATTCTTCCCATAAATTAAAATATGAGAAATTTTGTGCAACTAAGTCTATATCCTATGTGTTTCTATAAATAGGAATGTGTTTTCTGTTGTGTGGATAGGAGGTTAAGTTCTTAGTTTCCTAGCAGTTAGGGTTTCATTTTAGGAGTGTAGATCTGCATACCATTTGCTGAAAATTTAATAGGGTATCAAAGCATATTTTCTAAGATTTTCCAATTTGTATATGGAATGAAATACTACCTGTGAGATGGAGTTGTTGGAGGTCCTCAAGGTTTCTGATGCCCCAACATTAGCAATTGAAGCTAAACTATACTCAAGATAAGTGTTGGTGCCTGGGAGAGGGTTGTGGGTGAGATGCTTATGAGATCGCAGTGAATGAAATATCATTTATGTCTAGGAGAGTTGATTTGCACCCATTATAGGTTGTTGGTATGATTTTTACCTCTTTTGAATGATTTTTTTGGTTGAGGTGTGTTCCATGAGTTACATATATGACCAATCACTAGTCTTGGTCTCATAGTGTGACTGTCTAGTGTGTGCATCCAACTTTACACCTTGGAAGTGCATTCTACAGATCTTGTTAGAGGAGGTTGATCTGTGGTGTTTCGTGGAGGTTAAGGTTACAACTCCTACCAACCCTATGCAGTTGGGTTAATACACTAAGAATATGACCAAAATAAATATTTCTTGATTTTGTGAAAGATCATTTGATCCTCACACTTTGAAGAACTTAGTTCCATATGCTACCTTGATCACTCTATATGATAGTGTGAAATTGTATTGTTTCCTTGCAATTGCTTCCAAACTTGCAGTTCTTTCCAAAAATCCATAGGGTTATATTTTTCTTTCATTGGCAAATTTTACTGTTCATTTTTGGAAAATTCACTCTCTTTTGGCTTTACTAACAACATTGTAAATTTCTAAAAGGTTTGGTATTTTTCATATGGTGATCTTTCCTTGTTACAATTCTCATCCAAAAATGGGTTCACTCGAATAATATTAGAGAATTTACTGGAGTTCAATTCAACCTCTACATAACTGATGGGTGGGCTGAATTATTTTGTTGTTGACAACTCTAACCTAGTGATAACGTCAATGGGTGGAGTGGTGCTTGGTGACTTGATGCTTTGCATCAACCATATTTTATATAGTTAATGCAGTCAACTTTATCTCAAATTGTGATAGATTCAAAAGTTTCTTTTGTTGTATGGTTAAAGTGGGTATTTGATGTACAAAGAATACATTAGAACATGAGGTTATGGACCAGTCTTACTACAGTGTCAGGCAGGAGCCTCTAGAGAACCATTTCACAATGATTTTCTAAGAAATGGTGCTCCAGGGCCTCCTTCTATATAATCTGGAAACACTGGTCCACAACCTCACATATTAATATATTCTTTGTACATCAAATACCCATTTCAACCATACAACAAAATCATCTTCTAAATCTATGCCAAATTTCGATATAAAGTTCATATTTACACATACACATTCAAAAAAACATGCAAAATGTCTACATAATTATGAAGTTTTAAACATGTCATCTTAGTGGATTAATCATGGAATGTCAACTATTACTACTTCATAGATAACATTGGTTATATTGTACTTACAAACTACACACTTAAACTAGAAATAGATAATAGGAAGTGTAAACAATGATTTTATGAAAATAAGTAGGTCATCATGCCTAAAATGTTATCTTTACAAAATATGTCATAATGACCTAAGAGTCGTGTTTATGAAATAGGCCATGTATCCACTTTACAAAATAGATATATTATATTACAAAATAGAAACTGAAATTCTGAAAATTTAAATATTTAATATCATAATACAAGAAATGAAAGCGTAAAATTATTTCAATAAGATAAGATAATTTTGTTAATGTTCAAAAAATGATCAATCTAGTATTTACATTTCCTTTTTGTTAGCACTACCACGAGCATACACATGGATGCAGATGTGGAGGTAATTGGAAAGATGAAGTTTTACCTGAAGCTCATGCTGTTGTAGTCCTGTTTGGGTTGAACATGGCAGTAGGCGAGGGTGGAATTTCAACATGATGATCATCATCAAAAGGTGCAATATCCAAGTTCTCCAAGGCCAATGCTCCAGATTCCAAATTGTCATCCTTTGGATAACTATCCCAATTGTGATATATGTTTGATCAATATTTGCCTCTTATAATGGGAAAACTGCAAGTTTTAATGCACATAGAACAAGATCTCTGTCGGGTATAGATTCAAGGTGTTTTTTGTTGACATTGTATGAAAATGTAGGTGGTCCAACACTTCCTTGTGGAAGAAGTGTTCACTACCCATGGAAGCACCCAATTTTTCCAAATGTTGCACCTTTGGAGTAGAAACATCATACATGTTCCACAACTGGAGTGAATTCGTCATCTTCCATTATATATAAATTGATAGGCATAACCAAATGATTGTAATATTCCCAAATGGGGAAGCAGCAATATAATGCAAAATGACAGGAAAATAACACAGATCGTCATTTATATAGCAAGAGGCCAATATGGAGACCTTTCATTTGTTATTACAACAGCAAAACATGTGAAATAAATGACCCATAAGATGTATAACAAGACAATACAAGTCTCTAATGAAGAAATCCCTCAAAATGAGGTGCTACAACCATACATAAAGATAGGAAAAGCCTTACAACGTTATTTTATTGGCTATGCAATAGATTTATATTACACATCAGATCTAGAAAAAATAAGTGCATAAAAAGTTAGATCTATATCAGATCCATGCACTATACAAGCTCCTCTAATGAGCCCCCTTGGGGTTTTCAGAAAATTACCAAGTACAAGATAAAGATCTAAGATTTAATACTGCATGTTAGGGCCTAAATCTACCTGAGGCTAAGAAAGGTATGATCTAGGGTAACATCAAACCACGCTTAACCTGGTTGCTAGCCCTACCAGGTCAGTAGAGGGCTCTCTCCTTGTCAATCTCAAAAAATATGGCCAATGAAAGCTTGATATGACTGATGTAATGACTGATTTTAGGCTAGGTATGTGTACAGAGGTTTTTGATTAAATTTGATGATGTTTTTTTGGCTCAAATGTGAAAGGAAGATTTGGGCCTCGGGAATGAGGCTTAGTTTTGCAGAGATCTCTATGGGGCAAGGTAGGCAAGTGATTTGATACTTCAAATTGAGTGAGATGGAGAGGTTTTAGACAAATTAGGAGTTTAAAAGGGCATGAAGAACTCAGGGATCCTTTTCAATCAGCTGAAAACATAGATAACTAAGCAAACCCTAGGTAGAGCACTGCACTTTCAATGTATTCTACCTTTATATTTGTTTGATTTAGTTAAGATGAAATAAAGAGAGATATGGCATACATAAAACACATGTATATGTAAAATTACAGAAGAAAACACAATACCAAAGCAAGAACCCACATGAATCCCATAAAGTGCTACAAACCACTGGTCTATTCCTTAGCCAAACCTGCTGAAATGAGTATACAATAAGCTCCAAGCTTTCCCAAAAGTCCAACCTATGCTAATGACTGAAAAATTACAAGATATAGGAAACCAAAAACTCATCCTAGCCTCTAGGGGTGAGCTCATAAGATTAGGATCTGTTCCAAAAAAATCTAAACTGAGAACTAAAAAGTAGGCAGTGGAATAGCTTGCCTCTAAAAACTAGGAAACTGATTCATTCAGTTGCAAACTACCTTTTGATGGATGAATCTACCTCTATGAGTGAAAATTTAGCATAATTACATCAAAATCCATAATGTTACATTAAATTACATCATGATTCTAACAATTAGAAGGAAAAAATTCAAACTGTGAAAAAACTAGGCGAAAAACAAAGTTTTTGACCAAAAATGAGCAAAATTCCTCCAATGCACTGCGCTGATTTCCCTATGCATAGTGCCTTTTTGCAGCTGATTTTGGAGGCCTTCCTTATATCCAAATTTTCTCCATGTGGGCTTGTTGGAAAGGTCTGCCTGTCCACTTTCCAGCACAAGTGGAATTTTTGAATTTGGCCTCCATTTTCCCCTCCAAACTGAGTTCTCCCAAGACTTCTTTCTATGTGTAAAAAAATGGGCAGAAAGGTCATTTTTGAGGTGTTTTGACCTTTTTGGAAGCCCAAAACGTGTCAAAATTTCTTGGCCATTTGTGAGCATGCATATTTTTTAATGAAAAATCCAAATATGTTGAGTTTTCCTCAAAAGGATGCCTCCATCAAAAGCGAGCGCCAGGTGGTGGGACGCATTAAAGCATTAAAGCGAGGGATGTTAGGAAGAAGGTGAAAGTGGAATTTCGGAGATTGAGTGAGGGGAAGAGGTCCAAAAGGGAAAAACACAGGCCTAGCCTAGAAAATTGTCAAGTTGTAGCAAGAAACTAGGGTTTGTACGAAAATGAGGAATTTGAGGGATATTAGTGATGGGAAGTGTTTAATAAGGTACATTAAGGATAGGGGAAGGTGTATGAACATCGGGATACAATTTTTTCTGATTATTTGACCATCCAAGAGAAAATTACCTTCAAAACCCTAGGAGAGGGAAATGAACCTTACCTAGGCACAACTGAAGCATAAACAAGGTGTAAAATGACCCTTTGGAATCTGGCATGATGATGAAAACCCTTTGAATGATGGTACACTCAGTTGAATGGTGACATGGACTGACATTTGAAAAACTTTGACAGGAGTAAAAGAAAACCCTAGACCTAATACCTAGTGACCAAATTTTGCTTGAAGACTCACTGAAATGACAAAATTTGACCCTGACACCTTAAAATCACTTTGTAAGAGCATGTTTGATCATTGGAGGAAGGCTGAAAAGACTGACACTAACACTGCAGATCTACTGAAATATTTAGATCTAGAAAGTGTGGCTGAACTGATATAGTCAATAGAATAGCCTCCTCCAATAGATCTCTAAAGTGAAGGGAAGATCCCCAACACTCAGAAAATCACTCTCCAAATGGTGTGTTGAACCACCCTGCAACTGTACCTACAGAAATAACGCAGATCTGGATCTATACTGTATTGTAGGGATCAAAACATGGTTGGCATGATGCCAATATCTGAAAATGAGGCTCAATGCCTTCAATACTAACCTCCAAATGAAGTAGGAACCTCCTCCATTGAAGAGGAGCACTAAAATGGACTAGATCTGAAATATCTAGTCTCCAATTGTTGCAACTTGCAAAAACAACCAACCCCTCAACATGATCTATGTTGTAGTTGAAAGAAGAAGCTTGGCCCTAAGCCAGATAGTGGACTATGAAATACAAACTCTCCCAATAGCTGCTCAATTGGAAGAGGTGGGATTCCCAATAACAAACACCCAATGCTAAACAACATTCAATCTTAGCTAAAAAACAAGAGAAATATATATGTCTAAATAGACCATATATTCAGAAAAATATCATATACATCAAAAACCCTTCTAATGTTTCCATCCTCTTCCTTTTATAAGACAAGAGCTTGAAAAACCATAAACCACTTCCAATGAGATTACTTCTTTCACACAAGGTATCTCCATATAAAATTGCACTGCCCCTCATTGATGGCCACTCCTCCATGACAACGTTGTAGATTTGGTCAAGGTTGACCTAGTCAAAATGTCCCAACCCCTTTCACACCTGAGGGTGCTTGATTTAACAACTAAGATTTATCCTTTTCACATTTGGCATTGATTTATTCACAATAAAGAGTTATATGGGTCTCCCTACCCACTTATTCACCTATCCAAGTGATTTTTTTTTTTGATATTCCCATTAGTTTTAGGCTAATTTAGGGATATTACAGTCCTCCCCTCCAAAAATTTTCTTGTCCTCAAGAAACTTCAAGGATACTGCAAAATCTCCAATTGATATGTCTCCTCTGAAGAATACAAGTTTGCTTTTGGTGAATAAACCAAATAGCTTTCATCATGAAAAACTGGGATATATATGGAAGAGTTATATGATGTCCATTGGCCTCCTCAAGGCATGCTAGATGATAAATGTTGGGTGCCTCAACCCCAATGAGAAGCTCCAATCTCCATGTTATCATCCAAGCAAAGCGAGTCACCCTTGGTAGTTCATAGAAACATTCACCGATCCCCTACTTATGCAACGTGAAGGGGCTGCATGGATGAAAATGAGGGATAATTTTGTTCAACTTACGTTGTCTCCCCTTCCATTTATGATAAATTTGGAGCTGCTGATCTTGGGATGCAACAATATAGTCCCCATGAATCCAAAAGATACTTGGAATCTCATGATTCCACTCATTGGTTCTAGGGAGCCTTCTTGCCCAATCCTTCATGCATATAGTGAATAGAGTGTCATCACCATACGGGCTCCAAAAGAAACATGGACTAAGTTTCATAAGACATATTTGATGGTGACAATAATCCTTCAAGTGAGACCAACACTTTTCTTCTTCTTGCTGTCTCCAAACATAATGTGATGAGTGGCTATCCAACCACTTGCTTGCTGCCATAAGCTTCTTAAAAGCTTGAAAATAGTGGAGGATATTAGGTGTTGGATGAATATTATTCAAGAAAAACATGTCTTGCCAAAAATCCTCCATAAAGTGGTCATTCCCATCACTGAAAGTAGTCCCAAAAGGACCATGAAATCCACAAAGGGATTTTCTCTCTTATGGAGAAATGTGCTGCAAATGCATGGTAAATGAGTGTGCATACATTGTTACTTGACAAATAAGCATCATAACACAATATTTACCATATATTGTAGATGAGTTCATGAAGAGGTCCATAAATGATCCTTCCCATCTCTCCATAAAAAAGGGGAGTGGCTGAAACAACCTTTCAAGGTGGTTTCTTTCCCCATAATACATCAAACAAGCTACATATATCCTGATATGTTGGTGCACATCTTCTTTGAGATCCTCCCAATAGAATCCCTCCATGATAGTGTGATAAGACTCAATGAAGTCTACATGTCCTGAAGAGAGTGCATTATATGCTACATGTAGAATCCCCTTCTTGAACTTGGAGTCTCTAGTCAAGTATATTTGATCATATAAATAAATTACTCCATCAACCACTCTATACCTCCCATCTATCACTTTCTCATCAAGAACCTTCCATGTGAAGAGGTCCTTGGAATATTCCACCAATATTTTGGACTCCCAATATGGATCTAGGCTTCCCAACAATGACAGCGCTGTTGAAATCTGAAATGAAGCATCTGTCACATTACAACTCTCCCATTTGACATGTTTGATGTCAAAGCCACATGTTAGAGTATTGTTACCCCTCTTTTTCTACCTCTCTTTCAGCTGATCTTTCCCAACACAATATTGGAGTGCATGGAAGTCAACCTCATCTTGAAAGGTGTCTCTCCTCCAAAACTTCCATAGTTTGGCCAATGCAAACAAGAGTGTCAATAACCTCTTTTCATATTCAGAAATCTTCCTCATGTGAAGGAGTATCATTTTTTGCCCCAAGGTTATGGAGTAGCCCTTGGACACCATGCTTGTTCCATCATAGGTTCTTGAATCATCATATTCCAGCGCAAATAGCTGAGTGGGAGATGGAAATTTCCATATCAGAGAATTTCTCACCCCTCGGAAGCCATCAAAGTTTCTTAGCGTTGTGCTAGCTCCCCCCAAGGCTCATTTCTTAGCCAAATATGTCAATGCTACAGTATATTGAGAGAACACTTTATTCATCTTCCAATCAGGGGGTCTCCCTAGTGGAGTGCCTCCATATAAAGAGACATCAAAATATGAAGTAGACCATATAGATGAGTGGATTAATTTTTCCCTCCCTTCACTGCATAAATCAGTCTCCTTATTTTGCATATAAACCTCTTGAAATAAATAAGGGTGCATGCTTCTCATCCTTTGATTCTGATCCGCCTTGTCTTCTTGTCCTTTGATAAAGGTGTTGCTACCCATAAAAACTCTATTATGATGCTTCTTGGGAACCTTTTGCAGAGATGAAAAAGCTCCTCCACTTGAAGCAATAGCTGCATGCCCATCCTCATGGGGTGATGGTTCTTCTCCTGAATTGACAGTGCTGTTACTTCCTTTATGTTCTTCCTCCTCATTAGTATTTGAGGATACCTCATCAACAATGAGAGACCATAGATCTTGATCTTCCCTTGAAGGAGGAACCTCCATGTCTTCCTTTGGAGAAGAAAGCTCTTCATGTAATGGGGATATTTCCCTTGGCGAGGTATCATACAAGTTTCTATCCCCCCAATAGAAATCTAAAGTAGAGATGATGCAATAGATCTCTCCAACTCATGCAAAGGTTTTGAAAGTTTATGTTTTGCTAGCTCAATCAAAGAGGTTTAAAAATGTCTTTAATCAAACCTTTCCACTATTTTCTTAGTGAACCTTGAATAAGTAGATGTATTTTCATTTCTTAATGAAAAGGATTCAAACAACCACCAAGCATAATATTTACCTTCAAAATGCAGTGTTGCAACTCTGATGGCTTCATCTTCTGAAACTTGATGCTGCTAAAAATAAGTGTCTAACTCCTCCACCCAAGCCCTAGCTGAACATTTAGGTGACCCATCAAAATTAGATAGAAAGAATCTACCCTCATCATGCTGCTTGCACCCTCTTCTTCTATTATATATTTTGGGTCTTCTCTCTTATTTAAGTTTACAAAACCCTTGGAAGCTCAGATTCTCTTTGAATATTTTAGACTGAGATTCATATTCTTGCAAATAATCACCAAGAGTCTCCTCCTTTGGTACATCTCTTTCCTCCATATCTTTTGCTATGAACATAGGCATAGTAGAGCATTGTAGATCTGATTATGTGGTTGAATTATTACACCCATAATGTGAATAACTAGGGCTATCTTCATGTGTAAATATTTCGGAGGGTTCTTCCTATCTTTCCCCACTCATCTCTTTGATGTCTTTGCTAATGCCTTGCAAAGTTTGAAGAAGAAGTCCTGAGAACTCCTTTCCTCTTGATAATAAGGTTTTTCCTTTATCTCCTCTATAGATCTTCTCCTTCCTATGAGAAGCCTCCTTAGATGACATAATGGCTGAAGTACACAAGCTGAGCCAAAATCAGTGCTCTGATACCATTGTACATATTCCCAAATGGGAAAGCAGCAATATAATGTAGAATGACAGGAAAATAACACAGATCATCATTTACATAGCAAGAAGCCAATATTGATACCTTTCATTTGTTATTACAGCAAAAAAACATGTGAAAGAAATGGCCCATAAGATGTATAACAAGAAAATACAAGTCTCCATTGATAAAATCCCTGAAAATGAGGTGCTGCAACCATACATAAAGATTGGAAAATCCTTACAATTTTATTTTATTAGCTTTGCAACAACTACAGATTACACATCAGATCTAGAGCAAATAAGTGCATAAAAAGTTAGATCTATATCAGATCCATGCACTATACAAGCTCCTCTAATGAACCCCCTTGGGATTTTCAGCAAAACACCAAGTACACGATGTAGATCTGAGATTTAGGAGTGTAGATCTACTGAAATATTTAGATCTAGAAAGTGTGGCTAAACTGATATAGGAAATAGAATATCCTCCTCCAATAGATCTCCAAAGTGAAGGGTAGATCCCCAACACTCATAAAATCACTCTCCAAATTGTGTGTTGAACCACCCTACAACTGCACCTATAGAAATAACACAAATATGGATCTATACTGTGCTGTAGGGATCAAAACATGGTTGGCTTGATGCCACGATCTAAAAATGAGGCTCAATGCCTTCAATACTGACCTCCCAATGAAGTAGAAACCTCCTCCACTCAAATGGCCTAGATTTGAAAGATCTAGTCTCCACTTGTTGCAGCTTGCAAAAACAACCAACCCCTCAAGAGGATCTGCATTGTAGTTGAAAGAAGAAGCTTGGCCCTAAGTCAGATAGTGGACTATGCAATACAAACTCTCCCAAGAGCTACTCAATGGGAAGAGGTGGGATTCCCGAACAGGAACACCTAATGCTAAACAACATTCAATCTTAGCTAAACAACAAGAGAAATATATATGTGTAAATAGACCATTTATTCAGAAAAATATCATATACATCAACAAATTTCTAATGCTACCATCCCCTTCCTTTTTTAAGACAAGATCTTGCAAAATCCTAAACCACTTTCAATGAGATTACTTCTTTCACACAAGGTATCTCCATCTAAAATTGCATTGTCCCTCATTGATGGCCACTCCTCCATGACAATGCTTTAGATTTGGTCAAGGTTGACCCAGTCAAAATATCCCAATCCCTTTCACACCTAAGGGTGATTGATTTAACCACCAAGATTTATCCTTTTCACATTTGGCATTGATTTATTCACAATAAAGAGTTATATGGGTCTCCCTACCCACTTATTCACCTATCTAAGTGACAAAACAAAATTTTAATATTCCCATTAGTTGTAGGCTAATTTAGGAATATTAAAATAATCCTTGGGCATTGATGTAGGTACTCAATTATTATTGTATGATATCACACTCATCAGTGACAATATTTTTTAATGCTTGCATCTGACCACTCTGAACCTATGGATCCATTTGTATTTTTCTCTTCACCTTACAAATAGGCAGTGATGCTTTCAACCATGATGTATAATAGTGTAACAATCTATGTTAAATCATGAACTCAACTATTTCTCTTTTTTTATTGTTTTTCAACTTCTACTCAAATACAATCATAGAAGTTCACATCTCTAGGCTCAACAATGTCCTTAATTTTTCCTAGTATGGTGTCCTCTTGCTCATGCAATTCGCTAATCACTAATTGATCTCAATCTAAAAATGGAGTCATGTTATATTTGATGAATTGAAAAACATATTAATATGTGACCAAAAACAAGGATAAAAAATGATATCTTACACTACAAAAGCACTATCTCTAATTTTTGTATTTATTTATCCTCATGTTCTCCCATAAATCACTCACCATCATATTAGCCAATGTTCATCTTATCTTCAACAAGAACTTAAAGGTGAGATAATGGCTACCAAATCTAGTCCTTGCACACTTAAGTAATTGTAAATTAGAGTGAATCTGGTAAATATAGTGGACAACAATATGCCTTGTGATGAATTTGATGATGGACTTCCATTCCTTCTACAAGGCATTGATTTGGTCATGCTCTTTGTGCTTAACAATATTATGCATTAAAAGAATCAACATGTGCAACAAACAATCAGAGTGAAAATGTGAGGATGTACATGCTCAAGGATTTTCCTGATACTTTACAATTAGCTACATTATCTTTAATGACATGTCATATTGGATGGCCCTATATCATTATTAATTTTCGGTAAGAGGTACGCAATGCTCCCAGAAGATGGTACAAATGATGAGGAGTCTTGTGGTGCAAGGAACATCACATCACTGGCCAACACACCAAGAAAATTTATCAAATGTTGATTTTTAACATTTGTTGAGCCGTCAAAGACAATGGAAACCCCAACATTCGGCCACTCATTTGTAAAATTTCCTAGAGAGCTCTAGATATCAAATTTTTTCATGTCTAGCAATACAGTTCTCACTTTGTCATATCCAGGAATTTTGTCTCCATTAGGGGCAATTATTGATGGACTAAACCATAGCATACGAGTAGGGGGAGTGAAAAACATTGAACGGTGTATGCACAAAGAAGTATTATTCTATACTTCCTAGGTACAATGAATTTTCACATCTTATTGTGTTTAGACAAAATGACCCACATATGTTATCATGTGGTTTTATCAAAATTTACTAGGGTGTAATCTATTATAAGAGTAAGTTGGTTTCAGGGAAACAACTTTTATTTCAAAGTTTTTATAATTTCCTTCATATATTAGATTTCTTTCTATTTCTTAAATAACTTGTAGAGCATTATATATTGGTTAAAAATCTAATGAGATGAGTAGGCTAGGACCAAGATTTGGTTACCATATTTTCACCTCTATCTTTGTTTGTTGCCATTTTTGACATTAATTTCTTTTAAAATGTCACGCATGATGTAAGCTTTTCTTTGTCCCGTATGGCCACTAAGTCTCATGGAATGTTAAATAAAGGATATCTATGTAATGACTTGCTGCTTAAATTCTAAGAGCTTAAATGTGCAAATGGTGCTTCTTACCTTTTTAATGCGTCCATTACTCTAGTTAGAATTATTTTTCTTTTTCGTGATTTTTTTTTTATTCTATAATTTCATATTGAGGTGCAATTGAGATAGCAAAGAATGTTGAAATAACTCATCATATCAAACTGTGAAACGTTCGAAAAATAATTAATGTGAAAATTTCTATGGAAAATACTATCATTTGGAATATTTGTCAACGTAATGTGCTTTACACAGAAAATTTTACAATAGCAATATCATATTACTTTACACAGTTACTATTGGAATGTCGAGAGGTTTCTAAAGGAATATCCAATTGACAATTTGCTTGTTCATGTCACATCAAGTGGGGGAAAGGAGATGCCTTAATTCAGAGCTTTGGCATGGCCGTGCCAAACTTCTTGTGTCCTTACCTGTTGTTGGGAGCAAGGTTTTTTATTTTCCACAGGGTCATAGTGAGCAGGTGAGGTGGTTGCTCACTAATTTTTAATTCTCAATATTCTTTTGGATACAAATGAATGAAAATAATGAATTCTTATCTTCTTTTCATCATAAAATGTGACCCCAGTATTTTGAAATTTTAATGTTACGTGATGAAACTGATCATAATCAATGTGATTTCAGTTAGCTTCTTCAACAAACAAGGAGGTTGAGGCTCATATATCTAATTATATAAATCTCCCAATTCAATTAATCTGCCAACTTCACACTGTTACAATGCATGTGGGTTCTCTTCATTTCATCCTTGCTTTGGTTGTGAAATATTTCATTCATATCATTATATATACAAGATTTAAAATTTAATAACCACCTTATTGAATGCTAGACAGATTTGGAAATGGATGAAGTATATACTGAAATGACATTGCAACCTCTTAATGTTGTAAGACATTTTCAGTTTCATTATTTGTGCTTTGTCGTAATTGCCAATTTTGGTGAGAAATGATTTGGTACTAGTTCTGTTTTTGTAGGGAAATAAAAATTAATGATATTGTGCAACAAGAGAAAAAATATTTTTATCTTGGTTATGATCTCAGCACAACAAGAAAGTAACCGAATAATTATTTTTGTAAAACGTTAACTATAAGTAACACTAGAACCTATGACAGGTTTTATTTGCCACTTCGCACTGCGGAAAAAGTTTTTCCTCCACTTGTGCAGTTCTTATTTTCCCATAGTTGTTGTTCTATTTGTGATTTAATAAATAAGTGCATATAATTCTAGACATTTTTTAAGAGAATACTGCATTATTTAAAGAAGAAAAAGGTAAGGGTATTTGTCATATTTTTTCTCCTATTGAGCTTTGCTCGTTTTGGGTAGGATTTCATTTAGCAACCACCTTCCCAAGAACTGACAACCAGAGATATTCATGACAATGAATGGAAATTTTGACATATTTTTCGAGGTAAGTTATAACAGTTATTTGAATTTTGTTTTGGAATAAATTTGGATAGTGAATATGTAATTATGTGTAGTTTATTTTGATATTCTTATATCATTGCAATGCATTTTGAAATGTATACATGTAGTTCATATATCAAACTTGTTGCCACATTTGAGGTCATACGTGGCATATCTATTTTAAAATTCTTGTTCATGGTGTTAGTAGCTACTCGTACACTCTAAAAAGTATCTGATATAGCTAGTCCCCAGTTACTTTACCTTTGAATGTTGAGCCAACATGTTTAGTTTTTCTTTGGATATAATTTGTTGGCTTCTAGGAATTGGATTCTTTTTCCCCTGGAATAGTATGCTGAAAATTGCAGATTAATATATTGAAGCTATATTCCCAGTTAGTATCGCAATTTACAAAGTCTTTTCTTACTATCTTTTAGTTTATTGTTGTAATTTTGTGTCATCAATACTTTGCTCCACCCATTAGATTTCTATTGACAGGTTTTGTTGTTGAAGTGTCACTGCTTCTTAAAGATAACTAGAGGAAGCGATACAACTACAAAAGTGGAGCATGAGACATTCTTAGTAGAAATTGCCAGCTTTGTTGTGTTTGATTACGTTGGATAAAATCAAAATTGCAATGTACCATAAGCATGAGAATTCAAAATGTTGGAATAAAAATGTCTGCTTCTATTTGCATTTATATTTACTTTAGTTGAAGATAACATTTCATCAACAAATTTTGTACACTGAGAACATAGTAGGTACAAAATTTAATCTATGGTGACATTCTATTTGCTTTTTTTATACAAGTCATTTGGCCAAGTAGTGGCCACTATTGCCCAATTGAAGAAAACTTGTTTGAATTTCTTTCTTTTATGGTGAAAAATGGCATTAAAAATATTTTTTATGTTGAGGTATATATCGTATAAATCCTTTATAGTCTACTTTAGTTTATATTCTAGTGTTCATCAACTTTCATGTCTTATAATTTGCATTGTATCTTTTTCTTTTTTTTTGCAGAACATGAAATCAGTGTTGATGGTAAGAAGCAGGAATTGAAGAAATAGGAGAGCAATAACACTAGACCAACAAAATGAAAATTAAAGAGAGAGAGAAGAGAACTGGTCTAGTGGTACTTGTAAAGCCAATATCTTGCATTAGACACACACATAGAGACTAATGGTCAAGAATTCAGAGTTGGTGAATTCACCTGCAATGTCTTGGCAACACAATGATAAACATTTGAAATGATGAAACAATATTTCGTGTGTAAATTTTATTCCAACCAATAAAATTGATATTTTAATACTTGAAATTTTATATAATTTAATTTGCGTTTGGAATTATTTATAGTTGCACTTGATATTACTTAATATTTTAATTAACATATGTAACTATGTGTTTTCATATTAGATGAACATGTGCATTGTATGAATTTTTGTTTTAAATTTAGCTACAAAATCATACTAATTAATTTATGTTGATTAATAATAAACACATAAAATCAATCTAAAACTACTAGATATACAATTTATGTTTATTAATGATGAGCACAAATAAAATGAATATACGACTAAATTAGTTTCTTATGATGACTGTTAATGAAAGTAAATGAAATTAATATAAACTACTAAAGTAGTCATTTATATAATGAATATTAAACTACCAAAAAAAGATAAATGACTATTGCAAATGATAAATTTGTGATTGCAAATGACGACTAAATTTTTCATATATATGACTATTAGTAGCTAATTTACAGTATCTTATAACATGACTGAAATTTAGTCATATTACTTTGGTCATTAATTGGTTTCAAACAATGACTAAAATTTGCATATATATGACTATTAGTAGCTGATTTATAGTATCTTATAACACGATCTACATTTTGGTCATATTTCTTTGGTCATTAATTGGTTCTCTTGGACAATCATTTAGTAATATATTTTATTGTATATTTGGTCATTAATTGTGACAATTAATGACCAAATCAATGATTAAATCAATGAACAACTCAATGACTAAATTAATGGCCAAATCAATGACTAAATCAATGACCAAATTAACGAGAAAATATACTACTAGAAAAAATAATTGAGACAACCAATTAATGACTAAGCTAAAAACGACTAAAAGTTGGTCGCATTATAAGATGCTGTAAATTAGCAACTTTTGGTCACCAGCCAAAAAATAGTCATTTATATGCAAATTTTAGTCATTTTTTTAGTAACTAATTAGCCATTTTGTACTAGTGGATACATGCAAATTTTAGGGAATGGAACATCCTGCTCGGATGTATCTCATGTTGGATTCCCCTCTTGGGAAGTAACCCCTTTGGCTCTTGAAACATCTCACCGTGATGACTTACCACATCAAACAAATCATATCTTAATCTATCATCATAACCTTCAAAAGATTCAAAATCCTTATCATTATTTTGCTTGATCGTGATAAGTAGAAAGTTTTTTCTTGAGTTTAGTAGTCTCTTAATTTGCGCAATATTAACCAAAGAGAGGTTTATCTTTTTGTGATGAGTTATCACAATATATTCCACCCCATGTTTGAACAAGTGGTACTTGTTCTCATGGCGATAGAAGACTGATTTCCTGTCATAGAGATATGGGCTACCCAAAAAAATTCCAGATATCTCAAGTGGTACAACATCTAACTCAACTTCATCAATAAAGTTTGCGGTAATTGCAAATCCAAAAATGCATTTTCTTGTAACCTGTAAATTTTTATCTTTGGTTATGCAACCCAGTGGGTATTGCTTATGATGAGGTAAGTTTCAAGATTCAGCTTCTTCACTAATTTTTTAGAGATTAAGTTCACTTGAGAACCACTATCAAATAGTGTGTCAATTTTTGTATGTTTTTAGATCACTCTTACATGAAACAACTCTATTCTTGTTTCTTCATTTGGAGTCTTATTGTGACAATTTGAGGAACTAGTAATTACTACGGCTTCCTTTCTCTTTGTGGCCATGGCTACAATTTTAGTCTCATATCCTACATCAGATCCAAGATCCTGTTGTGTGGTAGCAGTTGTCTTTTTTTTCCCCTTATTGTTGAATTTCTTAGGCCTCAATTCTGGATGAAGTTTCTAAGAGTGGGCTTCATCATGACCCTCTTTGGAATAATGAGTACATGTTTTTTTCTCCCCTTCTTTCCTAATGGATCTATTCTTGTTTTTTTTACCCTTGAAATTATTTCCTTTTTCACCACCCTTGAATGGTTTCTTTTTACCCTCATCTTGTACATTTTTCCCTCTTGCCTCAAGGTGTGTAGCTTGCACACAAACCTCATCTAAACTAGTGGGATTAAACATGAGGATGGTATGTTTCAGGTAACTATGAAATCCACCTATATACTTCAACAAAGTTTATTGGCTATGAAAATCAACTCCTAACATAAGATATATTCTCCTGAAATCATGAGTATAATATTGCACACTTTGACCTTTCAATTGTTTAAAATTTTGCCAACTCATAATAGCTTTTTGCATGTAAGCTAGAGGATAGAATTTCGTTTTAATGGTAGCAAAAAAAATTGACCAAGACATTGAGATCTTACTCTATTTATTAATATCCTCTTGTGTATTTTCTTCCCACCATACAAGTGTTGATCCCTCCATTCTCAAGGAAGCCAATTGAATATTTATGTCATCTTCTTGAAGGTTCTTAATTATGCAATAAACCTCCAATTGACTAATCCAATTATCTAGCTTCTCTACATTCACTTTTCCATTTACATTCAAAGCTAAAATTTAACATCAAATTTAAGAAAGGGTGATTTACTAGCTCCTTTTGAAGTATGTGTATGAACATATGGAAGAGTTGTGGTAGTGGAAGATGATGATGAGTAAGGTGAATATAGTGGTGATGTTGATGGTGGAGTGGATGGTGGATTCTTACCATCTCCATGGCCTCCTCCTCTTGGATAACCCTCTCTTCTTGGAGGCCTTAAACTCTCTCCTTGCATCCTTACAGTCCTTTCCTCATAGAGGACTTTAACCATCTTAGCCATATCAAAGAATTCCTTCCTGAATGATCTCTCATATTCTGTCATGATAGGTTCTCCTTCATGAGACATGCTCACTGAAGACTCAACTTCAACTTGAGGATGTGTTGGTGTTTAAGACTTTTGCAACCTTTCCCTTCTTCCTCTTGACCCAACTACAGGGCTCTCAACCAGCTTCCCTTCTCATCTTTTGAGTTTTAACCTTGTAAGAATGACACAAACTTGCAAACAATAAAATCTTTTCTTGCACAAAAAAACCTAAATAAATTGGGCTCTGAACCAAAAATGATCTGAATGGAATATGTTAGTGTTGTTGTGATAATTACTCTTTTCATATTATTAATTCAATGTCTTATGTGTGCTTAAGGGTTCAGGTTCTCTTGAAAATTATCAAGTCTCATGAGTGTTTTTCATGTTAATTTAGTGAGAAATTTAACATAAAAAAACAAAGATAAACATCAGAAAATAAATTACAGAACATCACCATACATAACATTAGCACGGGTATTTGATGAAGGAGTTCACCCCTCTTGGGCTACATCTCCTTGGTCCAGCTTCCATGGCTTGGGCCTCTATATTATGTGAAAATTTTCAATTTTGCATGTCTACAATGATATTTTGCTTCTATAACCTGCTCCAATGAGTCCATAATGGCTCAAAATGGTCATCTAGGCTTTTTCTGAGCCTGAATTGGTTGAAAAATGAAAAATTTATGACCATTTTAATTTTACCCACTATTTAAGGCCCTAAACTAGCTAACTGCAACAAAAACTGGAAGTCCGCCGAATTTGGGGGGTCTTCCAATTAATCTGCAGTTAAGTTTAAGTGGGATTATTACTGCTAATTAACTATACTTAAGCGCTAAATATGCGCTTAATTTAATCCAAAATTAATATCGGATTATGCGCTAATAAACATGTTTAAGGTTAAGAAAATCATAATTATGGACATTAATCTCCGTGCTAATTGTTTGCTCCTTCGGTGGTCATGGCATATGGTCCTATGAACCAAGGGCTAGCCCCCACCTTCCTCCACCACTATACAAAATTTAATTTAAATATAAATGAATGCCTATGATAGTTAAGAGCTAACCCAAAGGTGGGCCGGTAAGGCTTGGCGCTGTGTGGCAGGAGGTCATGGTGTTGAACCCTAGCGTCTCCACCTAGACTTATCCAAAAATATTTACCCTTTCAACCTTGGGGGCAGGGGGGGGGCACATGGTGGCCCCAGGCTACACCATATGTCCTCACCCAGTTGGCCAGAATTAAACCAATAAAATAGCACCACATCACCCCAATTCTAGATGACTGCCATGCTGCCACTTGGAAGCATACCATTTGCCGAAGAAATTTCCAATGAAATGACCATGCACAGTCAACATGCCACATCAACAGTACGTACTATTGACTGGGTGTCTCACTATAATTTTTTTTTAAATTTTACCTGTTTAGCAAAGGAGACATAACTCATTTATCAAAGCATACAGAGACCATTTTTCATGAAACAAAGTGTGTTAGATTCTAAACAACAAGCACTACTTGGTCATTCAGGTTCCGATCCAATCTAATAACTTTTATTTTTTAGCATAAAACTGAGCCCCTGATCAAACACCCTCTTCCCACATCTACCCAAGTAACCATCCAACTGGGGTAAACATCAAACGAGAGGCTACTAATATGAGATTAAACCTCCTAGGTGACCTTAAGGAAGTGGAACCGATAGAAGCAAGACAAACATAGCTTATGCAACATCAAAAAAATCATTAGGAGGTAATCCAACCTTTAAAGCCCCTGAACCCTGAGGGAGAGTGACTTGTTAACCAATTTGAGCCTTAGCCATGGGCATAGAAAGGCTAGGTAGTGACTAAAAGCTGACAGATGTGGGGATGCTAAGGAAAGGTAGCATTGAGGGCCCAGTTTGCTTAGTTTTTTCCTTAGATTAAAACTGAGGTAATCCAACCTTCAAAGCCCCTGAACCCTGAGGGAGAGTGACTTGTTAACCAATTTGAGCCTTAGCCATGGGCATAGAAAGGCTAGGTAGTGACTAAAAGCTGACAAATGTGGGGATGCTAAGGAAAGGTAGCATTGAGGGCCCAGTTTGCTTAGATTTTTCAAAAAAATCATTAGGAGGTAATCCAACCTTCAAAGCCACTGAATTCTGCATGTATACAATGATATTTTGCTCCTATAACCTACTCCAATGAGTCCATAATGGCTCAAAATGGTCATCTAGGCTTTTTCTGAGCCTGAATTGGTTGAAAAATGAAAAATTTATGACCATTTTAATTTTACTCGCTATTTAAGGACCTAAACTAGCTAACTGCAACAAAAACTGGAAGTCCACCGAATTTGGGGGGTCTTCCAATTAATCTGTAGTTAATTTTAAGTGGGATTATTAGTGCTAATTAACTATACTTAAGCGCTAAATATGCGCTTAAGTTAATCCAAAATTAATATCGGATTATGCGCTAATAAACATGTTTAAGGTTAAGAAAATCGTAATTATGGACATTAATCTTCGCGCTAATTGTTTGCTCCTTCGGTGGTCATGGCATATGGTCCTATGAACCAAGGGCTAGCCCCCACCTTCCTCCACCACTATACAAAATTTAATTTAAATATAAATGAATGCCTATGATAGTTAAGAGCTAACCCAAAGGCGGGCCGGTAAGGCTTGGCGCTGTGTGGCGGGACGTCATGGTGTCGAACCCTAGCGTCTCCACCTAGAATTATCCAAAAATATTTACCCTTTCGACCTTGGGGGGAGGGGGGGGCGCACATGGTGGCCCCAGGCTACACCATATGTCCTCACCTAGTTGGCCAGAATTAAACCAATAAAATTGCACCACATCACCCCAATTCTAGACGAGTGCCATGCTGCCACTTGGAAGCATACCATTTTCCGAAGAAATTTCCAATGAAATGACCATGCACAGTCAACATGCCACATCAACAGTACGTACTATTGATTGGGTGTCTCACTATATTTTTTTTTTAAATTTTACCTGTTTAGCAAAGGAGACATAACTCATTTATCAGAGCATACAGAGACCATTTTTTGTGAAACAAAGTGCGTTAGATTCTAAACAACAAGCACTACGTGGTCATTTAGGTTCCGATCCAATCTAATAAATTTTATTTTTTAGCATAAAACTGAGCCCCTGATCAAACACCCTCTTCCCACATCTACCCAAGTAACCATCCAACTGGGGTAAACATCAAACGAGAGGCTACTAATATGAGATTAAACCTCCTAGGTGACCTTAAGGAAGTGGAACCGATAGAAGCAAGATAAACATAGCTTATGCAACATCAAAAAAATCATTAGGAGGTAATCCAACCTTCAAAGCCCCTGAACCCTGAGGGAGAGTGACTTGTTAACCAATTTGAGCCTTAGCCATGGGCATAGAAAGGCTAGGTAGTGACTAAAAGCTGACAGATGTGGGGATGCTAAGGAAAGGTACCATTGAGGGCCCAGTTTGCTTAGTTTTTTCCTGCAACTCCAATATTTATGCCACCTTTTCAGCCCCAGAGCCCAAGTCACTGCCATTAACTTCATGAATCTTTAGGAGATCATAAATAACATTAAAAAAAGGTGCATAAGCAATCACATCATTAGGAACTCATATAGATCCCTTATCCATGGCAAGCATTTCATCAAACATGTCACAAACATTACATCTACAGGTTTAAACAACAGATTTAAGCATTGGGGTCACCTACATTATAAGCTACAATACAATCTATTTGATGATAGATACATTGTATATTCATTTTTTTAGTGTCAGTTTAGTCATACTGCTATCAGTGATCAAAATTTCTCTTTTGCATTTGCATATTAGGGTCCCATACCTTAAAGTTTCATCATTCCGCTAGGTCATGGATTCATTGATGGTAGTGATCTTTCATCAGTTTTCCCTCATGTGAAACTTGTTGATTCTCCTCTTTATGGACTTTAGTCATGAGTTACTTTCACTCTGTGAGTCATGTTAGTAGGTCATAGGATGGGTCTCATTAGGTTCTAGGATCTCACCATGGTCAAATTAATGAGTCAAGTGTCAACAAATATCAGCAAGGTCATGAGGAAGTCAATAAACTCAAATTCATAGCACCTGGAAAGATCAAAGAAATGTTTTATTCAGCTTGACATCATTTTTTCCTCAAAACCATGTTTTGAGGTGAAAACATGCTACTTTGCTTGTATTATCATCTCTTATGTAATTTTATGTCATCATATGTAATAAGTTACACTTCAGAAGCTTCTATCTCCACAAAAGTCACCACCCTGCCCTTCAGAGAAGTTTTCCATAGCATTTTTAGTCCACAATCATGTTCTAAGTATGTCCATCATAAAGAGCCTGGAAAGAGCTTTCCAACGGTATATTATACTCTCAAAACTGACTCCTAGATGGAAATTTATGCCTAAGTGAACAAAGTTCCTCTATACCCTAAACCAACCCCTTTTCCCACCTTTCCCTTAAACTTTATTTTATTAAAGTTTAATGTAATTCTTTATAAACCCCTTTTCCCTTACCCGATGGCTTAATCGCATTCGCAAAGTCCTTTTGACTTATATAAAATCCAATGTGGTTAAATTAACCACTTCCCCACATTTACCCTTAAAATTTATTATAAAGTTTTAAGGTTTTCTTATTATAAAATCCCTCCTCTGATCACAATCGCACCATACTTATTGTGCGCTCTGATTGGCCCTTGTAAAAAAAAAAATTCAATGCAATTGAATTGAGTCCCACCAATTGAATACCCCTGATTGACCCCACCCGATCGCATCCTAACCGTCAATTCACCTAGCGATCCAACGACCCATATGCGATCGCAATCGCCCAATCGCATTCCACTTTCACAGTCTCCCACACCCTTAACTTCTCCGATGCAATTGAACTCCTGATGCACTATTGCGATTACCTCTCCACCGTCAATCGGCCCCTCCAATCAGATGGCTCATACACCATCGGACCATCGCAATTGGCGTGTTCCCAATACACTTGGCACTGCTCCCCTCCCGATTTCTGATTGCGATTGTTGACTGGGCCCCACCATAAACTCTTTCACCTTTCTAATAAAAAAGTGGCCTTTTTCGTTTGTAAATGTGTTTTAATCATTTTCAATCATTTCTTAAGCACTTCCACTTTATCATGTTTAACCCCCGTGCTATAGTATTATTTAATCGCATCGCAGATTGTTATTTCAAATGTTCACGACTCCCATTACCCTTACGTCTCGATTTGCGATTGCGATTGTTCTCTAGGTCCCACCTAAAAGCCCTCTGGTCTTTCAATGAAAAATCATTTTTCCTTTGGTAAAAAACGCCGAAACATTTTTATTTGTTTTTTCACCCCATTATCCCTTTGGCTTATCCTTACCCCTATTTCCATTATGCCAATCCCAACGGAAGTTTTTAGGGCCTCATAACATTTTCCTCTTTCCTCCGATCCCCGATTGCGATTACACCATCGCAACGCATATTTTCAAATGCCCTATTATACGTTGCATCCCCTTCCTCCCCTCTGATTTTGATTGCAATTGCGATTTGGACCCCACCTCCTTTCCTTTCACCCCTTCCACTCAAAAAGAATATTTTCTTCATTAAAGGCATAAATTCCAATTTTACTATTTTCAAACAGATTTCTTGGCATATATGAGATCCTTAATAAATAAAAGCAACAGAAAAAGGGCCGAGAGCTAATTATGAGACAGAAAATTCTACAGCAGCAGTAAAATATGGATCTGTTTTTTAGATTGCATGTTTTTCTTTCATCCAGTGTAACAGTGAAATCTTCAGATGGCTCAAAATCTATTACTATTCCTTCTTTTCAGGGGTAGTCTATTGGTTTCTTTCCTATGTTCGAATTTCAATTCTGAGTTGGTAAAACGACTCCCTTTTTCTATGGATCTATTTCCCACATTTCTGGTCTATTTAATGTAATTTTGAATCATTTGTAATCAGTTTGTATAAAGTCAGAAGGGATTAGTGTGGAAAATCAAGGAGGACGCTCTGCGCTCCCATTGTAACAGTTTGACAGGGAATTAATAATATATGCAGCTCTGATTTGTGGGATCAATGTTGTATGAATTTTAGGATTTTTTCTCTCCTTTGTGTTCATATGTAAATTTTTATGTGTACCATTCATTCATTAACATTTATGGTTGAATGCTTTCAAGATAGATAGGTAGAATCCATTTTTAATGATCTGCCTTGGGAAATTATTCAATATTCTATGTTTTCTTCTATTTGAAAAGGATCCATCTCTTATGGCCTTTTCAGATCTTCACCAATCTTTCCATTCCATCGTTATTTAAACTTAATTGCTAAAATTTCCTGCCTACCTTGCCCCATGAAATAACCTATATCCCTAATTTGATTCCCCGATTCAAACTGTCCCATTTGTTCCATACAACCCTGAAATTCATTCATTAAACATTTCCCATTATTATACCTAGCCTAATATCAGTTCATAATTGTACTTTGTTGAATATCTTTTTATGGAGAGAGCCATCTCCTAACCTTGTAGGGCTAGCTACAAGGCTGAGCGTGGTTTAAAGGTTACCCTGATTTGTCTTTTTTAGCCTGAGGTTCAAATTAGGTGATAGTATTTCTGGCGACCATACTGGGGAACTTTTTAGCATAGAATATTGATCACCCCAAGAGTATTTTCCTTGTAAATTCTTGGACTTTGGATGATGATGTTCAGAGTTTGCTAGGCTGAAATGAAATTTTGTAAAGTAGAAACTTGACCACACTGGCTTCAAGAAGATACACAAGGGCCAATCCAGATCCAAATCCTCCCCCTGTGTTTGAAAATCCTAATCTCATCCCAAGAATAGTTAGAATACAAGAGGGATCACTAAGTCCTCGACCTATTTTCAGATCCCATACTTGGCCCAGTGAGTGGTTGTTTGTAGAAGATCTTTCTTTTGATGAATGTTTTGAGCTTTCTTTGTTTAGATGTAAGTCTAAAACTGCACTTGATGACATAGTTTTAGACCCAGAATTTCTTGTAGATATTGAATTTCACAGGGCAAATACATCAATTGATGATTACATTTTGAATTCCCCTCATTCATTTATCATTGTAACCAATATCCCTGAGCCTTCATAGTCATCAGGAACAACATTTCCTCCTCCTAATTCATCAGCATTCCCATTGGTCAATGCTCATATTTCATCTCCTCCATCAACACCTCCCTTCAATCCTAGTAGCACAAACATTGTTGTAAATCCACCTCGAGTCATGGCTGCTCACTATGCACCCCTGGTTTTACCTCAGGTTCTGAATGATATGCTTGCTGATTACCAAAGAAAAATTCCTATCTTTGATGCCACTCAAAGCATCACAACCCAGCAGCATGTTGATAAGATGAATGACTTTTTTGATCTTCATGAGGTAGAGGCGGAGAATGTAACCACAAGATTGTTTGTCAAAATATTTGGAGGTGAAGTTATAAAGTGGTTCAGAGCCTTACCAGCAGGCTCTATCAGCAATTTTCAGGAGTTACATACACAGTTCTTAGACCAGTGGGAGGTAAAGAAAAACCCACTCCAAATTTTGTCTGAATATGAGAATATTAAAAGAAATGTGGGTGAAACTGTACAGGATTATTGTCTAAGATTTAATGTTGTATATAATGCTATTCCGGCCAATCTGAAACCTCCTATGGATTTATCTTTGCTCAATTTTCTGGATGGTTTCGATGTTGATAGGGCATATCAGCTACGAGAAAGAGATCCTTCCACACTTGAAGACATGAAGAAGATAGCTATGAGTGTAGAAGCGAATTTTATAGCCAAAAGAGCTCGGACTAGAGCTGAAAAGAGATTCACTATGAAATAAGAAGCGTCTCCTTCAGACAGCAAGATGGATACTTTGATTCAGATAGTCAAAAATATGGTTGATCAGCTGACGATTTCAGATAGGCCTGAAGCAAAAATAAGGAATCCGAATTTCAGAGGACAGCAACCGCAATTCAGAATTAAACAAAGAGAACATAGAGCGCAGGACCAAGCACCACCACAACAGCAGATCAGGACTCCATTGCAACAAATTTACGTTCAGGGAACAGAGACGGATGATGATGATCATGTGATTGAAGCCAATCATTTCTTCACTGCAGATGGTGCGCCCATATTTCTTACAGAATATGAAGAATACACAGTGACAGAAGAAATTTGAAAGGGCGAAGATTTTATTTTGGCTAATGACACAGTGTTAGAATAAGAGTCTGATGATTTGCAAAGAGGGTACATGAACACTTTGTCAGCCCAACAAAAGCAGTATTCCTTGAGAAATAGAGATGTCCCGATCAGTCCCATTCAAAAGAGAAAAGAGCTCCAATAGAAGAATGATTCTTCAAATAATCAGAAGAAAGGGAAAGAGCCTATCGATCCTACCCCCAGCAAGACATATTCAGCGATTAACACTGCAAATGAAAGGAACCAGCATAGCGAAGCAAAGCAGAAAATAGAGAAGAAAGATCCTTCCGCTAAAGAGGTAGAAAAAGTGTCTTCTTTTAATTTAGAAAATTAAATTTCTACGCTGAAAGTGTCCATGTCCTTGACTGAGTCGGTGAAAAATAACACTTACAAACATCAGGTGTCTAGAATTTTTCAAATAGACTCTGTTTCTGATATGGTGAATGTTGAAGATGACTATCCTAAATTTGTAGAAATTATATAACTAATGCATTATACATCCAAGATTCTCTTGATCACACACTATTTGAATTCATGCATAATACAGAATCTCTTCTACTATTGATCATTACTTGCCAAAATTAAATCAATTGCATGCACACATTCAAACCATAAAAATTCACACATATGAACACAGTGTTTTAATGGGAAGGATTGAAGCTAAAAACCCCAACTATCTGTATATAATATATGTCATAGAGATCATGTAACAATCCTCACACAAAGCTGATCATGTCAATCTCTCAGTACAATACAATCGCTACACACTAATCAGGCCCGATCTATCAAATCCATGCACCAATATTTGCCACCTGCTAGCCTGCCTCTACTGAAAAATCCATGCTGAATATTGGCTTTGAATGAACTCTAATTGGTCCAGCCTTGCTCACGCAATCCCCATTGGCATCTCCAACCACTGTGTGTTGAAAATCATGCAACACTATAGTCATAACTGATAGTCAACCAGCTCTTTCACCTACCTCTCCACTGGTCTCCACTGAAAATATCCATGCACTGTAGTTAACTGATGTATTCTTCAGTTGATTAATGAGTTAATAATTAGTGAATTAATTAATAATTAATTCACACCACTCTCACTAATGTATCAATTAGTTAGACTAGATACAACTAGCTCAACTGTGTCTAACTGTTAAACTAAACACAACTCCACCAACTACCTCAATAACTCCACCAAACTTTGTCACATGAGTTCTAACTGAAGTCTCCATGCAATAGCTCCACTTAACCCTCAGGAATAGCGTAATTCCTTCTGTTAGCTCCTATGCCACATCTGTGCACTTAACTGAAGTGCTCCAAGAGAATAAGATAATGTTTATAGTCCAAATATTATTAATAGCTAATATATTTGACATATCTATTTTTAGACTGGCAATCTAAAAATAGATTCTGCCCAGTATGTCTAAAAATAGAAGCCCATATATTTTTCCAACTTGACCAACCATCCGTAAATAGCATCCTGCAACTCATAGAATATGATCGACTTGTCTAAAAATAGACTTGCGCCAAAAATAGCCTACGAGCCCACTTAGTGAAGGTGACTCTTTCCACTAAGCTCATAATCTTGTTTCAATCTCAACACTCCCTCTCAACAAGATAGGGATTATTTTCCACCCTGATCCTACCTCTGTGGTATTCGAATTTTCTCCTGGTGAGCACCATAGTCAAGATATTAGCATCCTGATCCTCCGTAGGAATGTCAGAAAGTAACATGATCTTTCGCTGCACACAATCTCTCATATGATGATACCGGATGTCGATGTGTTTATATCTATCATTAAATAATAGATTAACCAAGAGTTTAATACAACTCTGATTATCACAATATATCATAGTAGGATCTAAGTGTGAACTGAACAACCTGGCCAGGATCTTCCTCATCCATATAGCCTTGCATGTAGCCAAACTCGCTGCCATGTACTCGGCCTTTTGCTAAACTGAGTGCCACGGATCTCTGCTTCCTGCTCTACCAAGAAATTACTGTCGACCCAATACTAAAAATCCCTCCAAATTTTCTCTTTCTATCCGTTGGGCTCCCTGCCCAATTTGCATCTGTGAAGCCATGCAGCTTCACCTCATCCAACTGTCTATACCATAATCCATATCCCGATGTGCCTCTGAGATATCTCAATACATGCTTCCCCACCTTCCAAAAGAGCTTGGTAGGCTTAACCATAGCTTGTGAAATCTGGTTAACAATGTAGCATATTTCAGGTCATGTATTGACTAGATACATAAGCGACCCCACCAACTGTCGATAAACAGTGGCATCCACTAACTCTGCCAATGTAGCATCCTCTTTCCTCCAATCACTAGGAAGAGGAGTGTTGATAGGCTTGCATCCATGCATGTTGAACTTCTCCAGTATCTCCTGGGCATACTTTCCTTGAGACACAAACAATCCATCACTGCACTGCCAAATTTCCATTCCCAAGAAATAACGAAGGAGGCCCAATTCCTTCATCTCAAACTCCTTTGCAAGATCAGCCTTGCATGAGAGTATCAACTATTCATCACCCGTCAAAATAAAATCATCTACATAAAG
The DNA here is from genome assembly GCA_034641835.2 of Pinus albicaulis. Classification (NCBI taxonomy): domain Eukaryota; kingdom Viridiplantae; phylum Streptophyta; class Pinopsida; order Pinales; family Pinaceae; genus Pinus; species Pinus albicaulis. The sequence continues at coordinate 1,100,883,582 of CM076581.1, forward strand.
TACAATGATCAGCAACTTACCCTCCACCACAATCTGATATAGGTTCAGATCCACCTCACTCTTGGTGAATCCAATACTAGTGAAATAACTGTTTATCCGTGTGTACCAAGCACAAGGTGCTTGTTTCAACCCATACAACGCTCTTTTTAGCCTGCACACATGTGACTCGCTGCTGAAGATCTCAAAACCTTTGGGCTGCACTATGTACACCTCCTCCTCAATGACTCCATTGAGGAACACAGTCTTCACATCCATCTGATGAATGTGCCATCCCATCTGCGCTGAGAGAGCTAGGATGCTCTATATGGAATAATACCTTGCAACAGGTGCAAAGGTTTCCTTATAGTCGATCCCCTCAATCTGTGAGAAGCCCCAGGAAACAAAAATTGCCTTGTAATTCTCGACGCTCCCGTCCACTGCTTCCTTCACTTTGTAGATCCATCTCAAACCTACCACTGATTTCCCTTATGGCCTTGGGACAATCTCCCATACACGGTTTCTGACAATCGAATCATACTCTTCCACCATGGCATCTACCCATGCAGGGTCCTCCACAGCTTCCTCAAAAGAGGATTGTTCTATCATGATACACTTACTCATCAGAGCCATGTATCCAGTATATCGGTTAGGTGACTGCCTGTATTTTTCCTGTGATATAGGTGCTCCTACAATCTTCTTTGCATCAAGATTCAGTCGCTCAGCTTCTGTAGTGCACTTCCACCCTATGATGGTTGGTGTTGCATGAGTGGTTTCTTCCACTCCATGAACCTCCTCTTATGGCTGATCCACATCTTGAGGCTCATCCTTAGGAACTAATAGCTCCTCATCTACACGCAAGTGTGGCTCCCTCTCAAGCAAACACTTCATGGCTTTCTCCTCATGAAATTTGATATCCCGTCGCACAAAAGTCTTCCAACTATCTAGAAAATACACACACAATAGTTGTGGGATGTATCAGTGTACCCCAAAAATATCGCAACCTCTGCAGTCAGCTCCAGCTTCTTCCTGGCATCGTTCGTCACATGAATGCAAACAGGCGAGCCAAAAATCTTCAAATGAGAAATATCAAGCTTCTTACCAGAAAATGCCTCCTTGGGTGTACTCATGCCAAGTACTCTGTGAGGACAACAGTTTTTCACATAAACCACAGTATTGCATGCTTCAGCCCACAAGTGTATGGGAAGGCCCTGATCATGCAACATTTCCTGTGCATCACCCATGATCATTTTTTTCTTTCGCTCAGTGACCCCATTCTGTTGTGGGTTATGAGGCACTATGAGCTCTCTTCGAATTCCTTCTGCACTGCAAAAGTCCTTGAATTTTCCATAGATGAATTCACCACCATTATCGCTCCTAAGAGCCTTCACTTGCTTCCCTGATTCTTTCTCAACCAGTGCCTTGAACTCATAGAACTTTGAGTATGTCTCTCTCTTCTTTTGCATGAAGAAGATCCAAAACTTATGAGAAAAATCGTCAACAAATATCACATAATACCTGTGCTTTGCTATCAAATCTACTAAGAAAGGTCCACACACGTCTGTGTGAATTCTCTCAAGGATCATCGTGGCATGACTATCCTTCTCATGAAAGGTGGATTTCACAAATTTTCCAAAAGTACATCCCTTGCATTGATCTGACTGTGCAAGTGTACCTTTGGCAAGCTCGGTAGAAGTCCACTGCAAAATTTTCAAAGCACCATGGTGAAGATGGCCCAATCTCCTGTGCCATAGCTCGCCTTCATCCCAGCTCACCACTCATTTTTCCTTGCATGCCATTGCTGCGCAGCCATCTACCTACAAATGATAAAGGTTATTAACTCTAATCCCTATCCTCCGGGTTTCACCAGTTGCCTTACTGCGTAGGAAAGCCTTTCCCTCGCTAAAGACAACATCATATCCCTTGTCTTCCAACATCGCCACAGAGATAAAATTCTTCTTCAATCCTGGAACATGCATGACATCCTTCAAGATGAAAGGTTTGCTAGACTCCCTCTAAAAGGAAATGGTCCTGATACCAGTCGCACTGTATCTACCATCATCGCCCATTTCGATGTGCACTCCAAGATCCTTCTCATCCAGATCAGTAAACAAATCTTTGTCTCCGGTCATATGGAAAGAAGCACCACTCTCAAGAAACCACACTAAACCCATCATACTTGAGACCAAGCATGTGATCAAAAAAAAATCCAACTCAAAATGTGAGGCTAAGGCCTCTCCCGCTACAGATCCAGCAGCCTGCTTATTTTTCTTCTTCTGTGGACAATTAGTGGTGTAATGTCCATGTTGGTGACAATGAAAGCACTTCACCTTGGACATGTCCTTCTTCTTGCCTTTTGCACCAGATTGAGAAGAATTCTTCTTGCTCTTACCCTTCCTTTCTTTGGAAACCAAAGTGCAATTTTCTTCATATTCATTCTTTGATGAAGATCCATCCCTGGTACTCCGCCTTATCTCCTCCTGCACAAGATCCGACCAAAGTCACTCCCATCCTGACAGTTTCTCCCGACCATTGACAAAGTCCTCATAGGAATTCCAACTCTTCGGAAGCCCAAGGAGAGCCAAGCTCACCAATTCCTCTTCATCTACAGTAACCCCCACACTTCCCAGCTCATCCCTACACTGGACAAACTTTGTGAGGTACTTGAGTATAGTGTCGCCTTTCTCTATTTTTATCTTCCTGAGTTTATCCTTGAGCGCCAAATTCCTCTGGTCTCTCTTGCTTTGGAACAAGTCTGTCAAATCTTTCCACATCAAGAATGGAGAAGCTTTACCATGAAGGCTGGACACTATGTGATCCTTCACACCTTGCAATAGAATCCTTCGAAATTTTTCTGTCTTCTTTTTCCATGCGTCAAGTGCGGTACCATCACTAGAAGTAGGTTTTGGAATTTTTTCATCTATGAACTCCTTCAACCCATTGTCCTCCAGCACCACCTCCATCCTATCCTTCCATGCAATATAATTTGAGCTGCCCTAAAGGGAATACTCCAATCGCAATTTATTGAAATACATCTCAACTTCAACACCAAGAGAACACTGTTGCAAATTCGAATTCCACCAGCACAAAACTCAACCGCTTCAATGCTTTGCAATTGCTCCAATGATAAATATTGCTCTGGTACCATGTAGAAATTATATAACTAATGAGTTATACATCCAATAATCTCCTGATCACACACTATTTGACTTCATGCATAATACAAAATCTCTTCTACTAGTGATCATTACTTGCAGAAATTAAATCAATTGCATGCACACAATGAAACCATAAAAATTCACACATATGAACACAATGTTTTAATGGGAAAGCCTGAAGCGAAAAAACCCCAACTATCTGTCTATAATATATGTCATAGAGATCATGTAACAATCCTCATACAAATATGATCATTTCAAGCTCTCAGTACAATATAATCGCTACACACTAATCAAGCCTGATCTAGCAAATCCATGCACCGATCTTTGCCACCTGCTAGCCTGCCTCTACTGCATAATCCCTGCTAAATATTGGCTCTGAATGAACTCGAATTGGTCCAGCCTTGCTCATGCAATCCTCATTGGCATCTCCAACCACTGTGTGTTGCAAATCATGCAACACTATAGTCACAACTGATAGTCAACCTGCTCTTTCACCTACCTTGCCACTGGTCTCCATTGAAACTGTCCATGCACTGTAGTTAACTAATGTATTCTTCAGTTTATTAATGAGTTAATAATTATTGAATTAATTAATAATTAATTCACACCACTCTCACTAGTGTATCAATCAGTTAGACGAGATACAACTAGCTCAACTGTGTCTAACTAAGTTAAACTTAAACACAACTCCACCAACTACCTCAATAACTCCACCAAATTATGTCACATGAGTTATAACTGAAGTCTCCATGCAATAGCTCCACTTAACCCTCAAGAATAACGTTATTCCTTCTGTCAGCTCTTGTGCCACATCTATGCACTTAATTGAAGTGCTCCAAGAGAATAAGATAATGTTTATAGTCCAAATATTATTAAGAGATAATAATATTCAACATATCAATTTTTAGACTGGCAATCTAAAAATAGATTCCACCCAGTATGTCTAAGAATATAAGTCCATCTATTTATCCAACTTGACCAACCATCCACAAATAGCATCTTGCAACTCATAGAATATGATCGACATGTCTAAAAATAGACATAGTCTAAAAATAGACTTGCGCCAAAAATAGCCTGCGGGCCCATTTAGTGAAGGTGACTCTTTTCAATAAGCTCATCATCCTGTTGCAATCTCAACTAAATTCATATTCGGTCTAGCCACTTAAGATCAATCTGAAGAAAGTGAAGTCCCTCCCTTCTACCTAAGTCTCAGATTATATGAGTTCATCTTACATAATGCTATGTTGGACTCCGGAGCCTCACATAATTTGATGCCCAAAGCCATTATGGAGAAGTTAGGACTTGATATTACCCAAAAATACCATGATTTGTATTCTTTTGACTTAGGTAGGGTCCATTGTATTGGTATTATCAAAGACTTGGTAGTGTCTTTAGATCAAATCCCAGCCAAGAATTTTTTGATGGATGTAGTTGTTGCCAATGTTCCACCACGATTTGGAATGCTTTTGTCTAGGTCTTGGGGTGAAAAACTTAAAGGAAACATGCAGCTTGACTTCTCTTATGCCACCATTCCTGTGTTTGGTCAGTTGAGAAAACTATATAAGGAGAATAATATGAAATACATGATCACTAGCAAAGAGAAGCCAGTTAATCATCCCATTAATGCAGTCCACATAGATTTAGAGTCCTTTGTCTTATATTCAGATGGTGGTTTGAATGATAAAATTTTCAGTTGGTAAAAGTAGATGAAATACTTGATATTTTAGAGAATTTTATGGAAGTCCTCAAACAGGAAAAAGATAAAGAAGCAAGCACTTCTGAGCTTCCTGCCTGCTAGCAGACAAAAGAAAGTGAACGGCAAAAATATGCAGAAATCAGTCAAGATAAAGTAGAAAAAGAAGAAAAATTTCAACATCTACAAGAAGAAGAAGAAGGCCTATGGAGCATGGACTTTGACGGAGTTGTTGGTAAGGATGGAGCTGGTAGAGGAATATGGATTCGGAGCCCTGTTTTCCAACCTAAAAGATTTCCTATTAATGTTAGAGTATGTGCTTACAAGTTGGATTTTGACTGCTCTAACAATGAAGCAGAGTATGAAGCTTTGATTGCAGGTTTGAAGATTTTGAAGAAGTTGAGTGCAAAGAGGATTTATGTCTATGGAGACTCAGAGTTGATAATCAAACAAGTCAAAGGAGAGTACCAAGCTAAGAATCCGCAATTGAGGGCATATAGAAACATAGTTTTGGACATCTTGAGGACATTTTTTTAGTACACTTTGACAGCAGTACCTAGAATGCAGAACATTATTGCTGATTCTCTTGCCACTACTGCAAGCAACTTGAAAATTCCGATGAACTCCAGGAAAAATTTTGAGATTTATGTCAAACATAGGCCTGCTATTCCGGACAATCTAAGGTATTGGCAAGTGTTTTGGGATGACAATGAAATCAATGCCTTTTTGCAGAGTGAAGGAAAATTCAAGGATACTGCCATAGAAGGTGATTATGAGGTTGATGATCAAGAAATCAAAGCAAATCAGATGGACATATTGCAGCTTAAAGACAATTTGATTCCTAGAGGTCTCATACCTTTAGATGAGCTTTTTTATCAGGATGACGTTGCAAAGAAACCAAGCTTGGTGCCTACTGATAAAGGAGTTGAAGATGTGAATCTTGGAACAGTAGACAAGCCCAAGTTTGTGAAGTTGTCAAAGGCATTGTCCCCTAAGGTAAAGGAACAGTATGTTAAATTGCTTTCTGAATTTTCTAATGTGTTTGCATAGGATTATTCAGATTTAAAGGTTTATGATTAAAATATAATTCAACATACTATTCCCATCAAGCCGGATCAGAAGCCATTCAGACAGAAGCTGAGAAGAATCAATCCGAAGCTGCTTCCATTCATTGAAAAAGAGGTAAACATATTGTACAAAGCTGGTATCATTGTTCCAGTTAGATTTTCTGACTGGATTTCAAATTTGGTCCTGGTATGTAAGAAGACAGGAGAGATAAGGTTGTGCATAGATTTTTGAAATCTGAATAAAGCATCCTTTAAGGATAATTATCAACTTCCGAAGATGGAACATATTATGTAGAGAGTAGTTGGAGCATCAACGATGTCACTACTCGATGGCTACTCAGGCTATAATTAGATCTTGGTGCATGAGAAAGACCAAGACAAAATTTCTTTCACAACACCCTGGGGAACCTTCCAGTATGCCAAAATGCCATTTGGACTGAAGAACGATGGAGCTAATTTCCAGCGAGCAATGGACATTGCTTTTGCCAATGAAAAATATGTTTTTCTTGTTGTTTATTTGGATGATCTGACAGTCTTTTCTGGTTCTGATGATGAGCATTTGCACCATTTGAGAGTTGTTTTTTAGCAATGCAGAAAATTTGGGATTTCTCTCAATCCCAAGAAGAGTATCTTAGCCATGGATGAAGGCAAGTTACTAGGGCATATCCTCTCTAAATATGTTATCCGCATTGATCCATATAGAGTGGAGGCAATTCAGCACATAGACCTTCCACGGAACAAAAAGGAGATTCAGGAATTTAATGGTAAGATGAACTTCTTGCGTAGATTTATACCTAATTTCGCTGAACATCTAAGAGAAATGACTAACATGTTGAAGAAAGATAGCACTGTCAAATGGAGTGAGGAAGCTATCAAGTCATTTAATCTGGTAAATTTTTCTTTGTCCAATGCGCCAGTCTTGATTAGTCCTGACTACACTTAAGATTTCATTATATTTTCATTTGCATTGGAGCATACTATGGCTACAGTTTTGATGCAAAAGAGAGATCAGATTGAAAATCCAATTTCCTTTTTCAGTAGGACTATTAGAGATGCTACCTTGCGGTACAATATTATTGAGAAACAAGCATTGGCTCTTATAAAGGCATTGAAGGATTTTAGAGTATACATTCTACATTCACACACAATAGCCTATGTTCCTAATGTAGCAGTAAAGGATGTCCTGATGCAAACTGATCCAGAGGTCGAAGAGGCAAGTGGATAGCAGCTATATTGGAGTATGATTTGGAGATCAAACCCACAAAGTTGATCAAAGGACAAGGCTTGGAAAAATTAATGGCCCAATCAAACCTGCATGCCCTGGATATAAACCTCATAACAGCAATGTCAAAAGTTGAGGATGAAGGTTTTCTTGTTCCAGTTTCAGATATTTTTCTACAATCCCCATGGTATTCAGAAATTGTTTATGTCCTTCATCATCTTTCTCCACCTCCAGGAATGTCTAAAAGCAAAGGTAGATCACTAAAACTATAGTCTGCTAAATACTGTATTTTAAATTGTGCTCCTTATTTGAAAGATCCAGGAGGTATTCTCCTCAATTGTTTGGTTGAAGAAGAGGCTCAGAAGGTAATGAACGAATTTCACAAAGGTGATTGTGGTGGTCATTTGTTTTGGAAAACTACAACTAACAAAGTGTTGACAGCAGGATATTATTGGCCCGCTTTTTTTTTAGATTTGTATAAAACAGTGATGAGTTGTCATGAATGTCAAATTTTTCAAGGGAAGAAGAAATTGCTTCCTCTTCCTTTGAAACCAGTTGCAGTAAATGCTCCCTTTCAGTAGTGGGGGCTTGATTTCATAGTAGAAATCCATCCCGCATCATCAACACAGCATCGATGGATATTGACAAGTATAGATTACTTCACCAAATGGATCGAGGCCGTTCCAGCAAGGCAGGCAACTGACACAGTAATTATTCAATTTTTAGAGACAAATATCTTACCTCATTTTGGCTACCCTCACCAAATTATAACAGATAATGCAACAACGTTCAAGTCTAAGAAGATGGTGGACTTCTGCAACAAATAAAATATCGTCTTGGGCCATTCAACAGCCTGGCAGAATCATTGAACAAATATTTGATAAACATAATCAAGAAAATTATGGAGGAAAACAAAAGAAACTGGCATCGAAAGTTCATCAACGCATTGTGGGCAGACCGAGTTAGCAACAAGAAATCCATGGGTATGTTAGCTTTTGAATTTCTTTATGGTACTGATGTTGTCTTTCCTACATCACTTATAGTTACATTCATGATATTATTGCAAGAAGTTGGTAGTGAAGACGATGACAATCAATGAAGGATTAATCAGATGATCCACCTTCAACAAACAAGAGAGGCAGTGTCACAGAACACTATTTAGTTGTAGGAGAAGATAAAGAAAATATATGACCATAAGACCAAAGCAGAAAAGTTTTAGTTGGATGATGTGGTGTTGAGATGGGATGCAAGAAATGAGGATAAAGGGAAGCATCGTAATTTCGACAACCTGTGGAAAGGACCATACAATATTTCAACATACAGGGGACATAATGCTTTCTTGCTTTCAGAGATGGATGGCCAAGATTTCCCTGGAGGAGCAATGAATGGTAGGCTTTTGAAGCTCTACCATTGTTGAAGATAACGGATCAGAAGCTATGTCACAATCATTGTATATACCACGTTATTTTTGGTCAGATTTCAAGTACACAGTCATTGAAGTTTGGGGCCCAAGGTGAAGGCTATAAAACTTGAATGATATGTGTATGGTTTGGTTTTATTTCAGTTTTTAGTCTTAGTATTGAGTCAGAGTCAGTTTGCATAGTGTCAGTTTTCAGTATTTTTTTGACTCCATGCCCAATGGATAAGGCTACTTGGTCTACGATGTTCTTGGCACCTCCAAGGAGCTACCATCCCCATTGGAGCCAATGTTAGTGTCAGTTTAGTCATACTACCATCAGTGATCAAAATTTCTCTTTTGCATTTGCATATTAGGGTCCCATACCATGAAGTTTCATCATTCCTCTAGGTCATGGATTCATTGATGGTAGTGGTCTTTCATCAACATTCCCTCGTGTGGAACTTGCTGATTCTCCTCTCTATGGTCTTTAGTAATGAGGTACTTTCACTCTGTGAGTCATGTTAGTAGGTCATAGGATGGGTTTCATTAGGTTCTAGGATCTCACCATGGTCAAATTAACGAGTCAAGTGTCAATAAATATCAGCAAGGTCATGAGGAAGTCAATAAACTCAAAGTCGCAGCACCTGGAAAGATCAAAGAAATGTTTTATTCATCTTGACGTCATTTTCGCATTAAAACCATGTTTTGAGGTGAAAACATGCTACTTTGATTTTATTATCATCTCTTATGTAATTTTATGTCATCATATGTAATAAGTTACACTTCAGAAGCTGCTATCTCCACAAAAGTCACCACCCTACCCTTCAGAGAAGTTTTCCATAGCATTTTTTGTCTAGAATCATGTTCTAAGTATTTCCATCAGAAAGAGCCCTGAAAGAGATTTCCAATGGTATATTATACTCTCGAAACTTATTCCTGGATTGAAATTTATGCCTAAGTGAACAAAGGTCCTCTTTACCCTAAACCAACCCCTTTTCCCACCTTTCCCTTAAACTTTATTTTAATAAAGTTTAATGTTTTTCTTTATAAACCCCTTTTCCCTTACCTGACAGCTTAATTGCATTCACAAAGTCCTTTTGACTTATATAAAATCCGATGCAATTAAATTAACCACTTCCCCAGATTTCCCCTTAAACTTTATTATAAAGTTTTAAAGTTTTCTTATTATAAAATCCCCCCTCCGATCGCAATCACACCATACTTATTGTGCGCTCCGATTGGCCCTTGTAAAAAAAAAAACTCCAATGCGATTGCATTGAGTCACGTCGATTGAATACCCCTGATTGACCCTGTCCGATCGCATCCTGACCGTCAATCTTCCCAGTGATCCAATGGCCCATATGCGATCGCAATCGCCCAATCACATTCCACTTTCGCAGTTTCCTACACCCTTAACTTCTCTGATGTGATTGAACTCCTGACGCACTATTGCCATTAACTCTCTGCCGCCGATCGACCCCTCCAATCGGATAGCTCATACACCATCGCGCCATCGCAATCGACGTGTTCCCAATACACTTGGGCCCACTCCCCTCCTGATTTCCAATTGCGATTGTTGACTGGGCCCCACCATAAACTCTTCTTCCTTTCTAATAAAAAAGTGCCCTTTTTCCTTTGTAAATGCGTTTTAATCATTTTCAATCATTTCTTAAGTGCTTCCACCCTATCATGTTTAACCCCCACGCTATAGTATTATTTAATCGCATCGCAGATTATTATTTCAAATGTTCACGACTCCCGCTACCCTCACGTCCCGATTTGCGATTGCGATTTTTCTCCAGGTCCCACCTAAAAGCCCTCCGCTCTTTCAATGAAAAATAATTTTTCCCTTGGTAAAAAGCACTGAAACATTTTTACTTGTTTTTTCACCCCATTATCCCTTTGGCTTATCCTTACCCCTATTTCCATTATGCCAATCGCTTTCTAGGGCCTCATAACTTTTTCCTCTTTCCTCCGATCCCTGATTGCGATTACACCATCACAACGCATATTTTCAAACTCCCTATTATATTTTTCATCTCCTTCCTCCCCTCCGATTCTGATTTCGATTGCGATTTGGACCCCACCTCCTTTCCTTTCACCCCTTCCACTCAAAATGAATCTTTTCTTCATTAAAGGCATAAATTCTAGTTTTATTGTTTTCAAACGGATTTCTCGGCATATATGAGATATTTAATAAAGAAAAGCAATAGTCAAAGCGCCGAGAGCTAACTATGAGACAAAAAATTCTATAGCAGCAGTTAAACAAGGATCTGTTTTTCAGATTGCCTATTTTTCTTTCATCAAGTGTAATAGCGAAATCTTCAGATGGCTCAAAATCTATTACTGTTCCTTATTTTCAGGGGCAGTCTGTTGGTTTCCTTCCTATGTTTGGATTTCAATTCTAAGTTGGTAAAACAACTCCCTTTTTCTGTGGATATATTTCCCACATTTCTGGTCTATTTAATGTAATTATGAATCATTTTTAATCAGTCTGTAAGTCAGAAGTAAGGGATTAGTGTGGAAAATCAAGGAGGATGCTCTGCGCTCCCATTGTAACAGTTTGACAGGGAATTAATAACATATGCAGCTTTTATTTGTGGGATCCATGTGGTATGAATTTTAGCATTTGTTCTCTCCTTTTTGTACCATTCATTGATAAACATTTCTGGTTGAATTCTTTCAAGATAGATAGGTAGAATCCATTTTTAATGCTTTGCCTTGGGAAATCATTCAATATTTTGTGTTTTCTTCTGTTTGAAAAGGATCCATCTCTTATGCCCTTTTCATCTCCTCACCAATATTTCCATTCAATCATTATTTAAACTTAATTGCTAAAATTTCCTGCCTACCTTACCCCATGAAATAACCTGTATCCCTAATTTTATTCCCCAATTCAAACTGTCCCATCTGTTCCATACAACCCTAAAATTCATTCATTAAAAATTTCCAATTATTATACCTAGCCTAATATCAGTTCATAATTGTACTTTGTTGAATATCTTTTTATGGAGAGAGCCATCTCCTGACCTTGTAGGGCTAGCTACAAGGCTGAGCATGGTTTAAAGGTTACCCTGATTTTCCGTTTTCAGCCTGAGGTTCAAATTAGGTGATAACACATTTACAAGTGATAACACTAATTGAATACATGCTTATAACGAGCACAATAATAACAAAAATACAACGGATATAATAAAAATAAAATCCATACATAAGCTAGTACATTTGTGTACTGAGGAATGAGATCTTCATTATTGAATGTAAAAACCAACCAGATATGGGACTTCCATGTTCCACTCGACCATATATTGGCTGAGCCAATTTTCACTTCAACCAATCACCCTTGTGCCATATTCCAAGCATGAATTTGGGATCACATAAAACACATCAATCATAAAAAATCTAGGGATTCTAGAGGCCAAACCACCTCAACCCTCAACCAGTGACTCCACCTCACGGTTAGATATCACAACCATCATGAATTGGTCTCTATCCATATTGTTCCAGGGATCTAGAGTGTTTGTTCCAACGACAACTTCCATGACTAGTAACACAACCCCAACTGTTACTGGTCTTCCAGCCCAGGGCTTCTAGGACTAGTAACTCAACCCTCCTAGGGCTTCTACAACACCTCTACAACCTACTTCTCCCGACTACATATTTCTTCCAATACTGCCTCTATGATTGGTCCTACAGTTTTCTTCAATGTTGCCTCTTCCTACTGTCGAAGCTCCTGGATATTCCCATCCAACTGTTGCGACATATAGAGAGCCTCATCTGGCTATGTTTTAGTTCTCCCTATTAAATTTTTCTCTTCCTTCCTAGGATATTCAATTTTCTATTTAAGTACCTTGCCTTCACTGATCCTTGCAATCTTCCATGAAACTGGAAATTTCTTCGGTGCAATATTAATTTAATCCAACTGCTTCTGCATTTGTTGGATATCTTCCTCTATCTTCTGTACATTTGGATCTTCCTAGAGCGAATTCCAAATCTACAAGGTCTCTTCAAGTAATACTCAACACTTTTTCACTGTCCCAGAGATGTCCACTACAATAACCTTCAAGTCGATCTTCCTTTGCTCCCATACTTTTGGTGGTATGGTTAGATGCATATTCATGTGCAGCTCATTGATCTTGAGTTCATACTCAAATTGTACTTTTGTAGCCTTCTTCTTGGATTCCTTGACTGCAAGGTTGAGCTTTGCGACCTTTTATTATACTATTTTCTCCTCATGGAAATCCATGTTCGGAATTTTTTCCTCAGTGGAAAGTATGGTGGTAGTGGCGACGAAATTTTTTTTCCCTCTATCTCCATCTATTGTTCTTCCTCTTCACTATATTCGATAGGTTGGGGTTCTAGGTGTGGCTTGACAAGCTCTTATCTTACTTATTTTTTTTTTCTGGATTCCTTAGTATGCTTCTTTCTTATAAATATTCAGTGCGAGACATTTCTTCTCAAAAATGTGGATGATTTCTTCATTATTCATACAGTGTCCCAACTTCTACAGCTCACAACACTTAGTGATTTTTGAGCTCCCAGACAGCAAAGAGCGAAAATATTGGCGAGACACAAATTTTTATAGCTCTCCTGATATTTTAGCCCCATAATTAGCTCAAATATTTCTCAGATTTGGTTCATTATCTTCACATCTCTTCCTAGATCCTTGCCATCCTATCTCCATAAATGCAATTTTCTGCTCCTCCAATGACAAGTTTCCCTTTTAACAGTTATATTATTTCGACGAACTTCAATGCACCCAATACTATGGCAAACAACCCTTCTTACAGAATAGCTCCTGCAAACTCCAACATAATCCATACTAAATTGAAGCAAATTCCTCCATCGAAACTCTTTTTTTGCAGGGTAGTTTATAGTCTAGTGGCCACATTCAATTGCAAGTGGCACTAAGAATTTCCCCCTTTTTCTTCTTCAGTGCGAAGCTATAGGGGAACGGTCATCCCTATACAACTTCAAGCTACTTCCATTTACCATTTCGTTAATCAATTCTCCATTCAACGCATCAGGGATATTATCCTCTATGCTAGTGGGTTCTTATCCTATGTCTAGTCTTGACAAATGGTCAGGTCCTGCATTCATCCTTCCTGATTTAACAATAACTTCAAAGTCATAATCCTCAAATAATAATAACCATATGCAAATATTCCCTCCTAGGACAGGCTTATTGACCAATTACGTCAGTGCAGAATGATCTGTAAACATCTGAAAGTGTGATCCCAACAAATAATGTATGAATTTATGCAAAGCACAGACCATAAATATACCTTCTCTTTCTGTGGTAGTGTAGTCTTTCTCAACTGTCAAAAACTTCCTACCTAAAAAATCTATGGCATGGTCAATTTATCCTTCACCAGGATGTGCCAATACCACTCCTAAAGTTATGCATGAAGAATTGACATGGACATGGAATTCCTTATTCCAGTCAGGGAATACTAGAATAGGCGTGATTACCATCTTATCTTTTAGTATGTCGAGGCTCTTCTGGAATTTTTCATCACAGTGAAAGGTTACATCTTTCTTCAACAATTTATCCATTGGTGTAGTGATCTACAGATATCCCTTAATTAATTTTTTGTAGTATCATGTATGCCCCAATGTAGTGTGCAGTTGTCTTCTCGTCTTAGGTGGATCCAAGTTTACAATGACATAAATCATTGTAGGGTCCACCATGATTCCTTTATTGCAAAAAACATGTCCCAAAAATATTAAAAAAGGCACACATAATATGAATTCTTTAGATTCAAAGAGATCTGATGTTTTCTACAAGTGTCAAGCATAAGATTTAAGCTCCCAACATGTTTTTTCAACATTCCAAATATTGTCGAGTCATCAAAGTATACCTCAAAAAGCTTGTGAATATACTCCTTAAAATTTGTGACCAATACACTGGAAAATATAGCAGGGGATTTCCTTAATCCAAAAGGCATCAATGTATACTGATATGAGCCCCAATAGGTAGCAAAGGTGGTCTTTTTCCGATCTTCATGTGCAACTTTGATCTGATGATTCCTGAGAACCCATCTGTAAATAAATAGGAATCCTGACCTCCTACATTGTCCAATACATCACATTTGAAAGGCATGGGAAAACTATCATGTAAGCATGCATCAATGAACTTCCTTAGGTCTACACATATCCTGATCTCTCCTTTTGTTTTATTTTCTTGCTATTAGCCACTGATAAATTCTGTTGTACCAAAAAAGTGGCTAATTTTGTTCTTCAAAAACTCCAAGAGATAATTCCATTTTTAGAACCCATCATCCTTGAAATTTTTATGAAGATAACTAATTCTTTAGTTAATCTTCACAGTCGTTTCTGTTATAAACCTAAAAAATATGTTGTTTTCCTGAAGAAAAGACTGCTAAAAAACCCCATTTTCCATCATTTTTACCCCTACAACACTCATAATTAACCTCAATTTTCATCTCCTTTTTCCTCATCAAATTCCTCCATTTCCCTCATTTTCCTTCCTTCCCTTCATAAGTTCCATTTTATAAGGTTTAAAATTCCTTTTTTACCTTATCGGAAACTTTCAAAATCCTTTGAAAATCCTCAAAAAATTATGAAAACAGTCTTATTTGCATTAAGGCTTTAAGCCCCTTTGGCTTTAGCTCCAACTCCTTTATCTCGCATAAAACCTGAAGCTGCAATCGGTGCTAAAGCCTAATTGCGCAATCGCAATTGGGTTTCCCCTTTTGTCTTGTTACCTTTTTCTTTTAAATTTTTCTGATTGCGATTAAGTCCTTTGTATATATAAAAACCCTTCCTGAAACATAACTTTCCTTTGTTTTTTATTAAAAACCCAACTTTCGTATGTTTTAACAAGACTTTATAGTCATTGTTTGGTGAATTGTCAGCCGTTGATCTAAAACTGATCAACGATCATCAACACATCATATCGGAGTTTTTCATTGGATGCATTACAAAGATTTATTGCCTACCTCCGATTGCAACCTTGTGATGGTTTCCTGACCGTTGATCTATTCCACCATACCCAGATCTAACAGTCCACATCACTCCATTCCAAAGCTCGCCCCTCTGCCTTTGACCTTCGCAGTTAATTCCTGACTATCGATCTAGTTCTAAGATCGACGGCTCTGATTCAATCACATCGGAAATTTTTTATGCGCCTTTCCTCTCTCCTCCGCCGATTGGCAACCCTGTGATCACATCTGGGCCGTTCATTCTAAACATCCAACGGTCCAGATAAAACCCTAACTTCCTTTGTAAATTCACAAGGCCCTGCCATTCAAACTGTTAGGCAATGATCCACTGTTGATCTCTGCAGATCAACGGTGCACAATTACCCATTCTCCGCCTGAACCCCCCCCCCGCGTCTTATATTGCTTTCAAACCCCAAGATTAACTTTGAGCCATTAATCTTGAAGATCTATTGGTCCATATTCAACCCGGTAGGCCCAACTCCTATGGGACCTACCTTCCCCATTGATCGATCCCGACCATCCATTTCGACGATCCAACGGCCCAGATCAAAACCACCTTGGCTTTCCCAACCATTTTCCGCTCGTGCATCTTGTCTTTTCGCACTCTCTTCTCCACCGTTGCATATACCCACCTTTGATCCAACGGCCAAGACTCCATATCATGTAATTTTGAGTTCAACAGTTAATTCCTAAAAATTACGCGATATGGACGGTTTCTAAAGGACACGTGTCGGCCGAGGAACCATATTGCATTTTTTTGGGAAATTTTGAAAACCGCCTTTTAGCAGCATGACACCAGTGGTTTTTATAGCCAAAACCACCTATCCCATGTGTATTACATTTTCTTGTTTTTAATCTCTGTCATTGATCTCTGAGATCTAACGGCTCATGTTTAACCTCCCCATTAGTTCATTGCCATTCCACTTCTTCCAAGCTACTCCATTAATGGATCTCCGCTGTCGATCTCTGGTGATCAATCTGATCCAATGGCCCAGAATCATTTGGAAACCCCCCATTTCCCTTCCACCTAAGGTTTTTCCTCATTTTCTTTACAATTTCTCCCATTTTCATTATAAACTCTTCCCCTTCCACATTATAAAACCTAGATTGATCTCAACCGTTGATCAATATACATCTACAGCTCGAACTTAATCTTTCATTCACCCCTCCAATCGCCTCTCCTTTTTACCCCAGCAAGCAATCCTCGCCATTGGATGCTTTCATCCAACGACCGTGATCTCACCTAAACCTCTGAAGCAGTCTAAGCCCATCCACGCTGGATTTTATAACATTTTGTGTATTTTTACAGGTTGTAAATCTTTTACACAGTTTCTTAAAGGAAATCAAAGGCCAGGGATGATGATCCCCCAGGCTTTTATCCTTGAAGGAGATCGTTCCACAGGGTTCCAGATCATGTTTTATTCATGCCTCATGAGCACTGATGCCATTACACAACCCTCTACACGCTTGTAACAACAATGAAAACAAAGCAATCATCACAGCCAAAGAGTATCCGTTTGATAGCATGAAATCAAAGCAGAAGTGAAGAATTAAAGGTTTGAGCCCAGTTTGAAGGATTAAGGCAAAAATTCAGCTAACCAAGAGCCTAAAACATAGTTAAAGATAGTATGAAGACCAGAAGACAAAGGATTAATCCTAATCAGACCTAAAACATATATCTAAAGTAAATAAAAGGTGTTTTAGGGAAAGACAAAAAAAGTTATCAATTCGAGACACCTCAGAACCACATCAAAGAGGCTAATTGAATCCTCTCCAGCTACCAAAAGCCACCTGCAGCCTCAATAAATAAAAAAGAAGGCCTAGTTATTACCAGAACAAAATATATTTGTCTAAAGATAGATGAATAGTTATTTCAAAGAAATAAGATAGTGAAGTTACTGTAAAAGATAAATAGGCCTCGAAGTCAATATTTTTAATCGTCGAGCCTTAAAAATCATAAACAGAGTAAATGAAACAGAGTTGTAATTCGATGCATTCTTGCCTTATGCCTTGCATGGTTTTCAAGGCAAGGAGTTGCATTTAGTGTATAATTTATTACCCTTCAATCCTAAAACTCTTCCACCTCCTCATTTCTTCTATAAATACTTCTAAAGAAGATGAGATGTGGGTTGATTGCTCACTAGTTGTAATACTGAAACTCTCTAAAATAATACATAGTCTGTCTGAAGTTGAAGAAGAAATTGAAGTCTTGGAAGCTTGATGATGATTTTGCATGCTTGTTCTTGAGAAGGCTCTATAATTAGATCCATGAGCTTGGCTGTTGGTGAAGTATTCTGAACTGTTTAATTTTTTCTCCTATTTTCATTTTGTTCCATAAATTCTTAATACAGTAGGATGAAAGTTTTAGGCTAAGAAATGACTCCTAGAAGCACCTTAGATCTGTTCATCCTTCACTATTTTATTTTTTCTTCTGCTGAGGTATTTTAGAGTCTTCAATCTCTCTCTTTAGTCCTCATGCTTTTTTATTTCTATAATAGTTCGAATAGTTGGTTTCAGCATGATTTATGGTTTTCCCTTCTTGTATGATATCACTTGAAAGATGTTATTGAAGTCTCCATTTGAAGTACCATTGTCTTAAGTTAGCCAAGTAGGTCTGTTTTGATCATGCGCTTTGTCCTTCCTTGAGCAATTGTTTTAAAGTTCTTTATAGTTGTGATCATAGATGTGTTAAGTGTTCCCTCTTCTATGACTGCAATTATCAGTGAATCTTTTACGTTTTCTAAGTCATTTGAAATAAAATATTTGAGGAAATAGGATGTGCTCCTAAATCTTAGATTTCATTTTGAAAGTTTTTTTGAAGTCATTATTTGCTTAAAGAATGGTTTGTAGAATTTATGGTTAGCCCTGTCTATCAAATACTTCTTTATTGTTCAGGTTATGTTTTCAAGTTCCCTTTGTTGAGAATTCAATTTATCTTTCCAAATCATTGATGTCCATCTCATTCACAAAACCAAACGATCATGTGACCAAGTTAGATTTTCCCTCTGATATCCCATATCCATTGATGATTTTTTCATAAACCCTTCTTGATTTTATTGCCCAATCAATCTAAAATTGCCCCTTTCTATCTATCTCTCTTAGACCTTTCATGTTCTGCTATGTCTTTCAACCAAACAAACAAACAAACACTTGCACTTAATAACTACTCTAAAACCAATACTCAAAGCACACAAGATAAACCTTTGCAAAAAAACAAATAATTTGAGAGATCGCTCTCTGAGAGCAGGAGGACTAGATCCTGTAACTCTAAAGATTGGTTCTGATTTTGCCTTGTCTTTTGATTTTCCAATCTATCAAAACATGGGATAACAACATAATGGCAATCACGGTGGGACTCTTATGAGTTGGTGACAATCTAAGTACACCTTAGGACTCCATAAAATCTAATTAGTCTTTCCAACAACCATAGAAACTAAGAAAAACCCAAAAATGTTTCAGATTGGCTTCCTAATAAACATGGTGGTGGAACCATTCAATATTTTATCTTCATAAAAGCTAAAAAGTTTCCACCTGGTGACTCCACTAGCCCCAGTAGGCCTATTACCTATCTAGCTCTCCATATTTCCTTAAGATTGTGTTAACCAGCCTTGAGGAAGTTTAGAAGCCTAGTCCCATACTAGATAAGACATTGTGAGAGACAAAATTTTCAAAAAATAGTCCCAAAAAACTTTAGCCTTTCTCATTTTTGAAAAAGAAGTCTGGCTTCACATAAGATCAACACTAAATCCCACCCAAACCCTAATCCTCCTACAATAGTTGACAATCCAGAGAGAATTTTGTGGCAGACTTCTAAACCTGGAAAATCAGCTGCTAATAGGGGCATCTTAAGAACAAAATCTATCCCTGAAAACCTTGTTGCATTAGAGGATTTACACTTTGACTTAAATCACACAAAGAACATATTTAGAACTAGATCTCAAGGTGATTTAAACCAAACTGATATTGACATTGCAGATTTGCAATAGAGCTTTAGTAGAGAAGCCTCACCTTCCACTCCTCCTGATTCCCAACTTGTCCATCACTTTAGCCTTTTTCATGATAAATCTGCTCAAAACCAGTTTGATGGCCCAAGTGTTTCTTCCACTCCAATCTATACTACCACTATTCAAAACACTCCATTTCAGCCGACTTTCCCTCTTGTAAATCCACCTTTCTTTCCAACCATGGAAACATGGTATGCCCCATTACTGTTACCACAACCCCTGGTTCCCTTACCAAATGATTATCAATCAAAAATTCCCCATTTCACTGTGAATGAACCTACTACTGCCTAACAGCATATAGACAAAATGAATGATGCATTTGATTACATGGAGATAGAAGATGAGACCATACAGATGAGAATCTTTGGCCAAAGTCTAGGGGGAGAAGTGAAAAAATGGTTTAAAATCCTAGCTCCTAACAGCATCAATGGTCTCCCTGCTTTTCATCAAACATTCATAAATAGATGGGAAATCAAAAGGAATCCTCTCCAAATCTTAGCTGAGTATAGCAGTCTTAAAAGAAATCAAGGGGAGAGTGTTCATGATTACTCCACCGGGTTTAACAGTATCTATAATTCTCTTCCACCTCACATGAAACCCCCCCAAGGCATGGCCTTAGTAAGATATCCTAAAGGTTTTGATGCCAAAATGGCCTATCAACTAAGGGAGAGAGATTACTTAACTCTAGAAGACATGAAGAAATGAGTTGTGAGTGTAGAAGCAAACATAATTGAGAAAAGAAATAGGTTGAGATCAGAGAAGAGTGTAACTTATAAAGATGACATTGTACCCTCAACCTCATCTTCTGACACCAAAATTAACAACCTCGGGAAAGTAATAGAGAATATGCTTGAAAAGATCAACTTGAATGATAGAGTGCCACCAAGAGAACCTCAAAACAACCAAAATATAAATAGAAATTAGAATTATAGAAGAGAAAACAATCAATATAGGCAAAAGGAAAGTGACCAATAGATTAGACCTCCCTTCCAACAAAACTATGTAGATCAATATGAGGAAGATAGGGAGACTAAAAGGTTGGGAGAAGCTCATGTAAACTTGATTGGATCAGATAGTGGGGATGATTTTTTCCTCACTGAAGAAGAACAAGGTTTCTTCTATGATCAAAATACGAAAACCTAT
The DNA here is from genome assembly GCA_034641835.2 of Pinus albicaulis. Taxonomy (NCBI): domain Eukaryota; kingdom Viridiplantae; phylum Streptophyta; class Pinopsida; order Pinales; family Pinaceae; genus Pinus; species Pinus albicaulis. The sequence goes on from CM076581.1 coordinate 1,100,904,212, forward strand.
GAAGATTCTGATGATTATAGATTGGGGTTTGAAAATGAAATCATGGAGGTGCACAAACAATATGATCTTAGGAGCAAAGGGAACATAGAAAATTCAAAAGACAAAAACACCAACACTACTGTTAAGAAAAATGCAGAAAATCAACCTAAGAAAATAGCAGACAAACCCATCATTTTGGCTAAAAAACCAGATTTAAACAAAGAGAAAAATAGCCAGCCAAATGTTGAACAAAGTACCCTTAGCACTTCAGCTAGTGGTCCTAACAAAACTGTCCCAATTACCAATCCAAACAAGGTTCAGAAAATCAAAATTGTTGAAAGGAATTCAATTGAAAAGACAGATGTAAATATGACCAAATCAATTTTTCCTTTCAGCCTTGAGGGAGAGATTGCAAAGATAAAAATTACCATCCATCTAGCTGAACTAGTAACCCAAGAAGTGTACAAAAACCAAGTTTTAAAAGCTTTGAACTTAGGAAATGATACAGACACCTTAAACTTGACAGATGACAAACCTGAGTTGTTGTTTGGTCCAGAAGTTGAACGAAAATACCAAGAAGGGGTTGTCCCTCCCTTCTATGTTAGTTTGAATATACATGAGAAAATTTTACACAATGCCATGTTAGACTCTAGAGCTTCACATAATCTTATGCCCAAGGTAGTAATGGAAAGTTTAGGATTAGAAATTACTAAACCATACAAATATTTGTATTCCTTTGACTCAAGCAGAGTCAAATGCTTGGGTTTAATCAAAGATTTATGTGTTAAGTTATCTCAAATCCCTGCTAAGAGTCTAGTGATGGACATAGTTGTAGCTGACATTCCCCCAAAGTATGGCATGTTTTTGTCATGATCATGGGGAGCCAAACTTCAGGGAAGCCTTCAAATGGACATGTCTTATGCCACCATCCCTGTTTTTAACCAAAACAGAAGATTATACAGGGAATCCCACATGAAATACATGGTGGGAAACATAGATAAACCAAACAACTCTCCAATCTATTCCATTCAATCAAGCCTCAATTCCTTCATCTTATACAATGAATATGAAATCACTCAGGAAGAAAAGGAAAACCAAGAGAAAATCAGTTCACCAGAGCAATCAAATCCTCCCCCAAATCAAATTCAAAGCATTGAAAATCAACAGCAACAAGAGAATGAAAATGAGGCTGATACACTTTGGACAATAAACTTTGATGGATCTTGTAATAAAACAAGTGCAGAGGTAGGTGTATGGATTCAAAATACGAATCAGATTTTTTCATATAAACTGGATTTTCCATGCACAAACAATATTGCTGAATATGAAGCCCTTCTCCTTGGCTTACAATTGCTTAAACAATTAGAAGCCCAAAGGATATCAATCTTAGGAGATTCTGAACTTATCATAAGACAAATCAAAGGAGAATACTCAACTAGAAACCCAAGACTTAGAGAGTATCGAAACGCTACCCTATATTTATTAAAAACCTTTGAAAAGTATGAACTCAGTTTCATTCCTAGAGCACAAAATCATCTAGCAAATGAACTTGCTTTCAATGCCAGCAATTGCCAAATACCACAAGTAAATGAATAGCTTAGTGTAAAGGTAAAAAACAGGCCTGCAGTGCTTGATAATGAGAATCACTGGCAAGTGTTTGATTCTAACAAACACATAGATGATTTCTTAAAATCAGAAAATGATTTTGCCATACCAATATCAGAAACCAGCCATGAAGAAAATTGTTTGTATATTAAACAAATCCCAGAAGTTGAAATGGCATATTCTACTGATATAAATCAATATGAGAATCCTTTTGAAGTAGAATCAGTTGACTGTGTAGACCAGAAACACTTGAAAATATTACACCTTTAGAACACCTTTTTGACTTTAATGATGTAGCCAAAGAACCCAGAATGGAGCCTGTGGAAACAGATGTAGAAGAACATAACATAGGCAGCCTAGTAGAACCCAAGATGATTTAACTGTCCAGCACTTTCCCAGCTCACATAAAATTGCAATACATAGAGCTGTTCAAAGAGTTCAGGGATGTGTTTTCTTGGGGATACAAAGACCTGAAATCTTATGATACCAACATCATTCAGCACAAAATTCCTCTTAAGGAAAATTAAAAACCTTTCAAACAAAAACTAAGGAGAATAAACCATGCTTTACTGCCTTTAGTTACGAAAGAAATTGAAAAAATACATGATGTTGGGATTATAGTACCCATTAGATATTCATAATGGGTGTCAAACTTAGTTTTTGTAGGAAGAAAACAGGGGAAATTAGGCTTTGTATTGACTTCAGAAATCTAAATAGAGCCTCCCTAAAAGACAACTGCCCCTTACCCAAGATGGACCATATACTTCAAAGGGTAGTTGGGTCAAAAATAATATCACTGTTGGATGGGTTCTCGGGCTACAATCAGGTGTTAGTCCTCCCAAGTGATCAACTCAAAACTTCTTTTACTACACCTTGGGGCACCTTTATGTATGTCAAGATGCCATTTGGTTTGATGAACGCAGAGGCTACCTTCCAAAGGGACATGGACATAGCCTTCTCTGAAGAGATTGGCTATTTTATAATCATTTACCCTGATGACATAACCGTTTTCTCAAAAAATGATGAAGAACATTTGATTCACTTGAGAAACGTTTTTGAGAAATGTAGTAAATTTGGCTTATCTTTGAATCCCAAGAAGACACTCTTTGGTCTCCAAGAAGGTAAACTTCTTGGTCATATAATTTTAGAAGAGGGAATCAAAATATATCCTACAAGGATAGATAGCATATTGAAAATCAGCCATCCAAGAAGCCTCAAAGAATTACAATCTTTAATTGGGAAGATTAATTTTTTGAGAAGGTTTATCCCCAACCTTGCTGAGCTATTAAAAAAAATTACAAACATGCTTAATAAAGAGGTAGGTGTGAAATGGACTTTACAAGCTAAACAATCATTCGAACAAGTTAAACAAGCTCTAACTCAAACACCAGTCTTGATTATTCCAGATTTCACCAAAGACTTTTATATCTTTTCTTTTGCATCTGAGCATACAATAGCTACAGTTTTACTTCAAAAGAATGAATTGGGGCAAGAACAACCAATATCCTTATTTAGTAGGGCCTTAAGAGATGCTCCTCTCAAATATAACATCATGGAGAAGCAAGCCTTAGCATTAATGAAACCATTAAAGGACTTTAGATTCTATATTTTTCACTCTCACATAATTTATTTTATTCCACATACTGTTGTCAAGGACATTCTAAGTCAAGACCCTGATGGTAAAGGGGGAAAATGGATTGCAACTATTCTTGAATATTACTTAGAAATCAAGCCCACCAAACTAGTTAAAGGGCAAGTATTAGCAAAACTTATGGCTGAGTCTAACTTCCAAGCACTAGACATGAATATGGTAGATGTGTTGGAAGAAATAGAATAATATAATGCTCCTTTCATTGAAGAAACATTTCTGAATTCTCTTTGGTATGCTAACATTATTTATGTGCTTTTATATTTGAATGCCCGTCCTTCTTTGTCTAAAACTAAAGCTAGATTTTTGAAACAAAAATCTTTAAGTTATTGCATCCTATATGGGGTATTGTATTGGAAAAATGCTGTTGGAATTTTTCTTAAATGTTTACTTGAAGATGATGCAGGAAAAATAATGCATGAGTTGCATGAAGGAGAGTGTGGAGGACACCTCTACTACAAGACCATAGCAAACAAAATTCTTAGATCTAATCATTATTGGCCCACCCTTTTCCCAGATACTTAGAATTTAGTCATGTCTTGCCATAAGTGTCAAATTTTTTATGGCAAAAGAAAACTCCTTCCCTTACCTTTATATCCTATAAATGTTGAGACACCCTTTCAACAATGGGGCTTGCACTTCATTGGGGAAATTCACCCATCTTCATTAGCCCAACATAAGTGGATCCTCACTGCCACTGACTACGTTACCAAGTGGATAGAAGCTATACCCTCTAGGAATGAAACTGAATCCATCATTATTAAGTTCCTTGAAACAAATATCCTATCCAGATTTGGTTGTCCTAGGAAAATCATAACAGACAATGCTTCTTCCTTTAAATAAAAAAGAATGGTTGATTTTTTCACAAATACCACATTACCTTGGGTCACTCTACTGCCTACTATCCCCAAGGAAATGAATTATTTGAATCCTCCAATAAGAGCCTCATCAATATCATCAAGAAGCTGTTAGAGCAGAATAAAAAATCATGGCACAGTAAGCTGATTCATGCCTTATGGGCTGATAGATTAACTACAAAAAAGTCAAAAAATATGTCCCCCTATCAGCTGGTTTATGGCATGGATGCAGTCTTCCTAGCATCATTAAGAGTTCCAGTCATGAAACTCCTCCAAGAAGTGTAGATTGAAGAGAATGACATGTAGAGAAGAATCAACCAAAAAATTCATTTACAGTAGACCACAGAACAAGTCTATGAAAGAACACAGTTAGTCCAAGAAAATATCAAGAAACTCTTTTATAAAAGCACTAAGGCAAACAATTTCCAAGTTGGAAATGTTGTTTTTAAGTGGGATTCAAGAAGGGAAGAGAAGGGAAAACATGGCAAGTTTAAGAACTTGTGGAAAGGACCCTATATTATTCATGCTGAGAGGGGTCAGAATGTGTTTTTCTTGAAAGAATTGAATGGAGAAGATTTGTATGGAGGTCCTGTCAATGGCAGGATGCTAAAGCATTACTTCTGCCAAGAGTCATGAGTTTCAAAGCATTTTATTTTTTCATTGTAAATATCATAGTCTGAAACATTGCATTCAAAGTTGGAAAAATAAAAAAATACAAAAACAAATAGAAAAGAGAAAAGAAGGTAGATTGTAAAACAAGAAAGGTACAGCCCCATACCCAAAAAGAGAAACAAGATCTGAAAGTCTGCAGGCTCAACTGCCACTCCTAAAAACACACTTCTAGTTAGTCATACAATTTAATCATGACTAATTAGCTTTTCAATTTACTACTGATAGGTTAGTGAATTAGATCAGCCAAACAACATAATCTTGGCTTATCAGTAAGGTAGATTAGGTTAGAAGAACGAAGGTTCAAACATGCTCAAAACCTGAACCTTTAATATTGAAAGAAACTTGGTTCTAGTATACTCAAAACTTGAACCAAAAAGAAAGAAAGGCAGCTCAAACAAATTCAAAAAACATAGCTGAAAAGATAGTGAAGGACGTTTTTAAATTTCCATATTTTAAGGCTTCTTATTTTGTTTTAAATTTTCTGCAAATAATAATCTATGTGCATCTTGTTTTTATGCCATAGATCACAGCAAGTCAAACAAATTAATCTTGACTTAACTGTTTTTAATTTTTTTTTCATAGAATTAGAGAATAAAATTCTATCAGACAGTCTAAACCTGATAGACAGTAGTTAGGTAGAGAAGCTTATGAACTGAACTGTTTAAACTGAGTTCATGGAGAAATGAGATTAGACTTAGATTAGTTTTTGTTTTTCAAAAGAATAAAATGTTGTTAAAGAGAGTTTTCCAGTCTAAATGCACTCTGAAAAGAAGAAAAAATGTTAGGATCATTAGGAATGGGTAGGTAGACATGTTGTTTTGACAAAATTCCATTGTTTATTGCTGCAGAGTTCATCAAAAAAGAATGGTTGCTGCCTAATGGATAAGGCACTGGTTTAAAAGACATAGATTTGCAGCTGAGGTTCTAGACACCTAAAGAACCAGCTGTCTTCCCCAAGTGGAGCCACTATTAGCCACTGATAAATTCTGTTATAACAAAAAAGTGGCTAATTTTGTTCTTCAAAAACTCCAAGAGATAATTCCCTTTTTAGAACCTATCATCCTTGAATTTTTTATGAAGATAACTAATTCTTTAGTTAATCTTCATTGATGTTTCCCTTATAAACTTGAAAAATCTGTTGTTTGCTTGAAGAAAAGACTGCTGAAAAACCCCATTTGCCATCATTTTTACCCCTACAACACTCATAATTAACCTCCATTTTCATCTCCTTTTTCCACATCAAATTCCTCCATTTCCCTCATTTTCCTTCCTTCCCTTCATAAATTCCCTTTTATAAGGTTTAAAACTCCTTTTTGACCTTATCAGAAACTTTCAAAATCCTTTGAAAATTCTCAAATAATCATAAAAACAGTCTTATTTGCATTAATGCTTTAAGCCCCTTTGGCTTGAGCTCCAGCCCCTTTATCCCGCATAAAACCCGGAGCCGCAACCGGCACTAAGGCCTAATCGCGTAATCGCAATCGGGTTTCCCCTCTTGTCTTGTTACCTTTTTATTTTAAATTTTTTCGATTACGATTAAGTCCTTTGTATATATAAAAACCCTTCCCGAAACATAACTTTCGTTTGTTTTTTATTAAAAACCCAACTTTCCTATCTTTTAGCAAGACTCGATAGTCATTGTTTGGTGAATTGTCAGCTGTTGATATAAAACCGATCAATGATCATCGGCACATCACATCGGAGTTTTTCATTGGATGCATTGCAAAGATTTATTGCCTACCTCCGATTGCAACCTTGCGATGGTTTCCCGACCGTTGATCTGTTCCACCATACCCAGATCTAGCAGTCCACTTCGATCCATTCCAAAGCCCGCCCCTCTGCCTTTGACCTTCAGAGTTAATTCCTAACCGTCGATCTAGTTCTAAGAGCCACGGCTCTGATTCAATTGCATCACAAATTTTCTTTGCACCTTTCCTCTCTCCTCCGCCGATTGGCGCCCATGCGATCACATCTGTGCCATTCATTCTGAACATCTAATGGTCTAGATCAAACCCTAACTTTCTTTGTAAATTCACAAGGCCCCACCGTTCAAAGTCTTAGGCAATGATCCACCGTTGATCTTTGTAGATCAACGGCCCACAATTACTCGATCTCCACCTGAACCCCCCCGTCTTATATTTCTTTCAAACCCCAAGAATAACTTTGAGCCATTAATCTTGAAGATCTAATGGTCCATATTCAACCCGGTAGGCCCAAATCCTATGGGACCTACCTTCCCCATTGATCGATCCCGACCGTCCATTCCTACGATCCAATGGCCTAGATCAAAACCACCTTGGCTTTCCCAACCATTTTTTGCCTGCGCATCTTGTCTTTTTGAGCTTTATTCTCCACCATTGGATCTGCCCACCTTTGATCCAACGATCAAGAATCCATATAGCGTAATTCTGAGTCTGATAGTTAATTCCTAAAAGTTACGTGATATGGGCAGTTTCTAAAGGACACGTGTTGGCCGAGGACCCATATCACATTTTTTGGGGAAATTTTGAAAACCGCCTTTTAGCAGTGCGACACCAGTGGTTTTTATAGCTTAAACCACCTATCTCATTTGCATTACATTTTCTTGTTTTTAATCTCCGCCGTTGATTTCTGAGATCTAACGGCTCACGTTTAACCTCACCATTAGTTAATCACCCTTCCCCTTCTTCCAAGCTACTTCATTAATGGATCTTCGCCGTTGATCTCCGGTGATCATTCTGATCCAACGACCCAGAATCATTCGGAAACCCCAAATTTCATTTAACCCATTTCCCTTCCGCCTAATGTTTTTCCTCTTTTTCTTTACAATTTCTCCCATTTTCATTATAAACTCTTCCCCTTACACATTATAAAACCCAGATTGATCTCAGTCGTTGATCAATATACATCTACGGCTCGGACTTAATCTTTCATTCACCCCTCCAACTGCCTCTCCATTTGACCCCAGCGAGCAATCCTCGTCGTTGTATGCTTTCATCCAATGGTCACGATCTAACCTAAACCTCTGAAGTAGTCTAAGCCCATCCACACAATATTTTATAACTTTTTGTGTATTTTTGCAGGTTGTAAAGCTTTTACACAGTTTCTTAAAGGAAATCAAAGGTCGGGGGCTTTTATCCTTGAAGGAGATCATTCCGCAGGGTTTGAGATCATGTTTTATTCGTGCCTCATGAGCACTAATGCCATTATACAACCCTCTGTGTGCTTGCAACAACAATGAACACACAACAATCATCACAGCCAAAGAGTATCCATTTGACAGCATGAAATCAAAGGAGAAGTGAAGAATTAAAGGTTTAACCCTAGTTTGAAGGATTAAGGCACAAATTCAATTAACCAAGAGCCTAATCCATAGTTAAAGATAGTGTGAAGACCAGAAGACAAAGGATTAATCCTAATCCGACCTAAAACACAGATCTAAAGTAAATAAAAGGTGTTTTAGGGAAATACAAAAAAAAGTTATCAATCCGAGACACCTCAGAACCACATCAAAGAGGCTAATTGAATCCTCTCCAGCTACCAAAAGCCACCTGCAGCCTCAATAAATCGAAAAGAAGGCGTAGTTATTACCAGAACAAAATATATTTGTCTAAAGACAGCTGAATAGTTATTTCAAAGAAAGAAGATATTTTAAACTGCCAATGAAGTTATTGTAAAAGATAAATAGGCCTCGAAGTCAATCTTTTTACCCACTAAGCCTTAAAAAGCATAAGCAGAGTAAATGAAATAGAGTTGTAATTCAATGCATTCTTGCCTTATGCCTTGCATGGTTTTCAAGGCAAGGAGTTGCATTTAGTGTAGAATTTATTACACTTCAATCCTAAAACTCTTCCACCTCCTCATTTCTTCTATAAATACTTCTGAAGAAGATGAGATGTGGGTTGATTGTTCACTAGTTGTAATACTGAAACTCTATGAAATGATACATAGTCTGTCTGAAGTTGAAGAAGAAATTGAAGTCTTGGAAGCTTGATGATGATGTTGCATGCTTGTTCTTGAGAAGGCTCTATAATTGGATCGATGAGCTTGGTTGTTGGTGAAGTATTCTGAACTGTTTAATGTTTTCTCTTGTTTTCATTTTGTTCCATAAATGCTTACTACAGTCGGATGAAATTTTTAGGCTAAGAAATGACTCGTAGAAGCACCTTAGATCTGTTCATCCTTCACTGTTTTATGTTTTCTTCTGCTGAGGAATTTTAGAGTCTTCAATCTCTCTCTTTAGTCCTCATGCTTGTTTATTTCTATAATAGTTCAAATAGTTGGTTTCAACATGATCTATTGTTTTCCCTACTTGTCTGCTATCACTTGAAAGTTGTTATTGAAGTCTCCATTTTGAAGTACCATTTTCTTAAGTTTGCCAAGGAGGTCTGTTTTGATCATGCCCTTTGTCCTTGCTTGAACAATTCTTTTAAAGGTCTTTATAGTTGTGATCATATATGTGTTAGGTGTTCCCTCTTCTATGACTACAATTATCAGTGAATCTTTTACGTTGTCTAAGTCATTTGAAATAAAATCTTTGAGGAAATAGGATGTGCTCCCGAATCTTAGATTTCATTTTGAAAGCTGTATTGAAGTCATTATTTGCTTAATGAATGGTTTGTAGAATTTATGGTTAGCCCTGTCTATCAAATACTTCTTTATTGTTCAGGTTATGTTTTCAAGTTCCCTTTGTTGAGAATTCAATTTCTCTTTCCAAATCATTGATGTCCATCTCATTCACAAAACCAAAGGATCTTGTGGCCAAGTTAGATTTTCCCTCTAATATCCCATATCCATTGATGATTTTTTCATGAACCCTTCTTGACTCCATTGCCCAATGAATCTAACATTTCCCCTTTCTATCTATCTCTCTTACACCTTTCATGTTCTGCTATGTCTTTCAACCAAACAAACAAACAAACACTTTCACTTAATAACTATTCTAAATCCAATACTCAAAGCACATAAAATAAATCTTTGCAAAAAAACAAATAAATTGAGAGATCCCTCTCTGAGAGCAGGAGGACTAGATCCTGTAACTCTAAAGATTGGTTCTGATGTTGCCTTGTCTTTTGATTTTCTAATCTATCAAAACATGGGATAACAACACCTACACCACAATAGGACTTACCCATTCTGACTCTTTGACAGGTTTAATATTCCTTGTTGTTATCATCTTATCAGTTTCTAGCTTCACTGTCTCCTTCTACTTTGGGTTCAACCTATAAGGTTTCTGCTTGATTGGCTTCGCATAAGGTTTAAGGGGTATGTTCATGACTCCCAAATATCCTAATATACCCTTCATATCTAAAAATTTAGTGGGAAACAATTCTTAATATTTATGCAATAATTATGTGACTTTGTTGACTCTCTCTTCGTCCCAGTAATCTCCTACTATTGAAAACTTAGGATCTTCTTCTGATCCAATGTTCAACTTCTTGGAATTCAATGGCTATTTGATATCTGGCATCTCTATATTTGGTCCAACCACTTCACGGTTCCCTTCTGATTCTATTATGTTGATATTTGAGGAGTATTCTTCTTCTTCTGCAGTAATATTATAGCATTCTAATGCATACTCTATCCACACAACACAAATAGGTTGCTTCCATGTCGGTGTGGTTACTCCCTCAAAGATATTCTCTTTTACTACCTTAAGGGATGAATCTATGCCTGAAAATTCATCGTCAAATCTGAATAATAGTATAAACCCATCAACCAAGTTTTCACAGTTCATAGAACTATGTCACAGTTTTGTTTACCAGTTCTTAGGAATTGCCTCCAATGTGTGAATAAATCCATGTACCCATTCCTGTTGTGGAATCTCCTTCCATTCTATAATTCATAGCTAGATATTCTCTCTAGGGTCAGTCTCACCATCATATTTTTTCTTGATTATGTTTCCACTTGTCCAAGCCTTATCCACATTAAACTTCGACATTATTTCCAATATCGTATATTTTTCTTGTGTGTGCCCCACCATCTAGAAGGGGTAGATCTTAGGGTTGTATCCAAAGCTAACATTATTTGATATTTTGGTACCCGCTCTTCATAATTATTAAGAAAAATTTCTACATTACCCAAACCATCTTAACAAGGCATGTTACATACCTCAGATTTCATACAACGAACTACTTTCATTATTCTTGCACAACACTTTGTGGATATTTCATGCAATTTGTTATGCCAATTCTCGAGTTCCTGTTTTGAATCTGACGTACAAGTACTATCATGATCCCAACTCACCTTTCCATTTGTAGTAGGATTAGTATAATCTTATTCGTTGGTTTTCAATTGATAGATGTTATCTATGTCTATTGTGTTGTATTCATCTCTCACTACCTTTGTATATATTATTCCTTCTTATGGATATAAAGGAATAATCACCCTCATACTGTTTCCTTCAAATATCATTTCTCTCTTCTTAAAATTGATTATGGAAATATTTTCCATTTCCCAATAAACTCCAAGAAAAGTATGTTAAGGATACTATCATCAACAATTTATATTACCTCAAAATCAGCAACAGTGCGAACTCCATCAATATCCATTGTGAAACCTGATAGTCTTCCCAAAGGAAAAATATTTTGCTGATTTTCCAATATTAACTAAATATTTGACCATTGTAGCTTTGTCCTACCCATGATTTCCCATGTCTTCTTTGTCAATACATTAGCATAAAATCCCAAATCCAGAATAACTTGATTCATTTCATATTCTCCTATATACGCACTAAGTCTCATTTCTTTGCCAATCCTCTTCTATCAATGTACATTATTAATTACGGGCATCTCACTTCGCAGTGATTCTTTTCATGTGCATGAATATATCAATTCCTGAATTCCTTCTACAACATTTTGATCTCTTAACAACTTCATACAAGTCTGAAGAAAATATGTCAACATAATTTCTTGATCTGTTGAACTCTGTGTTAGAGCTCGATCCTACATCGCAGCTTATTTTTTGTGTCAAAACTATTGTCATTTCACAGCTACTAGGCCCTGGCTCTACAGTAGAAGTCGAAGCTCCTGCATCCATAAGAATTTTCTTCACTTCCATAAACATTGTATTTTCTCTTTTAACATAAAAAGCATGAACTTTCTCTGGATTATTTCTAACCCATGCACCTAGATTTTCAAATTCCTTCTTCCCATATTCTTTATCACTTCTAGTCGCACCTCCACTTCTAGTGACAATATTAACACGAGGTTCATCGGTACTTCTTTCATCCTTCATCATTTGATGTTCCATGTGGGTTTTTGGTTTATTTTCTCTTTCATTTTGTTCATAATCACAAGAAATTCTTCAATTACATGGCCATAGGATTTGCAATACTTACATGTCATAGAAGGATTCTGGAAATGTCTTGGAAAGTGACCTGCCTAACTGTAGTTATAGAAAATTATATCTCCTCTTTCTCAACCAGCTCCACCTCCTCGACCTCTTCCTTCATAACCTCCTAGACCATTGCATTATCCAATGCGCTCATGTGCGCACTCCTCTTCTTTCATCTTGTAAGTATTTGCACTATGCTCCGTCATTAGATAATAACTTTGAAAATTATTCTCATCATGTCCTACTGACTTACAAAATTTGCAAAACAGGTTCCTTTGGGGTCTGCACATATTTCTACAACAAATAACATTCTTCAAGGCAATGTTGAACTCATACCTTGCATATCTTGCACCACAAGAGGGATCCTGCATTCTAGGGTTTAGGTACTCCACTAGCCATGTAATCTCTTAAGACATGACACTGTTCCTTAGAATGGCCCTCTAATTTGCACTTTGTACACCAACCTTCTTCTCTAACTTATTTTTCCTTCTTGATATCCTGCAATTGCAAGGTTATGTTTTCTAACTTACTCTGAACCTATTGCATACCCACATTATTATCCCCTATCAGCGAACCTTCCAACTTCATGACAATTTCCATAGCTTCGGCTTGAGTTATTATCTTCTGTTGTGTTAATGGAAACATGATATGTGGTAGCAGTGCAACTATCAACCATTTATTATGCACTATGGGGTTATGTTAAAGCTCACCTGATCCAATAGTACCTTATACCTTTAATCAAGCTCCCAAACAGACTCACTGAGTTTCTATTTGATCACCTTTAACTTAGTAATGCACTGTGATTGCGACTTCAAATTCTTAAACTCCCATATCAATGCTTGATTAATATATGCAAATGTACTATTGTGGGAGGTTGAATACTTCATGTACCATGTCAATTCTATATCTCATAGCATCATGATGAGCTGTGCCTTCTTTATATCTTTATCATTGATCTTCTTTGTTTTCCATACAGTTTTGGCTACAAACCAAAATTTCTTTGGCTCTTCTGAACCAGTTCCTTTGAAAACATGTAGCTTAACATCATTAGCCATACCTATTTTTGGGGTGTAAGGGGGAGGTGGAGGGGGGGTAAGAGGGGTAGGGGGAGCAGGGAGGCCACCAGCACCCTGAATACTATTGGATTCTAGCTTTGGGGAACTCTCAGGTTGAAAAGGGGTGTTGTAGTGTATTTGGCACATGGGTGGACAAAATACACTATGCTTGATAAGGGAGGTTGCTTTCCTACAAGAAAGTAACAAATCAATTAGTTTGTTATATTGTTAGTAGAACAACATAGCATGTAGTAAAATAAGTAGAGAACATAACATTCTAAAATAAAGAAGAAAAAAGAAACAAAATACTTATGTACAATAACAAGCTCAATCGTGTCAAACACACTAATAATCCAAACAAAGAACTCTTCCCATTTTATTAGTTGTCGATGTTATAAGAGAATAGGATGCTAAATCACTTGTAATGAATCATTAGAGCTATGGAGCTCTAATATTCAAGGCAAGGGGGTCCCTTCCCTTTAAGCTTCTTACAAACCTCTCTCTATCCTCGAAGGATGGTAGAATAACATACACTTGGTGCAATTCTTCTCTTGGATTGAGCTATTGGATGGCCAATAGTTGAATCCTTCCACTCCTTGATTCTTGGACAACATAATACTAATTTTCTCTCAAGGAATTTGGCTATAATAACAATGTATTCTCATATTCCTCTTCCCATGGAAGTATTTATAGGAAATTTTCAAATTTTCCCTCCCTCTCTTGGTACAAGGTGGATTTTGACACAAGTTTGGGAGGTGGATTATTTTTTCTGTTGCACTTAAGGCCTCAAGGTGACTATACTTGGCTGGCTTGAGTGGGAATATTCTTCTCCAAGTGTGCCAAGTGGTCCTGGAAGGTGACTTTCCACATACCCAAGATCTCGTGACTATCTGAGGGATAGCCGCAATGATCTTCTCTTCTATCAAAGAAAATGCCACGTGAATCACTTAGGGTCAGTGATTTCTATGTGCTATTCGATAAATTTTCCTGCTTAACCTTAGGAAAAGTTGAAATTTTCAGATCCTGTAATGTCTTTCTTCCCTATAAATCCTTATCTGTACCTTCTGCTTGGCATTTCATAATGTCTTTTGCTTCTACAATGTTCCATTGATAACATTTTTGCCCTAATGTATGAGTTCTAGGGAGAACTATATAACCGAAATACATTATAGTTCATTTTCTGTACAATCCATTTGAGAGAGAGAGAGTAACTTGTGTGAAACATGAGGTTGGAGACCCCTTGCCCTAAGTAAAAAAGGTACCATGATGTGATGGAAACCAGCAATAGATAAAATAAATACAATATTTCTATGAGGCGGGCATGTCCCATGCTCATGATACTTTGGCTCGTTAAAGCTTATCTGAAAGATAGAGGTTTTGTCTATGTCACTTGTGTCGTAGTGACCTATTTTTTGGTTGATGACGATAAATGTTGATGTCCTTAGGGCAGTTTTCTTTGATAGTAAGTTGAATGTGGTGCCCACATGCATAATCTTGGTATGGCATGTTTTTAGAGTAAATTCTAATTATATGCATGGGTTTTTGACTAGGGACCTTCCCGTGTAAGCATTGTTGAAAGAGATGCTTATCAAGGCATGGATCTTCGACGAATTCTGAAAAAGTGCAACGGTAGTGAAGTACGATACCATATTGACGTGAAAGCTTATGTTGAATTCGAACGTTAGGAGGATCAATGACATCAATGGGAAATGATGACAACCATAGTTCCATCCAAGTATTTCCTTATTAGGGTGAGGAGCCATCTAAGGTATTGCCTTCTTCTTGGAAGATGGTTGTTGAATTCAACAAGAAGGAAGCCTCAACCGACTGAGAGGAGTACTGATGCAAGGGACCAGAATCTTTGATGTAGCAGGGCGGGGTGTGATAGGTTAACTTAGGCATGATGATGAAAAATGGTTGTAAATGATGATGGTAGTTCAGCGGCTCAAGGTCAAAGATTGTAAATGCAAGTGGTGATAGTCATAACAATTTATGGTGAGGAAATCCCTGAAGTCGGTAGGACATCTAGGGTGGGTACGTATTTGTTATGAGTGTCATGGTGGGGTTTGGTAAAGAATGCGAAGCTCTGACCATGGGTGATTAGGGACTACTGTCAGGTGAGAAATGTGGATGGATGGGTGAGATTTCTCTCCTAAAAAATATTTCTACACTTGCCAAAATAATATATAATGGGTTTGGATGTACAAGCACAGAGATAGGTGCCCCAATAAACATGAAAATAACCTGTCACTATGGTGTGAGGAGGGTGTTGTTTTGAGTGTGGGTCCCCATTGGTTCGTCTGTGCGAGGGTGGTGAAGCAGATGAAAAGTGTCGAAAATGGGTTATGTTGATGGGGGTGTGGTAGGGAAAGTGCGAGACGTGGTGGTACATATTCGATGAGAATGGTAGTCAGAGAAAGGGGATTTATGATGACATGGGTAAAACTTGACTTGATGTATGATGGATGAATGAACATAAAGTGCTTCCTAGACTTGGATGTTATGGTCATGGCTCCAGATCTTTGGTGTATGGTCTACTTGAGTGACATATGCCATGGATGGTGAGGCTCTACCGACCTGCAAGATGTTTATCACGTGCAAGGTGAGGTGATGATAAACATGGTCGGGTGACTGGAACCTATGGTTGGTTTATTTTGAAGAAATTATGTCAGGATATGAAAAATTTTCGAGGAAAACCTATCATGCTAAGGGTAGAATGATACCTACTCTTGTACCTTTATTTTTGGGGGCATATAGTGATTTCATTTGTCTGCAATACCTGCAGCCAATGCTCCAAGTAAAATCATATTTTTCATACAAATATATTTGAAATGAATTTAATTCAAAGAAAAAAGAGAGGGCATACCTGAACTGTGTTGTGGAAGGAATGGGCATGGGGCCCGAAAATTATTTTGTCTGAAACTTGGATTTATGAGGTCTAGATCAACCATGATGAACTGTTGATCACTGTGATTCTTGCAGTTCTGTAATCAGATACTTTGAGATCTATTTTTCCCTTGGGATTTATTACTTTCCTCCTGGTTTTGATTTTGGTTTGGGTTGCCCCCAAACTGACATCGCGGGGGGTGTTTCTGGTTACTGCCCCCTATCCAGGATCTCCATTTTGTTTGTTCCTCGACTTATTTTTGCATCATTTGGAGGATTTTTATAATTCTCCTAGTTGAATGGTTGTTGATTAGTCTGGGAAGGTTTCACTAGATTAATCGCTGCATTACGCTGTGGCAGTGGTCCATTATGTGTAGGGATTGGGGGATATTGGTTCCCTTGTCCCTGGTTGGTATATGAGTCTTGGGGTGACTTTCATGATAGCGAGGTTGTGATACGTTCTGAGTAGAATCATATGAATATCCTGGGTACTAATTATTGCTGCCTAGGTGACCTTGGGAAAAAGACCCGATCAAACCATCTACAGTATTCAACGTGCGTGGTAACTCCCTGAGTATCCTAGGTGCTAATTACTGCTACCTAGGTGACCTTGGGCCAAAGAACCGATAAATAATTCTACATTATTTAATGCGCCTAGTAACTTTCTAAGTATCTTGGGTGTTGATTACTGCTGCCTAGATGACCTTGGGCGAAAGACCCAATCAAACCGTCTGAGAGATTTGATGTGCCTGGTAACTCCCTTAGTATCATGGGTGTTGATTACCACTGCTTAGGTGATCTTGGGCCAAAGAATCGATAAAATTGTTTGTATTATTTGATATGCCTAGTAACTCCCTGAATATCCTAGGTGTTGATTACTACTGCCTAGGTGATCTTGGGTCAAATATGCGATCAAACTATCTGTAGTATTTGATGCACCAGGTAACTCCCTGAGTGGAAATTTTGACAACTCAAGAGAATGAGGCAACCAGGTTCCCCTATCCATTGTTAGTATATGGCTTCTAGTGGGGATCTCTTCCATCATCATTCCTATATAAGTATTGGGTCCTCTGCGAGGGAGGGTATGATCCTCCCTGCTGATGGTGGTATGATGACACCCTATTCATCATATTCTGCAAAGATGCAGAGTGACTCTGGTGGTAGCCAGGCTACGTGATGATCTAGTTAGAATCATATGAGTAACCTAGGTACTGGAGACTATTGCCTAGGTGAACTTGGGTCAATGGCCCATAAATCCGTTTGCGGTATTCTACATTCCTGGAAATTCTTTGTAAGTTTGCAGGCACGGGGTGTTAGGCAGGACATTGTAAATGTATCATGATTGAGTGTAAATAAGTTATATCTAATGTTATTTACAAATGATGTCTTCTTCAGAAGTAGGTGCATGTGTCACCACATATTTTTAGATCTCTACTGTGAGAATATTCAAAAACAAGCTGTCCAGTAGAAATCTATCATCGAGTTTGGCCTTACACAAATTGCGGTGTCGCCACCATTTATGGAGATGGTTCGAGATATGGATAACTCGCTTTTGCCTAAAATGGGTCAATAATTCCATCCCTGAATCATGGTGGCTGTATAATTGGAAGTGTGTGAGGAATTCAATAGCGAGGGAAGTAAAGGTTCCATGTGAAGCAGAAGGCTGATCCACATACCATTTCGCAGTTGGTCTAGTTAGGGTGCATTAAAATAATGTTAATTGAATAGTATCGTCAATAATACTATTTGATGAACACCATAAGTGGAAAGTCATAATATGATTTCCATGGTCTTCCACTTGCTTCCCTTTGAATTTTAGTATATTCGAGGGGAGCTTCATGGGCATGGGGAGACAATTAGGGCTGTGAGCAATGGATTCATTAGTTAGCTTTGATAGATCTTATCATTTTAATGATGCTAAAAATGGTAGTTGAGTGTTGACTTCCACTGTGTATTATGAAAACACAAGTATCTGAGTGTGATGATGTACAAGGGTTTTCTGGGGAATATTACCCTGTGACGTACCCTGTTATGTGTTATTTTGACTCCCGGGAGGGGTAGCACTCCTTTGCCCTCTGGGGGTTGTGGGAGGAGTTGTCTGTGGTGACCCTGTCAGGTTTCCATAGGTGTGGTTTTGGGTGACCCTTGGGGGTTTCCAACTAAATATTCCTTAATAAAAAATGAACCAATAAAGTGGTGGTGTGGCGTCTTTGATGCCTAAATGGTGAAAGACCTAGAACTCCTCCCTCTAATGGGGGGATGTCCAAAAAATTTATAGATCAACAAAGTCCCGTTGGGTTCGCTATGGTGTCGACTCAGTTAAATTTGGAAATATTTTTTAATTTTTTGAGAGGAGGAAGATTATTACCAAACCAAATATGATGAAATACATAAAACAAAGAAAAAAATAAAAGGAAAGTTTTCCTTTATATTAATGTTATGTGATCAATCAAACACAACATATGGTTTTGGTTGTTTTGCATATGATACTCAAAAATCCTATCAAAACCTAATCCTCCTCACACTATCAAATGTAACTGGGCCTTGAGAAGATATCTTCTGATGGGTAATGGGGCTAACTTCGCAAAAGAACTGGTGACGCTTTCCAGCAACCAAAGAATCAACCAAGGTAAACGTATGAGGATCTAGTGCTGCCTGCATGGTCACCTATAGGGAAGGATGCTTTAGATATGGAAACTAAAGTATTGTCGTTCCACGTGAGCATTTGAGTCTTGATATTCTTGGTATTCAACTACCAGAACTGAGCACTAGATGCGTTAGGTAACCCAAAAGAGTACCAAATGCATTGGGCCTAAGCTTAACCCCCTCTGAAATGGGTCTCTGTAGCCTTGAGATTTCTACTTCGTGGGCGGATAGATGGATTTTAAGCTCCCTAAAAATTCAACATCTATGTTTCAAAATGTAGAATGACCATGGCGGCTTATTGGATGCCTACTCCTGATGGCCCTAACCTAAACTATTGTTTATTTTGTGGCTCTTGTGGGGAGAATTTAGTGATTTCAATTAGTGGTTAGTTTTAGATATTCTTAATTTTATTAAGGTGCGCCTTGGTGAAGGAACCATAAGGAGAGGACAAAGGTCCCAACACATTGGGTGCCTTCCATTCCAACACTTATCGATGCTTCGCATGTGCTTTGGAGTGTACAATAATTTTTTTTATAAGATATGGATATGTGGTGATCCTTTACAATCATTCTCTAATTACACTATGTGTGATTGTTCCTTGCAGAAAGTAAACAATGTGTGGATGATGGTTCGCTTACACTTTGCCTAGTTAGACTAAGTTTTGCACTATAGGGAGATGGAAAATTATCTTAAGAAAGCTTTCATATGGGTACCCAAGCTCACCGGGAGGTGCAAGGGTGGAAGATATTACTTTCCTTTTTTTCGATATTTTGGTCCTAGTCCTGAATCCTAATGCAAAAAGTTAAAAAAAATAAAAAAACTAGCTAAAGATGTGTGGATGTATGGACCACTTGCTTTCCACTAATTATCCTATGTGTTTGGTGTCTTTTACCAGCAAAAAAATTTTTCAGATAAAATTTTTGGATTGAAGGCGACTTACTCACCCCTACTTAAACTATGTGTGATTTGCGATGATAAAAAACTAAATCTAAAATAAACTATTTGCTAAGCTAAACTTCAGAAAAAAGTGTCCAAACTAGTCATGAAACACCAGAGCACAGTGATGAAGAATTTATTATGGGTTTCCAAGCACTTTACAACTGCTAGAAATGAGAAAACCTAGTGAAAAATGTGCTCACTATCTTTTGTGTGGCTTATTTTAGCACATGTATGAAATTTGCGTGTCTTTCTAGGCTGAATGCACATGGACTTACAGTGTCTGAAAACTCCACCTTATTTGAGCCAAATTTCTCACTGAGGGTGACTGAAAAGTGCCAAGGGGAAGCAGGAGTGATCTTATAAGAAGTCTGGGCAGGAGAGAGGACTTGCAATCAACAACCACTAGCTTAAAAGAAATAAATAAGTGGAATTGACATTCTTGTTGTAGTGTATTTGGTGCATGGGTGGAAAAAATGCATTGTGCTTGATAGGAGAGGCTTCTTTCCTACAATAAAATAATAGGTCAATTGGTTTTTTTAGATCGTTAGTGGAACAATATAGCATGTAGTAAACTACGTAAAGAACATAGCATGCTACAATAAAGAAGAAACAAGAAACAAAATACTTATATGCAATAACAAACTCAATCGAGTCAAACTGACTAATAATACAAATGAAGAAATCTTCCCCTTTTATTAGTTGTTGATGCTATAAGAGAATAGGATGTTAAATCACTTGCAATGAATCCTTAGAGCTATGGAGCTCTAATATTCAAGGCAAGGGGTTCTCTTCCATTTAAGCTTCTTACAAGCCTCTCTCTCTCCTCGATGGATGGTAGAATAATAGCCACTTGGTGAAATTCTTCTCTTGGATTGAGGTGTTGGATGACCAACAAATGAATCCTTCCACCACTTGTTTCTTGGACAACACAATGTTGGTTTTCTATCAAGAAATTTGGTGAGCATAAAAATGTGTTCTCATATTCCTCTTCCTATGGCAGTCTTTTAGAGGCAAATTTCAAAATTTCCCTCCCTCTCTTGGTACAAGGTGGATGTTAACACAAGAGTGGGAGGTTGATTCCTTTTTTTGATGCACTTAAGGCCTCAAGGTGGCTCCAAGGTTGTTGTACTTGGCTGGCTTGAGTGGGAATATTCTTCATCAAGTGTGCTAAGTGGTCTCGGATGGTGACTTTCCACATACACAAGATCGCGCAACTATTTGAGGGATAACCGTGATGATCTTCACTGATATCAAAGAAAATACCATGTGGATCTCTTAGGGTCAGTGTTTTATGTGCACTATTTGATAAATTTTCCTACTTGATCTTAGGAAAAGTTAAAATTTTCAGATCCTGTAATGTCTTTCTTCCCTGTAAATCCTTATCTGTACCTTCTTCTTGACATTTCCTAATGTCGTTTTCTTGTACAATTTTTGAGCGATAAAAAGGGGTCTACTGCGGAGTTTCCCAGGAGATTTCTGGGTATATTTCTTCTTTTTAACCTCTAGAATAACTCAATAAATGACTATAATCAGTTCCTTTAAAGGTATTCATATCTTCTTTACGATATCTCTTTTTGTTATCTACTCTATACCTTTTTCCACTTCACATTGTACATACTTCTTTCTTAGATTTACTTCTTCCTCCAAACATAAGTAAAATAGAAATCTAATTGCATCCACTCAAAAGAATATTAATCCTTAGTTTCAACGAATTCACTTAATTACCTCGTAGTCCTTTGAGGAATCTTCACTCTTCTTCGTTGTAGGACCCAGTCGAATCTATAGAAAACTCAGTAATGAATCTTCCCAAGATGTTATCAATCCAAGAATCAACATCCCTTGAAATCTTATTGTTATTTATCTTAATTCATTGTATCAGCTCATGAGTCCACGTTGTAGGTTCACCATTCTTGAAGCAATCCTTTCTTAAGTCAACCTTGACACCCACTCATACAATTCACCAGCGAATGATCCGACGAGGATTTTGTACCTCTCTATGAAAAGATACCTTTGCAACCATGATTCATATGTCATACGAGGGTTTTTTTCTATTTATATGCAAATTCTCATTCCTTCTAGACTATCCAACCATGAATTTCCTTCTTTGACGGGTGCCACATCAACATATGCCTCAAATATATCTCGGTCTTGAAAAAGGAACCATTTGTTGGCTCATTTTGGATTGACCCAAGTTTGGTATATTTTATGCACCAACAAAACCCTTGATTACTAGCCCTGTTGGCAACAATCCACAAGAAGATCACAGTCTCACCCGAGTTGACTATGGGTGGTTGCAGAACGAGGTTTCTGTAGCCTTGAGGGACTGCGCGATGTGGATAATATACTGTGTTGCTACTAACTTTTATCATTCATAAAATGATTTTGATGTATAAAACTCTTCACTTACTTCACCACATTCAACAGAACATATTATAAAATATCATAAATTGTACTATTATAGCTATAACGACTACTTCGTAGGAACTGATATTAATCAAATAGATAAGAAACACATACAAACATAGAATATCTCCAAAGAAAATCTTCTTTTCTATTATGATGGATATTTCAAGTACAATCAGCTCTCTGACCTGTGCACATAGTTGTAGGTGGTCTGTGCACTAAGTTGTAGATTCTTCCAAGGTCTTTGTGCACTCAGCTGCAGAGCCTTTCCTTCACTACAAAAACAGATACAAAACTAGCCCTTAACCATAGAACTTACTTTTGGTATTGACTTCCTTCTAACATATCATTAAATCCCTTTGTATAGCATTAAAACATTACAAAACCATTGTCCAATTACCATGGGCTCTGCAAAACAAACAAATATAAACCAAACCCATTACAAAAATGAGGGGCTTCAACCCACCCCAAATCCCTTAAGATACCACGAGGTATATCCAAAATTAATTGTTGTGGTATACTTCACACTCCACTCCTCAAAATGCAGAGAATTAGACAGAATCGAGGTCAATTTGGGTTGCGCCTAACATGAGCATGACTATAGCATCCCTTTAATTCCATGCAACCAACTGCCAAATGTTTTCCCTATAGGTATCCATTCTCGCAAAAGAATGAGACTGAAAATATTCTTTAGGGTCTACTAGAAGCATGCATTATTTGTCCCAACACCAACATGTATTCATCCCCATTGGTCATGATCTTGAAGAAATGTGAGGAGTGGTGCATGTGTCCTAAATCTAGGGCCCTCAACAAGCTCACCATCAAGAATAAGTTTCACAATCTAGTAGTAGATGATCTCCTTGAGGAACTCCATGGTGCCCAATCCTTTACCAAATTGGATCTCTATTCCTTCTATCACCAAATCATAATGAAGGAACCATACATTCTGAAGATAACTTTCTGAAGCCACCAAGGTCATAATGAATTTTTGTTTATGCCCTTTAGCCTTGTCATGCACCATTCACCTTTCAAACTATCATGAATCACATTCTCAAGCCATATCTCAGAAATTTTGCCGTATTATTTTTTGATGATATACTAATCTACAGTAAAACATGGGAAACTCATCTTCAATATGTTGTGAAGATATTACACATTTTTAAGGATAATAAATTTATTGTTAAATTGTGCACGTTTTCTTTTGGAATGGGGGAGGTGGAGTACTTCGGACACATTGTAGGCCATGTTGGCTTGAGGGGTCCTGACGCAGGTTCGGTGTGAAAGGTTTGCCAACAAACCCCTATACTAATGGCCCTTTCGGCAGTGACCTGCTTGCGCAGGTCAAAGTCTCACCTGAAGTAGTATGGGTGGGTGCTGGAACTAGGTTTCTGCACCCTTAGAAAGGATGGGTAAGGCAAGTAGAGCTACACTAGGTCCTGTAATCCTAGATTACCTTGTTCTGTGTAGGGTTAATTAGGTCTATGTTCGCATCCATGTGTGCTAGATATATAGTTATATGCTTTTACGATAGTAACACAGTATTATATAAATAGAACAGAGTAGATCCAGATCCAAAAACACACTTACACAGATCTTCACAACTTAAAGATAGAAAATGAACAATACAGCCATTAACAAAAATTCACACAAGATTACTCACAGATTCAGTTCTCTTTCAATCCTTCTTATTCATTCATTCATCAATTCTTCCTTACAATTCCCTTCCCAACGTACGCACACAGCAGCAGGGTCCACACACAACTGGACTTGGATCTTCGCACACACAACCAGTAGGAGTCCTTTCCCCAAAACCCAAACAGATAGCTTTAAACCAAAAATTTCATCAATAGCTCATCATTCTTGTCCTTTACAATACAAAATAATTCTCTATTTATAACAATCTATCCTAGACTTTCCTATGGTCCGCAAACCATGGTTTTCAGACCCCTAGTTTACCCTTTTACCCGTTGCAATACGTTCAGGGCTTTGACCCGCCCCAAAACCCCTATGCTAGACTAAATCTAATAAAAAATATTCAAAATGGACCAGTTTCGCAGCCTGTTAGGAGACCCTGTTGCAATAGTCCCCCAACACAATCTTGTGACTTGTCCCGAGTCACTCTGGTGGTGCGGCTTCTATCTATGCACACAAGGTATCTAGATCACTACTGAGCTGAGGGAGTACATCCTGACTTTGGGCAGTAGCATTATGTGCAAGATCGACCAGCTTTTGGGAAGGTGGATCTTCAGCGGCCGTGGTAACGCTTTGAAGAAGCTGATTAAGGTGCTTGGTTGCGCCATCAATATATTGCATTAACTAGAGGGCTGAAGTAGTCTAGGGCTTTAGACGTTCAGCCATGATGTGCTGTTTATGCTGGAGTTTCTCAATCTCGTCCTAGAGGTCATTGCTGGTTTTCAATCCTGCCAAGCACTGTGCAAGCACCAAGGTAGGCAGCATAGCGTTGATATTTTCAACTGCTTCTTCTTTTTTTCATAAGTCTTGATTGATTTGTTAGAGGACTGGATCACACTTGACCCAAGTCTAGAGTTGTATCGCTGATTCCAGTAGTGTAGCACCTTGAGCAATTTGCCCTGTAATTGTCGTTGTTGCATCTGTGACTAGGGCAGTACACTGGGCATGGATTTTTGGGGGTGTGCCATGCTGTAGTCTGGCCTGTAAGTCTGAAATATGTTGTTCCAGCTGAGTCCTAACAGCGTGTATCTCCAGCCGAGAGGCTTTGAGAGTAGCAACCAATTTTTCCACCTTATCCCTAGATGTATCCTCAGTCGTGATTTCTTCTGTGACTTCCGTGCAGAGCTAGCGAATCACAGTCTCAAGCTCCACCTATTGTGACATGGCCTAGATCACGTCAGCAGCCTTCTGTGCAATGGTGCGGTAGGTTGTTTTAAGTTGTTGGGTTGTAGATTGAGTGTGGTTACTAATCTCCTGGGAGATAGCATGATGGAGGCTTTCTAAGGCTGTGTGGGGTAGCTGAGCGAAGTCCAGCTGAATTCCTGTGGCTTCCAGGGTTTTCGTTCTGA
The DNA here is from genome assembly GCA_034641835.2 of Pinus albicaulis. NCBI lineage: Eukaryota > Viridiplantae > Streptophyta > Pinopsida > Pinales > Pinaceae > Pinus > Pinus albicaulis. Next base: position 1,100,929,257 of record CM076581.1, read on the forward strand.
CCAAGGCACTGTTAGGGATACCCTAGAGATCACTGGCTTCCATGAGTGGTGTCGGCTACTGTCAACTGACAGGGGTTGTGCCTGGCCTTCACTGGTAGAGGGGTGATCCATTTTGATCTGGAAAGTGTGGAGGTCAGCCTGAAGAGAGTCAACCCCTGCATTCCACTGAGCCATGATAAGTACCCACTTATTCTTCGTAGCCATTGTGACCACGTCTGTGATCTGCTCCAGGTCCTCGTCGATTAATGTGATGGATGCATCGTAGTGCTCACAATGGGCATGTTGTTTCTTCCTTGGTCCTGATGTCGATGCCTTGGTCCTCTTAGTGCCTGGTAGAGGGGTGGTAGCTGTGTCTACCTGGGCCAGAGCTATATCGGGTTGCTGCTGCGGGTTACCTCTGGGCTCGGATGTAACTGATGTTGGTGCATCGGGGAGGAATTTTTTCTAGGCGGGGGGCCACAGTGAGATCAGTAGGTCAATTTCTTCATCATCTACCATATAAGGAAATTTCGTCAATGTCTTATTGGCAGGTTATGAATCCGGACATGGTACATGGTGATTTGGAATGGGGCAATATGTTTGTATTTTTCATATATGGTGGGGGATAACTGGGGTCAAGAGTTTATGGCAGTGGTGATGCTGCTCTGGAAGAGGACGCAAAAGACCTTGTTATCCTCGATGCAATACTTATCGTAAGGGTCCCATAAGTGAGCATACCAAGTGCTTTCACACATCCCATTAGGGAGCTCAGGAACGACCGACTCCTTCGGTTTTTCCCAGGAAACTAGTGCTATTAGGAATAATAACCATGAATAGAAAAAAGAAGTCCTGTGCTCCTGAGACTTGCAAACATTAGTTATAAATTCATCGCACAAGTATTGAGCCCAATTGAAAAAAACACCCTTCATGCACAGTCTGCCTAGCTGGATCACATAGGCGGGGACAGTCGCAACTTGGCACCTCCTAATTAATTTACAGGCTAAAATATGAGTACTCATCTGCGTAGCAGGATCATTGATGGTTTGGATCACAAATCCCTGCTAATTTCCCTGTATTGCATAGGTCTCCCAGACAAACAGAGAGGTAGTGGCTTTGTACTTCTTTCTGACCTGCGCTAGCGGGTGTGGTCCTTACATCAGGAGGCTTGTAATCTTATGGATCAACACAAGATCAATAGGGACTCTCTCATGAATCCATAGCCAGCCGTCATGAATGAGGGTGAGCAACTTGCAAGCCAACCGATCAGTGACGTTGTAATGGACAAAGTGGGGCATCTGGAGCAAATTCAGGAGTCTGGATCCTGCTAAGCTGCATACCCAGTGCTAAGGTACTACCGTGATTCCATCAGCCTCATGGATCATATCAAAGTATAATGTAGGGGCTAATTCTGGGAGGGTGTCATGGTCCTCTAAGTCGTGATTATCGAACTTGACCTCATGGAGGCCTCCGCAAGGATCACTGAGGATGGGGACCTCTCCTGGGTTAGCGGGGTTTGCAGGTAAGTGATCAAGCCATCCAAATTTTTCGACGTTTGTGTAGAAGGCTTTTGTGGGTGAACAAAGGGAGGTAACCAATTGATTGGGTTAGTAGGCAGAGCACCCTCCTGGTCATCTTGTTCTGAGGGCGGGGGCCTAGCACGTCTTGGGGAGCTTCGGGGCCTTTTTTCCGCTTGTGGTGTTAATTTTCCATTCAAAGCTGGATGGTGGATCTTTCCAGCTTGCATCCCCCCATGTATTTCCAAGTTTTCATAGGTAGTATATTGGCGTTTGATCCGAGGTCTAAGATAATCGGATCCATTTCATAGTTGCCAATCTTGATTGTCAGCCGCATTTCGCTGCCAGTGTGTCTTTGATATTTGTATAACTTATGCACATCCTTAATGTCATGCGACAGGGCAGTGCGTGTTGCGCAGCTCTCTAGTAAAGCCTACATATTTCGTACTGCCTGGGGGTTGCACAGCAGCCTCATGCATGCTTGTAAGAAAGGTTTAACCTCTTCAGCTACTTCCACATCTCCCAGGTGTGTAGCCAGAAAAACGTTAGTCGCCAGGAAGTCCTTCCGAGCTTCCATAAACGTTTCCCTTGCTTTGTCTAGGTCCAGTCCTTCTTGGTTGCTAACTACTCTGTGGATTGGTGGGTCAGTTTCATCTTTCTCCTTAGCTCCCCCAGTCACCAATCCACTGCATGTTACCACATTTACCTTTGTATCCTTTCCCCTTAACTCGGTCTGGACCCTTCGCACCTTCTGCGCAGATGCAAACTTCTTTCCCTATATCTTTTCTTTTAGGGTTGGACAATCTTCCAGTGTATGGCCCAACTGTCTAAAATACCTACAAGACTTTCATAAGGGGTTTAGGCAATCCTTCACAAAATTCCCTATGTTCCCATAGTTATAGCAAATCAACTGGCCTCAACCCTGACCTGCGCTTCTGCTTCAGCTCCCATCTCTTCTTCCACGAGAGTCAGTCCTACCCAAGGGGGTTTTTGGTGAGGCAGGGTCTTCTCCCCCATCCACTACTTCATTACTGGCTCGGCAGTCCTGCTCCTCATGGCCAACCAACTGGAAAAATAGACACCAGTGTCGCTTTGGTTCAGAAACAGGGGTGCACGGACAGGGCCATCGGCTGATATTACGCAACCCAGCTTCGTAGCTCTCCCCGTGCCAGAGCATAGATCCCCTTGGTCCCTGCTGCTCCGGACTATGCGCTCCTGATCCCGGGTGGCCTGTTGCATGACCTAGTCCCATGCTAGCCCCTCTTCCTTCCTCTTGCTATAGATTATGAATTTCCTAGTGCGTGGCCTCAAGCTGCACCTGGATCTGTTGTACCTCTAATGCAGCATCCTTTAGAGGCATAGCTTCTAATTTCATAGTAGCTTCCAGGGCCTCATCTTGTGAGTCAAAGGTCTGGAGACCCATAGGTACGCGTAGGTGAGGGAGTAGCATGGTGATGAACCATTCCGTAAGTTGTCTGTCATTGTACCGGAATCCCCCTTCTCTAATAGATTTTTTTAGGCGTTGATCTGCTTCCCATACAGTTTCAGTTGGCCCCTACTTGAAATATTTTAGTTTTGCTAGTACCTGAGAGTAGGAATTAAGGTTCCGGAACTGTTGTTTCAGGGCATCCTTGATGTTCTGGATAGTTGCGCCCTTATTTTGCGATACATATCCCATATACTAGTCCAAAGCTATTCCTTCAAAGGCTAAGGATAGCTGCACTTTTTTTACAGTGTCATTCACCATGGCCTGCGCAACCCATACCGACTCCATCACAAACCAGAACCGCTCCATGTCTTCTTTGGTTGTGCCTTTGAAGGTAGGTAATTTCAAGTGTACCATCATGGTTTCCTAGAGGCTCATCGTAGGTGCCCTTCTCCAGCATTCAATTTTCAGTACCCGATCCCTTTCTCAAACTCCTCGAGTCCTGGCAACAAAACCATTTGTTGGCTTGAGGGGTCCTGACCCAAGTTTGGTGTGCAAGGTTTTCCAAAAAACCCCTATACTACTGGCCCTTTCGCTAGTGACCTGCTTATGCAGGTCAAATTCTCACCCAAAGTAGTATGGGTGGTGCTAGAACCAAGTTTGCACACCATAAGAAAGGATGGGTAAGGCAAATAGAGCTGCGCTAGGTTTTGTAATCCTAGATTACCTTATTCTGTGCAGCGTTAATTAGGTCTCTGTTCGCATCCACATGCACTAGATCTATAGTTATATGGTTTTATGATAATAACACAGTATTATATAAACAGAACAGAGTAGATCGAGATCCAGAAACACACTTGCATATATCTTCGTAGCTTAAAGATAGAAAATGCACAATACAACCATTAACAACAATTCACACAAGATTACTCATAGATTTAGTTCTCTATCAATCCTTCTTATTCATTCATTCATCAATTCTTCCTTACAATTCCCTTCCCAACCTGCGCACACAACAGCAGTGTCTGCACACAGCTAGACTTAGATCTCCGCGCACACAGCCAGCAAGAGTCATTTCCACAAAGCGTAAACAGATAGCTTTAAAACACAAATCGCATCAATAGCTCATAATTCTTGTCCTTTATAATACAAAATGCTTCTCCATTTATAAAAATCTAGCCTAGACTTTCCTATGGTTCAAAAACTATGGTTTTTAGACCCCTAGTTTACTCTTTTACCTGTTACAATGCATTCAGAGCTTTGACCCACCCCAAAACCCCTGCACTAGACTAAATATAATCAAAAATATTCAAAATGGACTAGTTTCGCAGCTTGTTAGGAGACCTTGTTCCAATAGGCCACGAAGGCATTTGGGTGGATCCAAAAAATATTTAAGTAATGCAATATTGGACACAACCTATGACATTGAAGAGCTTGTGATGATTTTTTAGTTGTAACACCCTCTTCCCACATCTACCCAAGTAACCAACCAACCAGGGTAAACATGCAATGAGAGGCTACTAATATGAGAATCAACCTCCTAGGTGACCTTAAGGAGTTTGAACCGATGGAAACAAGATAATCACACCTTACAAAACATAAAAACATCCTCAAGAGGTAACCCAACCTTCAAGGCCCCTGAACCTTGAGGGAGACTGAATTTTTTACCAATTTGAGCCTTAGCCATGGGCATGTCAAGGCAAGGTAGCGGCTAAAATCCTATAGTGATGGGCATGCCAAGGCAAGGTAGAGGCCAGGGCCTGGTTTGGTCAGTTTTGTGCCTACAACTCCAAGATGTGTGCCACCTTTTCAGCCCTAGAGCCCAAGTCACTTCCCATAAGTTCATGAAACTTTAGGAGATGATAAATAACATTAAAAAAATGGTATGGTAGCAATCACATCATCTGGAACTCATATGGACCCTTCCTAGGCATGACATGAATTTCATCAAAAATTTCAAAAACATTGCATCTACAAGTTTAAACAACAGATTTAATCATACGGGTCTCTTCCTTATCTGAGAATTGCTAAGAAGCATTGCTCCCCTATATCATAAGAAATAATACAATCTATTTGATGATAGATAAATTGTGTATTAATTTATAGGTAAATATATGATTAGAGACATACATCATCATTGATCAAATATATGCTTATAACTAGCACAATAACAACATAAACACAATGAATGTAAAAAAATAAAATCCATACACAAACTAGTACATTTCCATACCGAACACCAGAGGAATGAGATCTTCATTAATAAATGTAAAAACCAACCAGATATGGGACTTCAACGTTTCATCCGATCGTATATTGGTTGAGCCAAGTGTCACTTCATCCAAACACCCCTATGTTATATTCCAAGCATGAATGTGGGATCTAATAAAACACATAAATCACAATCAATCGAGGGCTTCCATAGGTCAAATCACCTCAACCGTCAACCAGTGACTCCACCTCATGGTCGTATATCACAACCATCATGGATTGGTCTCTATCCAAGCTTTTCCAGGTATCCAGAGTGTTTGTTGAAACTAGGGCTTCCATGACTAGTAACTCAACTCGAACTGTTACAGGGCTTCTAGTGTGTTTGTCCAACCAGGGCTTTAAAGATGAGTAACTCAACCAACCTAGAGCTTCCAGAGCGTTTTTCCAACCAAGGCTTCTAGGACTAGTAACTCAACCGACAATTTTTCATCTGGAATCTAGAGAAATTGTCCAACCAAGGATTCCAAGAACTAATAACTCAAACCAACATCTAAAGGAATCATGAGAACCAACCAGAAAACAATAAATGGAAATAAATAAATAAAAACCATGGTTATCCAGGAAATGGATATGCTAGGAAAATTCACATGCATACACCATGAATTCCAAAACTAGTGAGGCAAACATACATGTAACTCAGTACCTGAACTCAGAATTTGTTGTAGATGTTGATCTTGATATCTTCTTGCGCTTTCCTGCTCTTCCTTCTCCTTCTTCCTCCAAATCACCAAGTATCAACACTCTCCAAGAGGGCTCCATTAAAACTCTAGGCATCCAAGAGTATGAGAGAGAGAGAGAGATAATAATGAGACATCCACTAAAACCTATCAAAAGCTCCCCAACTGATCCTCATAATCCTTTTTATTAATGAAGCCTCCATTTTCTTCATTTTCCATTATTTTCCTTCATTTTCCTCCTCACATGCAACCTATGACCTTTCACCTTCATTTTCTCCTAATTTCCTTTATTTTTGTAAATAAAATGCCAATTAATTCCTCATTCCTTTCAAAAGCCTTTTTCCATTGCCTTTTCCAAAAACCATATAAAAAAATATAAGACCACGATGATGGGACACATATTCCAAGTTGAATGATGGGAAAAACATCCTAGCGGGTGTTCATTTTCCCATAATTCAACTTGGAATATGTGTCCCATCATCGTGGTCTTATATTTTTTTATATGGTTTTTTAACCAGGGCTGTTATAGAACCCCTCCCCTCGGGGGACCATCGTCCTCAGTGTTCAGTGTTCAATATCGTCTACAAACCAACAAACCACTTAAAATAAAGCATACTTCCTATGGAGTTTTATAACACAACTCATTGAAGTATTTACAATGAATAATCTACTCAACATAAAAAATCATCATGACAAAATGAAAACATACCGATTATGGTATTTACAATAAAAACCACATTTACTTCAACCAAAAAATACTCATACTATCTATGGAGCCTTATAAATCCAGCTCGATACAATATTTACAATAATATACACATATACACATTTTCTCAAGTAACAAATAAAATAATATGGTGCCTACATCAACAACAATGGAATCAAAAGGCTCACACCTCCACCATCAAAGTAATACTAAGATTCACCTCCTTCCCAGGAAGTCCAGAATCCACTGTCAAATTCAAAGTTTCATCCAATGTCTAGCACTACAATCATGTGCCACTTGTCCTCTCGGTGAACATTTATCGGCTCATTGTTCTAGGGCACACTCCAAATGTGAATTTGATTCCATATGGAAATTCTAATGACCAAAAAAAATCCATCCATGTCCTTCCCTTCTGTGATACACAATCCCTCAAGAAATCTGGTCACCCCTTCCATGCACTCACTCACCTTCCAAGTTCCACCGGCACCCCCATCTTGGGTAGTCCATTCCTTGGCAAGGCTTCCTCGCATCGGAAGGTCAAACAACCAAGGAATATACCTACCTCAAAACCATCATACCAGTCATATCATGCTCATAGAAATCAATGGAAACTATTGGGCGCCAATGTCCCACAACGACTATGCTCCTGAAGTGCTTTACTAGCATATTTTTGTATTCTACATTCCTTTTCTTAACGCTCCTAATTATTGCAGTCATTAACCACCCAACCAGGAATTTTTGTGCTTCCTATACCAAGGACATAACTTCCATTAGATTCAAAATGAATTTAGATAAGCTCAAATCATACCTCATCGGTATCTCATCAATAAGGTAGACTCGTGATCCTATTTTCTTCCTGTCACACAAGTCAAACTAGTTGTTTGATAAAATCATCATGTATAAAAATATCACATCTAGTTAGCTCAAAACACAACCATTATAGGTCAAAATCATGAATCACATGCAATCATCATAAACCATAATCTTAAATCACATGTAACCATCATAAGTCAGAATCATAGATCACATGCATAACAAGATTGAAATAAAATACTGATACTTATCCTTCATTAAGAAGCCTCAAATAATCAAGACTGATCTTACAATCCCTGTACATATCCCTGTACCATATAAAGTTCCGGATAGATATAAGCCCCTTATTTTACCTCCTATACTCCATGATTTTCCTAAAAAATACTACAAGTATCTTCCTAGATTTGATGGAGAAAATGGTATCACGGCCCAAAAACATATTCAAGGTTTTGAAAATTATTTGGATTTATTTGAGATTGATGAAGATGATGTTAAAATTAGACTTTTTTCTCTTTCTTTGCAAAATAGAATAAAGAGTTGGTTCAAAAATCTACCTAATGCTAGCATCTCAAATTTCCAACAATTTATCAAACTTTTCCTTGATAGATGGATAATCAAAGTTAATCATTTTGTGATCATGGAAGAATATAATCAATTAAAAAGACATTCAAATGAAATGATACAACAATTTTCTGACAGATTTAATCAAGTTTATTATTCAATGCCAGAAAATATTAGACCTCCTCATGATTCAGCTCTCTTGCATTATCCAAGTGCCTTTGATTCAGAAATAGAATTTCGGTTAAGAGAAAGAGATCCAAAAACACTTGTAGAGATGCAAAATATTGCAGTTGATGTGGAAGTTAATCTCCAAATCAAACAGGAAAAGTTGAAAATAGAAGAAGAGGAAAGGAAAAACATTGCAGAGGTAAAAATCAACCTTTTGGTAAGAAAACTAGATGAAATAACACAGGAGATCACTATGAAAGAAGAATTTTTTATTCAAAATCACCATGAAGAAATAGAAGAGGTTGATAGCCATGAACAAATTCCTCTTAATTCAAATTATCATAGATCAGAAAATGAATTTATAGATCAATATGAGGAAGAGGAATCTGCTGATCTAATGTGTATGTTTGATGGCATTCCTTCTTTTGATTATTTGCCTAAGTATGATCATTATGATGATAGTTATGTTCTCCAAACTCAAGCTAACTTTACAGAGCAATCAGAAGCTAGTTTGTGGGATGAAGAAACTCAGTTTCAGCAGATTGAAGACAGTGATCAACCAATACAGATAAACCATGAGAGTGAGGAAGAAAAAGCAGAAAATGTGGAAATAAGTGAAGGTTCTTTACCTCTTTGTTTTGCTTCATTTCAGTTCATTAGAGAAAACTATCATGCCATCAATAATCAACAATCTTTAGGAATTGTGATTGACAACAAAGAAGATAATGAAACTATTGATCAAGATTTTTTAGTTTCACAATTGCAGTTATCAGTTCCCATTGAAATAAATGATCAAATGACACAAGAAAGTTCCATACCACTATTTTTTGAACCATTTCAGCTTTTAAATGAAATGTGGTATAACATGTTTAATGAAAAGAATGAGAAACTTGTTGAAGTTTATGAAGTCCCATGGAATTTTATATGTCATAGGTTCCAACAATTTTCCCAAGATTTTCAGGATCCAATAGTAGATATGTTGAATATTGAAGGCATTCAAAGCATTCCTCTATTAAATAACTATGATTTTCAGAATCAAGATGATAAAGGATTCAACAGTCAAACATTACAATCAGTAGGAATATCATCACAAATCTTATCTGAAAGTTTATAGGGAGATAAAGATGAAAATAACATTTCATATTCATGGTATGGAGGCCATCCAAAACAGATGTACAGTTGTTCAGATCAGTTAAACATCAGTGTATATATTTTGGAAGATCCTTTTGTACAGTTTCTAGAGTCAACAAAGGAAATCAAGTGTTTCCTTATCCTCTCATTTATTAACAAGTTTCTAATAGGTTGCAGAAGTACAATTTTGATAATCAACAAGAAAATGCAACAAAATCTATCAAAGTACATAATGCTTGAATGGTTGCATTGGCTATTTAATTTTACCTAACTAGCAGTTGAACAGTAGATTGAGTAGGTAGATGAGTGCTAATAAGCTCAGAATTTTGAGCATTTTTTTTAGTTGTCAATTTTCAGCTAGTTTTTCATTAAGTTGGTTTGAAATTTTTTGTGTGTTGTTTTAGTTTCAGATCAGATTTCAGGTTGCAGAAAAAAGACTATATTCAATTCAAGATTTCCAACTAGGAAACGCAGTTTTGATTGGATGGTGACTTACTGAAGTTGAAGCCCGAAGTGAAGGCCCTAAGCTTCAGAAGTTTTACTATCATATATACAATAAAGCTACTAGAAGAAGGAGATTACATGGTTTAGATTGAGGACATTTTGAGGCAACTGACCTGCTGTTCTTGACTTTTCACAAGGAAAAGCCATCCCCAAGTGGAGCCAGTGTTAGATTCCTATACCAATAGGTGTCATTTTTCATGATTGTCTTGATTGAACTATGGAATATGTTCAAACCTTTTTCTTGAGCAAAGGTGTTCCATATTCTTGAAAAACCAAAAAATCAAAAAATTTAAAAAATATAAAGAGGGTATACCCTAAAAGAAAAATCAAAGGGTAAGAAAAATAAAGTGGTCAAAAAAGTGAAAGAAATGAACCCCAAGCAAAAAATAGACCAAGGAAAGTGTGCAAATCCAAATGCCACTACTATTTCATTTTTGTAATAAAGTAATTGTGTGCAGCTTGTCAAACCTTTGCCACAATTCATGAATAAGTCAAACTGTTTAAACTTGGCTTACTCATATTTCAATTTCATGTTGTAGATTAGAGAATAAATATCTGACCAAACAGTTTAATCTTGGCAGATAAGTAGATAGGTAGAGTTAATAAGAGGTGCTCAATAGTTTAATCTGAGCCCTTGGATGTAATAAGGGTAGAATTAGATAGATTTTCCTTGTAAAAAAGAAAAAGATTGATAAGGGTTTGCAAGTCTAAATGCACCCTAATAAAGAGGAGAAAATGGTAGTGTCAAATAGATAGGGTAGGTAGATGGTGCTGCAAAGTGTTATCTGATGAATGATGTTGCTACATGTTTTTTTGATCCTTTACTTTCATCACAAATACTGAAGCAGGAAATACACTGGAAAATCACAGCAAGCAGAATCAAACTCATTAACTTCCCTTATCACTTTCCCCTCAAAAGTTTTACTAATTTCCCCCAAAGTACTAAGTTTTTTGGAGATCAAAGGGGCTCAAGGCATTTCCTTGACTTCTGGAGGGACCGGACCCTCGGCCTAATGATCAAAAAGACCTAAGTACTTGAGATAATCCATCATTATAATCTTCCATCTTTAACTTTGTCCTAAGTAAAATCCTATTTTACTTAGGAAACTCATGCAAAATTCCATAAAAATCCCTCAAGATAACTTGCTATTCTAAGTTTAAGTGTTGAAGATAAGATATGGCAATTTACTTCAAAAGTTTTCACTTTCTTAGATGTGCAAAAATATTTTGAGTTTCCTTGTCCTTTGCCATATTTGCATTTAACTCTATTGTACTAAATCCCTAATAAAATACCTTATCCTAAGTATATAACTCCCTTTTATAAATATCCCAAAAACCCTTATATTATATAGTTTAACCAAAGTAATTATTTTCCCTAATATTCATTAAAAACCCCGCTTTACAGGCCCTTTGGTTAAATATATCTTTATATTATAATCCCGCCCTTATGGTAATTAAATAATGTTTATTGGTTACCATATAATAAAAACATATATATAAAAACTTTAAACATGCAATATGTATGTTTAGACGCAAAAATATGAATAAAACTAAAGTTTTAATTCCAAATAAAACTTCGGAAAAGTTTCGTGCCACCGTGGATTGTCCACCTGGCATTCCACTTAACCAAACCCCGCCGCAACCCCTTTCTTTACGCATACGGGATTAATTAGTCATCAAGACTAATTAAGAACCTTTTTTCGCCTATTAAATATTCCCCGGAGTGATTAAATAACGTTAAAAAGTGTTAAAAGTCCGATGGGCCCACATCTGAAACCTCCGCTTATTCCCCCATCGCTTCAACCGTCGGATCAACCCTCCGCAGATCAACGATCCACGTGAACCCCGCTACCCATCCTTTGTGAGAACTTTAACGAGCGGGAAACGGGTGGTATTTGAACAGTTCACCTTCCACGTGGCGATCACTTTGTGGAATCGCTGCCCTCCCGACTAATACCACCCTCGACCAAAAGCGGTGCGGGGTTACCGCTTACCACTTACCGCCCGACCTTCGCTCACGTCAGCCCGTACGTCAATGACGTCACTCCTCGGAAAAATAAAAACCCTTTTAACTTGTAAATAAAGCCATTTTTCCGTGTTTTTCTGTTATTTTCGTTATTGAAAACGACAGCGCTCCCTGCTATGATTTTCGAAATTTCTACTGAAATTGACTGATTCACTCCAAGATTTCGCTGCACCCGTGTTCAAGTACATTCCCGCCATCACCTGTTACCTGTTAAGAACCAGCCTTCTTCTAAAAAACAGGTATTTATCCTTTTCCACTCCGACTGCAAGTAAAACTCAGTTTTCTTTGTTTTTCGCTGGATTAGTGATTAAATCTTATCACTGAGATCATTCCCTGAGGTTTAAACCGTGAATTCTTCCCCCGAAATCGCAATTGTGCTAATTTCTCTTCATTTAAAATCGAAATCGCGCCGCCCATGAAGAAAACTCGTAAACTTCCGTTTAATACACAAGAACCAAAATGGAAGCTCCGCAGCCCCGAATGTAACCCCATTGAATGCCCTCACAGAGACTGGATTTCATTAAAAAATTGTTTGATTTTTGTGCTAAAAGTTATCATCGTAATATGGACTTAACGCAGTTGTACTTAATACACAGTTGACAAAATTGTTTACTCCAAATTCTCAGATTTTAACTCAATATATTCATTCAACAAATAGTTTGTATACAAATTCAGAGAGAGATTATAATGATGAAATGTCCATAGTGAATGGTAAAAGTGAAATGAGAATTTACAGGGATAGTAAAAGCATAACAGTTAAAGAGTATCAGTGGTTAAAGTGTATCAGGTAAAAGTCAGAGTGAAAGTTAAAATGAAGTTACAGAGCAGTCAAAGGTAAACAGTAAAAGTAATTACAGAGGCAGTAAAATGGTAAAAAGAGATGAAAATAATTTCACCAACATTGAAGTTTATCTAAAGTGAAAGTAAAACAGTCAAAGGAACAAAAAAGTGAAAAGATGAAAAATACAACAAGAAGGAACATTTTTGCAGAAATTGCATATTTTAGTCATAGTTTTGCAGAAACTATTGTGATCAATCCAAGATTAATTTTGAAAAACTGAAGGAGTTTTATGTTCTTAAGATGATTATCTACAAAAACCTCTCTCACTTTTCTAACAGCTATTATGGTTTTGGAAATATTAAACAATGATGGAAAGCACTTTTTGCAGAAAATACCAGTTAAGTCATCATTTTGCAGAGAATATTGTGGTCAATCCGAAATACATATTACAAAACTGAAGGAGGTTTTTGTTCCTAAGAGACCCATCTACAAAAACCTATCTCATTTTTTGGACATTGATTTCAGACGGAGAGATACATGCACATCTTTAGAGGCTATTTTTCAGACTATGTAAAACGCTATTTTACACATCTTTTTGCAGAGCCTATTGCGCATAGCTGGAGAGGAATTTTAGGAACGTGAAAGAGGTTTATCTCAAAAACATATTTATCTACAATAACCTCTTTCAATTTTTACATATCTATTACGGATTGAGAAATAAAAATATATAATTGGACCCCAAGTTTGCAGAATTGTTGGAGCAGATTGCACAAAGAAAGGAAGCAGTTAGTGACTTGGATGCCTCATCATCAACTAAGAGTTGGATCAAATTTGAATTCTCCTCTTTGTCATCACCTATCCATACAAAATAGTGCCAAATAGATGCATTATTTTGAGTGTCCTTTAATTAAGTTCTATTTATGTAAATAGTTGGAGAGATTTGTGAACCAATTTTGATATTTGTTTCAAGATATTTTAGTTTAGAATTTGTATAAATAAACCCTCAAAGAGAGTGTTGAGGGTGGATTATATTACTCTGTTGTAACATTGAGATTTTCGAAATAAAAGCATTTTGGAGAAATTTATTCGTGGCTTACTGGATGACGATTTAAAGCACTGGACTTGTTGCAGGATTCATGTGTTGGACTACAGTTCAATAAGTCTTTCTACTCTTTGTCTTAAGTTTTATATCAGTTTATAATATCATTATGTCCATTTCTGAATAATTTACATAAAGGATTGAATCAGAATTTACTTAATTGTACTCTGATTTCAGATGTGATTGTTCTTAATGTTTTCCCCTGAATTGGTTATAAGCATGAATTCTTAAATGCTATTGCTTTGCTAATTTAAACATTTTTTATTACTATAGCAAAGAATTCTTCATTGCTCTTTGTTTGTAGTCATCTCATTTCTTCCTTTTGAACATGGTGAAATATTCTTAACTGCCTTTCATCCCTTCAAAATCATCTCATCCACTCTAAATTTTTAAGGATTGTTCTCTGTCTAGCTATCTTGCCTTGTAAAGCCATCTTGTGCATAGAATAGAAATCCAGTAAAGCCATCCTTTGAATCCATAGCCCAATGGACTGAAAACTTTCAACCTTGCCCTTAGTTTGTGGATTCCACCATTTTTCAAACAAACTCTTGGATCTATAACTAGCCTAAAACCTTCTAAGAACAAAGATAAATCATAAAGAGAGAGCCCTCTCTGGATGCAGATTGGCTAGATTCTGCATCCGAAGGTTGGTTTGTGGTTACCTCGGGTATAATTTCCTCTTACACAACTTCTAGGAAAACCTGAGTGATAACATAGTGGCGACCATACTGGGGATCTGAATCATTTTATTGATACTATTGTTTGATTTTATGCTTGCGTACGCAGTTCCAAGACTGCCTGTAGTTTTTCAAATTGCCGCATTGCACCAAAAGTAAACAAATGTTGTTTTCCGTCCATTTCAAGTCATTTTATAAACCAACTTTTGATTCAAAACATTCAATCGTACCTTCTAGTTTAATAAGAAAGTCTTTAAGAAATTTTAAATCTCAGCATCTAAAGCTCTCTTAAAGAAATCATAGAAGTTGTTTTTAAAATTACAAAAAAGAAAATAATCATAAAATATTCAAAATTCTGCTCGAAGAACTAACTTTTTCTTCAAATTGTTGTACAGGCTTAGATCTGATCTATGACAGACAGACTGTATAATAACAAAAGGTTAAAATCATTCAATTTCGGCGACTCCAAATCAATTTCCAGAATCAAGACTCCACCGGAGTGAATGAACCCTGAAGACAATATGGAAAGATCAAAGCTAAACTTGGATTCAATCCAAGACATTATGTTCTTTCTCTCATTAAGAATTGTTTTCATTGCATATTGTATTTTATGAAGATCTTAAATTAGTTTTTGCTGTTTTCCTTTGAAATTTGTAAGTAATAATTCTCCTAATCTCTTTCGAGCAAACCTTTTCTTATGAATCTAACGATGATCATTTTCTTCAAATTAAGAAGCTTCAAATAATCAAGATCGCATCTTACAACTCGTACATATCCCCCACTACATAGTTCCGTATAGACATAAGCCTTTATTTTACCTCCCTATACTCCATGATTTTCCTAAAAAATACCACAAGTATCTTCCTATATTTCCGATGGAGAAAATTTATCACTTACCAAAAAACATATATTCAAGGTTTTAAAATTATTTGGATTTATTTGAGATTGATGAAGATGAGGCAAAACAAGACTTTTTTGGTTTCTTCTTTCGTAAAATAGAATAAAGAGTTAGTTCTGCAACTGCCTAATGCTAGCATCTCAAATTTCCAACAATTTATCGTAACTTTTCTCGATGTATGGATAATCAACGTTAATCATTTTGTGATCATGGAAGAATATAATTAAAAAGACATTCAACAAACGACATAACAATTTTCTGGCGTATTTAACTGTTTATTATTCAATGCCAGAAAATATTAGACCTCTCATATTCAATTTTTGCATTATCCGGGCGTTTTTGACTTAAACAGAATTTTGCCAAGAGAAAGAAATCCAAAAACACTGCGATGATGTGCAGAATATTGGCAAATGATGTGAAGTTAATTCCAAAATCAAACAGCAGTGTTGAAAGAGAAGAAGAGAAGAAAACATCACAGCAGGTAAAACTTCAACCTTTTGTTAGAAAACTAGATGAACAACACGTTATGAGATCACTATGAAAGAAGCATCTTTATTCAAAATCAATGAAGAACAGAAGAGGTTGATAGCTATGAATGAAATTCTTCTTAATTCAAATTATCATAAATCGTGAAATGAATTTACAAATCAATATGAGGAAGAGGAACTGTTGTCCTAATGTGTATGTTTGATGACATCTTTATTTGGATGATTTGGTCAAGTATGACTAATATGATGATAGAAGCAGTGTTCTCCAAAGTCAAGCTAACTTTACAAGAGATACTGCAGCTGCTCGAGGATGAAGAAATGCAACAAAGTAGACGAAGATGTTGATCAGCCAATACAGACTAAACATGAGAGTGAGAAGGAAGACAGTAAATGTGAACAAGTAAATACCCTTACCCTTGTTTGCTTCATTTCTCACCATTAGAGAAAACTACTTGTGCCATCAATAATCAACTTTTAGAATTGTGATCGTACAACAAAAAAAGATAATGAAACCATTGATCAAGATTAGTTTCACAATTGCACTTATCGGCCCTATTGAAATAAATGATCAAATGACACAAGAAAGTTCCCACATCACTTTATTTTTTGAACCATTTCAGCTTTTTAAAGGAAATGTGGTATAACATATTTAAAGAAATAATAAACTTTGTTTAAGTCCCATGGAAATTTTATATGTCATAGGTTCCAACAATTTTCCCAAGATTTTCGTGATCCAACAGCGTATATGTTGGAATACCTAAGGCATTCAAAGCATTCCTTCATTTAACAAATATGATTTTCGTAATCAAGATGATAAAGGGATTCAACAACCAAACATTACAATCAAGAGGAATATCATCACAAATCTTTATCCTAAAGTTTACAGAGATAAAGATGAAAACAAAATTTCATATTCATGGCATGGAGGCCATCCAAAACGTATGGCTAGCTGTTCGTACCGCTAAACATCAAATACATATATTTCTCTGAAGATCCTAGTGGTTGCTTTCTGGAGTCAACAATGAAATCAAGTGTTTCTTTATCCTTCTGTTTGTCGACAAGTTTCTAATAGGTCAGTAGAAGCACAATTTTGATAACTGAACAAGAAAATGCAACAAAATCTACTGCACACATAATGCTTGGAATGGTTGCATCGGGCTATTTAATTTTACCCAACCAGCGCTTGAAATAGATTAGCAGGGTAGATGAGTGCTAATAAGCTCAGTACTTTGAGCATTTTTTTTAGTTAACAATTTTCGCCTAGTTTTTCTGTCATTGAAGTTGGTTTGAAAATTTTTGTGTGTTGTTTTTTAGTTTCCGCATCGTACTTCAAAGTTGCAGAAAAAGGACTATATTCAATTCAAGATTTCCAACCAGGGAAACGCAATTTTGATTGGATGTGATCACTCAAGTTGAAGCTCAAGTGAAGGCTCCAAGCTCTTTAAGTTTTTACTATCATATATACAATAAAGCTGGCCGTAAGAAGGAGATTAAGTATGGTTTAGTTTGAAGACATTTTATGTTAAATCGCACTGTCGTTTTGACTTTTCACAAGGAAAGTCATCCCAAGTGGAGCTGGGCATAGATTCCTATACCAATGGTGTCATTTTTCATGATTGTCTTGATTGAACTATGGAATATGTTCAAACATTTTTCTTGAGCAAAGGTGTTCCATATTCTTGAAAAACCAAAAAGTCAAAAAATTTAAAAAATGTAAAGAGGGTATACCCTAAAAGAAAAATCAAAGGGTAAGAAAAATAAATTGGTCAAGAAAATGAAAGAAATGAACCCCAAGCAAAAAATAGACCAAGGAAAGTGTGCAAATCCAAATGCCACTACTATTTCATTTTTGTAATAAAGCAATTGTGTGCAACTTGTCAAACCTTTGCCACAATTCATGAATAAGTCAAACTGTTTAAACTTGGCTTACTCATATTTCAATTTCATGTTGTAGATTAGAGAATAAATATCTGTCCAAACAATTCAATCTTGGCAGATAAGTAGATAGGTAGAGTTAATGAGAGGTGCTCAACAGTTTAATCTGAGCCCTTGGATGTAATAAGGGTAGAAATAGATAGATTTGCCTTGTAAAAAGAAAAATATTGATAAGGGTTTGCAAGTCTAAATGCACCCTAATAAAGAAGAGAAAATGGTAGTAGTAGATAGGGTAGGTAGATGGTGTTGCAAATTTTTATCTGATGAATGATGCTGCTACATGTTTTTTGATCCTTTACTTTCATCACAAATACTGAAGCAGGAAATACACTGGAAAATCACAGCAAGCAAAGTCAAAATCATTAACTTCCCTCATCACTTTCCCCTTAAAGTTTTACTAATTTCCCCCAAAGTACTAAGGTACTTGGAGATCAAAGGGGCTCAAGGCATTTCCTTGACTTTTGGAGGGACCAGACCCTCGGCCCAATGATCAAAAGACCTAAGTACTTGAGATAATCCATCATTATAATCATCCATCTTTAAATTTGTCCTAAGTAAAATCCCCTTTTACTTAGGAACATCATGCAAAATTCCATAAAAATCCCTCATCATAACTTGCTACTCTAAGTTTAAGTGTTGAAGATAAGATATTTCAATTTACTTCAGAAGTTATCACTTTCTTAGATGTGCAAAATGATTTGAGTTTCCTTGTCCTTTGCCATATTTACATTTAACTCTATTGTACTAAATCCCTAATAAAATACCTTATCCTAAGTATATAACTCCCTTTTCATAAATATCCCAAAAACCCTTATATTATATAGTTTAACCAAAGTAATAATTTTCCCAAGTATTCATTAAAAACCCCGCTTTACAAACCCTTTGGTTAAATATATCTTTATGTTATAATCCCGCCCTTATGGTAATTAAATAATGTTTATTGGTTACCATATAATAAAAATATATATACAAAAACTTTAAACATGCGATATGTATGTTTAAACACAAAAATTTGAATAAAACTTCGGAAAAGTTTCGTGCCACCGTGGATTGTCCACCTGGCATTCCACTTAACCAAACCCCGCCGTAACCCCTTTCTTACGCATACGGGATTAATTAGTCATCAGGACTAATTAATAACCTTTTATCCGCCTATTAGATATCCCCCGGAGTGATTAAAAAACGTTAAAAAGTGTTTAAAGCCCGACGGGCCCACATCTGAAACCTCCGCCTATTCCCCCATCGCTTCAGCCGTCGGATCAACCCTCCACAGATCAACGATCCACGTGAACCCCGCTACCCATCCTTTGTGAGAACGTTAACCAGCAGGGAGCGGGCGGTATTTGAATAGTCCACCATCCACGTGGCAAACGTTTTGTGGAATCGCTCCCCCCGCGATCAATACCACCCTCGACCAAAAGCGGTGCGGGGACTTACCGCTTACCGCTTACCGCCCGACCTTGCACACGTCAGCCCGTACGTCGATGACGTCATTCCTCGGAAAAATAAATAATTCTTTTACTTGTAAATAAAGCCATTTTTTCGTGTTTTTCTGTTATTTTCATTATTTGAAAACGACAGTGCTCCCCGCTGCGATTTTCGAATTTCCACTGTAATAGACCGATTTCCTCCAAGATTCTGCTGCGCCCGGGTTCAAGTACAGTTCCGGCATCACCTGTTACCTGTTAAAGAACCAGCCTCCTCCAAAAAATAGGTATTTATCCTTTTCCGCCCCGACTGCAAGTAAAACTCAGTTCTCTTTGTTTTTCGCTGAAATAGTGATTAAAAATCATCACTGAGTCTTCCCCAGAGTTTTTAAAACTGTATAATTGTTCCCTGAACCAGCGAATTGCGCCAATTTCCTTCATTTTAGAAATCATGCCCGACCTGTAAGGAAAACCAAAAACCTCCATTTTGAATCCACAAGAACCAAAATGGAGGTCCCGGCAGCTCTGAATATCACTCCACTGAATTCCCCTCATAGAGACCTGGATTTCATTAACAATTTGTTTGATTTTAGCAGGTTACCATCAGAATATGGATTTGAACCAACAATTTCAATACTAGTTGACAAAATTGTTTACTCCAAATTCTCAGATTTTAATTCAATATCTTCATTCAACAAACAGTTTGTATACAAAGTCAGAGAGAGATTAGAATGATGAAATGTGCACATTGAATGGTAAAAGTGAAATGAGAAATTACAGGGATAGGAAAAGCATAACAGTTAAAGAGTATCAGTGGTTAAAGTGTATCAGGTAAAAGTCAGAGTGAAAGTTAAAATGAAGTTACAGAGCAGTCAAAGGTAAAACAGTAAAAGTAATTACAGAGGCAGTAAAATGGTAAAAAGAGATGAAAATACTTTCACCGACATTGAAGTTTATCTAAAGTGAAAGTAAAACAGTCAAAGGAATGAAAAAGTGAAAAGATGAAAAATACAACAAGAAGGAACATTTTTGCAGAAATTGCATATTTTAGTCATAGTTTTACAGAAACTATTGTGATCAATCCAAGATGAATTTTGAAAAACTGAAGGAGATTTATGTTCTTAAGATGATTATCTACAAAAACCTCTCTCACTTTTCTAACAGCTATTATGGTTTTGGAAATATTAAACAATGATGGAAAGCACTTTTTTGCAGAAAATACCAGTTAAGTCATCATTTTGCAGAGAATATTGTGGCCAATCCGAAATACATCTTACAAAACTGAAGGAGGTTTTTGTTCCTAAGAGCCCCATCTACAAAAACCTATCTCATGTTTTGGACATTGATTTCAGACTGAGAGATACATGCACATATTTAGAGGCTATTGTTCAGACTCTGTAAAACTCTGTTTTACACATCTTTTTGCAGAGCCTATTGCGCATAGCTGGAGAGGAATTTTAGGAAAGTGAAAGAGGTTTATCTGAAAAACATATTTTTATACAATAACCTCTTTCACTTCTTACATATCTATTACGGATTGAGAAATACAAATATATAATTGGACCCCAAGTTTGCAGAATTGTTGGAGCAGATTGCACAAAGAAAGGAAGCAGTTAGTGACTTGGATGCCTCATCATCAACTAAGAGTTGGATCAAATTCGAATTCTCCTCTTTTTCATCACCTATCCATACAAAATAGTTCCAAATAGATGCATTATTTTGAGTGTCCTTTAATTAAGTTCTATTTATGTAAATAGTTGGAGAGATTTGTGAACCAATTTTGATATTTGTTTCAAGATATTTTAGTTTAGAATTTGTATAAATAAACCCTCAAAGAGAGTGTTGAGGGTGGATTCTATTACTTTGCTGTAACATTGAGATTTTCGGAATAAAATCATTTTGGAGAAATTTATTCGTGGCTTACTGGATGACGATTTGAAGCTCGGGACTTTTTGCAGGATTCATGTGTTGGACTGCAGTTCAATAAGTCTTTCTACCCTTTGTCTTAAGTTTTATATCAGTTTATAATATCATTATGTCCATTTCTGAATAATTTACATAAAGGATTGAATCAGAATTTACTTAATTGTACTCTGATTTCAGATGTGATTGTTCTTAATGTTTTCCTCTGAATTGGTTATAAGCATGAATTCTTAAATGCTCTTGCTTTGCTAATTTAAATATTTTTGATTACTATAGCAAAGAATTCTTCATTGCTCTTTGTTTGTAGTCATCTCATTTCTTTCTTTTGAACATGGTGAAAGATTCTTAGCTTCCTTTCATCCCTTCAAAATCATCCCATCCACTCTAAATTTTTAAGGATTGTTCTCTGTCTAGCTATCTTGCCCTGTAAAGCCATCTTGTGCGTAGAATAGAAATCCAGTAAAGCCATCCTTTGACTCCATAGCCCAATGGACTGAAAAATTTCAACCTTGCCCTTATTTTGTGGATTCCACCATTTTTCAAACAAACTCTTGGATCTATAACTAGCCTAAAACCTTCTAAGAACAAAGATAAATTATAAAGAGAGAGCCCTCTCTGGATGCAGATTGGCTAGATTCTGCATCTGAAGGTTGGTTTGTGGTTACCTCGGGTATACTTTCCTTTTCCACAACTTCAAGGAAAACCTAAGTGATAACACCTACATCGACATACAACACATACACCTACACCCAATGTATAATATAACAAAAATTATAAACCTACATATGGTGTACAACACAACTCAATACATATACATACATATACATGCATATAGTATAACATGAAGAATACAAATGTCGTGGTACCATGACTACAACATGCACATACATAGTATCGCATGCTCACAACACAGCTTGCATGACATGCACACAATACCAAATGTATGCCAGTACCATTTGCATAGCATGTACATAGTACCACCTTTACACAACACTACCTTCACAACATGTGCGCAACATCACGTGTACATGACACCACTTGCACAACGTGTACACAATGCCAAATGTGCATCGCACCACCTATACAATGTGTACACAATACCACATGTGCACAACATGTACACCACACCACATTTACAGATCACCACATGCATGACATGGACATGAAACCACCTACACGTAACACCATATGTTCAACATATACACAACACCACACGCACACAACACCATATGTACAATCATGCACACAATACCATATGTACACACCACCATATTTACACCACACACACAACACCATATGTACTTAACACTACATATACAACATGTACATAGCACCATACGTACACAGCACCGCATATCCAACATGCGCACAACACCATATGCACACAACACTGCATATCCAACATGCACATTGTGTGATATGTAAAGAACCCTACATATTCAACATGTACATAGCACCATCTATACCTAGCACTACATATGAAATATACACAACACCATATATATAATAAGCATAGAACATTATATATACACAATACTACATATGTTACATGTACACATCACCATAGGTACAATCACTGAAGATACAAAATGCACAACATATTCACAACAATAGTAATGCACATACATATACCACACACTGACTCACAAGCAACCTTACTTCTAGTTTCTTTCCACTATCCATTCTTATCCTAGCATGCCGCAGATCACAATACTTTCAATTCATTGATGTACCCCTCAGCATTACCTATCCGTAACATAAAAATAGGCATAGTATAGGAATATAATATCAATTCATGTACGCATGATATTGTCCCATATATTTTTCAAATTCACTCTTCCCACTTGATTCCTCATAAGTCAAGAACCCCTTCATGCCATTCACTTGCATAAGAAATCATTCCTCCACAAGAATGATCCTTGAAAACCCTGTCATACAGTGACATACATACATACATATATGCATATATATAATCATTAGCATAAAACAATCACGATCCTGTCAAAGAACGACATACATACAAAAATATATACATATAAACATTTAGCATCAAACAATCATGCTCTATGATGACCTTGTTAGAAATGATATAAATACATACATACATATATAAACACTAGCATAATCATGATCACATCGTAATTATCGGATATCATAAGGTATAGGTTAAGAAAATTTCCTTTAATCATTCACAACATGCAGAACGTTGACAACAACAATACCCAACATAGCCAAGGCATTTGAAACCTCATATCCATTCACTTTACCTTTTGTGTTACCTTTCTTGTGATTTTTCTTCCACCGTCCAGTTACCATAGTGGACTCAATAAATCCTTCCGGTTGTCATATTCTTACATTACGCTACACTTACTGATGCAATGAGCTCCATTCAGGCCTTAAATTACCTCTTGGATTTCATTTAGCTCCTCTCGAGCTCCATTAAACTCCTCTTTTCCCAACCAATTCCTGAGACTCTCAAAACATAAAAGACAATCACAAAAACAAAAAAGGATACCATGGAAAACCAATTGCAATAAGACACCAAAATCGCAAATCAATCGCAAACAAATAAAAAAATACCAAATGAACCAAACTTTACATCAAACACCATGACTCAATCCTCATGGTTCCCAATGCCTCCAAGTGAAATCTCAACCCGAGCCTTCTTTATAATTTCATGGTATTCTCTTTGCCATACAAATCCTGCATCATACTGACATAACCACATAACTGTCAGTGTATAATATAAAAATACAATATACCAGTTACCTTACCTTGTTGTGCCAAGAATTCTGACCTGTAATTGAACACACATGTCAACCATATGTACCAAACATTAATAAAACATATTTATCAATTCGAAATCAAATTTTACCAAGACTGACAACCATGTCATAGTCAACAATCAACTCACATTCTTCGTTCATAATACATAATTCTACAACTATCACCTACTTACACTCAAGAATATTCTGGATATATCAACACATATGTGTTAGCACAACCATCTTAAAACAAGATCATTCCTTCATGCAATATTACAGACACATAATCATACCATGTGATCAATCAAACATTCAAAAAAACTATAAATGTACCAAGTTAGATAAATTAGCTAGATGACATAATAAACATGATCAAACACTTAAGCACCAAATACATGGCATAAGAAAATGCATACCTCAATGTATCTCAGGGGAGGTTATCTTGTTTTCACAATGAATCTATATTAGCACAACATATGAACTCACTCATAAATAAGGTCATGATATCCATAACAATAACTCGCTAACAAATTCACACCCTAAACTCACAAACAATTTCCTTCATGCATAACAATCACATATGGAAGGTTAGTTATATCAATTAAGGATGGAGGCATAGTTTAAGCACAATGGCGGCAGCGATGGAGGAACTAGGGCTTCAACACCCTGGCTTTCATGGCAGGGATGTTGCTTTACCTCTGTGAATATCAAAGTCCCCACTTCTATCTGCTTCATCTGACTGGAGCCCTCCCTATGGCGTGCCTTCATTAACTTGGTTCACAAAAGTCTTGTGGTCTATCGAGTGTCATACTCTTTCTACGTACCCTCTGACAACTACTCCCTACTCCCATTTTCTGTTCTCCTTCAATATTTTACTACAGTTGTTTGCCCCTATGGATTTTGTGCATCGACAAACGGTTGGACATTGGTCGGTCATCAACGGTTTTTTTTGGGGTTTAAAATGGAAGGGGCCCAGGATGAACAGTTGTTTGACTACTCGAAGGAACCATATGCCCAGGTGGACATTTGATTATTATCACGACGCTTCACTTCTGGTATGCATATCACACATTCGAGATCTTCTCCTCTTTATTTATCTTCTTTATTTGGGACCCCTCCCTCTGCATCTTCTCCCTTTCACTCATTCCCTACTCTCAACTCCTTCTTGGTCCGTGACCTCACCCCTAACTCCCCTACTATCCTCTCTATGGATGACCTCGACCTTATCTCCTCCCCGGACCTCGCCCACCTTCCCCATCTATGCTTTTATTTCTCTCACAGACCCTCCCTCTCTTAGCTACTGCAACCCCTTTCACTCGCCCTCGGTCATCCCCTCCATTACCTCTGCTTCCCTTCTCCTTGCCATCCACTCTTCCCATTCCCCCCCCCCTGATCTCGAACACCCTCATTTCCTCTCCCCCCTCCACCAATCTTCCTGGCCCCGCTCACCCACCCCCTCATCGACCCTCTGGTCGCTTCAACATCCCTCCTCCCAAGTCCACTCACCACCCCTCCTCCTTTGCGCTCTCCTCCCCCCAGACCTCGATCACTTTCGAACCCCTACCATCCGGTGTTCCCCCTCATGCTCCTCAATGCAAGAAATGTGTCTAAGCTTGTAATCGGGGCAGCCTTATTACACTGGGCGAAGGCCTACATATGGAAGACATTCTGGGCACTATGGATAAAGTCTTGGTAGGCAGAGTGCATGGCCGAAACTATGGAGCCAAAATTTTGCAGCAATGGGTGCAGGAGATATGGGGCGGATTGCTTCTTGAACTTCTCTCGATTCATACCCTCAACAAAGGTTGGTTCGCACTTCATTTCTCCTCCAAGGATCCCACAGATTTGGTCCTTTAATAGTATTGGCATATTGAGATGGCTCCAGTGCTTCTGAAGCATTGGAGCCCCCTTTTTCATCTTGAGCGAGAATAGTTGTGGGCGGGACCTGTCTGGGTTCAATTTCTTGGCCTTCCACTACACTTATGGACTGATCAGATTTTTTGTGACATTGGAAACTTATTGGGTACTTACTTGGATCATGACCACTCCTATGTCGAATCGGGCAAGATGGCTTATGCTTGCATACTTATCCATTTGGATACCAGGAAAGGATTGGAGGAATCTTTCAAAATACAGTGGCGCAACTCCATCCAGATACAGATTCTGGATTATGAAGGTGTTTTGTTTCATTGTCGCTGCTTTCACAAGGTGGGACATGTCTTTAAAGAATATCCATTGAATGGACATGCCATTGGTTCATGCTCCATGGGTGGTCAACACCCTTTGGATCTGGTATTAGTCTCACTGCATTGCCGGGCGAACTAATTGGCTTCCTCTCGACTCTTTTGACCACACAATGGGAGGATGACACTCTGGAGGATGTCGATGTATCAACCAGAGTTACTTGATCCATGGCCACTGCTGCTATCACTGGTTTCTCTTTAGATACTGGTACTCCTCCTCTCCCTCCCCTCTTTTTTTTGTCTCTTCTTTCATCTACAACATCTCAGCATTGTTTGACTTCCTCACTGGCTGGTTTACTGACTTCATCTGCCACTTTCCCCCCATCGTCCTCTCCCCTGAATTTCCCCCCCACTCCCCCTAACATACCTAATCTCTCAATTCCTCCCCCCTCCACCACCTCCTTTGTCCCTCCTCATGACCCCCCCTTTCCACTCACCCCCCATCTATTGTGGTGGACCCGACTGACTCCCCCTCTTCACATTCCTACAATTTGCATCCCCATAATCCTACACCTGATGGTATAGGTGATCCAGGCAAATATTGGTGGCCACCCACCTATTCAAATTAGCACCCCACCATTGTCTCTTTCAGTTTTTTAGTTTCAGCACAACTTACTATTTTTAGCAGTTTTTCGGGTCCTGAACATCTGGAGCCATTTTGAGGCCCTAAACGAGGTTTTTTGGGCATCGTTTGTCTGGTGCATATGATTTAATTCTGGAATTGATCTTTGTGGCAACAGTTTTAGTCCTCAAATAAATATTTCTAACGATGTATCATGTGCATCAAACGAAGACAGTATGTCAAAGTTACGACCTCGAGAAGTTGAAACACCAATTTACCCAAACGGAGCCCATAGTTTTGGATGTTTAGGGTTTCCATTGTTTCCCTATAATAAACAGGCCCTTGAGCCTCATTGTAACACAATTCATAGGTCTATAGCCGCCACATCTCTTCTCAGAGATTAGCTACCAGTGCCCTAGCTAGTTTATTTCCATTCTGTCTATAAGAAAATTTCAGCTCTTTGATATTAATGAAATGAAGTATTATTTCCGCTGCATCTTTGTATTTATGGTTATATGTGTATTTTGTTGTTTTCCTACATAAATAAGGATTAGTGGTATCAGAGCGGTCTACTTTTTCTCTATCCTTATTTGCATGTCCCCAACGAGGCCGGGGTATAAGGAGTTAGGGCTCGATCTGGTTGAACCTTTACAAGATCAGCCTCGAAAACCCCGATGGCCACCCATGGGTGATGAAAATAAAGATGAGGGAGCAGGAGATCCTATCAAAATATTTCTCGAGGAGGCCCTCGAAAAAAAAAAGGAACGTGATGATAGATAACTTTTCCCAGATCCTTCAATGATTGCCCATCGGTGGTGCACCTGCATCCAGCAGCCACTCTCGAGGCATGGCTCCCTTTAATGTACAAGTAAAATTTGACATTCCCATATTTTAGGTTCAAATAGATGCAGATGTCATAGGTAGATGGTTGAATCTATTAGAAGGATATTTCTTGGTTCATGACCTTTTCGACCGAGAGAAGATTATTTTTGCACTCCTCAAAGCTACCCCCCATGTCAAGGACTGGTGGGAAACCTACTGTGAGAAAAAGGACGAGACAGAACCATCTCTATTCTCAATCGTACCCACATGGAATTTTTTCTGAGACGCCATCTAGGAACAATACTATCCCATGGGGAGCTATGAGGACAAGTACATACAATGGACCACGCTACCGCAACAAAGGGATCAATATGTGCATGAGATGACGAATCTGTTCCATACCCTGCGTACAAAGTTGGGTATCAAAGATTCGGAGAAACATTTGTTGCTAAAGTACCATAGTTGTCTACATAGATACATTCAAGATGAAATTGAGTTCCTCGACATATCCTCACTTGGTATGGCATACCAGTATGCTGCCAAGATTGAGAAGAAATTCAAACAGAAGAAGCGATACTTTGGATCTGCGAATCAAAAGCAAGGAAAAGGTGCCCCAAAAACATAAAACAAAGGACAAAGCCAAGGCATGGCAGCCCAAGAAAACCTGCTAAATCCACAAGAAAATAACAACACTGTGAAGCCAAATAAGGACATGAGAAAGTGGTGTGAGTTCCATAAGAGCTCCACTGAAAAATCAAGTGAGTGTTGGGCCAAGCAGTCACTGGTGGCTGAGATGGGGGATTTTGAATCATATGCACGATCCAACTCTAAATTATAACCTGAAAAGGGGAATGACAAAGGGAAACAGATTATTGATGTGGAGCCCAACGCCACTGTTGCCACTACGAAGATCCAGAAGAAGGAACTGGAAGATCTAAAGGAGGAGGAGCGTCTCTTCTACTCCCAGATGTAGGTAAAGGGTTCCCTAGTAGAGTTCATTGTCGATAATGGGAGCCAAAAGAACCCCATTTCAACAGACGTTGTAAAATAGTTGGGTTTTCAACCATGTCACACCCACATCCTTACACCATTGGGTGGCTTCACCAAGGACGGGATCTCCACGTCAGCCAACAGTGCCACCTTCCCTATAGCATGAAGCCCTTCACTAATGAGGTATTATGTGACATTGGTCCTCTTGATGTTTCTGATGTATTATTAGGCCAACCATACTTGTGGAAGTGAAATGATGTGTATGAGTCCCAGCCTCGCACTGTTATTGTTACTTTGGGAAATAAGTTGTATAGGATACCAGAGGTACCACTGCCTGCCGCTATCTCTTTGGTTACTGCAAAGCAATGTAGTAAGCTCGTTTCCTAAACTAGGAAAAGTCTTTTTCTGATGATCTGCCCCCAGGGCAAGAAGAACACTGTGGGCATGACCTCCAGAAAGGGCTCCTTTGGATGACAACAACAAATGGAAAAGGTTGTGGAGGAGTACAGGGACATCTTCACCTCACCCACAAGGGTTCCTCTACACTGTCAGGTCAAGAAACCCATTGATTTGAACCCAGGTGCGCCGCCACCCAATGGATCGATATATCGGTTCTCTATTCTAGAGAATTATGAAATCAAGAGGTAGATTAAGGAGTTGCTGCAGAAAGGTCACATCCAACCAATTCCATCACCCTGTTGAAGCTCGATCGTGTTGGTACAGAAGAAGGATGGGACTTGGATACTCTGTATTGACTATCAGGCATTGAAAAATATCGTTGTCTAGAATAGGCACCCGATGCCACAGATTGATGACCTTCTAGACGAACTCAAAGGGGAGAAATATTTTAGAACGATCGACTTGAAGTCTGGGTATCACCAAGTACCAATCGAACCCTCTGATGTGTCGAAGACTGCCTTCAAATCCAAGGAGGGCATTTTCGAATGGTTGGTCATGCCTTTTGGGTTGACGAATGCTCCCGCAACCTTAATGAGGTTGGTGGAAAACATCTTGTGGCCGTTAACCAACTCATTTGTAGTGGTGTACTTTGATGACATTTTGATCTTCAGCCAGACTTGGGAAGAGCAACTCCACCACATCTGACAAGTCCTCCAAACACTGCAACAACACAAGTTGTGTGCAATTTGGAGAAGTGCACTTTTGGCATGACCCAAGTTCAATATATGGGATACATTATTGATGAAAGGGGGGTGCATGTGGATCAAAACAAGATCTAAGTCATTCGGGATTGGCCAGCCCCAACCACTCTAACAGAGCTTCGCAGC
Source organism: Pinus albicaulis (assembly GCA_034641835.2). Classification (NCBI taxonomy): domain Eukaryota; kingdom Viridiplantae; phylum Streptophyta; class Pinopsida; order Pinales; family Pinaceae; genus Pinus; species Pinus albicaulis. The sequence goes on from CM076581.1 coordinate 1,100,958,929, forward strand.
TTTCTAGGTCTTACTAATTTCTACCGCAGGTTCATGTTGGGATTCTCTCATATCACTTGGCCCTTGAGTCAAGTAACCAAGGGAGGAGCGAAAGAGAAATTATTTTGGTCATAATCTCAACAGAAGGCATTCGTAGAATTGAGACATCGCCTCTGTTCTGCCACAGTGCTCACATTACCAGACTTGCAACAACCATTTTAGATTTAGACAGATGCCTTTGACTATGCTATTGGGGCAGTTCTTACTCAACAAGGGCATCCAGTGGCATATTATAGTGAGACATTACCTGACACATTTCGTAAGTATCCCACTTATGACAAAGAAATGTATTCCATTTTCAAGGATTTTTGACAATGGAAGACATTTTGGGGAAGGAAACAATCATCCACATAGATCACCGACCCCTGCAGTTCATACAGACACAAGGGAAGTTGCAAAATGAATGCCATCAGAAGTGGTCCACATATCTACAACAATTTCATTTGAACATCAAGTACAAGAAGGGTAGCACCAATAATGTTGTAGACAGCCTCAACCAACCACCGATCGTGGCACTAACCACCGCTCTCAACTCTTGTGGGCATGAGACTTCTGATTAGCCTCTTCTCTACAAGAGAAATCCAGAATTTGGCCACACATACAAGGTACTATTGGGGTGTACACAACTTCCAAATTTTCACCTCCAAGATGCATTGTTATGTCACCTAGGACACCTTTGTGTTCCTTCAAGTGAGCGTGCCAAGATGATATGGGAAACACACTATAGTCATGTCGCTGTGGATTTCGGGGTTGAGAGAATAGTGGCAGTACTTCAGAAGTATTTCTACTGGACAAACCTTCGATAGGATGTCGGGAAGTACATCAAATCCTACACTACTTGTGCCATTTCCAAACCGACCATCAAGAATCAAGGCCTCTATACTCCCTACCTACTCCTATTCGACCTTGGGAATCCATCTCCATGGATTACATTGTAATGTTCCAAATTAGAAACAACCACACAAATGGGAATATCTCAAGATATTACCAATGTGGAGATCAGCAATTCATAAACATGAGCTGGAAAATAGCTATGAATGCATTAAAACCAAAATTCCGAAAGATCCACATAACCATTACATTATATTATATCAACAACAAATGTATACCATATATTGAGGGAATGATCTCTCAAGCTAGGCAATGTAGCCTCAATGAAGCGTATACATGAAAAATAGAGAAAAGATGCTAAACAAAAGAATCCCTAGCTGTGACTGCACAATCCTTGAAGGAGAATTGCTGCAAAATGTCAGTAATATATATATATATATATATATATATATATATATATATGACAATATATAACTCAAATAAGAAGGGGGAGCAAGATCTCAACCCCTGGAAACATAAAATACACAATCCTTGAGAGGATTGGCTGAAATAAGTACAAAATGGAAAATTTGCAGAAATGCAGGAGTTGCTGGGTAGTAGCTACAACTCAAAACCAGAAATGGGCGTAGATAGGTGATGATGCTGCAATAGATGGCTGAATCTCTTGCAAACAATCTATAGAGTGAAAGGTTGATCCTCTCACCTAAGATCTTGCCCTCGAAACATGTGGATCAAGTCCCCACTACAAATACACTAAAAAATAACGCAATATAGAGAAGGGACTGCGTTGTTGGTGAAGAGAAATGCTTGGCCTGATGCCAATGATCTGCAATATGCTCCTAGATCTTCCTCACTAACCTACCGGAGGAATAGAATCTTACTCCTCTAACAAATGAGCCAAGGAAATGGTGTATGGTGTCCTCCACTGCATCACCCCAACAACACTGTGTTATACTTGAGAAGAAATAATGCAGTATCTGAAAGGAGAAGCTTTGGCCTTGAGCCAAGATATATGGAGAATGAAGAAAAATCCTTCAAGAGGCCTCTCAAGAAGGATAAAGAATCCTAAATAGGAATTCCCTAGCAATTCTTGCTAAACAGCAAAAGAATGCACAATGTATAAATAGACATGAAATGAATAATCCAAGCATGAGAAACAATGGTTGCCTTTCCCTCCTTTTAAACAAGTGAAAGCTCTCTCTCCATGGGCCCCATCCCTTAGGGTTTCCTTCACCAAATATCCTCTTCCTCATTCACACTACACTGTCTTCCAAAGTAAGCCACTCCTCCTATGGCAGCACTGATGACTTGGTCAAACCTAACCTTGTCTTCATGCATTTGCCCCTTTTCACACTTGAGGGTGCAAAATCAAGCTACTTTGATGATCCCTTTCACATTATGAGGGATTTTATTCATGTATTCCATAGGAATGGGTTCCCTTACCCATTTATTCATCTACAAGGTGATAAAAGAAAAAATTTAATATTCCATTTAGCTATGAGCTAAAATGGGAGCATTACAGTCCTCCCCTCCCAAATGTTGCTTGTCCTCGAGCAACTGCAAGGATAGAACTGAAGAATCTCCACCCAAGGCATGGATTCAGAAATATGTTGAGGAACATCTTCCCCAAATGGATCCTCCATCCCCCAAGCAATGATCCATACAAAGTGAGTTACCTCCCAACATGGAAACTCCTGAGAAACAACTTCCACCTTTGGCTCCCGCAATGTAGGTGGGCTAAAAATCTGATCTTGGTAGACAAAATAGCCTATCCCACGCTGTCCTCCTTTCCACTTAGGATAAGTGTACAGTATATGCTGGTATTGGGCTGTAACAATGTTGCCCTCAAGTGGAAAAGTGAAGACTAGACCTCCAAGGATCTCTTATCCAGCGTTATGAAACATGTTGTCGCAAATCATCTCATATGTGAAGAGTTGGAAGTCACCAACATATGGCATCCAATCAATCATATGGCTCATCTCAAATGGAAACAAATGTTTTTTTGTAGTGGCCACATGTGCTCTCATCCTCCCATTAGAACATGCAATGCAAATAATGTGGGAGATTTCTCCCCCAAGGGACACATCCAACCAATGTATCATTCCCCCAATCATGCTCTCAACAAATACAAAGACAATAGCAACATAATGAACCATAATGAGAACCATGCTTGCTGTCATATGTGGCAAGGGAGAAGTAAAATGGTCCCTCCATTGTAACCAATGCAGTTTGACCCTCAACTACAAAAAGGTATGATAAAAAGTGTGGCCTCTCAACCAATTGCTTGTTGTCCCACTCTCAAATGTATGGAGAAAGTGAATGATGTACGGTGCAAGGTGAGTGCGTCCTCCAAAATACATTTCCTCCCAAAGTCCTCCTAGGAAGTGGTCACCAATAGTGCTCATGGCCTTAAGTAGACCATGCGGTCTAGGAAAAAGAATGCTCCTCCTTGGAGCAACATCCTATACATATATGGTTAAGGGATGAATATACAAATCCTTATGCAACTAAACAATACCCTTACCATACGTTCTGTGTATGCAAATGGAGTGGCTAAAAAATGAGTCTCCTCTCATCCTCAAAGATGAAATAGGTGGTTGTGCTAACTCCTCCAAAGATTTATGTATCTCCTCCATCTGCACATGATCTATGCATCTCCACGTATGTTGATCTATCAATATCATGCAAGCAAGATGATCCTCGGAATACTCCACCAACAACCCAGAGTTCCAACATGGATCTATCCCCCATAGTGATAGCACTAAAGATTCCCCATGAAGTTCATATATCATATGATCATCTCCTTCTTTGACATCTCCCATGTCAAAGATGCAAGTGGAAAGGCTGCTATCCTTCCCCTGCTGCTGTTGCCATAGTGCAGAATCTGAAATGAGAGTGGGTGAAAATGATTTTGAGAGAATGGCTCTCCCTTCCTTGAGTCTACCCAAGACTCTCAGTGTTGTGATGTTATCTCCCAAGGTCTCCACTCCTCTAAAATCAATGTATGGTGCCTCAACATGTGAAGCATCTCCCATCATCTGCTGGTCAGGTGGTCTCCTGGGAAAAATTTCTCCATGCAATGAGACATCCTCAACAAGAGATGACTGAATATATGAATGGAGAAAACTCTCCATTCTTCCACTGCACAATCCAATCACCTTCTTTGGTGCATGACCCTCATAAAATAGACAGGGATGTGTTCTCCTCATCACATCATGATGATCATCCTCGCTATCTCCCCCTTGTTTCGCCAAGGTTCCACACCTCCTAAACAGTGGCACATTTAAAACATGAGTTGTGCCTTGATCTCCATACATGAGATCCGGGGGACTTCCTTGAAATGATGCAAGAATCCCTCTACCTAGAGCAAGAGCTCCTCCTTCCTCTACATGAGGCACTAAATAATCTCTAGATGGCACAGTGTTGTTTCCCTCAGCATGAATCGGAAACCCTCCAACAATGTTGATGCAAATATGGAATCTCTCCCAAAGTGGAAATAATTCCTGATCATCAAAGGTCAAGGAGTATCCCCTTTGCACCTTGATAGTGCCATCCCCTACTCTTGCAACATCATATAAGAAATGAGAGCATATCTGCTCTTTCTCTCCAAAGAATAACCCCAGCAACAATTGTTTTTTCTGCGTCCTCATGCTCTCATCATACCAGATATGTGATGACGGCATAGTGTATGATATAAATTTTGCATCATCACTATGCACCCATAATCTTTGTTGTTGAATGATGCCAGCATCCTGCCACATCCTTTCCATCCTCATACACTTGGAAAGAGTGTATGCCAAGTGATAGCCAAACTCCTTCAAGAGTAACCAGCGCAGCCAAGCCTCCTACTGCCCTGTATGATAAATCTGCAAGTAGCTTACCAGCTTCTTTCTCACCATCCATATCCACTCAACCAATTGTGGATGTCTTCTTCCACCATTCATCTTAGTACTCCTCCCATGAGGGTTACCATCATCCAAAATCAAACTCCTGCAATTCATGTGACCTTGAAATTCAATCTTCCCAAGGATCAATTTTACCCTATGAGGATCCAAATAGGTGGTAGGAAAAAAATTTCCATCATGATGTGCATGGCTCAAGGAATGTACATAACAATTGTGAGAGATTTTATCCATCCAAAGATGTCCTCCATCTACTATATGCTCCTGTGAGAAGGAAATAACCTCCTCAATATGATGAAGAATCTTGCACTCCATGATGTGTGGGAGTGCACCTCTACTGAAATCTCTCCGGGAGATATCCACCTCATGCATGTCCTTCCAAAACCAACAAGGCCTTGGATCTACTGCAAGTAGGAGTCTCTCTTTGATTTGTGGCATGCTCATCGAGAGAGTGTCATCTAGAGAGGAGAAAGAGTTTCTTATCTCCAAATGTATACTCCTTCTCATTGCTTCCTTCATGGCTTCTTGAATGAAGCTGCTCTCTGAATGCTCATATGAGGAATGATTCCTCCTTTCTCAATCATTGCTCAATACAGTGCTATTCTGCTACTCTGGGTCAACTGCATGCAATGATATAGACCCATCCAAAGTCTTTGCTGAAATGACAAGAGATGGATTTTCAATCATACCTTGCTGAAATTTGGAAGCTCTTTGCAGGGCTGCAACAGTTTCCTCCTCATAAGTGTTGGCCTCCCAAACTACTGAAGATTAAGGCTACTCGTCCATGGTCTCAATAGCGCTAGTACTTGCCTCATTAGCTGGTGGTGAGGGCTCCTCCCTTATTTTTCCAAACCTCCCGATCAATCTCTGACAAAACTCAACAAGAGAAAAAACCCTTGCATGGCTTAGATGGCTGAACCACCAATTCTTTGCTTCACCATCAAGGTGCGGCGCTATAATTTCTACAGACTCTCTGTCTACTATAGGATGTAGTAGGATGAAAACCTCTAGCTTCTTTACCTAAACTTCTGCTGCACATGTGAGTGATCCATCAAATGTGGACAATAGAAACCTATCGCCTCTCATCATCTCGTAGCTGTGGGGTCTTCTTTCTTCCTTCTGCTGAATAAATTATGGAAAATATAGTATCTTGGAAGGCTCTAGGTTTTTCCCAGTATTCAGCCAGGTACTCACTTAGAATTTCTAATTCCAAGTGCTCTCTATGCTTCTGGTTTTCTTCTTTGTGAGAGTAGGAAGTGCATGGTCCTTCTTCTTCTCCTCCTTCAATATTCTTGACCTCCTTGGAGAGGTCTCCTCTGGATCTGAAAATAGATGAGAGTAAACCCATATTTTTCATCATATTAATATTATTGGGCTTAGACTCATAGGCTGAGCCAATAAAGAAGCTTTGATACCACTGTAATGTTCCAAATTAGGAACAGCTACACAAATGGGAATATCTCAATATATTACCAATGTGGAGATCAACAATTCATAATCATGAGCTAGGAAATAGTTGTGAATGCATTAAAACCAAAATGCCGAAAGATCCACATAACCATTACATTAGATTATATCAGCAACAAATGTGTATAATATCTTGAGGGAATGATCTCTCAAGCTAGGAAATGCAGCCTCAATGAAGCATATACATGAAAAATAGAGAAATGCTACTAAACAAAAGAAGCCCTGGCTATGACTGCACAATCCTTGAAGGAGAACTGCTGAAAAATGTCAATAATATATAGATATGATAATATATGGCTCAAACAATAAGGGGGAGCAAGATCTCAACCCCTGGAATCATACAATACACAATCCTTGAGAGGATTGGCTAAAATAAGTACAAAATGCAAAATCTGCAGAAATGCTAGAGTTGCTGGGAAGCAGTTGCAACTCAAAACTAGAAACGGACATAGATAGCTAATGATGCTGCAATAGATGGATGAATCTCATCCAAAGGATCTCTAGAGTGAAATGTTGATCCTATCACCTAATATCTCACACTCCAAACATGTGGAGAAAGTCCCCATTGCAAATACACTCAGAAATAACGCAGTCTAGAGAAGGGACTGCATTGTTGGTGAAGAGAAATGCTTGGCATGATGCCAATGATCTGCAATATGCTCTTGGATCTTCCTCACTAACCTTCGAGATGAATAGAAGCCCTCTCCTCTGACAGATGAGCCAAGGAAAAGGTGTATGGTGTCCTCCACTGCAACACCCCAGCAACACTGCGTTATACTTGAGCAAAAATAACACAGTATCTGAAAGGATAAGCTTTGGCCTTGCGCCAAGAGATATGGAGAATTAAGAACAATCCTTCAAGAGGACTCTCAAGAAGGATAAGGAATCCTAAAGAGAAATTTCCCGGCAATTCTTGCTAAACAGCAAAATAATGCACAATGTCTGAATAGACATGAAATGAATAATCCAAGCATGAGAAACAATGGTTTCCTTGCCCTCCTTTTAAACAAGTGAAAGCTCTCTCTCCATGGGCCCCATCCCTTATGGTTTCCTCCATAAAATATCCTCTTCCTCATTCACATTGCATTGTCTTCCAAAGTAAGCCACTCCTCCTATGGCAACGTTGTTGACTTGGTCAAACCTAACCGAGTCTTCATGCATTTGCCCCTTTTCGCAATAGGGTGCAAAATCAAGCTACTCAGATGATCACTTTCACATTATGAGAGATTTTATTCATGTCTTCAATAGGAATGGTTTCCTTTACCCATTTATTTAGCTGCAAGGTGATAAAGGAAAAATTTTAATATTCCATTTAGCTATGAGCTAAAATGGGAACATTACATACATGTTGGGCCTTCCTTCTACTAAGCATGGAAAAGACTGTGTTTTCATGGTTGTCAACAGATTCTCAAATATGGCCATTATGGTGGCCTGCAAGAAAAATATCACAGTAGAAGCCACTGCTAAACTCTTCTTTGAGCGAGTGTGGGTGCACTTTGGGATCCCACAATCTATAATATAAAATCAGGACAGTAGGTTCCTCCGTAAATTTTGATCCAGTCTCTGTTCAATGCTAGACACCAAGCTCACCAAGTCCATAGATTTCCATCCCCAAACTGATGGCCAGACAGAGGTCGTCAACAAGATGATTGTACACATTCTACGCACGTACAATTCAAAGCATCCACACACATGGGATGAAAGCCTCCCCTATGTACAAAAAAGTTATAACCGGGCTCTCCACAGCTCAACCAGTCACAACCCCTTTCAGGTGGGGTTGGGATTCCAGCTTCTTTGCCCCATTGACATAGCCATGCCATTTGCGGCTACTTAGGCCAAGCCGGCTCATGTCCATTCTGAAGCTGACAAAGTAAACATCTTCATTGAGCACATTCATCACATCTGCCAATAGGTTCATGACATATTGGACAGAGCCAATTCTAAGAACAAGCAACGACATGATCAACATCGGGTGCCACACAACTTCCAGGTGGGAAAAAAAGTGTGGCTACAGTTGCAGAAGGAGTGCCTCACTAGACCCCCCACAAGCTTCACTTGCTCTGATATGGGTTGTACACCATCACCAAGGCTGTAGGGAACAATGCCTTTGAGCTTATTATTCCACCATTCCTTGGTTTGCACCCAGTATTCAATGTGGACCACCTTCGTCCCTACTTCCCATCTCTACTTGACACCTCTCACATTGCAGAACAACTCACACCAATAGAGTTAAACCTAGACTGCATGGACTAGGCCACCATGGATTATATCATGGACATGCAAATCAATAACACTCGTCAATAGAAGATCTGGCTATATTGGGTTGTCAAAGCTGGCCAACTCCTGCACCAAGGAAAGTGGTTCATCAGGGACCAAGTTTAGCAGAAGTTTCGTCATCTCATGGAGGAACTCAACACAATGGGAAACATTGCTTCCTAAGGGGGAAGGAATGATATAGGTAGATATTGGTGGCCACCTACCTATTCCACTTACGTCCCCACCATTGTCTCTTTCAGTTTTTTAGTTTCAGCACAACTTACTATTTTTAGCAGTTTTTTGGGTCCTGAACTTTCGGAGCCATTTTGAGGCCCTAAACGACATTTTTTGGGCATTGTTTGTCTGACGAATCTGATTATGTTTCAAAATTGATATTTGTAGCAATGGTTTTATTCCTCGAATAGATATTTCTAACGATGTATCATGTGCATCGAACGGAGGTAGTATGCCAAAGTTACGACCCCGAGAAGTTGAAACATCAATTTAGCCAAACGAGCCCAATAGTTTTGGTGCTTAATCTCCTAGGGTTAGGTTTTTGGATTTTTAGGGTTTTCCATTGTTTTCCTATAATAAATATGCCCTCGAGCCTCATTGTAACATAGGTTAGAGGCTTGTAGCCACCACATCTTTTCTCAGAGATAAGCTACCAGCACCCTAGCTAGTTTATTTCCATTCTGTCTGTAAGCAAAATTCAGTTCTTTGCTATTAATGAAATGAAGTGTTATTTCCACTACATCTTTGTATTTATGGTTATATGTGTATTATGTTGTGTTCCTACATAAATCCAGATCACTAGGACCCCATCCCGGGCCTCCCTCCACTCTGAATAAGCTACCTCGAGGCCGAAATTCCATCATTTCGAAGGCCATCCTACAGGTTGGTCTTGACGTCACCTCTGGCAAAAAACTCTCCATTAAAGGGGTTCTTAGAGAAATACATACCCCCGATCTAGTTTTTCGATGAAATGCCTCTTCTTCAGCTGTAAAGGGATGGCCAACCTAGCCAAGCGCCTTGCTCTCAGGTGCATTTTTGTTTCAGTTCATGTGGATATCATCCTCCTACATGAAACGCGTGCCTCATATTCATTTGTTAGCGAGACTTTATCCTACCTTCTCCCCTCTTTCACTTTCCATGCTTTGGATGCCAATGGGCGATCGGGTGGTCTAGCTCTATGTATCAATCCCCGTCACATTAAACTCCTTAATTTTTTGGGGATGGAGGGCACTTTGGAATTGGACGTCTTCTCTGAGGCCCTTTGTCTACAACTCAAGATCATCAATGTTTATGGCTCTTGCTTGAATTGGAAACTATTCTGGTCTACTCTTATGCACTTATGCCTGTTACGCACCGACAACTTAATACTTGCTGGGGACCTGAAATTCTCACTTGGGATATCTGAAACCTAGGGCCCTAATTCTCATGTAGACCCTTTCTTATTATACTTCTTTTGAATTCTTGTGACTCATCATCTGGTTGATCCTCTTTCGATCTCCCCCTCCCACACTTGGCGCAACCAGCATATTGGCGACGATATGGTCGCTCGCAGGCTTGATTATTTTCTCATTAAGGAGGATCTCCTCCATAACCTTGGTTTTCATAGAAAATGGATTGGCTTGGGGGGAATATTTGATCATTCACTGATATAGATTGAAATCACTAGTGCTTTCAACAAGCCGACCTCTCCTTTCAAATTCCGCTTAGTCTGGGTATAGGACGTTGACTACATTAATTTGGTAAAATCATAGTGGAGGCTTGCTCCCACTCTGGGATTTCACATGCTCTCATATATTTTTGTGCACAGACTCCTCTCCATCAAAAATCATACTATTACTTGGGCTAAGAACAAAAAAAGAAAGGAGGATCATGACCTCTGCATTATTGAATATGAAATTCAAAGACTTGAAAAACCTATCAGGGGCGGGTTCACTTCAGAAGCTACGAAGACTTAGCTCATCAAGTTGGAATATGATCATCATAAAATTATTCAAAATAAGGATGAAGTCTGCAGGCTTAAAATTCATACCACTTGGATCAAATTTGGGGATGAAAAATCTAAATTATTTCATCAATTTTCTAGGGGTAGGAAAGCTATCAATACCATCTAGGATCTAAAAAATGATGATGGAACCTATGCTTACACTTTTGAATAGCTTGCTTAGAAATGTATTTCCCACTTTAGATAAATGTATAAGGCACCTCAGCACCCTAAACTGGCCGAGATCATCAAGGTGGCCTCCCTTTTCCCTAGATATGTTGATCCTCTATCAGATGAGGACCTCCTTGCACCTGTTTCTATGGGGGAATTAGAATTTGTCCTAAAATGGTTCAAAAAGGATAAGAGTCCTAGCCCTGATGGATGGTCTTTGGAGTTGTATATGGCCTTCTTTGACATGCTGGGACAGGTCCTACTAGCGGTTATGGAAGATACTCGACAATCTAGGTGCATCTACAAGGCTTTCAAATCCATTTTCATCTCCCTCATCCCCAAATCATACCACCCCTCATTGTTTAAGGATTTTCACCCCATCTCATTGTGTAATTGCATCTACAATATTATGGCTAAGATTATTGATAATCAACTCAAGCCTATTTGATCTAACTTTATTTCTCCTGAACAATCTGCATTCCTTGAAAACAAACAGATTCATGATGCCATCGACATTGCACAGGAAGGCCTCCATTCCATGCACGCCAAGAATATCAAAGTTCTGATCCTCAATATTGATCTTGCAAAAGCATTTGATCAAGACAGTTGAATCTACATCCATATGCTTCTTACTCATCTTTCATTCCCCATTTAGGTTATCAATTGGATCACGTGTTGCATCACCTCTGTTTCTTATAGCATTCTCATTAATGGGGCTGCTACAGGTTTCTTTCATGTAGAGCGGGGTCTCCACTAGGTTTTTCCAATGTCCCCTCTCCATTTCCTCCTGATTATGGAAGGCATCATCAGATGCATAATTGATGAAAGGGGCAGAGGAAGACTAAAAGGCATTTGTATTTTGGAGAATTTCATCCTCACTCATATGATGTTTGTTGATGACATTATTATTTTTCTCAATGGATATTTAGGTGACTCCACAGTGGTGACATCAATATTATTACTTTTGTACTACTACAGGAATGCAATGCAAGAACAACAAATCCACTTTGACATGTTATCGTTGCTCTCCACATGAGGTCCATTATGCATAGTAGAGATTCCCTTTTACTCCTACCCGATTTGAAGATGGACTGAAATACTTGGGATTCTACCTAAAACCTGTTAACTATAAAAATATTGACTTGAATTGGTTAATCACCAAGATTGAAAAGAGATTGAACAACTAGTGCCATAGCTAGCTCTCCAGGGCAGGACAACTGGTACTTATCAAGCTAGTTTTGGAGGTCATTTCAGTCTACTGGATGTCTCTGGCCTGGATTCCATAAGGCATACTACACAAGATACATAAGATATGCTGCAAATTTCTCTAGATCGGGGCTAAAGAAGGTCACACATTTTCCTAGTCTAGATGGATGTGTATTTCTTTACCTAAGCATTGGGGTGGGTGGGTTATCAAAGATATTCTGACTTTTGCACAGGCACTTTCTGCCAAGCTTGGGTAGCAAATTCTCACCTGAAAAAATTTATGGACCAAGGTTGTCACCCTCAAATACATCCACCTACTCAGCACTATTGAATGGTTCCATCAACTCCCTGCACAACATCCCAATTGCTCCACGATCTGGTGTGTTATTCAGTGCTCTATCAAACACATTAGTATTAGACTAGCCTGGAAGATCGGTACATGTTATTTGGTGCGTATTAGTTGGGATCCTTGTAAGGGATGTGGAAATGCTCACATCCTCCCACCTACACTCATTGACACCCTCAACCGCATTGGTATTAACACACTACATCACATTGCTGACAGAAACCAAACTACCATATTCACCCAAGGCTGGTTGAATCATATGGATTTATAAATTCATCCACAATGGGAGGTGACTTGGAATATATATCTAGATGCATTAAGAGATTCACATGTTAGAATCATAGACCGTGAAGATGAACTCATCTATACTATTTCAAAACACGTAAATTACACCCCAAAAGAGGGGTACCTTTACATATATAGTCCACATTGGCCTGGTAATCTACTCCCTTGGCGGCGCACCCAATGGAAATTAAAATGACCTTATAAAGTGAGGCGCCTAATGTGGTGCATTCTATCAGATAAAATACCTACGGGGGCCAACCTCAAAAAGAGCTCGCAAATTGGACCCAATAGATGTACCCTTTGTGTTGTTGCTGTTGAAGATATCGTGCACCTTTTCCTCAATTTCCCATCCATCCATGATGTTTGGCATCTTATCATCACCTCCCTCAACCTCCAACTTTCTTGCGAGGGGTTGTCTATATCCATTGCATGAGAGACATGGTGGCTATATTCTAATCCCCACAAGCTTTGTAACCTTCCCATATTATTTTGTTGAGGCATTTCGATTGCCCACAATCGGACCATCTTCCACAAATCCCCTCTCAATTGGACCTCATCTGTTGCTCACATTATTTCCAACTATCATATGATTTCGGATGACCCCCCACCTCCCCCTACCTGGATTATTAATCTTGAACATACTGATCACTCCCTACGGTAGGAATATTTTGATAGTTCTACACAGTTTCATGGTTGTGGAGGTGGTTTCCTTATTCATTCTAGTCCTCTACATTTTTTCAGAGTCAAGACCGGTCTTGGGCGTGGCACCAACAATTTTTCTGAACTTTCCTACCTTCTGTATCTTCTACAATTTTCCATCACTAAAAACTGCCATAATCTACAAATCTTTGGCGACTCCAAAATTATCATTGACTGGTTCAACCAACACACAACCTGTCATGTGCACACACTCTAGGAAATTTTGGATGAAGTAATTCATTTCAAAACACATTTTGATTATATCTCATGTCAACATATGTGCAAGGAGAGGAACGTGATTTATGATCTCCTATCCAAGGAGGCAACACACTTAGTGAGAGACCACGTGGAGATACAGGAGTAGAATGATCATGCATATTAAAATTATTTTCACCGTCCTTTTGATCCTTATCAAAGGATGGGGTGAAAAACCCATCAGAGGCTGCTCCAGATTTATTTTTGTTATGTTACTTATAGCATATTTTGTACACAGATTATTATGTTAATATTGATGTCACACAGTATGTATCTATTCGAACACTTATTAGATGTATTTATTTCTACTATTTATTTTTCTATCATGATCCAAATTTATTGCTAATATGAATATGATCTCTGCATATACAACATGAAACTTTTATTTCATATTAATAGAAGTGACGATTTTTCCTGTGGAAAAAAAAAACAATTAGAGATGCACAATCAGTCTAGACATAATACAACACACTATCATAATTAGGTCGACTCATGCCTAAATGTCATTAACCTGACCATCGAGTCACTATCATGTAACAACAAGTTATATATCATTTTCATCAACAACATGTAACCTAATCATCAAGTTAACTATCATACAACAATAACAAGTTAAACCATAATATGCTGATCAACAAAATATAAGTTATCTAACATAAAAAAATGATAGGAATGCATACCACCACAAGTTTCTATCATTCATGACTATCTGACATGTACATATAACCACACTAATCAACTAGCATCTATAATGTATGCAACAATAACATTAATATGATAAAAGGAATACTCATAACCATAATGCATCCAAAATGCATATAACTACACTGATCAACTAGTATTTATCACGTATGTAACCATAATAATATAATGACACACATATAAGTAACCCTAATTATTACAACAACCATGAACCACACACCTGCATGCCAAACATGCACACTTGTATGATGATATGCTCTTGCCTCGAGGTCCAATTTTGCAACTTCACTTTGATGGTTTGTATCTCCTACTCTATCGAAGCCAACACATTAGCATCATAACATAAAAATATCATCATGATGACCTAATTGCATACATTGACCTTATGAACAACAACATTCACCAAAACAATGCAAACATGACCATATGCAACACTTGACATGTATAACAAATCATTTACGACCAATGCATGTCCCAAATATAGAATCACATAAACAAGCATACACAGACAACACACAAGCATGACCAATATGTGACCTAGTGCAAATAATAAATGCATGTAAAACATGTAGCAACATGTAAGAAAGTGTGCACGAACAAGACATAAGCAAGAACAAAACATAACTAGTCATACACTCATGACAACATGTTGATAACGACACCATCAACCCTCCCGTGGCGAAACCATTGCCACCATGGCCAACATAATGCGGATGCACAATCACATACACCATAGGTATGAGAAACACATATATACCCAACATAAATGCATGATCAACACATCGCCCATCCATTCTGAGGGTTGAACCATGCTCTGATACCACTCTATAACAACATCTTCCCACATCTACCCAAGTAATCAACCAACCGGAGTAAACATGTGACAAGAGGTTACTAATATGATATTAAAGATCCTAGGTGACCTTAACAAAGTGGAACCAATGGAAGAAAGGAAAGCACACCTTACAAAACTTCAAAAACATCATCAGGAGGTAACCTAACCTTCCAGGCCCCTGAAACCTAAGGGAGACTTACTTTTTTACCAATTTGAGACTTAGTCATAGGCATGGCAAGGAAATTTAGCGGCTAAAATCCTATAGATGCAGGCATGCCAAGGAAAGGTAGTGGCCAAGGCTCAGTCTGGTTAGTTTTTTTCCTGCAACTTCTATATTTGTGCCACCTTTTCAGCCCTAGAGCGCATGGTACTGCCCATAACTTCATGAAATTTTAGGAGATTATAAATAAAATTAAAAAAATGTATGTAAGCAATCACATCATCATGAAATCATATAGACCCATCCTATCCATGACATACATTTCGTCAAACATGTCACAAACATTGCATCTACAAGTTTAAACTATAGACTTAAGCATTGGGGTCTCTTACTTATCCGAGAATCACTAAAAATATTTTTTCCCCCACATCATAAGTTGTTAAACAATCTATTTGACCATAGATACTTGTGTATTCATTTACAGGTAAGAAAATGATTAGAGCCATACATTATCATTGGTCGAATACATGCTTATAACCAACAAAATAAAAAAAATATAATTGATATAACAACAATAAAATACATACATAAAATAGTACATTTGAATAAAGAATACCAAAGGAATGAGCTCTTCATTACTGAATGTAAAAACCAAACAGAGATGGGACTTCCACATTCCACCTGACCATAGATTGGATGAGCCAGGTTTCACTTCAACAAATCACCCCCGTGCCATATTCCAATCATGAATATGCAATCTCATCAAACACATCAATCACAATCAGTCTAGGGCTTCTATAGGCCAAACCATGTCAACCCTCAACCAATGACTCAACCTCACAGTCGGATATCACAAACATCATAGATTATTCTCTATCCAAGTTGTTCGAGGGCTCCAGAGTATTTCTTCCAACTAGGGATTCCAGGACTAGTAACTAAGCCCCAACAGTTACAAGCATTCCAAAGCTTTTTTCTAGCTAGGTCTTCTAGGATAAGTAATTGAACCCACTTAGGGCTTCCAAAGCATTTTTCCAACTAAGGCTTCATGGAATAGTAACTCAACCTACATTTTTCTGTCGGGATTTCATAGTGTTTTTCCAACTAAGGCTTCCAATAACTAATAACTCAACCCAAAAAATAATGGAATCATGAGAACCAACCATAAAAAAATTGATGGAATAATCCCACAACACCATGGCTACCCAGGAAATGGAAAGGCTAGGAAAATCCACATGCATACACCATGCATTCCAAAACTAGCGAGGAAAAGATAAATGAAACTTGGTACCTGCACTTAGAATCTATTGTAGACGTCGATCCTGATGCCCACTTGTGATTTCCTACTCTTCCTTTGCCTTGCCTTCTTGCTCCAAATCACTAAGTATCCACACTCTCCAAGAGTGCTCCAAGAAAACCCTAAGTATCCAAGAGTATGAGAGAGAGAGAGAGAGAATAATGAGAGTTCCACCAAAACCTATCAAAACCTCCCCAACTGATCCTCAGAAGCATTTTTATTAATGAGGCCTCTATTTTCTTCATTTTCCATTATTTTCCATCATTTTCCTTCGCACATGCAAATGGTGACGTTTCACCTTCTTTTTCTCCAAATTTCCTTTATTTTCATAAATAAAATGCCAGTTAATGCCTCATGCCTTTCAAAATCCTTTGTCATTGCTTCTCCCAATTTCCTTTAGCCATAATAAATGAAATGAATACTCACTAAGATGTTTTTCCCACCATTCAACTTGGAACATGTGTCCCGTCATCGTGGTCTTATATTTTTTTACATGGGTTTTTAACCAGGGTTGTTACATGGGCTTCATGGGATACTATTGCAATTTTGTCAAAAATTGTGGATGAATTTCCATACCCTTAACAAATATTCTCAATAAAAATGAATTTTTATGGACAAAAACAACTCAACACGCCTTCTTGGCTCTCAAAAAATCCATCTTATCCATCCCTATAATTCCCCTACTAGATTTCACCAAACCATTTGTGGCCGAATGTGATGCCTCATGCACCGACATTAGAAAATTATTAACTTAAGAAGGTTGAATACTAGCCTTTACAATCCCATAATTAAGTGGTGGACATTTGGATCAATCTACTTATGAGAAGGATATTATAAGCATCCTACATGAAGTAGACACTTTGTAACCATACCTTCTCAGGTGACATTTCCATATAAGAATTGGCCATCATAGAATGAAGTACTTATTGGAGCAATGCTTATCCTCTCTGAAAAAAAATAAATGGCTTGCTGAAATGTTGGGTTGTGAATATGAGATATTCTATAAGAAGGGTCGAGACAATGTTGTGGCAAATTCCTTGTCTAGACAATTTTAGGAGTATGATACCCTCTTATCCATATCTTTACCCATATCATATTGGATTGAGGAGGAACACAATGAATGGTTGAATCGTCCATATCTTTCCAAAATAATAAAAATGTTACAGGAGGATCCTAACCCCCCAATGGGTTATACTTGGAAGGAAAATATTCTTTGATATAAGTATTGTCTGGTTCTCTCCCATCACTCCACACTCACATCCCACATCTTAGCAAAGCTACACTTCTCACCCATTGTAGGCCATTCCGGATTTAAGAAAAATTATGCTCGTGCACATCACTCCTTATTTTATGATGATATTTATTTAATATTTCCTCATGGGGTTTCATGTATAGACCATAAAGAACTTAATAAATGTGGTTTACTAAATTATTTTTCATAGTGAAAGAAATCTTACTTAGGGTAAAATTGGTCTTACATGGTGTACTTTGGTCCATATAATAGTAATAGGTTAAATGACCAAAAAATGGTGTAACAGATTTCCCCTAACATGCAAGCATTAGGATCTAATCGTATGACTGAAGTACATTGTAAGAACTCAATCACTAGACACCGAAGGGGAAGTCAAAGAGAGAGAGAAATATAAGGTAGACCAAAGCGCTAGAGGACTAGACCCTGAGGAGGCAAGACTTATGGGTGCGACAAGTCTCTTTTATGACTGAGTACTTGTGCTATAGGCGGCGGGGGAGGCATACCTATCCCTGCCAAGACAAAGTACAAAGAATAATGCATCCAATAAACAAGGGACTGAACTATATAGTACATGCTAGCATAAACATGAGCCAGATAAAAATATGATAATGAATCCCACATAAATATTGTGCTTGGGATGACAGCTAGGACTTGTACAATAATATTTGAGTACATGACATACATATATAACCCAAATGCCCCTGTAAATAGGAAAGAGCTATGAAATCTGACTGATACATGTAATAAAAAAGGCATTGCAAGTGGCTAAGGCCGACATCATCAAATCTATGGAGCTACATCAAAGGATGTAATTGAGAGGTCATCTGGGCATGTGGGGGGCTACCTATAGGGCCACCCCCTCATCAGGGCTGAAACATCTCACACACAACCGGGAATCACCAGTATAATCTGTTTCATCACTAAACCATCAAGTATAGGGATCTCAATCATGTTGTAAGGAGCTGGAGCCTTAGAAACAATCAAGTCAAAGGGCTGTAAGGAGTCCCTTTACCTAATCGAAAGCACCAAACAAGAGTGGAGGCTGGAACGAAGATACACCGCCCTATAGACCTGTCTTCTGGAATGAATAAGCTATTGTTGACAGAAGGAGGTCTACCATAGGTGAGGTAATAAGAGGTCCTCAACTAAGGCACGAGAGAAAATAGTAGAGCGACTAACAGACTGACACTAATGATGATGATGAAATGGGGGGTACTGAGTAGTGGTCAGACGACTTCCCTTGTTAAAGCATAAAGGACATGGATGACCTGGCAGCGACTGAAACAATATCAAAGGGATAGGGGATAGTAGGACTGAAGGCTATAATGTGTGACACGAGAGAGGGACAAAGAAATGAAGGATGGAGGACTATATTGGGATACAAAGGGACTCAGTATAGACTCCATGAATGTGATGATGACTCAATTCAGATGCTTTAAACAAGGGCGACTTGATATTGCTGCCACATGGTAAAGGTCCAATGGGGACCATAAAAACATGAGTACAAGATCGTTACTCGTGACAAAAGTTGACACGAGCATGGACAAGTATGGAGGAAAAGTGGTGCCACAAGTACAAGTGTTGCAAGTGAAGAAATTCAATTTTGAGGAGTGGTGAAGCGGTCCTTTGTGGACAAAATGTGTCCTTACGAAGTATCAAATCATGAAAAACTAATAGATACCCATTTGAGGGCTTGGTGAGAGATTTCCAATTGTATAGATGGTTTTTCAAATAGAACTATGGTTTGGCCGCAACAGGCGAAAGAAAAATCAGGGGTTTCTCTTTTAATAAGGCATTTCCCCTCCAAATTCACTCATTTGCAAGTGTAGCTATGGTGAATGTAGAGAGGAGAGAAGGCCCTAAATCTTGTGGCAATCGTAGTGGACAAACCGACTGTTGGAATCGAGATCCGTTAGTTTTAGGTAAGAGGCCTAACCCTACTCTTTCATTTCAATGAATCAAAATTTCAATTTAGGTACCCATAGCTCATGAACAGGCCAGGTCGCACTTTTTGGGGTCTGCTATGTGACCTGGGTAGTAGGTACTGGGTAGAAAACTACGACTTGTCCCAGGAAATGACCTGAAAAGTATGACCTATCAGAGGAAGGTGGTTTCAGTGTTGTTTTTGGCTGAGATCTGGGATGTTTTATGGTTGATGGGCATTGGTGCCATCAAGCATGTTATGATCATGCAAAAATGTATTTATAAAGGGGGAATATAAACACATTTTTATGATGTTGTGTGCCATTTTTTTTCATTATGGTTATGAAGTTCGAGAAAGGGAATGGAGGATTACCAATCTCTTTTGGTATTGCATATATGAAGCAAATGGAATTAAGTTTCTGGGTTGGCACACATGGTGTCACTATCCCAAAGAGAGGATTTGGAGATAATGAACTCGTGTTCTCCTAGAAAACCCATAGGTTGGTCAACAACAATGTCTAGGTGACTAGGTTGCTAATGTAAGATGAAGGAATGATGAGGGGTATCATCCCTAGAGTGACTTGAAGTGATATGGGACTCTAGGGATTCTTATAAATGGGGAAGAATAATGGTACTAGAGTTGACACGACCAGATACACTAGGAGATTTGTGGAGAATTTCTTCCCCTGGACTCTCAAATATGGGTGCCCCCTTACCCAAACATTGGGTGTCAACGTAATGGCCACAATTTGTATGTGGTTTGAATGTATGGGTTCAATGTAAGGGGGGTAGATAAAATTAGGGGTGGTGATTGATTACATAATGTCGTCATCATGATAGAATATGTGCTGACTGGTGGAATAAAAACCACCTAACGCGGCGAAGCTACCTGACTCATCATCATGAGAAGATAGGTTCACATGCGCATCATCACAATGGGTGATAGAAAAACAAGTAGATGAAGGATCCACTAATGTTGAGCCCAATGTGACCACTGAAGGGAGGTCAGGTGAAATAGAAGGGGAAGGTTGAGGAGGGTCTTTTATTGAGGATCTCATATATGATGATAGGTAGAGGATGGTGGCCGTAGGCTCCCTCATCTCAACATTAGGAGGGGGAATGTCAATGGGAGCTAGTAAATCCTCAAGCTGGCCTGCAGCATACTACGCAAGGACGAGGGAGGCAGATTGGTTCTGTTCAACCTCGTACTCCCGAACTACCTATAAAGAGGCACGGTAATGCGTAAGGTCGGGAAAATGGTGGGATTAATGGCCATGGAGATCACACAGAGCATAAGGTTGATTGGTGTGAATAGTCTTAGGGTTCTCGGCTGCAGTTGAGGAAGAAATAGAGGCTTCAGGGATCGTAGAATCAAGGAAGGAAACTTTAACCATGGGCTTGATATGGGGCAATTCAGAATAGGTATGGGTGGCATGGAAGACAACATCACACAAGGTAGAAGGCTTTGGAGGTGGAGGAGGAGCAGGGTCAGTTAGGGCAGGCTTGTCTTTTGAAGCCCTCTTGCGAGATTTTCCCTTTTTACCCGAAGTTGTCGCAACAGAAGAAGGTTCCTGTTGAGGTGGTTGAGGCACTGTAGCATTGGGATAAGTCTTGGGGACCAGTTGAACCAGTTTCAAAGCTAGCTAAGGTTTGGGTTGACCAAGCGGGGTAGTGGCTGGGGTATCAAGGTATGAGACGAGAATCCCCAGGGTTAGGTTAGGAAGAAATAGTGTAGCCATGATAGGTAACGAGTACAGTCCAGGAGGGGGAGCAAGGAATGGTATCTGAATGGAGGGGTAATGACCAGGCAACATGGCTCCAAGATGGTTAAGGCTTGGAGGAACTATTCCAGGAGGATAAAGAGGTTTTGGTATACCAACTACAGGTGAAGGGCCAGAAGAAGGGGGTCCAAAAGGCTGAATTGAAGTGCTAGGAGCAGGTTGCAAGGGGTGCTACTGCTGACTAGCTGAAGTAGGCTGCTTGAGAGTAGCCCAAGATGATTGCATCATGCAAAATTTCGATGAGCTGGGATCAGAGACAAGAGGAGGAAGACAAGGGAGAGTACCAAGAAAAGAGGAGTCTTTATAAACTCCAAGTGAGACACTGGTCAAAGGATCGATGGTTTGCTTATTGGCCACTGAAGAGATGATGGACTGAGTGGAGGTCTGAGACTTCAGTTCATAATATGTCAACTGGTCAATGGTGACTATCTTTCCATTATGAGGGAAGGACATCTTGCAGTGGATCACAGATGGGACAGCATAAATCTCATAGGTGTAGCTGTGACCCAATAGAATGTTGTAATCTAAGGGGGCGTCAATGACTTTTATGTCAATGCAAACAATATTTCCCGCAAGAGTAATAGGAAAATTGTGGAATAAACTAATGGGCTAGGAGGCGTGGCCATCCCACACTTGAAGAGTGATTGTAGAAGGAGCCAACTCAAGTGATCTGAGTTGCTTCCAAACCAAATTGGACATCACACAGGTGGATGCCGCCTCATCAATGATACAATGAGAAATGTTGGCGTTCTAGATCTTGACTGGGATTTGGAAGGTGACATAAGAAGGAAGACGAGGATGTTCTAACCGGTCAGCATCAAAGATGATCAAACGATCATCTAAAGATCTACAGTCCCCATGGTAGATAGTAGAGCTTTTCGTTTTGAAGGGCACGACTGAAGGATTTCCAACCTTGAGGTGGTAGCAAGAGATTGTGTCAAATCATCTACTATACTATATGAATGGGTAGCTTTTCCAAAAGTAGCATTGCAGCTTAATGGTCCCTTATGGATCTTAGGAGGAACCTCTGCCTTAGGCTGAGGGATCTGCAAAGGACCATTGGTTGTCGAAAGAGGCTTTGTAGAACCTGAAAAAGGGGACTCGAGGATAGACATAGTGGGAGGATTTTTGTATTGACGGGACCGAGTCTGAAGGTTGAGGTCCATGGTTATAGGTTGCTCATAGTTCATCATGAGAATCTATAATCGAAGGTACTATATGGAGAAGGTTTAGTGGCCGCCTAACATTCAGGTGGTTGGGTAGCCAAAAATCCTTGCTGAGGGAAAGGATTAGTAAACACAGCCGGTTGACTGGGTGTGGGACTGGGAGGGATGGAAGGGGAGGCTTGCTGTCCTCACAATACTTCTTGAGACTCCCACATCTACTGCATATGTGGTAACAGAGAACAATCATGTGTGTAATTACCAAAAACAACACAACATGAATAAAGCTTATTTGTGAGAACAAGCCTGTCTTGCCTGGTTTGAGTGCCCTGTTGCTGGTTAGTAGTCTTAGGTGCATTACCTTAAGGATTAGGTCCAGGATTACCAGGGGCAGGTTGATTTTGAGTGCCTTTCCTCTTCTTTTTAGACATAGGAGGATTATTCACGCCCTGCTATGCATACACCTACCCCTGAGGAGGAGGTGGTTGTTATTGCGGGTGTTGAGAAGGCAATGGAGGAAAAGGTGTTAATGCTAGAGGAGCTAGAGCACCAGGCTGTGGATATGAATAATAAATAGGTTGGGAAACATTATGGTAAACAGGAGTTGGGAAAAAGGAGGAGGCATGTCGTATCCTAGATACATGCTACCGGGAGGGGGAAAGGTGATGGAGGTGTTGGCCTCTCCTTGAGGGAGACCATAGCCCATGGGAGGCTAAGTGCATGGATGAGAAAGAGCTCCAACGATATTGTCGGTGGAATCAGATTCCCCCGGTGCATTGGCGCCACCGGGTCTAGGAAGATCAGGTAGAACAGTATAAACATAACCTGACTGAGCGTAGATCAGGTCATATTTTAAGGAAATTTGGAGAGCGACTTCTTTGGTTTGAGGGAAATCCGATGCGACATCCTTTTCAATAGCAGACAAGAGAGATCTAAGGAACCAATCCATGTACACATGGTCTTTGAAGGTAGGGGATCGACATAGGCTATTTCTTCTCTGCCATTCCTGGACATGATCGAATAGGTGGGTCACAAACAATTGATGAGAAGAAGTCAAAAGTTTGGTAAGAGTGTCATAAAGAAGGGGAAGCTCAAAATAAGACAGAAAATCCTGAGTAAGAGTCGTAAAGGTGGTATGAGAAGAGGAGGTCTGATCAACATACCACTTACAAGCTTCACTAGTAAGCATACATTGGAACAACCGAAGACGGACAATCATCAGTAATGGAGTTAGACAAAAACCACATGTGGAAAGATCGAACATGGTTTGTAGGATATTCCCCAGCAAGAACTTCAAACTTGTGGATGTTGGAAGGGAGCTTGGTTGGCATAGCAAGCCAACCAACATCATGGCATATAGGGTCATTGATCGACTGGTTAAAATCGGGAAGACTGAGGCTCGCCATATAGGGGACAAAGGGAGCAGCCGGGGTAGTTCCTGTTGCAGTCCCACTAGTAGTATTCCTAGCATTAGGGCTAAGGTTACCACTAGCGTTAGGTCTTGAACCAGACATGGTGAAGGTGAAAGGCAGAGAACTGTGGGTGGAACCAAAAGGGGAACCGAAAGAACTAGAAGAGGAGTTGGAGTGTGGACTCGTTGGAGGACTAACTCAAATCCTACACAGAGGAGTAAGTCTTCCTATCAGAAACTAGGAATGAAAGCCAAGAAGCATCTGGGATAAACGCCTTCGTGGTGCAATGATGACGACACAAACACAACACAAAGGGAAGAGAGACCAACAAGGCCAAGGAGGCGCAGTATCAACTGATTACAATATCAAAACAAGGGCAGAGAGGTGTTGGATCAATTGATTACAATGTTTTAAAGTATTTTCTTGGCGGTGTTAACTAGGCTCTTTTCCACTTAGGGTGTGTGTGTTAAAGTGTGTAAATTTTCATTTTTAAATCCAGACATTTGAAGAGAAAAAGAAAAGTGTGTTGTATAACTGTAAATAAACCTATAGATAATAGTATATGAAACTAAAATAACATAAAATAAAAAGCTAATTATGCATTAATCTAAACCCAAGGAGGCAGGCCTCTCAACAACTAGTCTGTAGGTGGGTAAAAATCTAGTCCAAAAACACTAAAATAGCCAATAGATCTAAGGTCGAGAGGGACAGGGATCTAAAGGTCAGATCTGCTGGAAATAGGTGCAGAAAACAACAAAAAATCATAGGAAATATTGTTGTAAATGAAGTGGCAAAAGGCTATATCCTCAAGGGAAGCAAAGGGGAACCTAGAGGAAAACCTAAACAAAACTAAAGGAGATGTTTTCGATGGATAAATAACCAATCTGAAATGGATCTGAAGATAAGATATCATATCTAAAAAAATGGTTGAACACACTAAAATTTCAGACAACCTACAACAGCTAAAACTCTTCCACAAAAGGTGGAGGGTGCTGAAGCCCTAGGGGGCCATGTTCCCACTTTTTTGAGTAAAAAAAAACAAGTACAGGTCCAAAACGTGTGGATACGGAGGTCAGAAAACCCTGAACAGAGGCCTAGACAAACCCAGAAAAATCTGAGAAAAATTCCCGCAAAAATTTTAAGTCACAGTTTCTGACCTATTTCCTTTAGAGGTCACAGGTTTTTGCCTATTTTCTGCTCCCTGGAGGTTCAGTTTGTAGTTTTGGCCCAAAAAGTGCGACCTGCACTTTCGGCACTCTCAAGAGCAGGTTTCAGAAAATTTTGTCGTCATAGTTGCAATTGATTCCTGTCATCTACGCAATAGGTCCGGAAACACATGGAAGTTATAATTTTTAATTTTTAAGGGTTTTATAGGTTTAAAAAAACATCAAGAAAAGAAAAACAAGAAGCTAAAGAGAAATCCTAGGGTTTGAAGTAGTTGGATATCCAAGGATCTAAAAAATGACCGCGGTCGCAATCATAAACCCATGTGGAGTCACCAGTTGTTAGTATGAATCTTAATCGCAAGCATATGAAAAAATACCACTTTAGTTGTGCATAAAAAACAACCCTAACAACAAAAATGGCTACCAATATCTTTAGATCTGCAATTAGGTGACCAAGATAAATGCTGCAAAAATCTAGATCTATGCATTAAAAGATATTAAGCAGTAAATAAAAAACATGAGTTGCTCCATGCATCCAATAGACAAGACAAGAATATGTTGAATGAATTTTGTATCAATGGCACCTGGAAGGAAAAAATAGAAGGAAGTTACCAGTTCTCCTCAATTGGATGGGTTCTTGTAAGTCCTTAGCACTTCAGATCTAAAATCCCTCTCTCTTGATCGTGCAGAAAACGCAAACAAAAAGTGGAACTCAAAGGGAGCTCACAAGAAAATGGTAGCAAAATATGAAAATGATGGTGGATCAAAGTCAGACCAAAAGTATAGATCCAGAGTGATCTTTAGGCAACAAAATGCAGTGAAATGAATGAAAAACCCTTCTATTTATAACAAAATATTGAATTAGTCTAGATATCGGTGCATAATTAAAATATTATTAACCAAATCAAGATCCAAATTTTATGGAATATTTTACTATATTTGTTGGAGGGAAAAAGAATTTGACTTGAGTCAAATCCCTTTATCTGTAAATAATAAATAAATAAATGATTTATTTATTATTTTAAGGATGTGGTTGAGTAATAATTAAATAAATAATGATATATTTAATTATTTATAAATGATTTAGTGAAATTTAACGAGGAATATTATTTAAATAAGGTTTAAATAATTTTTCCTAGAAAAAAATAAGATAAATAATGATTTATCTAATTAATTTTCCTGTTTTGGGTTAAATATGACTAGGAATATTAATTAAACTTCTCTTTAAGTAATTATTCCTCGAGGAAAACCAAAAAAATGTGGATTTATTTAATATTTCCTCATGGGGTTTCCTGTTTAGACCATAAACAACTTAATAAATGTGGTTTACTAAGTTATTTTTCATAGTGAAAGAAATTTTACTAAGGGTAAAATTGGTCTTATACGGTGTACTTTGGTCCATCTAATAGTAACAGGTTAGATGACCAAAAAATGGTGTAACAAAATCATTTTTCCAACCAAGGCTTCCAGGAATAGTAACTCAACCTACAATGGTCTGTCAGGATTTCAGAGTGTTTTTCCAACCAAGGCTTCCAGGAAATAATAACTCAACCCAAAAAATAATGGAATCATGAGAAAAAACCATAAAACAATCAATGGAATAAACCCACAACACCATGGCTATCTAGGAAATGAAAAGGCTAGGAAAATCCACATGCATACACCATGCATTCCAAAACTAGTGAGGAAAACATAAATGAAACTTGGCACCTGCACTAATAATCTACTGTAGATGTTGATCCTCATGCCCACTTGTGATTTCCTACTCTTCCTTTACCTTCTTGCTCCAAATCACCAAGTATCCACACTCTCCAAGAGTGTTCCAAGAAAACTCTAAGTATCCAAGAGTATGAGAGAGAGAGAGAGAATAATGAGAGCTCCACCAAAACCTATCAAAAGCTCCCCAAATGATCGTCATAAGCATTTTTATTATTGAGGCCCCTATTTTCTTCATTTTCCATTATTTTCCTTCATTTTCCTTCTCAGATGCAAATGGTGACCTTTCACCTTCCTTTTCTCAAAATTTCCTTTATTTTCATAAGTAAAATGCCAATTAATGCCTCATGCCTTGAAAAATCCTTTGTCATTGCTTCTCCCAATTTCCTTTAGCTGTAATAACTGAAATGAACACTTGCTAAGATGTTTTTCCCACCATTCAGCTTGGAACATGTGTCTCGCTATCGTGGTCTTATATTTTTTCACATGGGTTTTTAACTAGGGTTGTTACATGGGCTTGATGGGATACTATTGCAATTTTTTCAAAATTTATGGATGCATTTAAATACCCTTAACAAATATTCTCGATAAAAATGAATTTTTATGAACAAAAACAACTCAACACACCTTCTTGGCTCTCAAACAAGCCATGTTATCCACCCCTATGTTTCCCCTCCTAGATTTCACTGAACTATTTGTGACCGAATGTGATGTCTCATGCACCGAAATTAGAAAATTATTAACGTAAGAAGGTTGAATACTAGCCTTTACAATCCCATAATTAAGTGGCAGAAATTTGGATCAATCTACTTATGAGAAGGATATGATAAGCATCCTACATGAAGTAGACACTTTGTAACCATACCTTCTCGGGTGATTTTTCCATATAAGAATTGGCCATCATAGAATGAAGTATTTATTGGAGCAACTCTTATCCTCTCCAAAACAAAATAAATGGCTTTCTGAAATGTTGGGTTGTGAATATGATATATTCTACAAGAAGGGTCGAGACAATGTTGTGGCCAATTCCTTGTCTAGACAATTTTAGGAGTATGATACCCTCTTATCCATATCTTTACCCATATCATCTTGGATTGAGGAGGAACACAATGAATGATTGACTCGTCCATCTCTTTCCAAAATAATAAAAATGTCACAAGAGGATCCTAAACCCCCGATGGGTTATACTTGGAATGAACATATTCTTTGATATAAGCATTGTATGGTTCTCTCCCCTCACTCCACACTCGCACCCCACATCTTAGCGGAGCTACACTCCTCACCCATTGTATGCCATTCCGGATTTAAGAAAAATTATGCTCATGCACATCACTCCTTATTTTAGGATGAGATGAAATATGGCATTCTTACATTTGTAATTGAATGTGACGTCTACCAGTGCAACAAAGGACACTAGGAAGATTACAACCCTTTCCGCTACCTACTTCTATATGGACGTATGTCTCCATGGAATTCATTATATGTCCCCCTACATTAGGAAACAAGTCAGTTATCATCGCGATAGTTGATAACCTCTACAAATACACCCATGTTTGTGCCCTACCACACCCATTCACTCCAACCTTGGTGGCTCAAGTCTTCATGGATCAAATTTTAAAACTGTATCGAATTCCTACTTCTATTATGTTTGATCGAGATCCCACCTTTACTATAAAATTTTGGCAGGGGTTATTCAAGTTACATGGCACACAACTCCAAATGAGTACATCATATCACCCTCAGAAATATGGTCAAAATGAAGCAGTAAAAAATTATTTGGAGGCCTACCTAAGGTCCTTCTATTCAAAGAAACAATATCAATTGGTGCAGTAGTTACCTTTAGCAGAATGGTGGTATAATACTAATTCTAATGAAGCAATGAAGATTCCATTGTATGAGGTGGTGCATGGCCAACTTCCACCTCCACTAACTTCTTATTTGTCAAGATATTCCAAAGTGCAGGCATTAAACTTCCATTTAATTATTTTTCTTGTAGAATGGTAGGATAACTATGCTACTAAATGTCCATACAAAGACAATATTTCAAAAAAAAGGAATACTTTAAAGAATAATGTCAAAATTAATGTCACTAAAAATAAGAGTTTCTATACGCATGAATATATTGAATTTTATTATGATGATGAAGATGATGACTCTGATTCTAATCAATAATGTAGAATTCTCATGGCCTTTGAAGATCAATTTTCAAGTGAATCTGATAATTGTGATGATCTAATGGATGCATTAAAAGATATTGATGGACTTAGGAATATAAAAAATAATGAAGAAAAGTAATTTTGTAGGTATAAAGAGAACAAATTAGTTGAAGAATGAGTTAATGTTTTGTTAAGAGGGGGCTAAAAGAGTAGAAGAAGTACTAGGGAAACAACTTCAAGATAAAGAAAAGAATTGTGAGAAATAAGAATATAAAATCTTGGGGCTAAGGAAAGAACTTGAGAAAAAAAATCCCAGTTGAATCTAAATATTAGGTTTACAAAAGGATCTGGAAAATTAGAATAAATCATTAAGGTTCAACATTCCCCATTATTCAAGATAGGCCTTGGATACAATGCAGATCAAAATGATAAAGCAGAAAAAACTATGATATCTTTATATCTTTTTGTAGGTATAAAGAGTTATGTGAATGTTGTAAATGGAAGAAATGGTCAAGACAAAAAATCTCAACAAAATCAGGAAGGAATAAGCCATGCACAATTGAGGAAACCAAGATCGAAAAGGCTCCCTTTCCATAATAAAAATCCAAGTTACTCAATAAGGTTCTTCACTGCTAGACACTCTTCCTTCATTGGTAAAATTTTTGTTTCTCATAACTTTGGTCACAAATAAATTCACTATGTAGCTTAAGAAACTATCAACACTATAGAACCAAGAGCCAAATATAATAATAATTCAAGAAATTATTTTAATAATGTTTTCTCTTCACTTATGAATGAAATTTAATGTACTATATTAAAAAAATTTACGCATGAAGAGAATGAATGTAGAAGTAGGATGAGTCTTTCTTATCAACATGAACAAAATATATAACCTACCATAGTCAAAGAGAAATATTCCCTCCACATAAATATGTGTTTTAGCTCTATATGTAAGAGATTGGAAGAATATGTGGTATGTTGAAAGTAGTTGTTCGAGACACATGATAGGTGAAAAAAATAAATTTGTCACTTTTAATGAAGTTAATAAAGAAAATAATGTTTCATTTGGTAATAATTCTCCTACTAACATTAAACGAAAAGGATTTGTGATCTTAAAAGATAAAAACCAAAGATCATAATGTATTTTTTGTAGATGGCTTAAAGCATAACTTGTTGAGTGTCAATCAAATGTGTGACCAGGGGCATGGAGTCATTTTTAGTTATAAAGTTTTTTTGGTCAAAGAATTGGACACAGGAAAGATTTTAATCAAAGTGATCAGAACTCCAAATACAATGTATACACCTTAGAAGGTGACAGTGATCCAAAATCTTTAGCTTTGAGATGGAATAAAGAATTACATGTAAAATTGCATCTTATCCATAAAACTTAAAAGGCGTGAACATAAGAAGAGAGAAGCACACAAAATCATGCAAAGAAGATAAGAAATTGATAATAGAGTTCGTCCAGGAGGGACTACATCTCTGGGCCCTGATCATTGAGTGGGGAGGCCCTCTTTCATTAAGTGGAAAATCAAATGAAAGTACAGGCCTTAAAATTGGTCGAAAAATGGAGAAATTTGTTGCATAAATAGGCAGCATCATCAAAATCCTGTCGTCGAGAGGTGTAGAATCCATATAAATTTTGTCTAATTTGGACACTGTGAAAATTTGGCCCCTCTAAAAGTTGAGCTCAAATCATGGTTCCACTTGCCCCTGAGAAGGCTCAGGGTTCCACTGCCCTGTCTCGATTTCTATTCCTCTCCTGGTCTTCCTGGGCATAGTTCTGAAATGAAAGGTTGATATAGGCTGGGTTGGGCAGACTCCCCAAGGGAGCCGCTAGGCGAGTTGGTTAAGATCCTGGTTTATGGGGAGGGGGTCGGGTGGTCGAACCCTATCCCCTCCAAAAATGGTGGCTTTTTCATTATGAATACTCGACACATATTTTAATATACGGTCTATGGGGACCGGACCCACATCAAGCGGCCTGCCCCACAACTCCCTCCAGCACATTATATTGTATATGGTGAATGGGTTTTCGGTCAGCGAAGTCACATCTGTTAGCCCCAACTGTATTCAATGCACTCGATGGTTGGGTGGTGGGGTCATGGTTGCTGCCCACCCTATACTTAATTCTTTTTTGTTAATCCATTGGGGTAGGGGTAGGGATAATGGATCGCCCTACCATTTTTTTTATTTTAATTTGTTTTATTAATTTTTTTAAACCATAATATGCCTTTTTAAAATTTCTCGAAATTGACTAAAGGAGTCAACTTAATGGTCCCACAATTTCGCCCAGAATCTGGCCAGAGTTGGCCCGAATCCAGTCACTGGATTTCTGTAAATTTGTTTCCTCCTTAAGCTGCCACATCACCAAGTCTACCCATAAAATTTGACTGCCTCTAACTTTCGCATACGAGCTTGGTTTGACGAACATTTCACACCGTTGTGTTCAAAACGACGAGATCTTCAACTTGACACTGCATTTGCCACATTCCTGACACTTTGGTTTTTGATGCTTTGTACTTAAGCCACTTATAATTGGACCTATACGATCCTCTTGGATCATTCCTCCCCACTAAGGAGATTTTTGACCACCAAAAGCATTAACACACTCAACACACTGCTTTTCCGTTCAAAACCACACTTTCAATCTCCTGCATGCAAATCTGGTACATCATTTGCAACCATGCACACACCACACATGACTCAACAAACCCTCACTTGGCAAGAGTTTATAGCACACACTCATTGGCCAAGGATTACATAGAAACAATCAATACCTCCACTACTCATAAGGAAAGGCCAAAACATCATTGTTTTGTTTCAAAGTGATGGGAAATAAACCATAAAGTTTACATTTACTTGAAAAATATGATTTACAATTGTGGCCATAGCAAGCTACTACCTCTAAAAAACTCATCTTAATAAATAAGACGACCATGAATGTGGTGGATTTATTTGTTTAACATTTCACATTTCCGCTCCTTTATTGATGCTCCCGTGGCATGGATCATTGGACACATGGCTTGTTGGTGTCCCACTTCGTTGTAGTGACTATAACGATTCTCTTTCCTCCAAACTTTCTGGGTTGCCTTCGAGCACTTTCCCTTGGTGTTCCTTCGTTAAGTGTTCATGGACCCCTCACTATCACTGGAATGTGAGAAAGTGATTTCATCATCTTTCGTTGGTTGGTCACTAGATGTGTTGGAGCTTTCTCCAACTTCCTTCCTAGTGTATCTAAGTCTTGCATGACGTGGAAATTAATTGACTTCGATGGAGTTTACAATGCCTTGGCCATTGATGTTGAGGCCCTTTCCCTGATACCCCATTTTCTTCAATAGTTCAGATATGATCCCTATAGTATGTTTTTCAAAAGAAACGAGATCATCATCGTGAAAAGTACATGAAATTGAAGGGTTTCTTTTGACCTTGGGTTGCCTATGTCATAAATTTTTCAAGGCCTCGCCCTTAGCTTGTAACTGGTGTAGTAACCTTATTTTTTCTTCCTTCGCTTCCTACAGGAGTCTCCTTAGCTCAATATTCTCATCTTGGACGCTTTGGTTGATTTCTTCAATTTCTTGAAGCCCTGTCACAGTGAGTGTCCTTTTCATCTTTGGAACCATGTCTGTTGAAATTTTTGTTTCATTTCCTGAATCGGAGCCCAAGTCTATGGGTCCTCCTGTTGTGATCCCAAAGGCTTCAAAATTCATTTCATCACTGGAATCAGACCCCAAGTCAATTGGTTTACCTCGTGAAAATCCTACAGTTGTAGCCTTCTCATCTTCCTCTGATTCATAATCTTAGTTTTGCAGCACAGTGGTAGCAGTATTTTTCTTCCCCTTTTTGTCATTTCTCCCAGGTCTCAACTTAGGGTGCAGCTTCCAGCAACTTTCCTCGTCATGTCCGTCTTTCTCACAATGTGTACAAGAGGGCTTCGCTCTCCTTCTATTGGTTGTTGAAGTTATTTTTGGGTGGTCACTTTGTTCATGCATTCCCCAACTTTCTAGATGCATGGCCTTCACACTAGCCTCATTGATGGTAGGAGGCTCAAACAATAATAATTAATGTATTATGTAATTATGCAGAGAACCAATATACTTAGTTACAATCTCTAGTGAATCTATGGAATGCCCAAATTCAATTTTTTTTTTCTAAATACTTTAGTGAAGTCTTACATATTTTGACCTATGCTTTGCCTTAGGTGTTTCCATTCCATTAATTCCTTTTGCTTATAACCCAAAGGGTAAGTTTCTTAATGAAAAAATAAAATTTGACCATGAGGAGAGAAGGTTACCCAAATTTTGGCTGCCTTGCAATTTTCTCTCCCACCAGACAACAGTGGTGTCG
Source organism: Pinus albicaulis (assembly GCA_034641835.2). Lineage (NCBI taxonomy): Eukaryota > Viridiplantae > Streptophyta > Pinopsida > Pinales > Pinaceae > Pinus > Pinus albicaulis. Next base: position 1,100,992,289 of record CM076581.1, read on the forward strand.
GTTAGCCGAAGAGAAGCCAACTAGATATTTGCCTCTTCCTCCTCGATTTTTTGAATCCTACAATAGACTTCAATCTGCCTAACCCAATTGTTAAGATTTTATGCATTACTTTCACCATTATACATGGGAAGATCAAATTTGAAATCTAATTTAAAGAAAGGTTTCTTAGATGCATTTCCTCAATTCCTATGATAATGGTGAGAAGAGGAAGAAGAGATTTCACTCGTGAAAGGAGAAGGAGGTGGATCTCCTCCATCATCTCCATGTGCTAAACCTCATCCTTCTGAAGCATTCTCCACTACTTTCTCTAGTTTCTGAAGCCTTGAGAACAACCTATCAACCCGATCTACCATGGTGTAGAATGTTTTCCTGAAGTTTAGCTCCTCCCCATTTCGAACATCATCATCCAGGTTTCTTATTTGATGTGCACGTCCATCTTTGAGATCAAAAGACTTTAGTTTCCCTTCGCCTCTTTGTAGCCTATTTCTGGTTAGCATACAAACATGCAATTGACATCTACAAAGGCCTGCTCAGATACCACTTGATCCAAAATCTTTAGCTTTGATATGGAATAAATAATTACATGTAAAATTGCATCTTAACCCTAAAACTTAAAAGGCATGAACGTAAGAAGAGAGAAGCACATAAAATCATGCAACGAATATAATAACTTGATAATGGACTTCGTCCAGGAGGGACTACGTCTCTGAGCCTTGCTCAATCAATGGGGAGGCCCTCTTTCATTAAGTGGAAAATAAAACGAAAGTATAAGGCATCAATGTAAAATTACACCCTTATACGTCCAAGCCAAAAAGTGGTCGAAAAATGGAGACCTCTATTGCAGAAACGGGAAACACCATTAGAATCATGTCATCGAGAGGTGTAGAATCCATATAAATTTTGTCCAATTTGGACACTGTGAAAATTTTCCCCCTCTAAAAGTTGAGCTCAAATCATGGTTCCACCTACCCCTGAGAAGGCTCAAGGTTCCACTGCCCTGTCTCAATTTCCATGTCACTCCTAGACTTCTTGGGTGGGGTGGTCAAACCTCACCCCCTCCAAAAATGGTGGCTTTTTTGTTGTGAATACCAACCACATATTTTAATATAGGGTCTGGGGGGGTTGGACCTGCATCAGGCAGCCTGCCCCACAACTCCCGACGACACGTTATGTTGTATATGGTGAATGGGTTTTGGGGCTGTGGGGTCACAATATCATCCCCACCCGTATTCAATGCACTTGGTGGTTGGGCGGTGGGGTCATAACCACTTCCCACCCTATATGTAATTATTATTTTTTAATCCGTTGGGGTAGGGGCAGGGGTCATGGCCAACCCTACCATTTCTTTTTATATTTTTTTTATTATTTTTAACCATAATAGGCCTTTTTAAAATTTCTTGAAATTGAACGAGGGGTTCAACTTAATGGTCCCACAATTTCACCCAGAATCTGGCAGAGGTCGGCCAAAATTCGATGGCTGTATTTCTGTAAATATGTTTCCTCCTTAAGCTGCCATATCACCAAGTCAACCCATAAACTTTGATTGCATATAACTTTCGTATATGAGCTCGCTTTGACGAACCATTCACACTGTTGTGATCAAGATGACAACATAATCAACTTGACACTGAGTTTGCCACATTCCTGGCACTTTTATTTTTGAGCCTTTGTACTTAAGCCACTTGTACTTGGACTTGTACGATCCTCCTGGATCAGACAGTGAACGCTGCTACTTAAGAAAAAATGAAGAAATTTGGCTATGGCATAAAAGGTTGGGACATCTCACTTTGAGTCAACTATATAAACTAAGTAATAAGGTAGTTTTCCATGATAAACTAGACATTATACCACCTAAAAATAACATCAATAAATACTATCAATTTAGTAAGCAATCAAGAGTTCAATCCAAGGAAAAAGAATGATCTTCAAAAAAATGTCTTGAACTAATTCACATAAACTTATGTGGACCAATGAAGAAGAACTATCCTCGTGGCAAGTAGTATTTTATGTTATTAATTGATGAATATACTAGAATGTGTTAGGTTGGTCTACTAAAATTTAAATATGAGCCTTTTGATAAATTTAAAATATTCAAGGATATGGTTGAAAATGAAATGGACTTAAAAATAAAATGTCTTAGATCTGATAGAGGGTGTAAATTCATATTAGATGAATTCCTTGATTTATGTGATCAACATGGTATCAAAATAAAATTCTCCATAGCCAAAACTCCTCAACAAAATGGAGTTGTGAAAATAATTAACATAATGATTCAACAAATGGCACATGCAATGCTTGATGAATTTGGAATGTCCCACACATTTTCGGGAGAAGCAGTACAACAAGTGGTTGATATCCTCAACAAAGCCCATCTAAGAGTTAATAGTGAAAAAAAAATGCATGAACTATGGTATGAAAAACCTACAACTATTAAATAATTTAATATATTTGGAAGCAAGTGTTTTATAAAAATAGTTGATGATAAACTTAGAAAATTTGAACTAAGGGCCAATTAAGGAATTCTTCTTGGGTATTCCTATAGAAGAAAAGGGTAAAAATGTTATAATAAGAGGCTTCATAAAATTTTTGAATGTATGGATGTTATAATATATGAATGATTTGTGTTCCCTAAAAGGAAAACAAAATATTTTGATGAACAACCCAACATTGAGACGAAAGAAATTATAGGTGAAGAAGAAGGAGAGGCATCAAAATAAGAAGACAAAATTTACAAAAGTGAGGTACCAAAGACCCCATCCAGATATGTGTAGAAAAATCATCACGAAACCAAAATACTAGGTGATAAAGGGGCCAGTGTCTAAACAAGAAGGAAATTTATTGGATCCTCTAGTCATTTAACTTTATTTTCTACAATTGAACCTAAAAATATGCATCAAGAAAGCCAATATGAATGCTATATTAAAGCCATGAATGAAGAGATTAACTAAAAAGAAAAGAATCATACTTGGAATATGGTTTCAAGGTCACAAAATAAAAATTTAATTGGTACCAAATGGGTGTTTAAGAATAAACTAAATGAAAATGGAAAAGTGGTATAGAATAAGGCATGACATGTCTACAAAGGATATGCTCAATAGGAAGGAATATATTTTGAAGAAACATTTGCACCTGTGGCTTGCCTTGAAGCCATTAGAATGTTCCTAGCATTTGTTAGTTTATACAAATTTAAAGTAAATCATATGGATGATAAACAACATTTTTCAATGGGGATCTAGAGGAATAAGTATACATTTTTTAATGGTTTATCTAGGTGAAGCTTTTAAAGAACATATAAGGAGCCCACAAGAGAAAGGCTTAAGAGGATTAAGAATATGTCCCCTCATGAACTCATAGGGAGCGGATGTGAATGAGATATGGAAAAAAACATAGGTTAGTGAAACAAAAATTAAGGGAGTGTAGCAAGATTAACACATGAGCGTTAACACCTGAGTGTTATACAAACACGAGTTCATGAGTAAAATTGCAGACCACCGGTAGCTACATTACACGAACCATCAAAGAAACAAAGCATGAAAGATGATTACACATAAAAAGGAGATTACTGATAAAAGAAGGAAACAGATACATATTACTCATTGCTCCATCTGGAATCCAAATAACAGCTCTCCCAAATATGTATGTCAGACCACAGGGATCACAATCATACAAAACTACAACAAAATTCTTCAAAATTCTAGAACCCTTATTTCATCTTAGAACTCACTACATATTGAGTTCTCCTTGAGGGTATATGATCGAATATTCTATCATGATCGAACCACATAGGTGAAAACCAAAATATCCTAACAAACTAGCAGAGCGTGCATCAAGCAATCACTCCTGTAACATTAAATCAAAATAGAATTGGGTAAAATCAGGATTTTACCAGCAAAAAATCACTATCTAATAGGAAAAAGAAACAAAACAGTTGGCCAGGGAGGCCTAATTCCATAATCTTCAAAAGGAGTGGCGATAAATGTCTTTGAACAGGTGGGCGGTCTAGCCTTCATCATATGATTCCATCTACTATTTAGAATACCCCACTCTCTAACTGTCATGCTTTCCAAATCCCACTGCGGAATGACTAGTTGTGTTGTGTGTGCTTGGCTCTTAGCCCAAAAGCCCATTTTGTGTTAAAATTGCAAACTGGAAACCGGATTTAGGAGGGGATCATGGATGGTTTGTGGTATTGGATGCGGGGGGGTTAGAAATCACTACAAGCTGCCACATAGCATGATAGGCAGTATTAGAAACCAGCCTTTTCAGAACCCCCCCCGCCCCCCCCTTTAGAAGGTGTAAGGTATGCGAAATAGATTATGAGTCATTGGATGCATTGTCATGGAGGGGAGATGAAGGCATGATGATGGAAGCGGAAGTGGATTTAGAGAGACTCATTAACACTGAAATCAGCGAGAAAAGGCTGCCCGCACATCAGAAATCACATGATTTATGTGTAAGCTGCGAGGCATTAAAGGTAAAAAGTGAAATATGCGAAGTGTGGGGAAGGTGACGTGGTAGATGGAGGTTGGACCACCTGCACATCGCAAATCGTAAGATTTATGTGTGCGCAACGAAAGGTAAATGGTAAAAAGTGTGATGTGCGAATTGTGGGGAAGGTGACGTGGCAGATGGAGGTGAGACTGCCTGCACATCACAACTCGCAAGATTTATGTGTGCACAGCGAAAGATAAACGATAAAAAGTGCGAAATGTGAAGTGTGGGGAAGGTGACACGGTAGATGGAAGTGGGGCCCTACCCATAGATCGCATATTGAAAACTTTACATGTAAGCAGAGCAGAGGTTAAGTGTTAAAATTTGCAAAGTGCAAAGTGTGGGGAGGTAAATGTTAAAAAGTGTGATGTGTGATATGCGATGGGAGGGAGTGATGTGGCATATAAGGAGGTGGGACTACCCATAGATCACATATCACAAGTTTTTCATGGGAGATGTTGTAGCTCCTAGAGACAACCTTGAGTTGCAAAAGACCAGTGCCTAGGACATCTTGAAATCAGAGATTAAATATGGACAACTGTATAAATGCCTTTAACAGAATATGGGTCAAGAGAATAATTCTTTTGGTGATTCAAGAATGGAGAAGACAATTTGAGCCTGGTTCATGTGAATTCCCTGTACTTGTGAGAGGGGTCAGGAGGCTGTGAGGCTTGATGACTTTTAAATGGGCCAAGTATAAAAAAATGAGTAGAAGCTTTAAAATATGCAGAGGCGTTGAGAGAGAACAGAGAAGGACCCCAAAAAAGATAGGCTTATGAACATTAAGAATATAACCCTCGTGAACTCAGAGGAAACGTATATGAATGAGGTATGGACAACACTAGAGGTTCATGGAGAGTGAATTAAGGGAGTGTAGAAAGCTTAATACATGAGCATTAACACCTGAGCGTTATATAGACATGAATTCATGAATAAAATTGCTGACCACTGACAGCTACATTACACAAAACCTTCAAAGCAGCAGAGCATGAACGATGATTACACATAAAAAGGAGATTACTAATAACATAAGGAAATAAATACATACTACTCATTTCTCGATCTGGAATCCAAATAACAGATCTATATCATATTAAGTTTAAACATCTCTCCCAAATATGTGTCTCAGAGCATAGGGAGCACAATCATACAAAACTACAGCAAATTTTTTCAAAATTCCATAACTTTTCTTTCATCTTAGAACTCACTACATATAGAGTTCTCCTTGAGGTTTTACTATCGAATATTCTATCATTATCGACCCACACAGGTAAAACCAAAATATCCTAAGAAACTATCAGAGCTTGCATCAAGCAATCACCCCTGCAATTGAAAAATCAATACACAACAGGGTAAAATTATGATTTTACCAGCAAAACATCACTATCTAACAGTAAAAAGAAACAAAATAGTTGGCCAGGGAGGCCCAATTCCAGAATCTTCAAAGGAGTGGCGAGAAGCGGCTGAGCACAGGTGAGCGGTCCTACCTTCATCATATGATTCCACCTGCTATTTGAAAACCTCCACTCTTCTAATTCTCATGATTTCCACTTCTTGTTGTGGAATAGCCAGTTGTGTTGTGCATGTTGAACTCTTTAGTAGAGGCCCATCATGTACAAACTGAATAAACCATACTGAAATTTCCACCCAAAATCCATGTTGTGTTTTAAATTTCAAACTGGAACCGGATTTCGGAGGGGGAATGAATGGTGGAGGCGGAAATGGATTTAGTGGGACTTATTGTCATTAAAATAGGCGAAAGACAGGCCACGAGAGGGCTATTTATGATGTGGCAAGGTGGTGGGTACTACGCCCACAAATTTTAGATCGCAAGTTTTACATGGGAGGTAAAGGTTAAATTTTGTGAAACAACCTCCAAAAATAGAAGAAAAGAGATATCAACGCCTTAGAAATAAGCCACTTCGGGGGGTCAACCTCCAGTTCATTACATGAATGAAAAATTCTTGGATGATACAAATTAAAAAACCTCCTTTCTATATATAGGAGTCCATGGGGCCATAATGTAATCCTAGTGGGGCCACAATGTAATCCTAGCCGACTTAACAATAATAATTTAAGGGCACAATAATAACAATATGGGGGTTACAGGGGTACAATAATAACAATAAGGGGGTTACACTAACAACAATAAGGGACTATACTAGTAATATAGGGACCTAACATGCCCCTCTCCTTCAAAAAAGTGTAGTCCTCAGCGCTTTAGTAGCTCTGGGTGCTTCTGTATAAAATTCTCATCCTCCCATGTATAATCTTCAGTGGGTAAGTTCTTCCACTTGATGAGATACTCTGAAATTGATCGATTACGTAGCTGTTGAGTTCTTGTTTCTGTGACTGCTTCAGGTTCCAAAATGTTTTTTCCTTCCTCATCAAGTTCTGGAAATATTGTTTAAATTAGAATATTTTCACCTATAACCTTCTTTAAGCATGAAACATGGAAAATTGGATGCACTTGTGAAGAAGCAGGAAGCTCCAATTTGTATGCCATAGTACCAATCTTTTGCAACACCTTGTAAGGACCATAGTACTTTGGTGATAATTTATTATCCTTCTTAGCTTGCTTGAGGGACATTTGTTCGTATGGTTGTAGCCGTAAAAATACCCAATCTCCTACATCAAAACTTCTCTCGCTGCGATGTTGATCTGCCTGTTGTTTCATTCGATTTTGTGCCAAATTCAGGTTATCCTTTAAGAGTTGGAGAACTTCTTGCTGATGCTCAATGTGATCTTCCACTACTTGAACCTTTGAATTTTCTCTTAAATATGATGTGATGGATGGTGGATGATATCCATAAAGTGCCATAAATGGGTCATTTTTTCTACAGTATGTAAGGAAGTGTTATATGACCATTCAGTGAGAGGTAACCACTTGACCCATTGTGTTTGTTTATCAAATACAAAACAACGAATCCAAACATTTATTTACTATCTTAGTCTGACCATAAAATTGAGGATGATAAGATGAGCTATGAGCTAATTGAGTACCCAAACAAGAAAATAACTCCGTCCAAAAATTTCAAGTAAAAATGGGATCTCTGTTGCTCCTGCAATAGTATGAGCACCCTGTCAACATGTTCAACATGATCCTTCCAAGACCTGCTGTAGATTAGTATATCATCAAAAAATACTAGCACAAATTTTCTGAGGAAGGGTTTGAAAATGGAATTCATCAACCCTTGAAATGTAGAAGGTGCATTGGTAAGGCCAAAAGGCATGACCAAAAATTCATAATGACCCTCATGAGTTGGAAATGCTGTTTTTGGAATATCTTCAGTCTTCATTCTAATTTGATGATATCCTGAACGAAGATCCAACTTGGTAAAATAAATTGCTCCATATAATTCATCCAATAATTCATCAATCACAGGAATGGGAAATTTATCTTTAATGGTGAGCTTATTGAGCTCCCTATAATCCGGACACATTCGCCATGATCCATCCTTCTTGTGTACCAATACTACAGGAGGAGAGAAAGAACTTTGACTAGGTTGAATTATACCCGCCTCTAACATTTCTGCAATCATACGTTCAATTTCGCTCTTTTGGAAGTAAGGATATCTATAAGGCCTGATGTTTGGAGGAACACTTCCTGGAATCAAATGAATAGCATGATCATGATCAAAAATAGGTGGGAGTCCTTTGGAAGTTTCAAACACCTTGGAATGATTGTCCAAGACTTGTTGGAGATCTGCAGAAATAGATGATTTTGATGTTGGAACTTCTAGTGAGCATAATTGTGCAATTACACCTCGTTGTTCTTTCTTTAGAAGCTTTGTCATGACATTAGAGCTTATTATCTTTCCCGGCTTCCCTGCAATACCCCATAATTTGACTTCCTTTCCTTTTGAAAAAAATTTCAAGAAAAGTTCTTGAAAATTAAAAGCTACCATCCCCAAAGATTGTAACCATTGTACTCCTAGCACAACATCAACACCTCCCATAGGAATGGAAAGCATTGGACTAGTCAATACATATTCCCCCATGGTTAGCTTGATATTATGGTATTTTCCAGAGCAATTTATAGTTCCTCCATTTGCATCCATCACTTGACATTTTGGTGCTGGGTATGGGAAACAATTTAATTCCTTGGCTACCTTATAATGAATAAAATTATGTGTGCTACCTGAATCAATCAACACTATTACCTTTTTCTTCTTGATATGTCCTTCTATCATGAGAGTTTGAGGAGTGGTAATTCCTGCCAGTGCATTACACGATATGGTCGGATTCATTTCTTCCTCTTCTAGGGGTGGTTACAGTGTATGATTATATTCCGAATTGACTTGACTAATGGAATATTTGTTTTACTTTTCCTGTCTCATGAATAAAATTGTAAAGGAGGATCAATATAACTCCTAAACAACAAAATAAATAAATGCTCAATGTGAAACAAGCTAAATCTGAGCTCTCTTCATAAACACACTTAAGTGTGAAAGAGGCTGGATCAATTGACTGGGTCAACAAGACCAATTCAACAGTGCTATCTACATGCATTGCATCTCCTAAAGGCACAATGTAGTTCATGTTGGTGGCCACTCATGTGAATGAAGCTAAATCATCAAGATGGTTGAGGGTTTGACAAGATTTCCATATTATATAAGGAAGAGGAGGACACCGAGAAAGGGGTTGATTATTTGATATTTCTAAGGTGTTTTCTGTTTAGACATTCCTTATTCTCTGGCTGTTTAGTTGAGAATAGTGTTGTTTAGCACTTGGGTGTTCCTGGTCAGGAATCCCACCTCCTTCCTTGAGCAGCTCTTGGAGGAGACTTGTTCTATCTTGTCCACTATCAGGCATTTGGACAAGCTTCATCTTCCAACCACAATTCAGATCCTATTGAGGGTTTTATTTTTTTTGTAAGCTACAGCAGTGGAAGCTAGATCTATTCAGATCTAGAAAAATCTATTGCCTCTTCTCAATGAGTGTGTATTTTATCCTCCCGGAAGAGTGTATTGGATCATTAGAGCTGCACTTTCAGATCTAGGCATCAGGCCTACTCAGTACTAAAGCTAACATCACAGTTTCTCTCTGATAACTGCGTTATCTGCAAGAGGGAAGTTGCAGGGTGTTTGAGCAACGTTTTGGAGGAGTGATCTCTGTTCTGTGTAACGTGTGTGGAGAGAGAGAGAGACTCCGTATACAACCTTAAGGTTGGAAACCCCTTACTAGCAAAAGAGTGACCATATGGTAAAACCTGTAAGGTATAGTATGATACAATAAATACAAATTTTCTACGAGGCAGGCATGTCCCATGCTCATAATGTTTTGGATAGCTAAGAAAATTTATCTGATAGATAAAGGTTAGGCCTATGTCACTGATATGGTAGTGCTATGCTGATTTGGTCGATGATGACGATTGTTGATGCCCTCAGTGGAATTTTTTCTTTGAAAATAGGTTGAATGTGGTGCCCACATGCTTAATCTTGGTATGGAATATAAATGCTCATTGTATGCATGGGTGTATTACTGGGACCATCCCATGTAAGAACTGTTGAAATAGATGCTTATAATGGCACGGGTCTTCGATGACTCTGAACAAAGTGAAATGGTTGCAAAGTACAATACCATCATAATATTCCTAATTAGCCCAAGCTAATAGTAATATTCAATTTTTTTTTGTTTTTCATGCTTATGAGTAAAATTGTAAAGGAGGACCAATAATAACTCCTAAACATCAAAATAAATCAATGCTCAATGTGAAACAAAATAAATCTGAGCTACTTTCATAAACACACTTGAGTGTGAACGGGGTTGGGCCAATTGACTAGATTAACAAGACCAAATCCACAGTGTTGTCTACATGCAATGTATCTCCTAAAGGCACAGCGCAGTTCATGTTGGAAGTCACTCATGTTAATGAAGCTAAATCATCAAGGTGGTTTAGGGTTTGACAAGATTTCCAAATTATAAAAGGAGGAGGAGGACACCAAGGAGAGGGATGATTATTGGATATTTCTCAAGGTGTTATTTGTTTAGACATTCCTTATTCTTTGGCTGTTTAGCCGAGAATAGTTTTGTTTAGCACTTGGGTGTTCTTGGTCGGGAATCCCACCTCCTTCCTTGAGTAGCTCTTGGAGGAGACTTGTTCTATCTTTTCCACTATCAGGCTTTGGGCCAAGCTTCATCTTCTAACCATAATTCAGATCCTATTGAGGGTTTGATTGTTTTTGCAAGCTACAATAGTGGAAGCTAGATCTATTCAGATCTAGGAAAATCTAGTGCCTCTTCTTAGTGAGTGTGTCTTTTAACCTCCTGTAAGAGTGTATTGAAACATTGGAGTTGCATTTTCAGATCTAGGGATCAGGCCAGCTAACATCATAGTTTCCCCTCCATAACTGTATTATCTTCAAGAGGAAAGTTGCAGGGTGTTTGAGCAACGTTTTTGAGGAGTGATCTCTGGTGTTGAGAAGCTTTCCTTGCACTGTGGTGATCCATGGATTGTCCATCCAATCCATGTTCCCTTCAGATATGATTTGTATACGGTTCTATTTACTACATAATTTCTGAATATTACTGCAAGACTGCAACTTAGATCACAAATCTACTCACTGTTGTTCATGATTTTCTCATATCCCTAAGGGGAGTGTATTAAGGAGCCCATCTAGTACACAGATATTTATTGGATATATATTTTTGTGTATATATCTGCTCTAGATCTGATGTGTAATATATATTAGCTGTAGCATCAATAAAATAACACTGTCAGGCTTTTCAGTCCCATTTTGTTGTTTCTACACCTCAATCTTGAGGGTTTCTTCATGCAATTCTTCTGTTTATCTATTGTACATTGTATGAACCATGATATAGATATGATTTAATGATTTCCATACCATATTTCATCCATCACCTTCATAAAATCATTTTTTCTGTGCTTCAGTAATTTCTGCAGTAATTAAGTCATGGGGATTGGGCATTTCTAAGCCATATCGGGAGTGGGAGATCTGTTTAATATAGCTAGAGTCATTGTTTTCTACTCAAATTTGGTATGTGAGTCCCACATGACCTAAGATACGAGATCCCACTATCACTTTCCCTTATTTTTATGCTCATCTCTAAAATTAACATTTTTAGGGCATAAATTTCTACTTTTCCCCAATTTTTGGCTCATAAAATGAAGTACAGTTTGTTGTTGTAGCTTGGATTGATGGCTATGTGTTTTTAACGTGTCCTATGAGATTATTTGATGCTGCATATCCATTACTATGTTTATACATTGCTGCAGTCCCTCATTGGGCATTTATCAAGCCATATTAGGTGTGGGAAGCCTGTTTTCCCCACGTAGAAGGATTTGTTTTTTATATCCTCTTGGATTTAGGACTTAGATACTTAGATATAAGGGATCCAAGTGCTGGTTTCAAATCCTGTAGCAGACATTCCTGGAAAATACGTTTTCTAGTCATGCCTTGCTGACAGTTCACATTTTGGGATATTACAACCATCTTAACATGAAATATTTTGTCATAGTCAAATATTAGGAGGATTGATGACATCTATGGGAAATGATTATTCCCACAGTTCCACTCGAGTATTCCCCTATTGTGGTGAGGATCCATCCAAGGTACTGCTTCCTTTTTGGAGAATGGGTGTTGAAGTTGATAGAAAGGAAGCCTCGACCGAACGAGAGAGATACTGACGCAAGGGAATAGGGTCTCTGATTTGATAGGTTTAACATAGGTATGCTAGCGAGGGGTGACTTAAAATTTATGATGGGAGTTTAGTGGCCCAAGGTTGGAGCATAAAAAAGCAGCTTTGCGGCAGTCATAACATTTATGTTGAGGAAATCCCTGGAGTTGGTAGGATATCCAGGGTGGGTATATGTTGGTTATGAATGTCATGGCGACTTTTCATGGAAGGTGTGATGCTACAACAAAAGGTGACTAGGGACTGCTTCCATTGGAGAAAAATAGTTGGATGAGTGGGGGACTATTCTCCATTTGTGATCTTTGTACACTTGCCAAAAGAATGAAAAAATGGGATTGGATTGTACAAAACACAGAGATGGGTGCCCCAAAAAATATAAAAATATTCGCTCACTGATGATGTCAGGAAGGTGTTTTTTCTGAGGGTGGGGGCCCCATTGGTTGGTCCCTTGTGTGGGGGTGATGAAGAGGATGGAAAATATCGTAGATGGGCTATGCTGATGGAGGGATGGAAGGCCAAATGCGAGACGCGGTGGTGCGTATTTGATATGCTTCCAAAAAATGGTAGTCCGAGAAAGGGGTTTTATTTTGGTATGATAAAACTTGACTTGATGCATGGTGGGTGAGTGGACATGAAGTGCTTCCCAAACTAAGGTGGCACGGCCATGGCATCATGATTTTTGATGCATGGTCTACTTTGAGTGATGGATGCCATGGAAGGGAAGGCTCTACCGAACAAAAAGGATGTTTATCATGTGCAAGGTGGGGAGATGATAAATAAGGCTGGGTGTTTGGAACCTATGGTTAATTTCTTGTGGAGAAATGATGTCAAGATATGCAGATTTTATCTGGGACTCTATTATGCTGAGGGTAGGATGATACCTACTTTAGGATCTTCAGCGCATGGGGCGATGGATGGTTTGTACAATACCTGCAAAAAAATACCCGAAGTGAAAAAATCTTTCTCATTCAAATATTATTGAAAACATGTGATGAATGAACAGAAATAAGATAGGGCGTACATGTCGACACTAATTTTTTAATTTTTTTTTTTGCTTATTTTTTTTTTTTTTTTTCGGAGGTGTGAATGTGTGGAGCCTTCTTTTGGGGTTATGAGGTGTTGATCACTGTGTTACTTTCGGTTCTGCAATTGGGCCCTCTAAGCTCTCGTTATGGTCCTCCAAACAATCTAAAAAGGGAAACATATATGCCAATATGGCTCATTTTAGCTCATTTGCGACATTTGAGTGTTTGAGAGAGTGAGAAGTCAGAGGCTATTGCAGAGCTTTTCTTACTATTGTGGTCAGCCTGTGCACCCAAGACTCATGCTAATAGAGCCAAGTAGGCCCCACAACATCCTGCTTTTAATTTTTTTCAGTATGACTGGGCCAGGGTCCATACAAACTGGGTTTGTACGGAACCCAGGCAAATTTTTACCTTGACCGCGTAGGGAATCAAGATATAGGTGCAAAATTTCCACGTGAAATTGAGGTTTCGCACACAAATTTCACACCTGTCATGGCTTTGTGCGCATGGCCTCCGTAATTTTCTGATAAACAAGTGTGCTAAAATTCCAAAGCTATTTTTGGAAAAATTTTGGGAAATTTTTTAGTTTTTTGGTGTTTTTGTGTAATATCCCAAAATGGGGGGGGAGGGCGGAATGAAAATGATTGTTCAACAAGGGGAGAAAATTTAGCTGCAATGGGAATTGGCTATCTAACCTAGGGTTTGGTTCTCTGTCTGCACACTGCTGCCAACTCTGGCAGGGAGCAGTGCCTTGTTTACTGACCTATGACAGAGGGGGATTTCCTTGGCCCAGCGGATGGGAAAAACGGGGGCCTCTGGGGCCCCTAACTTAAAGAAAATAATGATGGACAAAGGAGAAGGGCCTTTGGAAGGAGTGCAAATCACGGGCTCTGAAGCAACGAGAAAAAATGACTTTAGTAAAAACACAAAGAAGGATAGCGATGCCATGATTAACCAGGCTCAAAGCATCAAAAACTCAGAGGATAAAGGCACAATGGATTCTGATCAAGGGAATAACCCTCAGGATGGTGGAATGGAATCCAAAGGAGTTGAGGCTAATGATACCTCCACCATGAACGGAGCCACTCTTGTTGGCTCTGCTACAGAAAATAGGCAGCCCATAGCCATGGGTAGATGTAAACTGAAAACTACTGAAAGCCTAAGGGTTGTCATTACAGACCCAAAAATTCAAGATTATCAGGATCAAATGGCCATTCACGCTGTAATATGCAAGTTTATGGGCTTTTGGCCCACATAAAAGGCCTTATGCCAATGGATAAAATAGACCTGGAAGCTGAAAGGAGACGTAAAACTTCACCTGGGGGCCAATGGTTTCTTCACAGCTATTTTTGCTAACCTGGAAGACAGGGATCATATCTTTGATGGAGGACCTTACTTCTATGGCTCTGTGGGTCTCTACATGAGGTCTTGGAAGCCAAAATTTGCTCTTGAATAGGAAACCTTCACGCATGTTCCAGTTTGGATTCACCTTTTTTCTCTACAAATCGACTATTGGAGACTGACAGCCCTGGAACAAATCGGCAACAAACTGGGGACCTTCATCCAGGCTTCTGAAGCAACAATCCAAAAAAGGTACATTTCTTATGCTCGGATTTGTGTCGAAATGGACATTTCAGGTGCCCTTCATGATGGGCTTTGGCTAGAATACAGAGATGAGGTTTTCTTCCAAGCCATAGATTATGAATAGATACCCTTTAGATGCAGGAAATTCCATGAGCATGGCCATTTAATTAGGGAATTCCCTCTAAAAAAACCTGCAGAGAAAGCCAAGGATGGCTCAGAAAAGAATAAGGATGGCTTTTTCCGACCCTCGGGCAAACACATAACCAATAGAAGAAACCCACCGAAGATAGGAATCTCCACTAAAGGTTCCATGAACGCATTTGAAGTGCTTGGAGAGGATATCACTGCAGAGGAGAACACCCAAACTTCAGAAGAGAAGCAGAATGACCAGCAGGAAAAATTCCTGACTCGATTGATGATTTCCTCCTAGATCCTAGCCTCGGGAAAGATGCTGAAGGAGATGAGGAAATGGTTATGAGTGAAATAGGCACGGAAGATCAAGAATTATGTGACATACTTGATAAAGAAGGACTGGATCTTAACACCATGGTCAAACAATGGGAACAAAAGGGAGTTGACCAAATCCCAGATGAAGAGATAGATAGAGTCAACTACCTTTTCCTCTCTATGCAGGATGCAACCTTTAGAGGGCAGAAAAAGAATCTGGGAATGACTACAGGGTTGGGTGTAAAGATGAAAACCTTTCAAATTTCTCTTTCCAGCACCAAACCCAAGAAAAAAAGAGGAATAAGGACCAATAAGGAATCACTCTACGAGCTTGGCCAACTGCTCATCAACTCAGGTAAAATGAAATCCCTTGAGGCCTTTTCGTTCTCCTCCTAATATTGTTTAATCATGAAATTACTCTCATAGAACATAAGAGGGCTTAACAGCCAAACTATACATTGATTGTTAAAGAAAAAAGTTATAATGGAAAAACCAAACATTATTTTCCTACAGGAAACTAAGTGTACCAGGCAGAAGTTGGAAACAGTAGGCAAACACATAGGAAAGAGAATGGAATGCCTGGAGGTTGAGTGTAACGATTTGGAAGGAGGTTTAGCCATCTTCTGGAACCCCCTTTCCCTTCACCTTCTGAGTGTAGAGGCCTCTTGGTCTTTCCTCTCCCTTGAAATGCAAATCTTGGGGGAGAAGGGCACATATCTATTCACGAATGTTTATGGTCCTCAACAGTTGGAAGACAAGTTACAACTGCTGAACAATCTTTCAAATCTGTAGAACAGATACCCCAACGCAAAGGCCATCTTTGGAGGTGACTTTAATATGATCACTTATTTAGGGGAGGAAAAAGGAGGAATAAGAACCCTGAATAGAGATGCTAAGGCATTTTCATCTTTTATCAAGGAAACAAATTTGGTGGATATCATACCCAGAAATGCCTCTTTCACTTGGACTAATAAAAGGGGAGGTGATAGACACATCGCTTCCAAACTGGATAGGTTTCTGATTTATGACTCCACTCTCCTGGAAGGAGTCACGGTGGAATCGAACATCATTCCTTCGGGGGGATCAGATCACTGGCCTATATCTCTGGATTCCTCTATACTCGGTACTCCCAAAAATAGGCCGTTTCTCTTTGAGAGATTCTGGCTCAGTCATCCGAATTTCATCTCCAACATCAAACTCTGGTGGAATGAGAAATTAGACACCAGAGGAACCAAAATGTTTCGGCTCCAAGCCAGACTGAACACATCAAGGCTAAGATCCAAACATGGAACCAAGAGGTCTTTGGCAATATTTTTGAGGAAAAGCAAGCCCTGGAGAAACAGATGGCATTGATACACAACAACTGGATTAAAGGGGATATCTCCCAAGACTCCATTATTACAGAGCGTCAGCTCAGGAAAAAGTGGGATGAGCAATGTCATCAGGAAGAAATTATATGGAGACATAAATCCCGCATTCAATGGCTGAAGGAAGGGGATAAGAACACCAAATTTTTCCATCGATCGGCCATGGATCACAGATGCAACAAAAAAATCACCTATATCAAGAAGGAGAATGGTTTGTCTATCCAATCCCATCAAGAAATTGCTGATGTCCTAAGAAACCACTTCTCTGGGATTGCGACTGAGCCAGACATTGACAGAAGGGAGGCCATCAACGAGGTCATCACTTCCATTCCAAAGTTGATCATTGATGAGCAGAATAAAACCTTGTATCGCCCGGTCACCCTCCTGGAGATGGAAGAGGCTATCAAAGATATGGCCAATGGCAAGGCTCCGGGACCTGATGGCTTCACCATTGACTTCTTTAAGGCATGTTGGGATCTGGTGAAGATTGATGTGTGGGAGGTGGTCGAAGACTTAAAGAAATCCTCCTCTATTCTCAAATCCCTTAACTCTACTTTCATTGCACTCATTCCTAAGGAAGAGCACGCTTGCACTCCTAATAAGTTCATACCTATCGCTCTTTGCAATGTGCTATACAAGATCATCTCCAAAGTTATGGCCAACAGATTGAATCCCGTTCTACCCTTGATTATATCTGAAGAGAAATCGGGTTATATGGAAGGATGGCAGATCATGGAAAACATCCTTCTAGCTCAGGAAATGATCCACTCTTTGCATTCTAATAAGAAGGCGGGCATGATCATACAACTAGACCTATCCAATGCCTATGATAAGGTCAATTGGAGATACCTAGAAGCTGTGCTGCTTTCTTTTGGCTTTGATCAATGTTGGATAAATTGGATCTTTCTGATTCTTAGTCATGGTTAAATCTCCCAGCTTCTCTATTCTGGTCAATGGAGCTCCTTCTTCACCCTTCTATCCCTCAAGAGGCATTAGGCAAGGTGACCCCATCTCACCTTTTCTGTTTGTCATCCTAATGGAAGGTCTAAGTTGCATCATCAAATCTACCAAGGAAAGGAACATCATCATGGGTCTCCAACCCCTAAATCATTTTCTTGCCACCACTCATCAACAATTTGTTGACGACACCATGTTGCACGGTACTCCCTCTATTAAATAAGCCAAGGGGTTCAAAGATATTCTGAACTTATTCAACATTGCTTCTGGTATGGATCTAAACTTGAACAAGTATTCTGTTTTCTTTTTCAATACCCATATGGGGGTCCAGAGGCACTTCACAGAAATTATAGGCTTTAAGAGGCGCAACCTTCCCTCTAAGTATCTAGATGTTCCTCTTACCAATAAGCCTTGGCAGAAGCTCCACTGGGAACGTATGCTTGCCAAATTGGAGGACAGGGGCAATTATTGGCCCAACGGGGTCTTGAACTTTGCTGGTAGATTGGTTTTAACTAAGTCCGTGCTTCAAGCCATACCTTAGTACGTGTTGTCTATTCTCCCTACTCCTAAAGGAATCATCCAGCGGATCAGGAACATTCAAAGAGCCTTTCTCTGGTCGGGCAAAGCGCAAAAACCCAAATGGGCTCTTGTTGCCTGGGATAAGTTTTGCAGACCAAAGAATCTGGGGGGTCTGGGGCTGCAAGACCCATACATAGTTAATAAAGCCTATGGGGTGAAAATTTGGTGGAACTGGCTCAAAGAACCTCATACGCCATGGGCTAAATTATGGAAGGCTAAATACGAGGAGGAATGGCAATCGGAGAATCTGATAAGAATGAAAAATCCCCCTGCAGGATCCCCAATCTGGAATTTGGCTAAAGACAACAGAAATATCATTCAAGAATCCTGTTTCTGGGAGCTTCGAGATGGAACAAATGCACTTTTTTGGGAGGACGCTTGGCAACAGTTGCCCAAATTGGAAAGCCCTAGTTTTCTCCCTCTTCAAAGATGGTTTCAGAATTCTAGAAAGGTACTTGTCCATCACTATTTGTCAGACCACAATGAAGACAAGCAATGGAGGAATTGGAGTCTTTCTCCTCCTCCCTTAGAGAATAACTTGACTAAGCTCCTCCAATCCCTAAATTCGGTTCTTGATTAAAGGTTAATCTGTTTCACTCAAGATAAGGACCAACTCAGATGGGGGGATGCTTGAGGGGGGCACTTTCAGTCTCAGGGAAGCTAGACTGCACATCGAGCATAGGGTCCTTGAAGAGAAATTTGTTTGGTTCTCTAATGTTTGGGACAGAACTATGTGGCCAAAATTTAGAACTTTTCTTTGGATGCTCATGAATCGAAAAATTCTTACCTAGGAAAACCTATTAAAGCGCAATTTTGTTGGCCCTTCACGGTGCCCCTTATGTGAGAGGGATGAGGAAACCGTGAACCATTTACTTAATGTCTATGAATGGACCAACAATCTATGGGAATGGCTTAAGGATATTTTCAATCAATCTAACAGAAATAAGGATTCCATTTAGGACTGTATAGCCAATTGGCGCATAATTTACTCCGGGTGTGACACCGTTAACACCCTCTGGAGGCTAAGCCCTGGTTTCATTATATGGTCAACTTGGAAAGAAAGGAATAAACACATTTTTCAATAGGAAACTAGGTAGATCAACATCATCAAAACCTCCATCATGCACAATTTAAGAGAAACGATCCTTACCAGTTGCAAAGATGAGCAGGCTACCTTGCTCTCCCGAAACGACTCTTGAATTTTGATGATTTTCTGCTTAAACAGAGTTTTGAGTCCTCATATCCATTCAAACTAGCTGAAGCTGATTCCTCCTCCCGATCTCTGGCAACACCCTATCCGGGGTTACTACAAATTAAACTTTGATGGGGCATCCTGGGGAAACCCTAGTCCTGCTGGGCTTGGAGGGGTTATTAGGAATGACAAAGGGGAAATCCTTCACATCTTCTGCAGAACTCTGGGGAGGCTACCAAAAACGAGGTTGAGTTTGCTTCCTTGGAATAGGGCCTGTAGATCCTTATCCATCTGGGCATAAGCACGATTGTGGTGGAAGGGGAATCCCTCCTGGCCATTACGGCAGTCAAACGTATTCAAAATGGCATGAAGCCTGGGAAAGTTATCACACATTGGCATCTGGCCATGTTTACGGAGATTATCGCAAACCATCTCACTTCCCTCAACAGTATAATTCTTTAGGCAGTCAGGAGAAAAGAAAATGCTCTCGCAGATTGTCTTGCCAACTATGCCATGGATCACCCAAGGGAACTCATTGACACTTGTTGGCAAGATGTCAAGAGTAATGAACTTCGGGATCAATGTGCTCAAACATCAAGAAATGACCTCACCGAACGTTCAAGTGAGGAAGGTGGCTTGCAATCTATAGATACTCAATAATTTATGAGAATCAATTATTTTCACGATCACAAGATCTGGCACCGGTGGGAATGGTCCTATGAGGTGTCGTGGAAAAGATGGAGGTTTTTTGAAAAGGATGATGGGAGGATATAGCATCACAATTGGCATTATGTGTGGAAAACTCCTGCATGCAACACAACCGACACTAATTAGCGATTTCATTTTTCAAGGCAATGGCAACAACACCCGGATTAGACCTCAGGTGGCTTGCAATTATGGCAATAAGTGGATTAATGGTGTATTTATGCACCCCACCTAGGCCCCAATTCTCACTTATATTCTCACGTTCTAGACCCTTTTCATTGTGTTCAATCCCTTTGTTGTGTTCTGTGTTGTTGATCGGTCTGTCGCTCTTGTTTTTTGGGCTCCTTTCCCTCGTGGCTGCACCCGAACTATGGTGGACCAAAATCTTCGAAGTTCTAAGGCGGAAAGGGTGCTCAAGCATGCGCAAGAAGGATATGAAGTGGTTGTATTGAAAAAGGGAAAGAAAACAATTGAAAATTTGCAGGAGGAGTTTCAACAGGCACAAACTACCATGGACAGTTAGGCCATCGGTGAGGAAACAGATTGGATTTTCGACCCTAGCACCCCTTCAACCAGAGCAATGCAGTTCTTGCAAACGCAAACTCTGTTTTGGAAAATGAAAACCATGTTGGCCAAAGCCATCAGTATGCAAGGATTTGCGGTCAAAGATTCTTACGCAGCCACTTCCCTTTCTTCTACTAAGAACTCAACACATTTGGACAAAATGGAGGTTGCCATGAACTCGCTCACTGAAGAGCTAAAGATGCTTTCAAAGAATTTGGATGGGTTTACCCATATGTTCGAGTTGTACCTGAGGCATGTTCTAAATTTTTTGATGGAGGTGCTAGAGGATGACTCCCATACAATGATCATTCACCGCTACAAGCCACGATTCATCCCCAAAGGTGCTGAGGAGGCCAGTCCAAGTGTTGTTGGTCATTCGGGCACCTCCAATACGGTTGTGTAGCATGACTTTGGCTATTGGAATCTATTTTATTATGGTTTTTATGTTCTCTCTGTCTCTTTGATCTTGTAAATCTGTCAGCAGTTTAAGTTTTTTTGCAGACAGTTTTGCCTTGGTTAACTGTAATTCTCGTTATGGAAACCCTGCGTGGTTGGTCGGTTTCATATTTATGTTGGTCAGTCTTTCTGCTTTTGCTGTTAGGAACATTGTTAGCCTCTGGCGAATTGTGTATGATATTTTTTGTGGTTGGAATGTGACTCCTTATGTCCATCTGGATCAAACAGGTCATTTTGTAATCATATGTACAACCACTTTTACTTCTACTTAATATAAATCTGCTGGCTTACAAAAAAAAAAGGTAATATCCCAAAATAGGAATTGTCAGCAAGGCATTACTGGAAAATAAATTTTCCAGGAATGGATGCTACAGAATGGAAACCAACACTTGGATCCCTTATATCTGACTATCTAAGACCAAAATCCAAGAGGGGATCAAGAATAAATCTTTCTAGGTGGGTTAAACAGATCTCCCAACACCTAGTATGGCTAGAAATTGCCCAATAAGGGACTGCAACAAGGCTGCTAAGAAAATAACGTAGTTTCAATAGGGCAGGAGTAGGAGGCCAATAAAATATCCTTCAATAGTATTTACAGCATCAAAATAGATGTATAATGAAGCCCATGAAATGCATAGCAGAAAATACAAGACATATACAGAAGAAATGTCCTCAAAAGAGGTGTTGTAACCACATGAATGACTAAAAATGCCTTGAAAACGTTATTTTATTAGGCTGCAAACTGTTGATGATTACATATCAGATATAGAGCAGATATACATGTACAAAAATTTATATCCCCTTGGGGTTTTCAGCAGAAAATGAAATATATGGAGTAGATCTGAGATCTACTACAACAGAAATGCAGAATAATTCAAAAATTCTGAAGTAAATACATATATGAACACATCATATATGAAACATACATGGATTATATGGCTAATCCATGGATCACGACAGTGTAAGGAAGGCTCCTTTACACCAGAGATCTTTCCTCCAAATAGTTTCCAAAACACCCTGCAACTCCTCACTTGAAAATAACGCAGTCCAGGGACATAAAATACGTTGTAGGCTTGATGTAGAGTTTGGTATGATGCCAAGATGTATATATGAAGCTCCAATCAGCAAATAAACTCTTTCCAATGGAATAGATGACTTTCTCACTGAAAAGAGGCACCAGTATGGCCTAGATTTGAATATATCTAGCCTCCACTTGTTGCATCTTGCAAATACAATCACACCCTAAACAGGACATGAATTGTAGTTGAAAGGAGAAGCTTGGTCTCAAACTAGATAGTGGACTATGTAGTAAAACTCTTCCAAGTGCCACTCAATGGAAATATGATGAACTCCTAAACAAGAAATCCCAATGCTAAACAACATTTGCAATCTAGGCTAAACAACCAAGAAAGATATATGTCTAAACAAAAAATATATCAAAATACCATATCATGAACAACCTCCTTATGTTGTCCTCCTCTTCCTTTTATAAGATCAAGAGCTTGTAAACCCTAAACCACCTTCAATGATTTAGCTCCATTCACATGTGTATCCTCTAGCTTGAACTACGCTGTCCCTATAGGAGATTTATTGTATCTAGACAACATTGTTGACTTGGTCTTGGTTGACTTGGTCAATTGATTCAGTCTCTTTCACACTCAAGTGTGATTTATACAAATGGCCCAGATTTAGCCTTGTTCACTTTGGGCATTGATTTATTCTTTTATTAGGAGTTTTATGAACCTCCTTTACACATTTATTATTTAAACAAAGAAAGAAAAACAAAATGAATATTCCTATTAGCTTAGGACTAATTAGGAATATTACAGTCCTCCCCTCCAAAATGTTGCTTGTCCTCAAGCAACTCACAAGGACTTTGCACAATCTCCAATGGAATTATCTCCTCCCAAGAATACCAGTTTTCCCTTGGTGAATGAACCAAAAAGCTATCATCATGAATTATTGGGAGATACATAGAGAGAATCATAGGTTTTCCATTGGCCTTCTTAAGGCATGAGAGATGGTAGATATTGGGTGCTTCAACACCCATGAGAAACTTCAATCTCCATGCTATCATCCAAACAAAGTGAGCCATCCTTGGTAGCTCAAAGAAATAGTCACCAATACCCACCATATGCAATGTGTAGGGGCTCCATGGCTGGAAATAAGAGATAATAATACTCAACTCACGCTATCTCTCCCTCCATTTATGATAAATATGGAGCTGTTGGCCCTGGGCTACAATAAGATAGTCCTCATGAAGCCAAAAGAGACTTCGAACTTTATGATTCCCTTCATTTATTCTATTGAGCCTCCTTTCCCAATCTTCCATGCATATAGTGGATAAAGTTTCTTCACCATATGTGCTCCAAAAGAAACATGGAATAAGTGTCATATGATATATTGGATGGTGACAATAGTCCCTCCCTTGAGACCAGCGTTGTCCTTCATCTTGCTGCCTCAAATCATAGTACAATAAGTGGCCATCCCACCACCTTCTTGCTGCAATAAGCTTCTTCAAAGCTTGGAAATAGTAGAGGATAATTGGTGTTGGCTGAATATGATTAAAGAAACACATTTCTTGCTCCAAATTCTCCCAAGTGAGATACTTCTTCCAATGACATAAGCCCAACATATGGCTTCTTGCATAAGAAAACAAATGATATAATGTAGCAACCATACAATGTTCTATCCTCCTCTTGAAGCATGAATGAATATGGGAGATTTCATTCCCAAGGGACACACTCAACCAATGTGTCATCCCTCCTCCCATGTTCCCAACAAAGGTCAGAGCAACATCATCATCATGATATAAACAAGCTCTCTTATGCCACCTCATGAGAGAGTTACATTTTCTCCTAAATCGAAGTACATACATGATCATGAGATACATTCCAAACAGAAATACATGTACATACATGAGACACATCCCAATCACAAGAAAATATATGGACATGAAATTTAATATGGGATGTCCAAACTCTCTTCTTTCACCCAAATCAACCATGCCTTCTTCTTATGCATCCTTTCATTGAGATACAAGGCATGAGATAAGAAAATATGAAACCTTGGGTAGTACCCATACTCACCCAATAGCATCCAGCGCAGGACATCTCCTACTTGCATCAAATATAGATGTGGTAAGTGGTTATCCCACCACTTACTTGCTACCCATAACATATATCCATGGCTGAAAGTGGAAGATATATTTGGTGCCTTAGGAAAACACCCATCATGCTGCAAAATCTCCCTTTGCTCACCAACGGAGTGGCCATAATCAGAAATAGTTTTGGCCCAAAGTTGGCCATGAAGTCTATAAGGTATAACTCTCCTCTTAGGATTCATGTCCTGTGTATACATAGTAAGAGAATGCATACAATTAGGAAATAAAACATACTTTACATATGTATGTTATTCACCAAAATTTCTCCTCATACAAGTGGAGTGGTGTATGGATCTTTCTCCTCCTCCCAAGGTAGGAAGAGTTGGCTGAAATTACTCTATCTTAGAGCCTTGTTGCTACTCCAACTCCAAAATGTTCATGCATCTTTGAAAATGCTGATATAGTTATTTTTCAAAGCCCTCCCAATAGTATCTCCTCAAGATGATGTTGTTGAGCATGATAGAATATGTGTGGCTGAAACAGAAATCTTCATAGGCTCCTTGTAGTAAATTCTCCTTGAGCTTGGAAGATCTAGATAAGAAGATCCTACCATGATCATAGATGACTCCATCTTGGACTAAATAGCCCTCATCATGCAGCAAGTCATCAAGAATCATGCAAGTATGTAGATCCTTGGAATATTCCACCAACAACTATGATTTCCAATATGGATCCAATTTCTTCAATAATGATAACGCTGTAGAATTATGAAATGAAGTAGCTGCCACATCATCATGCTCCTCATTGACATGCTCAATGCCAAGGTCACATGTTGGAGTATTGTAGCTCCATCTTTGTTGCCTCTTTTGTAGTTGATCTTGTGCAATACAAGATTGAAGAATAGGAAGATCAACCTTCTTTTGAAAGGTTTCTCTCTCCCAAAAATTCCATATTTTGGCCCATGCATACAAAAGTGTTGGCCTCCTCTTGTCTTCTTCATAAATATTCTTTTTATGTGGATATATCATTTGCTACCCCAAATCTATGGAGTGGCTATTTTACATCATGTTAATGTCATCGTTTTTCCTATGTTTAATGCGCAATCCTATTCAATGATGTGAATGTTTTCTTTACCTATGTCACAAATGTTTGTCTAAAAATTGATTAGCTAATGAATCAGTTAAAGTGTTCAAATTTCTGGAAATGTGTTGATATTGAATGAAATCAAAATGTCGAACTCTAAGGAACAATCTAAGCAGTGTTTGATTTCTAACAGTATAAATACTAGTAAGTTGTAGTACCACAAGTTGTGAGTCTAACCTGATGATTATGTGGTTAATACCAAATTAAATGGCATCAGAGAGAAGTTCGATCAACGTGCTATACTCAGCAATATTATTCGTCGATATACCGATACAAATCCCTTGAAAACTCACTAACTCGCCATTCGGAGTGAAAATGGCCCACGCTGCAAAGGATAGATTCTGCGTACTACGACTAGCACCATCAGCATATCCAAAAAATGATTCTGAAGATTCAAACATCTGCCATAAAATGTAAAGCAGATTACTAATGTTAAGAAAACTCTAAAATACAAATTAAGATAGTGAATGCAAATCAACAACATATAAACAATATAATACAAAAAATTACCATGCTCATGATTAAGCATAGTAACGTTTCAAATGCAACCCATTTCTAGGCTGTGCCAATGGAATCCCATTGTAATCAACTAACTTGTAGGCACCCTTTGCAAGAACTCTTTTGAAAATATAGGGGCCATGCCATATGGCTTGAATTTCCCTGTACCTATTACATCAGCTTCCTGGTCGTAAAGAAGGACCAAGTCGCCCTCTGAGTAGATGCAAGGCTGGACATTTTTGTCATATTGCACCTTTATACATCTCTTATGCGCTTTGTTGGCCAATTGGGCTTCACAACGCATTTCATCTAGATGGATGAGGTTAAGGAGGTGTGCTTCTTCTTCTGAGGTGTCAGGTAACAAGTCTATCGCGAGTTTTAATGATGATATTTTGCATTGGATTAGTAAAATAGCTTCCAAACCATACCCTAATTGAAAAGGAGTAAATCCAGTTGTGTTTCTCACCAAGGTTCGATACGCCCACAAGGCAGAGTACAGGATCAAATGCCAGTTCCTTATATGGACTCCTATCATTTGTTGAAGCATTTGTTTAAGAATTTTTTTAATAGCGTCAACTTGTCCATTTGATTATGGATAATAAGGAGTAGAATTATCATGTGACAATCCTAACTTGGTTGTCAATTTAGACATCATATGGTTGAGAAAATTCTTCCCATGATCCGTAACTATAGCCTGTGGGACCCCAAACGTGAAATGATGTGATTGAAGAAAAATAATGCAGTTGTTTGTCCTGTGTTATTGAATGTAGGCATCTCTTTGACCCATTTGGTAAAATAGTCGATTGCGACAATAATATAACCATGCCCCCTGGACGAAGGAGGGTTACAAGTCATGAAATCGATACCCCATTTCGTAAATGGTCCAACAGAGACAACAGGATGCATTGGCACTGGTGGTTTGTGGATTTTACGGTCATAATTCTGGCATGCATGAAAAATTCTGATTACGAAGATACAATCTCGAAAAATAGTAGGCCAAAATTAACTGGCGCGGAGTATCTTCTGCGTAGTAGGATATCCAGATAAATTTCCACCACAAGCCCCAACATGGAAATCATTTAACACTTTTTCGGCCTCCTCATGAGTGAGGCACCTCCTTAAAATGGTATCAAAACCACGACGATAAAGTGTATCGCTGACGATCGAATAATATTTGGCTTGGTATCGAATACGTTGCTGATCAGAGTGAGAGGTATTATGTCAAAAATTTTGGGTTTGGAGATAAATGATAAAATCTCCATACCAGGGATCAGATGATCCAATCCGAAACAGAGACTTGTCTGGAATAGATGGTTTTGACGTAGTTGCAGTACTATCATAGGGAAGGTCACAGAGAAGCTCAGCCAAAAATAAAGACTTCTTTGACTTGGATTTTATGAATTCCAAATAAAATTCCTACAAAATGACAATCCATTTTGAATATTCCCCCCCTAGAAATTGACGTGATAAGATGTAAGTCATGGGGTTGCAATCTAAAACTATTGTTGTTTTTTGGAGTAGGATACAGTGGAAAAATATTTGGATAGCTTGAACAGCTGCCAAGGCAAGATTTTCCACGTATGAGTACTTAAATTCCGTATCATTGAGATTATGACTCAAATAATAGATCGGATGTTCAATTCCATCTTCTACTTGGACCAAAACCATAGCGATGGCCTTGCAGACGGTCCTTGACAACATCAAAATAATCTTGCGCAACTTGGTCCCAATGGAAGGGAACCCACTTTTTCAATAATCGAGTAAATCCTTTAGCCATTTCAGCATATTTTGGAATGAACCTTCTCAGGAAGTTAGCCTTTCCTTGAAGTTTTTGTATCTGAAGTAAGTTTGATGGTGTAGGAAAATCAAGAATGGCCTGTAACTTCAGTGGGTCTATTCAAATTCCTTCTTTTGAGACTACGAATCCCAGCAAACGACCAGAACCAAAACAAAACACACATTTATGTGGATTGAGGCATATCTTATAGTGTCGGCAGCATAAGAAAATGGCTCTCAAATGTATCGGGTGATCAGTCCATTTTCATGAATGCACTGGTAAATCATCTAGATATGGTTGAACAATGTGCTTGATGTCATTGAAAGCATAATCCATTGCTCTCTAAGAAGTTTCCCCAGCGTTATTTAAACCAAACGAGAGTTCTGATATGTGAATGTGCCCCAGGGACAGATGAATGTTGTCTTATGTTGGTCATCTGCGCGGATATTGATTTTATTGTAGCCGGAAAATCCATCCATGAAATAAAATATTTCACATCCAGCACAATCGTCAATAATCTGGTTGATAAAGGGAGTAGGATAGTTGTCTTTTGGACAAGCCTGATTAACATCCCGATAATCGATGCACACTCTAATGGTTCCTTGTTTATTCATAATAGGAACTATATTGGAAACCCACTCAGTTAGCAGAACAGGGTAAATGAAACCAGCACACAAAATATTTTCAACTTCTGCTTTGATGGTAGTGGCTTTCTTTGGATGAACAGGATGAAGCCGTTGACACACCGGTTTGACATCAGGATACATATTAATAGTGTGTTCAACTATATTAGTATCTATGCCTGGAATTTCCTCGTAAGACCAAGCGAGTACGTCACGAAATTCACGAAAAAGAGAGTGATATGAATCAAGTTCTGATGGAGAACAAGATATACCAACATGAATATTTTCTACAATGCCAGGTTTAGTCGAAATATCGATAGAAATCGTTTCTTCAATATTTGATAAATTTCGCTTAGATTCAATTGCATTAATTGGAAAATAATTCGAAAAT
This sequence comes from Pinus albicaulis, assembly GCA_034641835.2. Classification (NCBI taxonomy): domain Eukaryota; kingdom Viridiplantae; phylum Streptophyta; class Pinopsida; order Pinales; family Pinaceae; genus Pinus; species Pinus albicaulis. The sequence continues at coordinate 1,101,020,850 of CM076581.1, forward strand.
AAATTTTGAATGGATGGGTGATATAGTTCACTGAGATTATTTTCTTCATAATCAGGAAGATGGGAACGATGATGATAATCTTCCCATGGTTCTCCTTCTGCCATCATAGCTTCCAAAATATTTTCATCTGTCAAAAATTTTGAGGAAAATGGATTAGAAGGAGTACCAAAATCTAATGAACGATCAACCCAAACACTCAGAGACGTTGATTTCATATTTCCTACCTAAGCCAAATAGATTGATTGCTATTGTAGCTCAATAGGGCTGAGCGGTAAAACATCATCCAACGTAGAAATATCAGAATCACCCATACTCTTCCTTAAGATAGATAGAGTGGAAGAGATAATGTAGCAGGTCTCTATGCTTGCAATTTCTGTTGACGTCACAGGCGGCGGTAATGCAAAGGTTCCCATAAGAGTGGAATCCTTTAAGAGACCTACACCAATGTTCTAGATTTCTAGTTGGGGTAAGTGAATATATGTAACGCTTCCAGTTACCTGCGAAGCAGAGGAAAAAAGGAATAATTGATTAATGACTGTAATAGTACCTTTATGAGGAAAGACAACCATTCTAAAATACGTAGAAACAATAGTAGTCATCGCATATACCCATGGTCTTCCAAGTAAAATATTATAGTCAAGGGGTCCGTCAACAACATCAACATCAATACTTATTGTTTTTCCCCTTAATTCAACTTGTAGGTTATTGATAATAACATAAGGTTTATATGTTCTTCCATTAAAAGCCTTTAACGTCGTTGATGATTGCGATAATCGTGACGAGCCAAGTGACTTCCAACAGTTTAGAGACATAATGCACGTAGATTCTCCCTCATCAATAATAGTACGATGAACAAGGTGATTGAGAACATTTACTTGAATGGAGAATGCCAATTCTACTGGTAGCTGTAGCACATAGCCTGTATGATTAAAGACGACAAGATTAGAATTAGTTGGATCAATTCCACCAATGGCCGACAATAAAGCCTGCTTCTGGGAGGGAAAATTTTGTAATACCTCAAGAGAAGACATAGTTGACGGGGATTGAGCCAAATCTTCAACTATATTATAATTTTTTGCATCTCTTGCTCAAGGAGTATATGTCGATTCATGAATTACTCCCTTCGATGGCTTAATCATCAATTCAGGAATAAAAGGAGGTGGTACCGATTCATTAGATGGATTTGTTGTCGAGGTAGTAGGTTGATCAGTGGTCAGACTACCATAGTCTTTATTCTGCGTCGACACCAAAATATCTTGTGAAGGTTTTGTAGTGGATAACATTAACACTTGGGAACTAGAAGCTGGATCCGTAGCAACCAAATTTGTGTCTAGATTTGGAAATGGATCTGTTAGCACAGCTGATGCATTAGAAGTATTGATGATTTTTGAGACTTCAGCACGGTGAGGACAATCCCTAACAAAATGTTCCTCATTACAAATTATGCATGGATAAAGAGGTTTCTGTGGTCCTGACGGTTGATCAGATGATCGTTCCTATGGGTTATAAGTTTTCTTTTTCTTTGATTTCCCCTTTTTCTTACTTCCTGGTTTCTTATCACTTTTGCCTTTGTCAAATGAGATGGCATTGATTTTGGAAGTAGGAGCAGGATCAGATGCAGTAGTGTTGTGTGTATTTACAGTGCCTATCAAGCCATCTCTGGCATGAGAGTCCTTTATTTGAGGAGGAACATTGAAATTAGATCGCAACACATTTTGGATTTTATCATAGAGCATGCCAGACTTAGTATAAATCAAGTCTAAATACTAGGAACGAACAATAAATTACTCTTATATGACGATGCCACCTTTAGCCACATCCTCTGTTATAGATGGTAACAGGGATTTGATGAACCATTCAACAAGAATATGATCAAGAACAAATGTCTTAACCATTCGTCAATGACGACGCCACTCATGAATATGATCTAAAATGTGAGTAGCATTACTCTATTTGAAATTGGTCAAGAGTTCTGTTCCAGTTTTGTATCTGATCGGTAACTGGAAATGGGTCAAAAATACAGTAGCTAAAGCAAAGAAATTTTTGAAAGAAGCTCTAGGTAATTCAATGTACCATTTAGCTGTCGGACCTGTGAGCATTCACTGGAAAAGACGTAATCGAACAAAATCATCATTTAGGGAATTTGATGAACACCATAAATTATAAGTCATAACATGATTTGATGGGTCTTCTGCAGGGTTTCCATTGAATTTAGGAATGTCGGAGGGTAATTTATATGGTATCACCAGCCACCAAGGAGCATAATTTATAGGATCATTGGTTAACCGGTTTAAATCTGGAAATTCCAAGGTTGCAACAAAAGGAAATTGTCTATTAAGGTCAGGTTGAGCATAGCCAGGATAAGATGGAATTGCTTGGGAAACAGGTCTTTGAGCACCAGAATATGGGATTTGTTGTTGGTAACCCGGATAGGGGTTGTTTTGCATGGAAAACGCGTGAGATTTCTGTTGACCAAAACCTGGATATGGTACTTGTTGATATGAAGTTTGAGGAAATTGCAACTGTGGCTGCCAAGGATTCTGTCCACCAATGTTATAACCCAAATTAGTATAAGTTGGATTTGGTTGATATGTATAACCAGATTTTGTTTGTGACATCCCATAAAATGGTGGACCAGGTTGTGAATAAATGATCCCTCATACAGGTTGTTCTAGATTAACCAAAGGATTTTGATATTTAGTTGAAGAACTCGCTTGATAAGGTTGATGTACAAGATTTTGATTCTATAACAGGGGTATAGATGTACTAACAAGTGGTATTGAAGTGGGTGTAACAGGTTGAATTGGTTGATACAATTGGACAACCGTTTGTGGTTGGATAGGTAGAGTGGGCTGCGATTGAAAAACATTCATTTCAACATTAGTTTGACCAAAATGTGACTGATTACTATCGTATTGGGTGACCATAGGTTTCCCCCCAACATAAGGAGGATAATAAGACAAAAAATATTGTTCTCCAAATGCTGGGAGTCCAGTTGATATGGTACTTAAAGGAATTGACCCATAAGGACCGACTTGATATTGCCCTGATGATGGATGTAATGATTCAAGTCGTTCAGTACTAACTATAGGACTACCAGTTAAAACACCAGATGATGACATTGGTAATGACCATGGTATTGAATATTGACCAGATAAAGCGCCTAACAATGATTTGTAGCCTGTTGGGACCAAAGGGCCACCGTGCAAATATGACTCTGGTGAGGTTGTAAACATCGACGGAGTAGCGAGGGTAGGAGCTGACATAATTGGAACAACAGACCCAACTGAAGATGTTGGTTCAGACATAGTTTTATGACCAAATGTATATTCTCTGAAATCAACGGAAGATTTAATGGCAATGGGATAAAAAAAAGCAGATGGAAATGATTGAGGAAAGGACTAGTATAGGTAAAAGTCTCCCCCAAAGTGGGTTTTACTTAAAGGTGTATCAGGTTGTGAGATATATTCAATCATGATTGAAACAGGAGGAAGAACTTCACCGTCAGGCCCAAAATATATTTTATATGGTTGACTATGTGATATAGTAGTTTCAGTGGTTACAGATATTTGTGGAGTGACCAAGGTCGGAGCAACTTCCAACTGTTCAGGATTCAGATTTTCTGGCAAAGAAGAGATAGGATCTGGATCAATTTTTTATTGAACAAAGTCAGGTCCGAGAGGTATTGTCTCAACAATTGAATGGATCGTGACCACGGGTAGTTGTGAATACTCTGTTTCGACAACAATAAATGAACCGGAATGTGTGGAAACAATTTGAGCTAACTCTGGTTTAAATGATGATGTTTCGACAGAGGTACAAATTGTACTTGATTCGGAAGATTGTGATCACCTTTGCCTACCAGAAATAAATTCCAGTGGTAAAGGTGGTTTCAAAGCTAATCTACACGAACGACGGGGGGTAGGATTGTGTTCTTCCAAGATTACTAATTTATTTTATCCAAAAACAAATAAATAAAAATAGGGTAATGCTAGGCAAAAGGGTTTACCAAGAAACTGTGAACTCCAGAATACCTCCTGGCGAACCAAGAAGTACGGGCAGGTAATCTCCCTGAATGTTGTGTTCGATGTATCAAAATTTCAAGGCACTCGACTTGCTTCACTATGGATGGATAGCACCTAAAATTTTTCCTCCCAAATATACCCAAAGGTACATGGAGGCCCAAATATGTATTAGCGCTGTCTGATGTGAAACCGCATAGTGAGAGCACCCCTTTATACTTATCGTAATGTAACACCACCCAATATACCCGAAAGTACGTGGACGATATATGATATACTTACGTATGTGGAGTGAGGTATCACACTCAGAATGTATCGCAGACAAGTTAACGACAAATGCTATGTTTTATGACGCCAGAACACGTCTTTAGCCTAGACCTTCTAAATGTTATCATTAATTTTCCAAAGCGTTGTTAAGTAAATTGAGATTTATTTTATGTTTATCTTGCTTGAAAGTTTTCCTTTCAGGTTCACCATGATGATGTATATAAAATTCCTAAAATGTAGCTAAGAATGATAATCAAACTTTCACTTTCAGATTTTTCAATGAAAAACATAGCTACTAAGGTAACGCTAGTTTTTTGGAAAGAGAGCAAATGATTTGTGATCAAGAAAATCAATGAACAAAACAAAATCAATGAATCACAAAATAAATGCATGTTTCCTAATGTTCCTTTTGCAAAAAACACAAAATCCTATATGCAAATGCAAGTTTTTCTTTTCAGTTTCCTTAATGTTATGAATGCAGAAAAGAAACTAGGTGCACTAGATCAATAATCGAAATGATTTTTACCTTTGAGAAATGAAGAATACAAACAACAATTTCTCTTTTGAAGGAAAAATTAGGATTTCAACAAAAATTTATCCTATCAAGGAAATGAAGATTTTACGACAATTTCCTATTTCGAAAGAAAACGATTCTTAATGCGACCATAAAAAATACTTTGCAATCAACTTGTCAATGATAATGAAAAACTTTTTAAAACAACATTGAACAAATTTTAAATCAAAGGAGAAGAAATATATAGAGTTACTGGTCAATAGAGCATCAAAATTTTCAGAACAAATCAGCAAATAGAACTGAAGCAAAATACAAAGTCAGATTCAAGGGGATTTGGTCCCTTTCAAGAGCCAATGCAGTCTCTAAGGAGAGACAGTGCTCTGTAACGTAGGCTGAGAAGGGAGACAGTGCTCTGCAAAGCACTATGTCCTGACCAAGGGTGCATTGAGCGCAGTAAACAAAGAAAAATATACTGTTTGGCTCACTAAATTTGCAAATTAAGCTCTGAAAAAGTCTAATCTTGATGTGAAATAGCTACTGGGTGGATTTAGAAAGCAGATTAGAGACTAAAACACCTAGAAACAAGAGAAGTTATCCCCAGCGGAGTCTCTAGTTTGTTGGGCCAGAATTGTAATCTACGGATAAATTATGCTTCCCTAGGTAGGTGTTAGGCTAGAACAATAGGTGAAAAACTATACTACCATTTCTCCTAACTTAGAACAGATACACAAAGAGGATTGGATGCTTACTTGTTTCAGTCGCTTCCAAATGGCTCCTTTCTGTCGCTTCCACTACAACTTCAAATTCAAGCAGTTTCAAATAACTGAATGCTTCCTGCAACAAAGAACACTGAAATAGAAAAATATGCAATAATATAGATATCTATTCAAGCTAGTTAGCTAAATCAATTAAGCATAAACTACATTCATCAACTAAGATCTTGCAATATGGAAAATAAAAGTAAACATAGATGCATGTAGGGAAAAACAAGAAGTAATCTTTATTGATGATAGAAGGAGAGGTTACAACCTAGTGACTGATTTGAAGTGACCTTCCAGCAGAGTTCCCAAGTCTCATCACAGCATAAATCTCTCTAGTAGCAGCTCCACAAATCAAACTCTTTATTGAAAATTCTCCAGCATTTCCCTACTCAAATTATTCCTTCCAAACACTTAGATCTATGTTCAATTTATAGATGAATTGTACGTAGTTTTGTAATAAATAACATTCCAAAAATAGGAAATACATGTTTCCATTCATGTATATGTCAAATGGACACTTGGATTCGAAGCTTGACACATGTGAACCCTTCTAGAAGACACTGGCCAAGTAGAGATTCCGGAACAATGAGAATTTCGCTCCCAATGTGACCAATGCACCTTTGAATGTTGGGAAGTGCTTTGCAGAGCAACCTTGAATGGGGCTACCTTCATATGCAATGCACTTAGGCCCTTTAGAGCCTGTGTTGGTGACCTCCCACATGTTTAATAATAAGCTTCAAACCATGGAAAATCCTTGCTTGATGAAAGTCTTGTTTGATTCATGTTGTTTTCTGTCTTAGGGCATATAGCAACTGAGATGAGAGGGAATGATAGACCCTTGATCATCAGTCCTGGATATGATGCCCAGTTAACTAGGTCATTGGGAATGGTGCCCAAATTGACCTATAATAATTTCTACTACTCGGCTTTCCTTATCGTGAAAGGTGGCATTTGTATACTTCCCCATATTACACCCTTTGCATGTGTCTCTCTGTGCAAGTGTACCCTTTGGAAGCCCTATAGAAATATGGTGCATGATCCTCAAACCTCTATGGTGTAGATGGACCAACCTTGTGTGCTGTAACTCAACGACGTCTCAACTTTCCACCTTCTATGCTTTATTGCTCAATGTTGCACAATCATATACATAAATTTTGTAGAGGTTCTTCACTCAAACCCCAATATTTTTCACCTCTGAAAAATATGGCATAAAAAGACAATTTTCTGTAGCCGGAGCTCCTCAACAAAATGGCATGGTAGAAAGAATGAATAGAATATTTCAAAACATGGCTCGTACTATGCTTGATGAGTCTGAAACTCCAAAAACCTTTTGGGGTGAAGCTACACATACCCCAGTAAATATTATGAACAAGGCTCATGTTCGTGTAAATAGTGATAAAACTCCTTAAGAACTCTAGTATGGTAAGCCTCCCACTATAAAGCATTTTAAATTTTTTGGGAGAAAATATTTCATAAAAAATAATGATGAAAAACTTGTTAAGTTTGAAGCTAGAGCAGATGAAGGAATAATTCTTGGTTACTCATCTAGAAGTAAAGGATACAAATGCTACAATAAGAGACTTCAGAAAATTGTTGAATGCATTGGTATTGTGATTGATGAAGCATGCACAATTCCAAAAAAGGTAACAACAACAAAAGAGGATGATGATGATGAATTATTTCCCACATCAAATCGCAACGATATATAAGAAGAAACTAATGAAGCAACAGAAGAAGACACATTAGATAAAGAAAATGATCCTTCCAGGTATGTCCAAAAGAATCATCTAGAAACTTAAATTCTAGGAGAAAAGGAATCTGGGGTACAAACAAAAAGAACCCTTGTAGGATCTCCTAGTTATCTAGCTTTATTATCCACCATTGAACTAGAAAATTTAAATAAAGCTAGTAAAGATGAATATTGGGTTAAGGCCATGGATGAAGAATTTGATCAAATTGAAAATAATAATACTTGGGAATTGGTTCCAAGGCCTCGTGATAAAAATGTTATTGGGACTAAATGGATATTAAATAAGTTTAATGCTAATGGAGAAGTCATTAGAAACAAAGCTAGACTTCTTTGTAAAGGTTATGCTCAACAACAAGGTATAGACTTTGAAGAAACATTTTCACCAGTAGCCAGAATTGAAGCCATAAGAATGTTTCTTTCATTTTCAAGTTTTCGACATTTCAAAGTTTATCAAATGGATGTAAAATCTACTTCCTTAATGGAGATCTAGAAGAAGAAGTATATATTGAACAACCATAAGGATTTATTTTGGGAAATGATGAAAAACTTGTATGCAAACTCAAAAAGGCTTTATATGGGGTAAAAAAAGCTCCGCGAGCATGGTATTATCATCTTGAAAAGTATCTTCAACAGCAAGGCTTCACAAAAGGATCCATAGACAAGAACCTGTACATAAAAATTGAGGATGATAAACTGCTAATTATTTTTGCTTATGTTGATGAAATCTTCTTTGGGATTAATGAAGAATCTATGAGTCAAAAATTTTCCTCTGTTATGCAACAAGAATTTGAAATTTATTTACTTGGGGAACTAACATATTTTCTTGGTTTACAAGTGCAACAAACAAAATATGGTATCTTTCTCTCACAAAAAATATATCTCAAGAAGATTCCGACGAAGTATGGGATGGAAGATTGCAAACCTGTATGAACTCGAATGATGACAAGATGCAGCCTCAGTTCTCATGATAATTCTCCCACAGTAAACCAACCAGAGTACATGTCTATGATTGGAATTTTTCTTTATTTAACAGGTACTAGACCAGATATCATGCATGCAGTTGGGATTCTTCGACGTTTCCAAGCCAATCCAAAGGTATCATATCTTCAGGAAGTAAAGAGAATATTCAAATATCTCCAAGGAACCCATGACTTTGGTCTATGGTATCCTAAATATGCATATCTTACTCTTCATGCTTACATAGATGTAGATTGTGCTAGAAATGTTGATGACTAGAAAAGAATTATTGGAGGTGCATTTTATTTGGGGCCCCAGTTGGTATCTTGGTTTATCAAGAAACAAAGTTCCATTGCCTTATCTATAGTGGAAGCATAATATGTGGTTGTTGCATCTTGTTGCACACAACTTCTATGGATGATGAAGACATTGCAAGATATTCAAATTAAATTTTCTCCAACCATCTCCATCCTATGTGATAATACAAGTGCTATTAGTATTTTGAAAAATATTTTTATGCACTCAAAAACCAAGAATATTCCTATTAAGTATCACTTTCTATGAGAACAAATGCTTGAGCAAAAGGTTAAATTGGAGTATGCTCCCTCCAAAGAACAAATTGTTGATATCACTACTAATGTTCTCCCTAGAGAAGCATTTGAATATCTCAGACAGAAATTGGGAGTTGCCTTTGCCTCACTTTGATGTTAATCTAGTATACTTAGTCTACAGGTGGAAATTAAAAAGGTTTCTTTCTATATGTGGGTTTCATGAAGTATAGTCGCGTATATACATGAGTTTCTTTGCAGACACTCACGTATGTTTTTCTATGATAGAAAAAAAAAAGTGGGGCAAACTCAAGAACAAACTCTGACATGTTGCTGACAATTCTGATTTTATTGGTCTGGTGTTGATGGGTTCAGTCTGCTGATATGGTATTGATTTATGGTTTTCTCATTGTTAATTTTCCGATTTATGAAGATGCTTTGATGAATGAGTTGTTGATAATGAACAGGTAATAGAGGTTTAGGGGGAGAATTAGCCTTGCAGTGTATAATGCATTGTTTGCATTGTAGAAATTATACAAAAAGCATGTATATCATGGATTCAATCCTATCTAACAATGTGCTAAATCTAGATACCGAATCAATTCTACAAATCAATCACGAAATTAAAAACACAATCGCCAATCAAACCACAACACAGATAATTTACCAGGGAAAGATTACTGCTCAAAACCCCTCTATCATTTATTGTATATTCCACAAGGAATCATGAAACAATTACATACAATTCTTCTCACAAGAATCCTCCTGTATTCGACTAATTGTCTCACACTGATCCAGACAAAATCGAGCCAACACTTAGCCAATTCTTAGCCTGTCTTCAGTTTTCCTTGCTCACGCATTTCATGAGGAATGAAATCCCTATTCCTTAGGAATTTCATCCTTCCTCAACTGCGTTGAGTATCATGGGAACCCTGCGGTGTTTTAACTACACCTAGGTAGCTTGCCAATATCACAACTAATAGTCACACTACCATTTTACCTAGATCTCAAATCGATCTCCACTGGAACTAACATGCATGCAACTAATAATAGTAAATCATTAGTTGCATCTGAGATCACTGATTGTGAATTAAATAATATTTAATTCACTTAATCTCTCACTAGTGTATCTAACAGTTACAACTAGCACAAATGAGTTTAACTCACTTAACCGAGTTAAACTGATTACAACCTGCATTAACTAATGCTCCGATGCACTTCGAATTCTGTTGAAACTAGAATTAGTCTGCATGCCTCACCAACTACCCTCAACTTGAAATTCATGAGTTAACTAAGTTTATCACACTCAGTTAACTATTACAAGTTATTTTGAGATTAGATTACATTTTATTGTCCATCTTAATTAAGGGATAACTAAAATATACATGCACTAAATTTAGCCCACACCAGTGTAGGTGTTGCTAAGACCTGTGGTCCCACTCTAGTGTAGATGCTGCTTGGACCTCCTAGTCCCACACTTAGTGTAGTTTTTGCTTTTTGTTTCGGGATTCCAATTTCATTGTTTCTTGTTGCAAAATTCAACATGCATTATGGTTTTTGAATTATGTTAAATGATATCTTACTATTCAAGTCTTTTGGTCTTGGTTATAAAATTCATATATGTAATTTGATGTAAAGGTCATGTTGAGACCTATGATGTAAATAGTCACATTCAGTCATATATGGACTTTTAAGGTCATCCCACTTGGTTGGGTGGCTGTGTCAAATATGTAAACCCCACTTGTCTGGGTGGTTGTGTCAAATATGTAAACCCCATTTGGTTGGGTGAGTGATGTATGTATGATTCCTTGGTGATAGGAAAGGTCATACTTAGTTGATTTATAAAGTCATGTAGTTCACTAAAAATATTTCTGAAGATTCAAAATGTGCTCAGGGGGAGCATGGTTAGTATAGCATAGATCAGATCTACAAATCTCTTGTATTCAACACTGGTCTGCCCTTTTCCCTTGATGTGAAAGGGGGAGAGTATGTTGGTATTTTAATAATGATTATGTTGATATGTCTAATAGGTATTTATAGTTTGTGGTGATCAAACACCAAGAAAAACCAACATGGTTTCCATAAATCCCAAATGGGGATATTGTTGGAAGTATGATGCATATGTTCTCCTTGATGGAAACCCACTTGTAGCAAAAAAAGTATATGGTAACTGGATGAGTTCACAGATTAGTTCAGAGGTGGCAGAATGATGGAAAAAAATGAAAAAATGATGGGACATAGGATTTCAGTTCAAAATTAGAAGTTTTGTAAAGGTGAATATTTGAAGAAATATATGTGGGTTTGTCAAGGCCAAGTCATGTATACATGCAGGTACAAATAAGAAAAATCATGTACATGCTGGTGCACTAATTTAATAATACCAAGGGCCTTTACCATGGTATTAACCCACAGTAATGAGAATAGTGTGTTAGTGTATTTGGTGCACACATGTACGAAATCACACCAACTTAAGGGCATGGAAAATTTTAGGGGTCAATATTCGCAGCTAGGCTAATCTTCAATGTTTTTTCCAAAAAAAAGGTTCGCCAATTTCCATTTTTTCCTAAAAATGATTCGCCAAAATTTTACAATACAAAATCAATTTACCTTAACAATCTCCAAAATTTTATATACACTAATATGAAATCATTGGAAATATAAATATTTCTACATAAAAATCACCAAACATTTTAAAGTTTGCATATTAGGGACTAGTAAGATTCGCCAAGGTTTCTAAACTTTAATATAAGCTTCCATATTTAAAATTTTCCTTGCTTAAGGGGTGTGGTTTACCCTCTTAAGCTATTGGTCACAGGCATAAAAATAAGTGGAGTCAAGCAAGTTAGTGGAACATGCTAGAATCATAAGCCTACTAGATAGAGAAATTACATGCATATATAAACTAAAACTAAACTAAAACTAAAAGAAATAAAACAAAAGCTCTGAATAGAGTCAAACAACTGCAAGAATCCAAATAGTGGCTCTTTCGGCCCCTCTTATTGAGTGTTGATAAGAAATGAGGATGAAACTTTAACCCTATTTCCAAAGGGCCCTTAGAACTTGGGTTCTAAGTACCGATGCAAGGATGTCTTTACTTCCAAGCTTGCCTCGGTGAAAATTCTCCCTCTCTCTACTATGGTGGAATGAAATTGTTGGATGGCCAACGATGGAGTCCCCTCTATCTCAACCCCGGATCACACACTGCTAGTATTGCTTGGGGAAATTCTGGCCAGCATAACAATGTGCTCTCAAGTTCTTCATCTCTTGGTGGCCTTTTATATGAGAATTCAAATCCTCCTTCCCTCTCTTGGTACACTGTGTATGGTGACCCAAGAGAGGGGGTTGATTCCATTGTGTGCCACAAATATTCCATTGTGTTCTCCCTTGATGTCTAAGGAGGCTTTGGTGGCTGTCCTTAAGCGGCTTTAAGTGTGAAATCACTAACCTAGAGTGTGCTTTTTGTGGTCCCGGAAAGTGACTTTCGCCACTCCCAGGATTACATGCATTTCGGGTTAAAAGGTGCGCAAAGGCACTCTTCTCAAAGAATTATGCGCGCAAAATCACTTATGACTTGCTCAAATTTGATTTTTCCTCAGACCTTAGAGAATTTTAAATACTTTCTAAATTCTCTAATGTCTTTCAGCCCTGTAAATCCTTCTGCCTGACATTAAATAATGTTGTCTTCTGCTTGTACGATTTTCTAGTGTTAACAGTTGCCCCCTAATGTGTGAGGTCTAGGAAGAACTGTATAGCCGAAATATATTATAGTTTCTTTTATGTATATTGCGTGTAGAGAGAGAGAGACCTGCATGAAGCTCAGAATTGGAGACACCCTGCACCGGCTCGAAGAATGACCATGTCCTATGGGACCCCGGTAAGAAAATATAATACAATATATACAAATTTTCTATGAGGCGTGCATGTCCCATGCTCGTAATGCTGTGGCTAGTTAAAAAAATCTAGTGAAAAATACATGTTCTATCTGTTTCATTAATATGGTAGTGATATATTGGTTGATGACAATGACTGCTGACACCCTCAGGGGTGTTTTTTCTTTGACGATAGGTGGAATATGGTACCCATATGTGTAAAATTGGTATGGCGTATTACTGCGCATTGTACGCATAGGTGCTAGTTGGGACCTTCTCGTGTAAGAATTGTTTAAAGATATGCTTATGAAAGCATGGGTCTTTGACGAATTTGATCAGAGTGCAATGGTTGTAAGGTACAATAACATCTTGACATGAAAGCTTGTGTTGTAGTCGAATGTCAGGAGGATCGATGACATATGTGGGCAACGATGTTTCCCACAGTGCAACCCAAGGATGTCCCTTGTATGGAGAGGGGTGATCCAAGATACCACTTCCTTTTTGGAAAATGGTATTGAAGTTGACAAAAAGGAAGCCTCAACCAAATGAGGCGCCGCTGATATGAAGGGTCAGGGACCTGGATGTGATGGGTTTAACATAGGCATGGTGGTGAAGGGTGACTGAAAACTGATGCTGGGGATTTAGTGGCCGAAGGTTGGATTATGATAAGAAACTTGGCGACAGTCATAACTATTTCTGGTGGGGAAATCCCTGGAGTCAATAGGACTTCCAGGGTGGGTATAAATTGGTTATGAATGTCATAGAGGCCTTTGCGTGAGGGTGTGACACTTTGACCAAGGATGTTTAGGGACTGCTAACATGGTAGAAAAGATGAATGAGTGGGTGGGGGACATAGTGCACCATTTGCAGTCTTTGTACACTTACCAAAAGAATAAAATAATGGGGTTTGGTTTGTACAGAACACAGAGACGGGTGCCCCAAAACATGAAATTGTTTGCTCACTGATGACGTGAGGAGGGTGTTTTGCTAAGGGTGGGGGCCCCATTGGTTGGTCTCATGGAGGTATGGTGGGAAAAATGCGAGGTGCTGTAGTGCACTTTTGATCTCCTTATGCAACATGGTCATCCGAGAAGGGGGATTTATTTTGTATGGTAAAACTTGACCTTTATGCATGGTGGATGGATGGGCATGAGGTGCTTCCTGGACTAAAGTGGTATGGCCATCACTTTTGCTATGATATATGGTCTACTGTGGGTGACGAGTGCCATGGAGGGGAGGCTTTACCAACCAATGAGGATTTTTATCATGTGCAGGGTGAGGTGATGATAAACACGATCGGATATGTGGGACCTATGGTTGGTTTCTGATGGAGAAATGATGTCAGGATATGCAGAGTTTCTGGGACTCTATCATGCTGGGGGTAGACTAATACCTACTATGGAACTTTCAGTGGATGGATTTGTGGATGGTTTGCGAGCTTTCCTGCAAAAAAAAATTGCCTCAAGTGAAAGCATCTTATTTATCAAATATCATTGAAATTCATGAGCTTTAAAAAGAAGACGATATAGGTCATACTTGTCGGCACTGAAAATTTATTTTTTTGGGAATGTGAATGTGTGGCATCACCTCTGTTTGTTATGGAGTGCTGATTATAACACTGCTTATGGTTCAGAGAATGGAACCTTTGATCTCTTGTTATGGTCCTCCAAAGTTTTTGAAAAGGGCGATATATAGGTGAATGTGGCCCTATTTCAATTCATTTGCACTTGTTGAGTTTTTGAGAGGTCAGAGGCTTTTTGTGGAGCATGTCTTGCCATTGTGGTTAGCCTGAGCACCAAGGATTAGCGATATCATACCCAGGTAACCTCCATGATGTCTTGCACTTTAATTTTTTGCCCTAGATTGTGGGGGCAATTAGGGCAAGGGCGCGCCCTCTATGCGCATTTCTTAGGGATTTGTGTGCTCTAGGCGCTGTCCCTCTATTTTTGCATGCCTTATGCATGCTTGTGGAAAATACAGGTGTGCCTTGAGTGCGCATGTCTGAGGGACAGGTGCGCAAAAGGCTGAGGTAATTTTTTTTTGTATTTTTGCCTATTTTTTGATGTTTTTTCTGTTGCTGATGGGTTCCTGTTTACATGACAGGTTTTTGTGGAGGGATCAGGATTGGCCTAAGATTTGAACTGCAATAGCTGTTGATGCTGGGGTGTGACATCAGTTTACACAATAGGGGCCCCTGAATTTCATGGAGAATGAGCTTCTTCGGTCGCAGGACTGATTGCTTCACTACTTGATCCGACATTAGCATAGGAGGCGCATCATGTTTGTGTTGTGTGGGAATAAACTTGGCCATCCATCCTGAGATGGATGTGTACTTTGTGACCAGGTTATTGCATCATGGTGAGGCATTGAGGTATCCACTTCCATCCGGGAGGGTGGATTTGGAGAGGATTCGGGCACGTCATTGTGGCAGGGCGCACCTTATGGAGGGGTGCATCAACATTGCTTCAGTGACAAATTTGGGTGAGTGGCGTGCTCTGGCAGTTATTGTGTGACTTGCTAGGTTGTCGGCTCCACATCGGGTTTCTGGCCCGTAGGTTGGAGTCTTGCACTGGTTGAGGTCCAGCCATTTCCTTGATTTTTCCCGTTTTTTCTACGACGGGATGGTGACACAACTCAACAAGCTCCGTAATGGATCAAAGTTGTTTGTGTATGCCAATATTCTATGCACATTATGTATGAGAGGGTAGTGCTGCTAAGGCCAGTGGTGGCGGTCCCTCTTGGGGGGCCACGGGAGCCTTGCATGAGGAGACTGACTTTGGTGATGTCGTGAGGTGGTGGGGGCATGGTGGGGCGTTACTGAAATGCCACGACGGAGGCCTGGTTTGAAGTCAACACTCAAATGTTTCTATCATTCCCCTATGTAGGGATGGACTTCTGGGGGGATCCAAAGATGGGTCTCCCTCCTGGTTATGCTTGGGGACCAACATGTATGTTTTTTATGTTTACTGTGTTTCTTTGAGTATATATGTGCTTATGTGTTTTGATGGTGACACTGACATAGTTTTGGTTACTCTTGCAGATGCTGGCGAGGTAGGTCGCCCCGTGGCTCAATTGGTCGGCCACAATCCTCTTCAAAGACCTCAGGGCGGGCAGGGGGGAGATGCTACTGGAGGACCTGGTGGTGTTTTTGGCCCTTCAAGGGAGGGAAACATCTTGGCAGCTGCCGAGGTTGCGGTTGAGCGAGCTCATGCTCATGTAGAGGCGACACGTGTTGATGTGGCAAAGGCTTGCAATGCTAAGTTGAATACTCAGTTGTCGGTTCTAGAGGATGCCTGGGGTTGAGTGGACCGCTTGACCTAGGGAATTCCTTCTTCATGTTTTATGGATGATCTTGAGGAGGTCTGGTTGGGGACGGTGATGGCCTGGGAGAGGGACTATCAGCCTATTTTACGTCATGTGGTGGTCTCAGTTGTGATGGCGGCTCCAGTGGTGGTTCTGGGAGAAGTTGTGGGTCCAGGTGCCCCTCTTGAGGGGGCACTGCCCGAGAGTATACTTGTACATGCGGGAAGCACCTATTATGAGGATGATTCCCCTATTTTTGACAACTTTTTGTGTATCTTTGGGCTGGTTGATGGGTCAACGACACTATTTTTGTACTCAGACATATACACCATGATATATTTATATATGAGAGATATGTTTTGCAGCTCGACATGTTGTGCCCCCTATTTCTTGGTTATGGATGATGTTATACTGATGGATATCTATTTTTTTGACTTTTTATGTATGATGGTTTATTCGAGATGCATTCTAGTTTAGAATATTATTAGCTATACGATCAACTGTTTGCTTTCAACTCCTTGGTACATGTGTAAACGTAATATAGTCAAATTGTCTGCTTAATCTTTCAAACATAAATAGTTTCTAAATAGATGTGAATCTCTTGTCTCAAATGTTTGGTTTAACTGTGACACTACTAAATGGGAATCGAGGTAGACATGCATATGGAATATGCCATGATGGAGGGAATCACACATAATTTCGATGAAAGCATCATATTCTACCTGATTGTTTGTTGTTGAGCTGATACACACACCATTTGTGTAGAGTGGTGATTGGTTAGGGTGATAGATGACCCAGGCAACTGCTGCTAGATTTTGAGACCATCTTGATGCTCCATCAACAAATCTGAAGTAAGGTTAAGGTTGGTAATCCATGGAGGCACTTTGAGCGTGCTTTGTAATAAGTCTTTTGGTCAAAAATTTATAGTGGTTGGGTTTGTGTATGTTCACTCTAGGGCAGAGCCGTCTTGGCCCTCATGGGTAGAAATTCTTGAGGTAAAGGCCATTGATGGGGTTGCTGAGGCATGTCCCGTCCAGTTCTGTCAAGATGTATGCCCCCTGACGGAGGAAATTTTTTATGACGCAGGGTTATTTCCACAAAGTTTCAAACTTTCTTGGCCCTAGAGCTTCTTTTTTGACATCATAGTGGAGGACTAGTTCTCCCTTGGTGAATGAGCGAGGGTTGATGTGGCAGTTGAATGATGTTTTTACCCATTTCTTATGGGCCTCGTTGTGTTGCAGTGACTGTCATAATCTTTCGTCAATGAGCTCTAGTTGTACTAGGCATTGTTCTAGAGGTTTGGTATCATCAAGGAGTTCAATAGCGGTATGAAAATTCAGGATCTCGTGGAAATTAATGCAAAAGTGCAAGGTACCTTGATCTTTTGCGACAAGAATAAGGTGGGAATCCTGGGACGTGGGGGTGGCTGCAATCCTATTTTTGATATGCGATAATAAAAATTGTATATGGTGAATCATGTCGTCGACATTTGGTGGGGGAAGAATCTCCATGATGGGATTTTGTGTAAGTGCAAGATTGGGTTCCCCTCTGGGATGGTCAATTTCCTGTGGTTGGAAATTGTGCCTGCTACAGAGGTGCCCGAATGTTTCCATTAGCGTGCATGCCTCTGGTTCATGGTTCTGACCAGTGCAAATGGTGCATGGTACCATTGTGCCAACAGATTAGATTGTATGGGAATCAACACTACTCGTCGTCCCTGATGTGGACGCTTGGAAAGGATCTGTTGTAGAAGAGGTGGTCTTCTACTTCCACTTCCATGTTGTTGGCTTAGGTGCGTCTAGCTCTGTGGGGGAGCATGGAATTAATGTTGCTCTTGCCACTCTTAGCTTGGGGAGATGCTCAGATTTAATTGTATGGTGAAAGTGTGAGCAAATCCAACAATAGGTACGTGTGATCTTCTCTTGGTTAGAGAGAAGTCTCTGAGGGAGTGGAGAGACTATGAAAAAACTACTTGCGAGGGGCTTCAATTCTTTGCATTCATTGACCCGGTGGTCATTCAGGTCACATAGTCCACATGTTATCCTAGGCTTGGCCTGGGTCATGCTTGGTTGGTGTGACATCCTAGCTTTCCCATCACGCCTGTGTGAGTGTGGGGTTGCTGGCCTAGAGGTGATGTACTTTCTAAATCGCCTAAGGGTATTGTCCCATATTTTCTCTATTGTATGAATCATATAGATGTTAGGACGAACTTGATTTATACAATCACTATTTTTCCCATTCATAGTGATTTTATTGACATACTAGGAAAAATAGCCTAGATGTGGGGGTCTCATCGTGCTCAGTTTGTGGTCTGGTAGGGAACCAGCATCGTAATGCTGCTAAATCAGGGCAAGTGGTGACCACATGATTGGGAATTTTGCATAATGTGCATTTTGGTTTTCTCTATAGAGAGCAGTTGGGGGTAACTAGGGGTTCCCTGATTGGTCGCTTTTCAGCTAGCAAGAATGTGATGGATCTACTCGTCACATCTTCTTGGGTTGTCTAGCTATTCATGGATTCCAATTCCATGTCATCTTCTTGGGAGAGGAAAAATGTAGCTGAGTGCAAGCTAGCGAGGGCTAACCAGAATCGGGGGATATAGTGACAATCTTCCAACAGGTGATTTTCGGCACACAAAGGACACGTGAATTGTGTTTCACACAATCCGATGTGGTAAACCCGTTCTATAGGATACCATCTATAGATGGGTTCCAGGGTTATTAATTCTTCAAGGAAGTGACCACGTTCATCGCACAACGTGCAGTGTATAATGAGAGGGGGCATGACTGGGGATCTTTCTGATGCCCTTCATTCCTCTTGTAGGTACATGATGACACAAGGTTCATTTCCAGTAGACTGGGTGGAGGGATCCTCTTGATAGGATCGCTCGATGGCTTGACGGGAGTCCTTATTTCGCGAGATCTCTAGGAAATTATGAGTATAGTGCCCATAATTGCTGCAGATGGCGCATGTGTGATTGGTACGCAATTCTTTGCCTTTACCTTTGGTGGTAGGTTCGTTTTTTCGGGAACATGATGTCGCGATGTCTGACTCAGAGCCGAGGAGTGGTTTTAATTCATCCAGCTCTGGGAATATATGGGTAGGGTGAACTATTACGCCACATATGGCACAAACTGGTGATTCATATTGTACAATGGGGGTCTCCATATTCTTCCCTCTCTTCTCGGTTTTCTTAGCTACAACCATCAATTTTGCAATGGGAATTTACTTTACAGGGGTGGTTTTGATCATTTATTGAATGGGTGGTGACTTCTTGGGACTGAGGGGCTTTAACCCTGTGGTAGTGATGTGTGTGGATCATGTCCTTGAAGGGGGAATGAGATACCAAACTGATATAGCAAAAAATATGTTTGGTAACATCACTATTTCCAAAACGTGCTGGGAGACGAAACCAGTTGGGGGGTAGAGGAAAGGGGTTTGGGAAGTGGTGTAGGATAGAGAGGCTACCATGGTCATGGACTCGGAGTCATTACTACTTGTGTCCGTGTCCTGACTAGCTTCGGTGCTTGATGTGGACATCATGCACACCAGATCTCCTGCAACATCAGTGGAGGGATCTCCTAGGAATGATCCTAGAATGGACAAAGGTTTGAACTAGCCAAGGCCATATTCTTGGTACCATGAAAGAATATATGACGATGTGTCTACATAGGGTAGAATTACATCGGTGTTTGTTAGGGGTCGTTTCTTGCTATGTGTAAGTTGGTCAATGGTAATGATGCAATCCTCATTAGGAAACATCATAATGTGGAAGATGGAGGAGGCTATGACTGACATTGCATACATATAACTCTGACCAAGGAGTATATTATAGTCCAAGTGAGCGTCCAAGAATTCAATGTCTATGTGGACCATATTTTTGGCTAAGCAGACTGGGGCATTTTCGTAGAGATCGACGGGGGTTGAAGGATGACTGTCTTATGCTTTGATTGTGATGACTAATAGTTTTAGTTCGGGAGACCCCAAATTTTGCCAAATTTTTTTTGACATGATTCACATGGATGCACCCTCATCAATGACACATCAGTGAATGGTGATATTTTGGATCAGCACTGGCATCTGAAAGGAGACCATCAAAGGAATACTAGGGGTGGCTTTGTCTAAGTCAAAAGCCATTAAGCACGTATTGGCAGGGTAGATAGCACCTAAGTCAGAAAGCAAGGCTTTCCATTATTTTGGGCATGACTGCACTACTTCCAAAGCTAACATAGCAAAGGGAGATTGGGTTAGATCGTCCATGATGCTATAATTATGGGCCACTTTGGAGTATTCTCTTTCTCACCTATTTGGTCCCTTCGCCATCTTTGGCAATGGTTCAATGGGCATCTTTTAAATGGTCAAAGTTGTAGTTGGTGCGCTGATACTAGCCTTTGATGCGCTGGTGTATGGTGGGGTGTCGTAATTGTGATTTTATGTTTGGAAAAACATTTCTTTACCAGTCATGTATATTTTGTGCTTGTTTTTCCCAAACTCATTTGGATTTTGTTGTTGAGTGCTTACCGTCCCTTGATGGGGGAAAGGTTCCTTCATCACAACTGTTTGCTAGGAATATCCTCCTTGTCCTCAGTTAGTCTATAGCTTCTTCAGCTCAGAGAGATTGTGACAATGGTGAGTATAATGTCCATACTCACCACATATTGAACAAGAGTGGTTTTTTCGAAGAGGTTGCCTTTTGCTCTGCCGTTGGGCATTGCCTGGCTCCTGGTTTTGATTTCAGTTGGAGTTGCCTCTAGCCTGAGATTGTGTGGTGTGTTGCTGGTTGGTGCCCCCCCTGTCCAGGATTCCCTTTGGGCTTGTTTTTTCCTTTTTTATTCACCACGTTAGGAGGATGGTTCTCCCGGTTATATTGGTGTGGTTGGTTTTGGGAAGGCTGCACAAAGCTCACCTATGCATTGGTCTGCATAGGAAGGTCTTGTGCTAGGGATTGAGCTTAATTTGGTCCCTGGTTTGCAACTGGATATTGGGGGGGAGCTATTTTGTCAGCATTTCTCTCCGTGTACTGGGTCCCCTGAGCTGGAGGATAGGGTCCTCCATGGTGATACGTTGGCGCCCTATTGGTCAGATTTTGCTGAGGCATATGATGACTTTGAAAACTGGGATGTGGTACATTCTGGGTAGGACCATATGTGTAACCAGAGTTT
Source organism: Pinus albicaulis (assembly GCA_034641835.2). Lineage (NCBI taxonomy): Eukaryota > Viridiplantae > Streptophyta > Pinopsida > Pinales > Pinaceae > Pinus > Pinus albicaulis. Next base: position 1,101,042,003 of record CM076581.1, read on the forward strand.
TGAATGTTGCTGCCTAGGTAACTTTGGGTCGATGACCTATTGAGATCATATGTAGAGTTCGACGCACTTGAAAATTCTTGATAAGTTTGTAGCTGCAAGGCATTTGGCAAGATATTGTAAATATATCCTGACTGTGTAAAAATAAGCTCAAGCTGTTGGGATTTTCTGATGGCATCCTATTTGGATGTGGACCTTTGTTGCGCCACATCCTTTGAAATATCTACAATGAAATTCTTTCGAAAAAGGTCTAAGAGCACCTGATCATATATTTTAGCTTTACATAAACTACGACGCTGCCTCCATTTGTGGATATGGTCCAAGATATGGACGACGAGGGTTTGTCTAAAGTGTGTCAGTAATTCAATTCTAAAATCATGGTGAATGGGTAACTAAAAATATGTTAGGAACGTAGTGGCGAGCATGTTGAAGGTTCCATGTGTAGCAGAGGGCTTCTCCACATACCACTTCACGGCTACTCCTATCAGAGTGAGTTGAAATAGTCTTAATCGAATAATGTCATCAATGATATTGTTCGAAGGTTATGACATAATTCCCTGGGTCTTCTGCTTGCTTCCTTCAAATTTTGGAATATTTGAAGGGATATTTGTGGCCATGGGGTGCCATGTAGGGTTGTGTGCGATGGGTTCATTCATTAGCTTGGTTAAATTTGGTAGATTCAACGAAGCTAAGAAAGGTGACTGGGAGGTTGATGCCATTGCAACTTGCAAAAACAAAAAGTTCTGGTTAGGAAGAGGGTTAGTCTGCGACGTACCCTACTATGTCTTTGACTAGCTTCCTGAATGGGTCGCACTCATCTTCCCTCTAGGGGTTTTGGGAGGAGTGGTGTGTGGTGTGGCATTGGGAGACCGACTAGGGTTCCCAACTAAGGATGCCCCATTAAAGGATGAACCAATAATGGTGGCAAAATTTCGTCTTTGATGCCTAAATGGCGAAAGACCTGGAACCCCTCCCGGCAATGGTGGGAGGTCAAAAATATGCCTAGATCGACGAGGCCCCGTTGGATCTGTTCTATTGTCTTCTAGTCTGGATTTTGAAAAATTTGAGAAGATAGAGAATATGTTCAAAGAAAAATTTTGATCGCATATATAAAACAAAGTGAAAATAAAATAAATTTTCCCTTTAAATTAATCCTATGTGATCAGTCAATCAAAAAGTGGGTTTTGTTTGTTTCAGTATGATACTCAAATCCTAGAAGACCTATTCGTCCTCACACACTCAAATGTAACTGGGCTTTGAGAAGATATCTTGCGAGTGCTGGCACAACATCCCGTAAGAGCTGGCAACGCCCACAGTCAACTGAAGAAAATCTACCAAGGTAAGGTGTTACACCATTTTTTGGTCATCTAACCTGTTAATATTAGATGGACCAAAGTACACCATGTAAGGCCAATTTTACCCTAAGTAAAATCTCTTTCACTATGAAAAATAACTTAGTAATCCATATTTATTAAGTTGTTTATGGTCTAAACAGGAAACCCCACGAGGAAATATTGAATAAATCCATATTTGTTTTATTTTCCTCAAGGAATAAATAGTTAAACAATAGTTTAATTAATATTCATTGTCATATTTAACCCAAAACAAGAAAATTAATTAGATAAATCATCATTTATCTTATTATTTTCTAGCTGGAATAATTATTTAAACCTTATTTAAATAATATTCCTTGTTAAATTTGACTAAATCAATTATAAATAATTGAATAAATCATTATTTATTTAATTATTACTCAACTACATCCTTGAAATAATAAATAAATAATTTATTTATTTATTATTTACAAATAAAGGGCTTTGACCAAATTCAAATTCTTTTTCCCTCCAAAAAATATAATAAAATATTCCATAAAAGTTGGATCTAGAATTGGTTAATAATATTTTAATTATGCACCAATATCTAGAATAACTCAATATTTTGTTGTAAATAGAAGGGTTTTTCCATTCACTCACTACATTTTGTTGCCTAAGGATCACTCTAGATGTATACCTTTGGTCTGACTTTGATCCTCCATCATTGTCATATTTTGCTACCATTTTTCTTGTGAGCTCCCTTTGAGTTCCATTTTTTGTCTGGGTTTTCTACACCATCGAGAGAGAGAGATATTAGATCGAAAGTGATAAGAACTTACAAGAACCCATCACATTGAGGGGAACTGGTAACATCTTTATATGTTCCCTTCTTAGGTGTCAAAAATACAAAAATTCTTTAAAAATATTTTTGTCTTGTCTATTGGATGCATGGAGCAACTCTTGATTTTATTTACTGCTTAATGTCTTTTACTGCATAGATCTAGATTTTGTAGCATTTATCTTGGTCAACTAACTACAGATCTAAAGAAATTGGCATCCATCTTTGATGTTAGGGTTGTTTGTTATGCACAAGTAAAGTGATATTTTTTCATACACTTGCGATTAAGATTCATCCTAACAACGGGCGACTCCATAAGCGTTTAAAATTGCGACCTCCGTCATTTTCCAGATCCCTACATGAACAATTGATTTAAACCATATGATTTTTCTTTAGCTTATTTTTTTTATTTTCTTGATGTTTTTTTTAACCTATAAAACCCTAAAACATTAAAAATTCTAACTTTCGTGTGTTTTCGGACATATTGCGCAGGTGACATGCATCAACTGCAGTGGAGATGAAAAATTTGTCTAAAACCTGCTCCTGAGAATGTCAGAAGTGTAGGTTGCACTTTTTGGGCCAAAACCTGCGACTTGGACCTTTAGGGCGTAGAAAATAGCCCCAAACCTGTGACCTCTGCAGAAATCAGGTCAAAAACTACGACCTGAACTTTTTGTGGGATTTTTTCTGAGATTTTTCTGGGTTTTTCTGGGCCTCTGTTAAGGGTTGTATAACCTTTGTCTCTTCCTGTTTTAGACCTGTACTTGCTCTGTTTTACTCACCAAGGGCTTCAGTACCCTCACCTTTCTAGGAGGAGTTTTAGCTGAAGCAGATCGTCTAAACTTTCAATGTGTTTAGTCATTTTTTAGATCTGATCCCTTACCTTCAGATACATTTTAGATTGGTATTCATCCATCCAAAACACCTCTTTTTAGTTTTTTTTGGGTCTTCCTCTAGGTTCCCCCCCATTTCCCTTTAGGTTGTAGCCTTTCACCACCTCATTTGCAACAATTTTCCCTCTAGTTTTTTTCTATTTTCTGCACCTATTTCCAGCAGATTTGACCTTTAGATCATTGTCCCTCCTGAATTTAGATCCATTAGCTATTTTGGTGTGTTTTGACTATATTTTTTCCCACCCATAGACTAGTTGTTGAGAATCCCGCCTCCTTGGGTTTAGATTAATGCATAATCAATTGTTTATTTTTTGTTATATTCAGTTTCATTTACTATTATCTGCAGATTTATTTACAATTATACAACACATTTTTTATTTTTCTCTACAAACATCTGGGTTTAAAAATTAAAATCAACACACTTAACACACACACCCTAAGTGAAGAAGAGCCTGGTTAACATTGCCAGGAAAAGACTATAACATTGTAATCAATTGATCCTGCACCTCTCTACCCTTGTTTCGACATTTTAATCATTTGATCCTGCACCTCCTTGCCCTCGATGGTCTTTATTCCCTTTGTGATCTATGTTTGTTGTTTCATCATTGCGTCCCTAAGGCGTTTATCTAGGAGGATTATTAGCCTTCATCCTCAGTTTCCGTTAGGAAGATTTACTCCGTGTAGGATTCGAGTTAGTCCTCCACCGAGTCCATATTCTAACTCCTCTTCTATTTCATTGGGCTCTCCTTCTGGTTCCATCCTCGGCTCTCCCCCTGTCACCTTCACCATGTTTGGTTCAGGACCTAATGCTCGTAGTAGCCCTAGCCCTAATGCTGGGAATACCACTAGTGGGACTGCAACATGAACTATCCCAGCTACTTCCTTGCTCCCCTATATGGCAAGCCTCAGTCTTCCTGATTTTAACCAGTTGATCAATGACCCCATATTCCATAATCATGGTTGGCCTACTATTCCAACCAAGCTCCCTTCTGACATCCCCAAGTTTGAAGGTCTTGCTGGAGAAGATCCTATAAACCATGTTCGATCTTTCCACATGTGGCGTTCGTCTAATTCCATCACCGATGACTCTGTCCATCTTCGGCTGTTCCAATGTACGCTTACTGGCTAAGCTTCTAATTGGTATGTTGACCATGCATCCTCCTCTCATTCTACCTTTGTGACCCTTGTCCGTGCTTTTATATCTTATTTCCAGCTTCCCCTTCGTTATGGCACTGGTACCGAAATTTTGACCTCTTTCCATCAATAATTTGCGACCTGCTTATCTAATCTTGTCCAAGAATGGTGAAGAAGAAAGAGCCTATGTCGAACCCCTACTTTCGAAGACCGTGTCTACATGGACTAGTTCCTTAGATCCCTTTTTCCTGCTATAGGCAAAGATGTCACATTGCATTTCCCGCAGACCGAAGAAGTTGCTCTTTAGATTACATTAAAATATGACGTGATCTACACACAATATGGTTATGTTTATACCGTCTTAACTGATCTCTCTAGAACCGATGGCCCCAATGCACCGGGGGCATCCCATGCCACCGACGGTATCATTGGAGCCCTTTCTCATCCATACACCTCATCCTCCCATGGGTTATGGTTTCCCTCAGGGAGGGGCCAACTCCTCCAACAATTCCCCCCCTCCCAGTAGCATGTATCCAGGATACGATATTCCTCCTCATTTTTCCCAACCTGCTTACCACAATGTTTCCCAACCTCCTTATTATCCATATCCGCAAACTGGTGCTCTAGCTCCTTAAGCATTAACACCCCTACCTCCCTTGCCTTCTTTATCCCCACAACAATAGCCACCGCCCCCCAGGGGAAGGGGTATGCAGAACAGGGCATGACTAATTCTCGTAATTCCAGAAAGAAGAGGAAAGGCACCCAAAATCAATCTTCCCCTGGTAATACATGACCCAATCCTCAAGGGAATGCACCAAACACTGCTAACCAGTAACAGGGCACTCAACCTAAGCAGGACAGGCCTGTTCACACGAATAAGCCTTGTTCTTGTTGTGGTGTCTATGGTAATTACAACCATGATTGTCCTATTTTACCACATATGCGTCAGATGTGGGAGACTCAAGCAACATCTTGAGGACAGCAAGCCTCCTCTTCGGTTCTTGCTAATGTTGCACCTATCCAACCAGTTGTGTTTGCCAATCCTTTACCTCAGCAAGGATTTGTGGCTACCCAACCACCTGAAGGTCATGTGGCCACTCAAGCACCTCCATCTAGTACCTTCGATTACCATATTCTCATGCTGAACTCTGACCAACCCATTACCATTGACCTCAACCTTCAGACTCGGTCCCGTCAGTACAACAAGCATCTCGCTACGTCTGCCCCCGAGCCCCCTTCTTTAGGTTCTACAGAGCCTCTTTCAACAACTAATGGTCCTTTATATATCCCTCGGCCTAAGTTAGAGGTTCATACCAAGATCCCCAAGGGACCATTATGCTGAAATGCTGCTTCTGGAAAATTTTCCTATTCATATAGTATAGTAGATGATTTGGCGCAATCCCCTACTGCCATCTCAATGCTAGAACTCCTCCAGTCATACCCTTCATAATGAAAATCTCTACTAACTTATATGGGTGTTGTAGATCTTTAGACGATCATTTGATCTTCTTCGATGTTTACTAGTCAGAACATCCTCCCCTTCCTGCTTCTGTTTCCTTCCAAATCCCCGTCAAGATTCGAAATACCAATGTATCCCATTGTATTATTGATGAGGGGGAATCTACCCATGTGATGTCCACTTCGGTTTGGAAGAAACTCGGATCACCTGAGTTGGCCCCTTCCAATATCACACTCTGAGCATGGGATGGCCATTCTTCCAAGCCCATTGGCATGTTCCGCAATTGTCCTATTTCTCTTGCAGGTAAGACTATTTGTGTTGATGTAGAAGTCATTGATGCCCCCTTAGATTACAACATTCTATTGGGTTGTAGCTACGCCTATGCGATGTTTGCTATAGCATCTATAGTCCACTGCAAGATGTTCTTTCCTCATAACAGAAATATAGTCACTATTGACCATGTAATATTCCAAAAATTTAGCCTTCAGCTAAATGGAATATTATAGTTTGTTTTATGACTAGGTAGGTGAATAAGTGGGTAGGGAGGCCGATAAACCTCTTTGGAAGGAATAATAACACTCCTAATGTGAAAAGAGGAAGAATAAGTAGCTGGATTAAGCACCTTTGGGTGTGAATTGGAGGGAATAAATGTTGAATAGGTCAACTTTGACCAAGTCAACAATGCTATCATGGAGGAGGGCATTCATGATGAGACAATGCAGTTTTAGTGGAGGAAAACTTGCATGACCTTAGTCACAAGTATGGATGGGACCCAATGTGAGAAGGCTCACACACTATATATGGAGGGGATGACAACCATTGTTATTCATGTTTTAGATTATCATTTGATATTGGTCTGTTTAGACTTTGCATCCTTTTGCTGTTTAGCAGGGTTGTTGTGCTGTTTAGCACAAGGGTGTTCCTGATTGGGAATACCTACCTATTCCTCAGGGAAGGAGAGGTTATTTGGGCTAAATTTCCTCATTTTGACATTCTGGCTAAGCTACCTCCTTTAGCTACAGCACAATTTCTGTTTAGAGCTGGGTTGTGTTGCAGGGTGCAGCAAAGGAGGATCACATAGAGCCATTTCTGGGCCTGTTTTTCAATAGAGAGGTAGCCTATCCATTGAAGGATAAACAAGGAGGGCTCTTCGGCATAATTCTTCATCTTTGGCATCGGGCCAACCATCTACCATCGCTCACAGCAGTTACAAACGAGAACTGCATTATTTTAGAGGCAATTGCTGGGAGGGTTCATTGAGCTCCTCAGGAGGGTCTATTTCTGAATAGAGGGATCAACCTTCTATTGAGAAATACCATTGGAGGAGGACATCATCATTTCAAATTTTTCATAGCCTCATTTTATTTAGTTCTAGTGTGCAGTGACATATCAACCCCAGGGTTATTGTCACATTGTATATTTTATTGGTATTTCTAGCAATCTTTTCTGGGTTGGCTAGAAATCTTGTATTAGAACCCACATCTTCTTTTCTGGGCATTTATTTTGTATCTATAAACCATATTCCATCTATGTATTTTTACAACAAAAACTACAGTGATATAGACAATGCTGTCATTGCTTTTCGACATTCTATACAGTAGCTACAACTCTTGTGCTGATTGTTTTGATCATTGGAGGCTTGTTCTTATTGCTTGGGTGGCTTGACCCTCAAGATATTTTTGTATATTTTTACTGATATCTTAATAAAATTATTTCTGCATATTAATCCCTCTTATGACATGTTCAAATTTTTTTTGTTTTACATTATTATGTCTTGTATTGCTGCTATTTCCATTTGGGAATATTACAGTGGTATCAGAGCATAATCTTGGCTCAGCTTGTGCATTCAAGACATTATGCCATTAAGAGGAGAAGCTTCTCATAGGAAGGAGAATTTATATAGAAGAAACAAAAGCATGACTCCATTATTTGGCTCTCCAAGCTTCTTTTTCAAACTATGAAAAATATCAAGGAAGATATCAAGGAGATGAAAGGGGAGAGGTGTAGAAAGTTTCCAAGAGGGTTTGAAATTGAAGCAAGCCATAGATATTCACATGATGGGTGTGAGCATTCAGCCACACATGTAGATCCATAGTGCAGTTTATTTCCCACATTCACTGCAAGAGAAATGGAGGAATAACACGCTCCAAGGGAGGAGACCTTGAGTGAATATCTTCAGGAGTATGAGTCTCAATCTTGGAGATTCAAAGAGCAATTGGACTTCCAAGGGTTTTTCAAACTCACGGAAGACAGAAAATCCAACAACCCTGAAAAAAGCAAGAAAGGTAGAATCTTTCTATCTAACTTTGATGGATCAACAAAGTGCACAACCAAGGCTTGGGTGAAGGAGCTAGATTCCTATTTTCAGCTACACCAAGTCTCAGAAAAGGAGGCCATTAGAGTAGCAGCGCTACACCTTAAAGGTATGGCCCATGATTGGTGGTTTTATAGTTCTACTTCATTTCATCATGCAATTGTAAATACTTATGTAGGGTTCACTAAGAAATTAGTGAAAATATTTGATATTAAACACTATGAAACATCTTTTGTTGAACCCAAAAACTCAAAACCTTTTCATGAGTTGGAGAGAACTATTTTACCAACTACACTCCATACTTCTATTTAAGGGGATAAAAACATGCATAATACCTTAACAAGGGCAAGATCCCCACTTCTTGAAGAATCCTTTTCTATAGATGAAGACATGGAGATTCCTCCTTCAAGGGAAGCCCAAGATCTAGGGTCTCTCATTGATGATGAGGCATTCTCGAGTATTGATGAAGAGGATGAGAAAAGAAGAGCTAACAATATTGTACCATCAGGAGAAGATCCATCACCACATGGAGGTGGGAAGGGAGCCATTTCTTCCATTAGAGGAGCCCTTGTGCCTTTGTAGGGAGATCCAAATGATCTAGCATATGGGAACCAAAGCACAATTCCGGAGCAGCATGTATCAGTTTTTGTGGATTGTGAGACTTGGCAGATGGGAGGAGAAGAAGGAAAGAAGGGCTAGCATCAAGGGAAGGTGAGCATTCACCCTTATCTATTTAAGGAGGTTTCTTCATAGAAGAAGGAGACTTTATTGCGCAATGAAAGGAGGGACAAATCAGTCCACTCTATATACATTCTGCTTTAAATCTTTATGTCTCACTACATGGGGGCATTCCACCTAGGAGGCCACAAAATCTGGAGTTGGTGAGATACATATTTCCATTTGGTTCATCACTCTTAGATTCCAAAGGGGTGAATACCTTGGAGGGGTCTAGTACAACGTAGTGAGTTTGGGATAGACTTAAGGAGGAGGGATACACTCTCCCATTTTCAACATTACCCACTCTCACTACAGATTTTGCGCTGACAGAAGTTGTTGTAGTGATGGAGGATGTAACCACCATGGTGAAAGGGAGCTGCTGCATGGATTTGGAGAAATAGAGGGTACTTCCTTTGAGGAAGGAATCCTCCAGACATTGGAGTAGATGGAGGCCACTCATGCTTACATTGGCCAAGATCAAGAGGTTCTTTTTGGATGGTAGCTTCTCATGGGAGGCCAAATTCCAAAGGCCACCGCTTCTACTTGAGCATGAGAAACTGCATGATGGGCATGGAATCACTTTAGAGGATGACTTTGGCATGAGGGATGTCAAAGGAAAAGACAAAAATATGTGGGGAGATTCACATTTCAGATCTTTAGCGTTGTCTCTCAGGAGGATTGATCCATATTGGAGGTCTCAACCTTTGGTAGTGTACTCCAAGGATCTTGGTGCTTGCATAATTCTTGATGACCCGAAGGGATATGATAGATACATGGTGGATGATGGGGTCATTTATTATTATGGCAAGGTCTTCTTGACTAGAGTTTCTAAGCTCAAGGAGAAGTTGTTACATGCAACACATGTGGACTCTCTTTCCATGCACTTTGATGCATATCATTCCTTGATGGAGGAGTTCACTTGGGAGGGCATCCAACAGAATGTATATCAGAATATGGAGAGATGCATATCCTATATGATGATGGAGAGGTTGTCACAACCACTACCCTACTCATTGAGAGTGAGGGAGAAATTTCAGTTGAGCCATTTCAGCTCAATGACCAAGGTATAGGGTAGAGGATGCACATTTATTCCTTATGAATTATACTATTTTACTTTTTGTGAGCATCATATTGTAGTAAGGAGGATCATTCCTTCTTGTAATTTTATTGTGGTGTACTTGAGGCCATTTGCAGCATTGATTTTGGCCATTCTATTGGTGGTTTGTGGGAGAGGCCACATGATTCTTGGTGTGCACCATTGGCACCAAACTTTACTTCTATGATCTCATCTTGTAGGATGATTGTGGCAGCAAAAAAGTGGCTGAAAAGACACTTGTTATACTTTGTTTTGAGGTAGGCATGGGATGCACTGCGCTGGTCCCACAAGTGGGACTATGATCCACCTCCTAGTTGTCATATGGCAACTTGTTTTTATTTGTTTTTGCTTCCATATATTGATGATGTTCTTGTTCTTATGGGAAGATTTATTGGGAGGATGGCACAAGAGTTGGAGATGCGCATTGGGAGTATGATTCTCAATAATTCATATGTTGCATGTTTCAAGAGAAACAATGGGAAAACCATGATTTCCACACTACATCTCTTGTCTTCATGTGGTAGGAGCCATTTGGAGAAATTGAGTTCTTGGGAGAGGCACTTCCTGGATGGTGGGGTAACTTGGGTCATTCTTGGAGACCATGACATTCAGCCCAAGATTAGCAGCAGCCCCATACATATCATAAATGGAGAGAGAAAAAACATGAGTGGGAAAATATAATCTCTCCATACAATCCCAATACATTGCATGAACCGGGGGTTGAGGATTTCTTTGATGAAATACCTAAAATGGCTCATTTCATTTGGATGATAGTATGGGTATGGGAGTCTCTCATTGGGAATGAGATCCCCTATGTTAGTCATCACTCCTACCTTGAGGAGGCCATTGGATAGCAAGAAGGTTTCCACTTACACCTTCCACTTTCTCATGATGTGAGCCATGTGGGTTGCATACTTGGGAAGAACCATTGGAGGGCAGATTTATTGCAAATTATTTTGAGCAGTGGTGGGGAATATTGATGAGGAGGCCACAAGAAGAGGAAGGGAGGAATTTTTCTCCACATTTACATTTTCTCCAGTAAAAGAAACATTTTGGAGGGGAGGACTATAATATTCCAAAAATTTAGCCTTCAGCTAAATGGAATATTATAGTTTGTTTTATGACTAGGTAGGTGAATAAGTGGGTAGGGAGGCCCATAAACCTCTTTGGAAGGAATAATAACACTTCTAATGTGAAAGGAGGAAGAATAATTAGCTGGATTAAGCACCTTTGGGTGTGAATTGGATGGAATACATGTTGAATAGGTCAACTTTGACCAATTCAACAACATTGTCATGGAGGACGACATTCATGATGAGACATCGCAGTTTTAGTGGAGGAAAACTTGCATGAGCTTAGTGGAAAGTATGGATGGGACCCAATGTGAGAAGGCTCACACACTATATATGGAGGGGATGGCAGTCATTTTTATTCATGTTTTAGATTATCATTTGATATTGGTCTATTTATACTTTGCATCCTTTTGTTGTTCAGCAGGGTTGCTGTGCTGTTTAGCATAAGGGTGTCCCTGATTGGGAATCCCTACCTCTTCCTCAGGGAAGGAGAGGTTCTTTGGGCTGAATTTCCTCATTCTGGAATTCTGTCCAAGCTACCTCCTTCAGCTACAACGTAGTTTCTTTTTAGAGCTGGGTTGTGTTGCAGGGTGCAGCAAAGGAGGATCACATAGAGCCATTTTTGGGCTTGTTTTTTAGTGGAGAGGTAGCTTATCCATTGGAGGATCAAAAAGGAGGGATCCTAGGAATATTTATTCATATTTGGCATAAAGAAAACCATCTACCATCCCTCACAATGCAGTTACAAAATAGAACTACGTTATTTTTAGAGTCAATTGCTGGGAGGGTTCATTGAGCTCATCAAGAGGGTCTATTTCTGAATAGAGGGATCAACCTTCTATTGAGAAATACCATTGGAGGAGGAAATCATCATTTAAGATATGGCATAGCCTCATTTTATTCATTTCTAGTGTGCAGTGACATATCAACCCCAGGGTTATTGTCACAATGTATATTTTGTTGGTATTTCTAGCAATCTTTTCTGGGTTGGCTAGAAATATTGTATTAGAGCCATAACATTCTTTCCTGGGAATTTATTTTGTATCTATCATCCATATTACATTTATGTATGTTTACAAAAACATCTACAATGATATAGACAATGTTGTCACTGCTTTCTGACATTCTATACAGTAGCAGCAACTCATGTGCTAATTGTTCTAATCATTGGAGGCTTGTTTTTATCGCTTGGGTGGCTTGACCCTCAAGATATTTTTGTATATTGTTGCTGATATCTTAATAAAATGATGGCTGAATATTTTTCCCTCTTATGACATGTTCATAATTGTTGTGTTTTACATTATTATGTATTGTATTGCTACTATTTCCATTTGGGAATATTACAGACCAGTTGACATATTACGAACCGAAGTCTCAGAGTACATGCCTGCACTGTCACCTATAGGGAAAGGCTGCCCTAGTTTTGGCCACTAAGTATCATTGTCCCACATGAGCATTTGAGTCTTGGGATTCTTGGTAATTCAGCTAACAGTACCAAGTATCAGCGAAGTTAGGTAGCCTTGACTGATACCTGTCCGCACTGCTCCTAAGCCTAACCCCCTCTGAAACGGGTCTCTGCCGCAGTCGGGTTTTATTTTCCGTGGCTGATAGGTGGATTTAAAGTTCCCTGAATAGTCAAATTCTATGTTTCAAGATGAAGAATGATTAAGGCAACTTATTGGATGCCTACCCGCTTAATCCTAACTTAAGCTATAAATTCTTTTGTGGCCCTTGTGGGGAGAATTTAGTGAGTTTTGTTAAGTTAATTTTAGGTGTCTTTTCTTTGCTTAGTGTGTGGATGTGTGTGAGAAAAAAGTGGACAAGCACATATTTTGAATGTGTGGATATGTGATGATCCTTTTCAAAATCCCCTATTAAACTATGTTGTATTGTTTCTTGCTCAAAAGAAAAATATGTGTGGATATGGGTCGCTTTCTATTTTTCCTAGTTAATCTATGTGATCAACTAAAGGGATATGGTGAGTTGTGAATAGAGAGTGTTCATATGCTTGCCTAGGATCACCAAAGGGTGAAAAGGTAGCAAAGATTACTTGCTCTTCTATCGACAATTCGATCCTGGTCCCGAAATCCTAGTTCAAAAATTGAACTAAACTAATAACTTTTACACTAGGAAAGAGAAACTAGATAAGCATGTGTGGACTTGGGCCACTTGGTTTGGCTAATTATCTAGGTGTGTTGGTACCTAAATTTGCAAATTTTTTTTTTTTTTATATTTATTTTTAGAATGCAAGTTAATTCCCCCCTACTTAAACTATGTGTGAACTTTGCAAAAATCAACTTGAAATAAAACTGACACTAATCCTACAAAAAGCAGCTAAGAGTGAGATTTAGCAAGCTACGGGGTACCTCAACCAGTGTTGTTAGATGTATTATGGGCTTCCAAGAACTTTAAAAGCAGGAAAAGATATAAATGTGGGAGAATTTTCTCATTTTGTCTTTTGTATGCAAAAGGTTGCAATAGGTGCGATGTCTGCATGTGGGTCATCTCTGAACACGCGTCTGTGGGAGGAAAAAGTGCACAAATTCCTGCAAAAGTAATTTTTGGAGTTGTTCTGCTTCAGTCTGTCACTTGGGATGAACTAGGGACTGTTAGGCGGATAAATCGTTCTTGTAGACAAGAAGGATACCCCTAGTATCACAAGGATAGCTAGAAACAAACAAGACAAATGTAAACTACTTTCTCTAGATTATGTATGATTTATAATTTTCTATGATGAAGAAAGGATATACCTGTGATCCAATGCTAGTTTCATTCTTATTTTTGTCGCTCCAAAGAATTTACCTCTTAAGACCTGCAATCAAAGACATGGAAGAGAATCAAAAGCACTTGCACAATATAATAATTCATAAATCATAAATCTATCTTAAGGATCAAGGAATTTAAGAAATAAGTCATTCAAGTAAACACATAAACAAATTATTGAGAAAATAGGATCCATTTGTATTATCTTTAAATAAAAGAAGGAGTCTTACAACCACGTTCACCTTGATGTCGTACAGGTCCTTCCGGGGTCCGGAACAAGCATTTTCCTTTGGTCTAACAAGCCCTTCCACTCTTTGAACCAGCCTAAATATGAGTGTGTAATCATTCTCGCATGGATAATGGCTAGCAAAAAGAGTATGTTTCCTCAACAATTCTCTTCTCTAATGTATATGAAGTACAAAGAAAGTAATTTTTTACATATCAGTAGCTACCCTTAAGACTGAACCATGGCTTCAATTTATAGTAGAAGGGAAGTGGTTTCAGTTCCAAAAAAGAAGGGATAATTCCTCTCATAAGGGGATTAAGCTCCAAATACAAAGGGATAGGCTCTTTTAATGAAGGGATAAAGGTTCATGAATGGAGGGAGTGAAGCTTCGACCAGATAACACCTTCTAGAAGCTTCCAGTTGGGAGAATATTCGACCAGCTGGGCTTCTAAAACTTACTTTTTCTTCCATTTTACCTTTTACGGGGGTCCGCAGTTTTAATACACAAAACGTGTGGTAGGTACCGCAGTTTTTCTTTATAAAAGGTGTAGTACTGTAGGTAATGGCTAGGAAAATTGTGGAACTAGGGTTTTTATGATTTTTATGAGCTTTCCTCCAAATCCAAGACTTGGTTTAGGAAATTTAGGGTTTTAGACCTCTAAGGGAGCATTATATAGGTATTGATGAACCCATATAGACAGTAAAATGTCATGGTGATAAAATAATGTGTAACATATTTCCCCCTAAAGCGTGAAATCTGAGATAATTCGAAGAGTGAAGTGCTTTATCATTCCGAGGATCGGCTCGTGAACACACCAGTTGAGACCTGTAAAAACATTCAATGCACACACACACACACACACACACACATATCATCGCTGAGGTAGGTATTCCCATACTCAGATCAAAACTAACTAAAATGTTATGATATAGAAATGATTATAATATTACATCAATAGTAGAAACATTATGGACGCAACCATCTGTTATGAATAGTCTATTGCATAGTGAATAATAAAACTCCTCGCAGCCTAGATGGTGGAAACTAGATCCAGGGTCTTGATTTCTGCTACCCGAACTAGTATGATTCTATCCATGCGATTGATTGTGTCAAAGTAGAACATGGTAGAAACCACTTGATTACCAGTCAATGATGTGAACTGTTAAAAAGTGTGAGAGAAATCACCAATAATGAAAATGGCTTTCAAAGTACTCAGTACAATCCATGAAGTGTGAATAAATGTTTTTAAGTCGAACACTTCACGAAATCATTCTCTCAAAGGTCAATGATGCAACCTATTGTCGAAGGCGAGAAACTTGCTATTAGGGCATGCAGATTCCAAGGTACTGCTAGGATTCTAGATCAAATTCCTAGATGTTGAGCTGTCATCGATAGAAAGTGACCTGTCATAGGAAAGCCCACGACACGAAACCATTAGATAAAGTTTTGTAGAAATATTTTTCAAGGACTGACTCAGGGATGGTCAACGCGAATGGAGACAAATGTTTGAAATGAATGGTTTATTTGAACTGTCCTCTTGAACACATAATGGCACTGTAGATGGTTTGGTAACAATTGACCTAAGCTAATACCCAGAAACCGACTGAAGACTTTCAATGTGGTTTGATTAACTGATAGGCAAAGGATTTCCCAACCCAAGTAGAAGTGTGAAAAAAGGTGTTGTGTTCAAGAGTGGTATACTGCTTTTAATCAAAGTGTGACAACTGGATCCATTTTCTCTCATTTTCCCCCACCATTTCTGGCAAGTGCCTCTTTATTTTTGACAAGCTTGAGGAGGATAACATTTTCTTGTTATATAAGCTCATCCTTCGGATGAGTCCAACTTAGTATAAAATCAAACCCTAAGAAGGAATGGTTCATTCTTGTTTGTAATCGACAGGTCCTTTACTGTTAAATTTTAACGAGTCCAGTATAGGAGAAACTCAGTGTTTTTCAATTTTAGAGTGTCAAAAGAAAAACTTAAGAAAACTCCGTGCGTGTAATTTTTTGTAAATTTAGTCTCTCAAGCCCGAAAAAGGATAAAATAATACAAGAGAGAACTCTATTGACCATGATTAGTCAACGTATACCTTTTTCGTAAATATTCCATTTCAGTTTGGAAAATGGGTAAACTTATACTGAAAGGACGATTGTTCATTTCCTTTAACGAGTTCGAATAGTCAAGTACTTGACAATATTTTCATGATGATGAACCACACTGGTTAGTTTGAAACACGTCGACAATGTTCATTTGTATGTGATTATTACTTAAAAAATTCTTCATAATTTTACGATGGATCACATAAGCCAAAATTCTATAAATCTTTTCATGTTTAGAGAGTCTGAAATGGGCTTAAAAGAGAACTCCAAGATTTCGCTTTTTCGTAATTTTCAAGAGCCCCAAAAAGTGATAAAAGTATACTTATCATTTTTTCTTTTTCATAAGTTTTAATGAGTTCGAAAAAGGGATAAAAATTTACTCATATGACCAACTTTCAATTTAAGTTACGAGCAGGAAAAGATGGAAAGAACTCAACATTTTCATGTGTTTTACGAGAATGAAAGATAGCAAAATAATCTTGGGATTTTCATGAGTATAACAAGTCTTGAAAATAATAACCAAAATGGACTCGAGATAGGTTTCACTTTTATACAAGCTTGAAACAAAGTAAAAATCATGCTTAATAATGGTTTGTTCCATTTTTACAGAAGCTTGAAACAAAGGAAAAATCATGCTTGAAAGTGGTTTCATTTTTACAGAAGCTTGAAACATAGGAAAACTGTGCTTGAGAATGGGTTTGTTTCATTTTTACACAAGATTGAAACAAAGGAAAAATCATGCTTGAGATAAGTTTGAATGCCCCCCAAGCGTAACTTGCTAGAGCACATGCCCCACAAGTTTCATTGCATTCAACTAAGCAGACTACTAGTTACTAATAGCTGGATGGAATGAAGGTGCATTTACGAGATCAAATGAAGGACTCAACTTTGACTAGGAGAGGATTTGTTTCATTTTTTAATGAGATTGACACAGGAAAATAACTATGCTCATCAGGGACCAGTTTCATTTTTTAACGAGGTTGACACAGTAATAGGATAATTCCTCAAAAGGGATTGTTTCATTTTTTAACGAGGTTGACACAGTAAAAGGAACTATCCTCATAGACATCTTTCATTTTTTAACGAGGTTGACACAGTAAAATGAACTCTCCTCATTACCCACTAATTCATTTTTTAACGAGGTTTACATAGTAAAAGGATCTTTCCTCTTGGTATCTATTTCATTTTTTAACGATATTGACATAATAGAAGAACCATCCTCATGGAATCTATCAATATACTCTCTACAATCTACCTACATAATCTACTGATTCATTTTTTAATGAGGTTGACACAGGAAAATAATTTTCCTCATGGGTCTGTTTCATTTTTTAACGAGGTTGACACAGTAAAAGAACTGTCCTCATATCTACTCTCTACAATATACCTACATAACCTACTGATTCATTTTTTAATGAATTTGACACAGGAAAAGAACTATCCTCATGGGTCTGTTTCATTTTTTAACAAGGTTGACATAGTAAAAGAACTGTCCTCATATAAAACATGTTTCATTTTTTAATGAGGTTGACATAGGAAAAGAACTGTCCTCATGGATTTGTTTCATTTTTTAACGAGGTTGACACAGTAAAAGAACTGTCCTCATCTAAAACATGTTTCATTTTTTAATGAGGTTGACACAGGAAAAGAACTATCCTCATGGGTATGTTTCATTTTTAACGAGGTTGATACAGTAAAAGAACTTTTCTCATCTAAGACATGTTTCATTTTTTAACGAGGTTGACACAGTAAAAATAACTTTCCTCTTTAATCATTGATTCATTTTTTAACGAGGTTGACATAGTAAAAGGAACTTTCCTCTTTAACCACTGATTCATTTTTTAACGAGGTTGACACAGTAAAAGGAACTTTCCTCTTTAACCACTGATTCATTTTTTAACTAGGTTGACACAATAAAAGGAACTTTCCTCTTTAACCACTAGTTCATTTTTTAACGAGGTTGACATAGTAAAAGGAAATTTCCTCTTTAACCACTGATTCATTTTTTAACGAGGTTGACACAGTAAAAGGAACTTTCCTCTTGGTGACCTTGTCATGGCTTCTAACTGGAAGAATGAAATGTGAGGGGACACTCCTCGATCATGTCATCCAAAAGGTCTTCATCAGATGGAAGAACAATTATCTGAAGGAACACATGTCACGGGACTAAAAAGGGATAGGAACATCACATTAAAATAATCCCATAGATTTTTCCATGTCAATTACCGGATCTAAGTCAAAGGAAGTCGAGAAAACAATGAAAGGCTTTCTTGCATTGGTATATGAAAACATGGGACTGGTTGCCACATAATTAACCCGTGGCGGGGTACATACCACTTTTGTATAAAGGACATTTAGGGGTTTCAGATTATTGGTAGTCGAATCAAGACTAATGAATGAAAGTTGGTCTATAGTCACAATGTTCCATTGTGAGGGAAAGACATCACGCGAAAGAGTGTTGATACGATAGATTTCATTGCATAGGCATAGTCTCGCCCAAGGAGTAAATTGAAATCCAAGGGGCCTTGAACTACCATAAGATCCATACAGACAGTTTTACCTTCCAAGGTAATAGGAAACTTAGGAAGGATCCCTAAAGGTTCACTAATGGTTCTGTTAAAAGCTGACAGATTCTGCGTAATAGGCACAAGCTGAGGGGAACCCAAAGCTTGCCAAGCAGTTGAGGATAAAATACTAACAGAAGCACCTTCATCTATATGTGTGCAGCGTACATTATTACCACAAGCCTTCACAATGATTTTTAAAGGGATGGAGGAAGGAATACGAGGTTTTTTCAGTCTATTCCAATCAAAGGAAAATACCTCTGTACTTGGAGGGGGTTCTGTAGAAACAGGTGAAATTCCCCCTGGTGTAGAAGAATTTGATGTAACAAGAAGAACTTGAGTGGTATGAAGTTCACTCTCTACAGGGAGAATGGGATCGATTGAATGTGAAATTGATTCGACCACTTGATCAACTAATGGATCATCAACCTGAGTGATATCAATTTCACTCTCTAATGGAAGAGTGGAATTGACTGTACTTGGAATTAGATCAATCACTCCATCAGTTGATGGTAGGTTGGGAGAAAGTTGACAGTAACCAGTTGGAAGTTTTTTCTATGGAATGGTAAGGTTTTACAACAATTTTGAGGCTTCATCCATGAGAGGGAAAATGTGAGTTTGATGACTCCCTTTGCATAACCTACAAGGAAACCTAACTTTACCCTTTTTCCCAGGAACCTAACTATCACTGGTTGATGGATCAATGGTAAGTTGATGGGATTTTTCTGACCATACTTCCAAGACATTAGGAATACCGGGACAATTGATAAGGAAGTGGCCACCCTTACAAATCTTGCCACGGAAATTTGGGTTTACGATGCATGTTGGAGGTTTCCTCAACACTGCTAACACTTATAGCCATGTGTTCGACAGTGAAAAAGGTATGAAATTACTATGTATCTTCTCATTCTTTTACTATATACATACTCCTTTTTACCTTAGAAAGGTAATTTATTATAAGAATTATGATAGAATTGGAAAGGTTTATGTTTATTGTAAAAAGATGACTAAATATTGTTTTTTGTTGACAAAATCCGGAATTGGATGAAGTGGACAGTTGTACCAAAGGCGAAGCTAAGATGAATGCAACTACTGTTCCTCTAGTGTTAAACCACATCTAGCCAAAGACTAGGAGATCCGAACGAATTGCTAAGAAAAGGCAGGGGACAACTTGGCTTTGGTCAAATTAAACAAGATGATAACTAAACGAAGGGAAGCGAATCCCTCAGGATCCTTCGATTCTGAGGGATCATTGTTCAAACTCGGCTTATTCCTTGTCTTGTCCATCAGGGTCTAATATATAAATAAATGTCCTTTAGTGATCAAAGGATTCGGAAAAGTTCTTATATTCAAACATTTCCTTTGTAATATTATGTTTATTGACTCTCGGCTTTGAGAGAACAGTCTCTGTAATACTTTATGTTCGATTAATATCAAACACGTGTTTCATTTCATCTCCTAAGTTCTGAAGTAGCCCAGCAGTATTTCACTGGTGCTAAGGGCCCGACTTGTTACACTAAAAAATGTCACCCTAACATTCTGCTGACTGTATGAGCTCATTGACACTCATACTTACCTCCTCTGTAAGTCTTACAACCTTTACTCATGCCAAGCCTCAGAACTGGAAGAAAAACCCTAAAAATCTCTAAAACTCAGGGTATGCAGGTAACATGACACCTTCTTGCGTTTTTAGCTAGGGTACGCAGGTAATGTGAAGAGAAACTGCATTCTAGAACGCAATTTTCCAGTGTTATGCCTGCGGACTTCCTGTAAAGTAAAAAAAACGCGAAATCAAAGTGAAAAAGTTGATTTTTGGTCAATTATGGAAGGTTCTAGATGAGATTTTTTGGGGATGAGTACGCTTTAGTAAGGTGCATGTATCCCACACCTTAAGGAACTAATCCCTTGATGTGAGGAGCCTATCCCTTTGAAGGAGGATTCTATCCCTTTAAAGGTGGAATCCTAACCTCCTCATCTGCTCTATAAAAGGAGGCATTGGGTAGTCTCAAGGGGTTAACAAAAGTTTTAAGAAGTTAACTATTGGAGGATTGAGGAGTTGAAGCTTTAGAATATTTGAGTTGAAGTGCTGTTGAGATTTAGACTTCTTTCTGCTGAGCTTTTGAGAGGAAAGATCACATACCTCTTTGTGCTCCTGGAGGAAGAGTGCAAGATTTATCAAAGTAGAGGAGACTCCTGCTTCGGACCCCGGAAAGGCCTTTCGAACATCAAGGCTAAGGTTGTAAGGTTCTTCTGTATATTTTAAGATTAATACAATCAAGTTCTGTTTTTCTCAATAAATTGTCATTCGATTGTTTATTTCAATAACCTGTCGTTTGATCATTTATTTCATAGATTCCTTGATCACTATGATAGGTATGTTTTATGATTATTTGTTATACAGGTGCTATTGATATTTTCTTGTTTGTGATTGTAGATCAATGAAAGATGATACTTTCTTGCGACAAAAGAGCTCTTGTTGCGACGAAGGATTATTGATGCGATGGAAGCACTACGACCACAAATAAGCATTTGGATCTAAGGTAGGATCGACACCTTCATAGCATTTATTTGTAAAACGAATATATCTAGAGAAAGACAAACTTAGTTGTTCGTTTGTTGCTAGATTGTCTTCTGACACTAGGGAGATCGGTCTTGTCTGCAAGAACGATTTATCTGGCCAACACGACTCTAGTGGAATTACCTTGCTATTTGTATTCTTAATATTTGCTTACTGTTGTGTGGAGTTTTGTTTAACGTTTATTTCGATTACATAGTTGATTGACTGCTGTTAGATTGAATATAGATCATTAACGAATTGCATTGCCACTTTATCATTTGTAAGAAGTATATTCGTTGTTTATTTACCTTGCTATCGTTATAAAGCTTTGTTTTTCTATATTCAATTCTAGTTGTTGTTCTATTGGTTTATGATTTGTTATAATTGATTTGTTGTGTAGTATTGGCTGTCGACAGGATTGGAGTTTGGAGATTAGTTGCTTGATTGTGTTAAAATTATAATTGTTGTTCAATTCATGTTGCTGTTCCATTTCTGTTTATTGTTCATTTCAGATTCATAGCTTCAGATTAGTAGATAGATTGGTTACAGTTGCTACAAATTCATAGGAATTATGAGTTTATGTTCCTTTCTAGCCTTTAAAGTTCCTTTCAGTTATTTTCATTAGCAAGCAGTTTGAGTTTGATTTCATTTCCATTGCTTTAAGAACAAGACCACCAATTGTAGAGGACATTGGTTACTGCTTCCAAGTTCCCAGATTGGTTATCTTGCCTCAGTGTGATTTTAGTTGCATCGATTTCTAAGGGAAAGAGTTACTGCTACTGTATCCCTGATCGATGGTTTGCAGGTTGATGTAGTTAATATTTTAGAACATTTCCATTTATGTTACTGTAATTAGATTTCTTTATAAGCATTCATTTGCTCTTTTATTCAACATTCTGTACTACATCTTCATAGCATTACTCTTAGTTAATTTTAGCCTCAGATAGAGTACACTCTTGAATTAAAAAGTCACTCCCGGATTGATAATTAATGTAAGCTAATTAGGTGTTCAAAAGATACCTTTTTATGACTCAACATTTTGGTGTCGTTGCCGGGGAGAGTGTATGCCATTTAAAAGGAGTGATGCACATCTGATTTTATTCTGCTCCCGAAGAATTGGGTATTAAGGACGGAAGGTAAGAACCTGCGCATTGGGCAAGAAACACACTTGCTCACAGCCCGCTTCACAGCAGAAGTAGGTAAGCTTCTTTCTTTAGGTAGGAATGAAGGTTTGTTTTCTTGAATGAATAGACCAACTAAACAAAAAAAAATTCCTCCTAAAATTGAAAAACCTAAGGGACTAGTGACCCTTGGGCGAACAAATTTTATTGACGAAATCCTTAAAAGAACTGAATCTCAGCCATCAGTAGGATTTAGAAAATCTATCTCTAGATAACCTACTAGTTCCCTTCAGGCTACAGAGTCACCATTTGAAGTCTTTGCTGAGATACATATTCAAACAGAGGGAATTGAGCAAGATTCCCAAGAAATTGAGAATCCCTGCATAATTTCCCCTCAAGAAGGGAACTCGAGTAATCTCCAAGAAGGAGAAGGGGAAACAGGAGAAACAGGAGACCCAAAATTTCATATTGAAATAGCCCAAACAATAAGCAGTCTAGATAAGGGAAGTGATGTTAAAATTATTCAAAACCAAGGTCCTGAATCATCTCAAATAGTAGGTCAAAAAGGAATACTCGTTATTCCAGACAAGGGGAGTGTTTTCAAAGCCATTCCTGTCCCTGCTAGTCATCCTAGAAATTCCTTGGAGATCCCAGAAGGATATTGGCACATTTTTTACCAAATGGCCCAGAACCAAAATCAAAACCAGCAGACACCCCAACAAACCTCTACGCTGCAATATCCTATAGTAGACACTATAGTCAATGCGCCTATGAAGGCCATTCCCCTTCAACATATTTCCACATTTCATGGCTTAACATCAAAAGATCCAGATGCGTTTTTTTTTTTTTTTAATTTGATGTGTTATGCAGGGGATATGATTATACCACCGATCCCCAAAAACTAAAACTATTCCCTTCAACATTAAAAGGGGCAGCCTTACGATGGTTTATGGGATTAGGTGGGGGTGTCATAACTGATTGGGATCAGATGAAAGTTGCATTTTTAAAGAAGTATCAAGATTATTGTAGGTCTTGGGAACTAAAAGATGAAATATTCCAAATGACAGCAAAACCAAATGAAACCTTGGAAGAATATGTGGAACAGTTTCAATACAATCTTCAGAGATCTCCTTATGCATCCCTACCCTTACCTGATAATGTGTTGAAAACTACATTAATTAGGGGAATGAAATATCAATGGGTTGAAACATTGAATATTATAGGAAAAGGTGACATATATCAGGAAAGTTATGTTAACATCATTTACTTGTGTATCAGGAGTTCGAGGGGAAATACAAGGCTAAAATCAGCAGAACGTGATATGATTACAAGAGAAAATAAGACCTCTAATGAGGGTGTGAATCATGTAGAGATTGGAAATCTGCTAGAATATTTTAAGACAGACATCCTTGGGACTCTAACAACGCAGTTCGACATTATGAAAGCCAAACAAAAGCAAGCAGAAGCAGAGAAAAATTTGGCAATATTTTATCCCAGATGCAGGAAGAAACATAGCCACAAAGAATGCCCATTGGATGTAATCAAAGTCTACGCCATTTGCATGAAATATCACCCTACAGAAGGATGTCCCTCACTTCCTGGCCTAAAATTAGTTTATAAGGAGGCAGAAGAAGAATCAGAAGTGGTATGTCTGCTTAATCAGCGCCGACAATGGCAGCCACGATAATCAGGTATGCCAACTAATCCATTTTCTTCTTTTTCAGCCTCCTCAATACAATGCTCAACAATATAGTGGAATGTGGCAAAATCAACCACCTTTCCCCAATTGGTCACAACAGTCATTCCCTACAACACCTTGGCCAAATCAAACAAATCAAAATAATTGGCCTAGTTTTCCTATCTGCCCACCGTTTTGGCAAAATAATAATTATCCAACACAATGGTCCCCCTCTACTTCCCAGAGTCAGGCTTGGCATTCAAATTGGAAAATACCTACAAATCAGCTAGCTGGAACAATCCCTCTCTCTCAACCTACACTGCCAGCTCCCTATACAAACCCCCAGACCAACTTAAGACCACAACTCCTAGCCCAACCCAACCTAAACCCAAACAATAGGCCAGTTCAGTCTGTCCAAATAATGGAAACCCCAGAATTAAAAACTAAATTGAGGGAGTGCAATGACCTTCAATTAAGGTCTGGGCGCATAGTAGAAACAGAGAGAAATAATGATGTTCATATTGAAGATTCGTTACTTGTAGAATAAACATTACCGAAAGAGAAGGAGGTTCAACAACAAAATCAACAACAAGTAACAACTTCGTGTCCACCATTCCTAGAACGATTAATCATACCGTGCCCATTAGAACATCCTAATTTTGATCTTCTGGGAGAATTAAAAAATCTATGTATAAAAATCCCTCTCCTCCAAGCTATCCAAGATATTCCTATATGTACAAAAACCATTAAGGAATTATGCATAAAAAAGCTAAAGAGAATAACAACCACCAATCCAACTGTCCAAATATTCAGTACTTTATCTGACTTATTATCAGGAATGGAAACACCCGTAAAATATGAAGACCCAAGAAATCCTATAGTGACAGTACAAATCCATGGGAAATTGTTTCCAAATGCCTTAGTTGATTTGGGAGCAGCAATCAATATCCTAACAACCACCACTTGTCAAAAACTTGGCATTACATCGCTAGAACCAACAACAACCTTATTGTAATTGGTTGACCGATCAGTAGTCAAACTAGAAGGTACACTACAAGATGTAATGGTATTTGTAGATTCCTGGGAATACCCTACTGACTTCCTGGTTATCAATCCAAAGAATCGACTGGAAGGACACCCGTTAATCTAAGGTAGACCTTGGTTAGCAACTGCCGACGCTTAGATTGGATGTCGATAAGGAAACATGACAATAACAAGGGGAAACCATGTCAAGAATTTAGCTTTATATCCCCCAGCCCAACCAAGTCTATCAATAATCAAAACAAGAAAACAACCTCTATCATATCTTATGGAAAATATGAAATCACCTCTAACTTTAGAAAATGCTCTTGATTTTAAAGATCAAACAGAGGATGATATCATTAATAGTTTTATTAATAAACCACAAATAAGATCCCATATGCAATGTCACATGATCAAGGCAGCATTTGATAATAAAGAAGAAGAAGATCCTTTGAAAGACATTCCTGATAAAGTAATACCCACTACTTCTGTGTACAATAGCAAGATTGTAGAAATTGAGCCGGGAAAAACTTTAAACATTAACAAAAATATGACTGCTGAACAAGAAGAGAAGCTGGTCCAATTATTGCGAAAATACAAAGCAGCCTTTGCATGGGATTACCCCGATATGAAAGGAATTGACCCTCAATTGTGTACACACCACATCTATATTGAAAAATATGCAAGACCCATTCACCAACCCCAAAGAAGACTAAACCCTCACCTCAAATATATTGTGAAAGCTGAATTACAAAAACTATTGGATGTTAATTTCATCTATCCAATATCTGATAGCAAGTGGGTCTCTCCATTAGTAGTGGTACCAAAAAAGAACAGAAAGTGGAGAATATGTGTAGATTATCGTGAACTTAACAAGGAAACACGGAAAGACCACTTTCCCCTTCCTTTCATTGACCAGGTATTAGACACATTGGCAGGAAAAAAATTATTTTCTTTTCTCGATGGCTTCAGTGGGTACAATCAAATCTAGATTGCCCCTGAAGACCAAGACAAAACCACTTTTACCTGTCCATGGGGGACATTTTCCTACCGAGTCTTACCTTTTGGCCTATGCAATGCCCCTGCTACATTCCAAAGGGCCATTCTCAGCATCTTTGCAAACTTAATAAATGAAGGTCTTGAAGTATATATGAATGAATTCACACCTTATGGGGATGATTTTGAGCCTACATTAGAAAATTTAGAAAAGGTGTTGCAAAGATGTATTGACACTAGGCTTTGTTTAAGCCATGAAAAGGGTCATATGATGATGACCAAAGGAGTTATCTTAGGGAATTATATTTTAGCAGCTGGAATTCAAGTGGACCCAGCTAAAATTCAAATAATCTTTTTAATACCCACACCCACCACACAAACAGAAGTACGTAGCTTTCTTGGATTTTCTGGTTACTATAGAAGATTTATAGAACATTATTCTCTTATAGCTGCACCTTTATATGCAATAACTTGAAATGTTGATTTCATTTGGACAGATAAATGTGATAATGCCTTCAATGATCTGAAAAATCTTGTTTCAACAGCCCCAGTGCTGAGGGGCCCAAATTGGAATTTGCCATTCCAAATTTCATCTGATGCCTCAGACACAGAAATTGGAGCAGTACTTGGGCAAGAGGAAGACAAGAAGCCATATGCAATCTATTACATTAGAAAAAATATACTCTCTACTGAATTAAATTATACTATGTCTGAGAAGGAATTTTTAGCTGTAGTACATGCTATAAATAAGTTTAGACATTATATAACTGGGTATCCTGTAGTACTATATACTGATCACTCTGCCATTAAATTTTTAGAAAATAAACCTGTTACAAATGGAAGAGTGACAAGATGGTTGATTTAATTGCAGGAATTCGACATTACAATCAGAGATCGACCTAGAAAAGAGAACCCTGTAGCTGACTTTCTATCAAGAATGCCAAAGCCAACAGATACAAAAGCAGTTGAAGATCACTTCCCAAATGAACATCTATTCGTTGTTATTGTTAGAACACCGTGGTATGCTGATATAGAAAATTATTTTGCAATAGGTAAATTACCTAAAAATCTATCCATTAACGAACGAAAACAGATAATACAGCGTAGTACCCGATTCTCTTGGATTGGAGGCTACCTATTTCACACAGGGGCAGATATGAAAATAAGAAGATGTGTCTGGGAGGATGAGGTATTTGATATTTTGAAAGCATGCCATGATGGGCAATGTGGCATAAATTTTGCAGATCGTAGAACTACCCATAAGGTTTTACAAACAAGCTATTATTGGCCTAACATCTTTAAAGATGCCAAAAAGTTTGTGCAGGCCTGTGATAGCTGCCAAAGGGCAGGTCGCCCTGGGCAGTGTGATGAAATGCCTTTGAACCCTCAACTAGTGATTGAACCATTTGAATGCTGGGTGCTTGATTTTGTTGGCCCTATTAGCCCTCCCTCAAACCAAAAAACATACATCCTAGTTGCAACTGAGTATGTCACTAAGTGGGTCGAAGCAGAGGCACTTTCAAAATCTACAGAGGACTCTGTAATATAGTTTCTTTTCAAAATATTTGTGCGATATGGCCTCCCAAGGGATATAATCACAGATGGAGGACCACAATTTGTGGGTAATAAACTAGTTGAAGCACTACAAAACTATGACATTCAACACAAGATTACAACCCCATACCACCCACAGGCCAATGGCCAAGTAGAGAGCACGAAAAAAGTGATTGAATCTATATTGACAAAAACTGTTGCCTCACACAGACGAGATTGGGCCTACAGATTTCCAGAAGAATTGTGGGCAGGTCGAACAATGTGGAGACCCACTACGAGATATTCACCATACCAATTTGTATTTGGAAAAGAACCCATCTTTCCAATAGAATTTGAAATTCAGACATTAAGAACAGCTCAAAAGGTGGGTCTAGATCTAAATGAAGCCCAGGCCAAAAGACTACAACAAATTAATGAATTAATTGAAATTAGGCTCTCTTCTCTTCAGCACACATCATTAATTCAACAACAGAGAGAAAAATGGCATGACTCCCTTATCAAAGAAAAGATCTTCCACGAAGGAGACTGGGCACTCCTATATGATTCTAGGTTTCAAAATTTTCTAGGGAAACTCCAGACACGATGGCTCGGACCCTATGAAATACAAAGAGTGCATGACAATGGCACTATTACATTAGCCACCATTGATGGATCTATACATTCCTTTAAGGTAAACGATCATCGAGTCGATTGTATCATAAACCGCTTACCCGGGAATCCTTTTACCAACAATTATGGGAAGATTCTACCATGGAAATTATGGCTGAAGGGGATAACTCCCCCTCGACACCCGTTTATTAAATCATTTCTCCTTTTTAATTTTTTTTACATAAATATTTTTTATTTATTTGGATTACTTGTTTTAGGGAATTCGTTTTTTTTCAAATCTCTATTTATTTCAGTTTTCATTGTTTGTTTCATGGAATTTTGTTTTTTTTCAAAAAACTCTGTTTATTTCACTTATTTTGAGTTTTTTTGTTCCTTTCTAAAGGAAAAACACCTATGTTGTTCCTTTCGAAAGGAACTATAGTTCTGCAGAGTGTTTTTGCTGTTCCTTTCAGAAGGAACAACAGTTCTGCGGATTGTTTCTGTTGTTCTTTTTAAAGAAACAACACCTTTTGAGTGGATTGTTTTTTTTTTTTTAGATTAGCCTTTTGAGAATTTATGATGACTCTTCTAAAGCCAAACATATTATTCATATACAATCATACAAATTAAAGCTTACTGTAATCAACAAATCAAAAGAAATCATCATTTTTAAGAAAATTGTTTAGTAATGATAAGAAAATAGGAAAAAGGGACATAATCAATAACATAATTTTGTTGTTTTACTACCACTGAATTAATCTAATCAATTATCCTTATCATGATTGGTTCTTTCCCATATGTTATAAATTTATTTGATTTTTATTTATGGAGTATGAATAAGGGCATATTATATTCTATTGAGACGTTCAGACTTCTTCCACCATCCCTACTCTTAAGGAGTGTTGAGCCATCCTTTATGAATAACTAGGAAAGTGCTATATGAAAAAGAAAAATATTTATATGTTCCACTAATAATTTTATGATTTGGAAAATGGAGGATAGGGGGTCTCATCGAGAGCCAGCCTACCATGATCATAAGGAAGTCAGTGAAGTGGCATTCCCATCATGGCCACCAAACCAGGGATATGGTCCAATGGACAATTGAAAAAAATTAAAGAAGTCCTTGGAACAGGAGGTCTCATCACGAGCCGGTCTGCCCACTTTTCACTTATTCCCAGTGAATGGCATTATGATTTATCTAGTCATCAAGCCAACACAATGGCCTCCGTTATGACATTCAACAAAGCACTTCCTCAACATAAATAAAGGACAATGGTTCCAAGGGTGAGAAAGCAACTCTGTCAAGGTTATGGACACTTGTGGGCAACAAAGCTCTGCTGATGGTATTGGAGTCACATTTATACACATCAATAGTCATATTAAACCCTTTATTTTCCTATATCTCTATTTAAATATCAAATGAAAGTATGAATCATTAACCTTTGATTTCGAACCTATTATACATGAAAATCTTACAAATCGATCATATTAGTTTGAAGTGGTAAATAACGCATTTGTACTTATGTTTATCTAAAGATGTCCCCTCTCCTCATATTTGAATCATTAAAAAATGATTTTATATCTATTACCGATTTATCACACGCATTGATTTCAGTAATTTCTATAATTTGATTGAATGTATCATAATTATGCCTACTTTTTCCCTGTTGTACTACTGTTGTGCCACACTTGCCTCTCTCAATTGACGGTCAAGGGAGACCTATCATCCATCAGGGGGGGCACGGATGTCTGCATGCAGATCAAATCCCGATATTTCTTTACCTATATGTGAACCAAATCCTTGCATTTTAGGAAATAAAAAAATTTAACGATATTATTCCAATTTACCATGTTGTGCTCTTCCATTGCGATCACTGTGTGTTTGGAAAGAAATAACAGAGTGTAGAGACGATGGGAGGGTGACCAATTCGCAGTGAGCCGCAGGTGCTGGTCATTTATGATGCTGCACAAGAGATTTTGGAAAGACTAGGATGGATTACATATTTCACGAGTATGCAACAACCTCATGAAGAAGTGGCCACCGAATTCTTACAGAACTTGCAAGAAGGGTTCTCCATGGTTATAGGAAGACAGATAGCTATATCCGATGAAATAATTGGAGAGGTGTCTGGCATACCAGCACAAGGAACTATATGGACGCAAAAGAAGCTCAGGCTTCGAGAATCCATGAAGATTTTTCAGGATGATGGACAGACATTGGTTGTCAAAGGCAAAGGAGTTCAGCCAGCATCATTGGGAGAACCATGGACAGAATTGGCCAAGATAGTGCAGGCCTATATAATGTGCGACGGAAGGAAAGATGTGGTAAGATCTCGCCACCTTAAATTATTGGCTGTATTAAAACAGAAATGCACTGTAAATTTGCCTGCATTTTTAAATTCCCTACCAAATGATATTGCCCATAGCATAAGAGAAGCTCAGCATGCAGACATGGTGGTCAGCCACCATTTCCTAATTCGATTAATAGTAAGTCATAGCCTCACCCAGCAACAGACCAGATGGAAAGAGTTGATATTCTCCATTGATGGAGGGTTAGCCTTACCTGCCCCGAAATGGAAGAGAATGACTGGCTCAATAGTTGAGCCATCAACTCACAGACGGTCCCTCCGTTTAAAATGAAGTAGGGGGATGATGGAAGGACTTCTGGGCAGTAGTAGCCAGCCCCTGGAATTGCACAGCTTAGAGGATGAACAACCTCCACAATTGGAGGGAGGAAGTCCTTGTACTTAAGAAGAGGAAATGGAATGAGAAATTCACTACTTGGACGAAGAAGAAATAAGTCACCACACCAGTGGTGAGAAACAATATAGTGCAGACGAAGGAAATACTGAGGAAGAGGATATTGAAGGATAAAATCGATATTCAGATGAGGAAGAAGGAAGCTATCATACCTGTGAGGAGGACGAAGATAATCATAGCAATGACAAAGAAAGAACAGAGCCTCCCGAAAATGCTACTGTAAGCCCCTTACAGGAAGATCAATTGGCCCAAATTTTGGGCAATATGAGTGACTATGTGCAGCCTCATAGCCCTTTGGAACTTAACATTGATATTAATCAGTTGTAGGAGCACTCCGCTATCGACAAAGAAATAGCTGAAAAAATGCTGGATAAAATAGCAAACCCTAGCAAAGCTAGGGTTGCTTCCCCTGAAAGGCATGAACAAGAGAATGAGAACACCGAAGCAATATCCCAACTTGGAAGCCCTCAGGGGATTGCAGAGTCAACTGAGGGTATGATTCCTAAAAAGTTTAGCCAAAGGCATATGAATGTTGAAGAAGAACCCCAAGCAGAAGACCAAGAAGAGAGCTTAACTGAAGGCACGACTGATATGGGCCAAAACCCTGTCGAGCAAACAGGTTCAGATAAAGGAACAGCTGTTCCATTAAAAAAGAGGAGGAAAGTGACTAAGATTGAAAAGCTTCGCAAGGAATGAATGAAGCTTCACAAACTCGTGGAACAGCTCAGGCAAACCATTAGGGTTCTGAGAATGAAACAAATGCCTAAGCGAGCCCCCAAGAGAAGAAGCATAGCTACCAAGCGAATTTCGAAAAAAGAGAAAGGTAACCGCTAATAGGAACCCCCAAGTTACAGAAGCTATGCCTGAGCCTAATTATGGAGATACGGAACAACAAACAACTGTTCCAACACAAGTTATTCCAAAGGGACCTGCTTCAAGTGAAAACATGCAAGCTAGCAGTTAGCATACTTTTAGTGATCCGACACTAGCCAGACTCCAAGAGGAGTTGGCATAGACTCGAATAGAAAGGTAAAGGTTGGAAGAAGACATTGTCCCAAGGAAGAGATATCAGGAGTTGCAGCAACAGATGAAGATTATCCATGAAGCAGAAGCTGAAGCTCACGAAAAGTGTTGAAGAGCAGAGGAAAAGGCCGACAAGGTAATAAACCAATTAAAACTAGCCTACAATCGAATGGATACTCTCTTCTCATTGGACACTGATGTCTTAGCCTGTAGATGCCCCGCCAAAAACTATGCTTTATTTTTACTAGAAAGATATTTACAGCTAAATATTTAGGCAGTTAGGGCAAGGAAATCCATAGAGCTAAAAACCATAGATGACTTTGTATCATGCTGCAAACTTTATGGGATCACAATACAACGCCTTTTGTGTGAATTTTATTTACATAATATAATACTTGAAAACGATTGTGAATCCAATCCTAGCCCTTTTGTGGGAGATGTCCAACATTAGGCATTTATTTCCTTTGCTGTAAATCAATTAAAATGTCTTAAATCCTATAATGCTTTTCAAAGGTAGGAAAATGAATTAGATTTGTGGGTTAGGAGTGAACCTCAGAACCCATTTCAATTTTGGGCTAGGCAGAAAAGTTTGATGACAAAGGAAGGCGTTATCCAAGCATTGGGGCCTGTCCACAAATCGATTATCTTGAATGGAGAAGATTAATTCTTATCCATTAGAAACCAAGCTTATATAGCAGCTAAGGTCTGGTGGAGAATTTCCAATCAGAATGTGAAAAATAGAGAATCGTTTAATTATAAAAACTTTTGGCTAGTTGTAGACCGCTTGATTTCCTATAGTAATTTTATTTTAAAATAAGGACCATTCTGGCTAGGGTGTAGGTTCCGAAGCCCTATTGCATGGTATCCTGCTTCAGACTACAAATCCATTTACGAACTCCCTTAAGGACAGATAGAGCATGTTTTTGAGGAATTAACTGCACTACATGGTTTTAGGCCTTTTGATGACAAACCCTATCTGACTTATTCTTTGAATGCTCTCCATGTGAACTATAGTTTTCATGAGGACATGAAAAAGATTAAGCAGGGGGGTATGTTGGGAAGTGAAAAAGGTATGAAATTACTGTGTATCTTCTCATTCTTTTATTATAGACATACTCATTTTTACCTTAGAAAGGTAATTTATTATAAGAATTATGATAGAATTGGAAAGGTTTATGTTTATTGTAAAAAGATGACTAAATATTTCTTTTTTGTTGACAAAATCAGGGAATTGGATGAAGTGGACAGTTGTACCAAAGGCAAAGCTGAGATGAATGCAACTATTGTTCCTCCAGCATTAAACCACATCCATCCAAAGACTAGGAGATCCAAACGAATTGCTAAGAAAAGACATGGGACAGCTCGACTTTGGTCAAAGTAAACAAGATGATAACTAAACGAAGGGAAGCGAATCCCTCAGGATCCTTTGATCCTAAGGGATCATTGTTCAAACTCATCTTATTCCTTGTCTTGTCCATCAGGGTCTAATATATAAAGCAATGTCCTTTAGTGATCAAAGGAGTCGGAAAAGTTCTTATATTCAAACATTTCCTCTATAATATTATGTTTATTGACTCTCGGCTTTGAGAGAACAATATTTTTAATACTTTATGTTCGATTAATATCAAACACACGTTTGGTTTCATCTCCTAAGTTCTGAAGTAGCCCAGCAGTATTTCACTGGCGCTAAGGGCCCCGCTCTGGTGGAATTACCTTGCTATTTTTATTCTTAATCTTTGCTTACTGTTGTGTGAAGTTGTGTTTAACGTTTATTTCGATTACAGAGTTGATTGACTGCTGTTATATTGAATAGAGATCATTAACGAATTGAATTGCTACTTTATCATTTGCAAGAAGTATATTTGCTGTTTATTTACCTTGCTATCGTTAAATATTTGTTGTTCTATATTCGATTATAGTTGTTGTTCTATTGGTTTATGATTTTTTATAATTGATTTGTTGTGTATTATTGGCTGTCGACAGGATTGGAGTTTGGATATTAGTTGCTTGATTGCGTTAAAATTATAATTGTTGTTCAATTCATGTTGCTGTTCCATTTCTGTTTATTGTTCATTTCAGATTCATAGCTTTAGATTAGCAGATAGATTGGTTACAATTGCTGTAAATGCATAGGAATTACGAGTTGATGTTCCTTTCCAGCCTTTAAAGTTCCTTTCAGTTATTTTCATTAGCAAGCATTTTGAGTTTGATTTCATTTCCATTGCTTTAAGAACAAGACCACCAACTGTAGAGGACACTGGTTACTGCTTCCAAGTTCCCAGATTGGTTATCTTGCCTCGGTGTGATTTCAGTTGCATCGATTTCTAAGGGAAAGAGTTACTGCGACTGTATCCCTGATTGATGGTTTGCAGGTTGATGTAGTTAAGATTTCAGAACATTTCCATTTATGTTACTGTAATTAGATTTCCTTACAAGCATTCGTTTACTCTTGTATTCAATATTCTGTACTACATCTTCATAGCATTACTCTTAGTTAATTGCAGCCTCAGAAAAAGTACACTCTTTAAATAAAAAGTCGCTCCCTGATTGATAATTAATGTAGGCTAATTAGGTGTTCAAAAGATACCTTTTTATGACTCAACACCATGGTTGACTAGTTGACTTCTTTATTATCTTGATTCTTCTTCTTCTTAGCCACCTGGTTACTAGCGTTAAGGCTTTTACCAAGTGGTAAAGGGTCAACATGAGGTTGGTGATGTTGAGA
Organism: Pinus albicaulis; assembly: GCA_034641835.2. Classification (NCBI taxonomy): domain Eukaryota; kingdom Viridiplantae; phylum Streptophyta; class Pinopsida; order Pinales; family Pinaceae; genus Pinus; species Pinus albicaulis. The sequence continues at coordinate 1,101,076,516 of CM076581.1, forward strand.
TGGGAATTGCTGATGTTACTCATCCCATGAGGGGAACAATAAAGTATTCAGCTGTCAAATTGAAAGAACTGACGCAGAATATATTGTAAATATAGGGAAATGACAATGCAGTCAAGAGACAGGATCAATTATCCAAAGAAAGAAAGTAATAGGATTCTCAAGTAAGAGGGGTTCCTTATTAAATTTGGAATGTCATTAGATTCAACTGATTTTTATTAATACTAAATGAAATTAACAATTCACAATTCACTCATCACTAAAATTCACAATCACAATTTGCCCTAAAAGTAAATAAACAACAGAACATGTGCTAACAAATCTAGGAGTCAAACCACACACAAACAATATCTCGTACTAAAAACACTAGTTGGTGATTAAATCCAATGAGTCGTAGAATTTACTGAAAATGGCCTGAAGAGCATCCAACAAATTCGCTAATGAAATGTCTCATAAGTTTCTCCACTATGCCATCTCGAGTGAAGAGAACCCTCCGGAGAGTCCAAGTGAGTCTATTTGACGTCTGCTCCAGGTACAGTGGAACCTTCCCTCCACTGTCACCTTGGGAAAGAATCCTAAAGTATATAGCCACTAAGGTCACCAATGGGAAAAAATATACCTGGGGGAACAGTCTACAAGCTGATATACATGCAAGGGCAAAGTATCAAGCTCAATCCCCTTGAAGGATCCTTGACATAATCCAAGGTTTTCCGACAACTGACCCTAGGCTCCTCGACAATGGTCTATCCATATTTACCATTTTTAATACGTGCACATATTCTATCATTCCCAATGAGATAGGTATGATTACTTCAAATTAGTTTCTGATAGATCTCAGTGCTTGACTCCTTTAAGTGCAGTTTCAAGAGCATACATGCAACAATTTGAATTTTTCCTACAAAGAAGGCTACCGTTTGTTTAGTTGCTTTGGAAAAAGTATATACAAGAATTTGTCACCGTCCCTACCATTCCCTGTCCCGCACAATGGAGGACCCATTTTGTGACCTGTGAACATTGTCATGCCTTGAAAACATCATCAATGCATTCCTCTAAGCATGAGCTTCATTTGCCCTTGAGACATCTCCTTGCAAAAATCATGAAAAACATCCCTTTTTGCATTGGTGCGGGCAAACAGTTCAGTACTCGCGCCAATGGGGAAAATCCTGCAAAGAGGTCGCGCCAACTGGCGCTTTGTCCCAGAGCAGTAGTCGCGCCACCCAATTTAAGGATTGTTTTTTAAATAAATATGGTGGAAGTTGAGTTCCAACAAACTCAGAAACCATTGCCTATCTTGAGTTGGGAGGTTTGGTTGCGGAAGTTCTATGGAAGGGAAGTGGTTTTGACACCTCCCATGGAACCTTCCTTGTTGATAGGGCCAATCCCACAATAATAGGGATCCCAACTCCCTCCTTCCCCATCTATAAAAGCCTGCTCAATCCCATGGCAAGCTAGTCTTGAAGTGCCTAAGCTTTGAATCTCCATATTCCCAAGAGCCTTTGTGCCGTAAAGAATCCTCTCTTTCCCTTAAGGCCGACTCAAGTAAGGAGACCATTGTCGAGAGACTCCAGAGAGGTTTTCCCTTTCCTTGGTGAGCTTTGCGAGACGTGGATGACTGGAGACCCATCCGAAGGAGACCGCGACGTCAGAACTTGGTTGTAATCTCTCTTCGTTTATTATTTAATAGATGATTATGATTATGGTTCCACTCCGTTTTCCATCATGTTAATGCGAGTAACATCCTTTCTGACTGATGTTTAGTTACGTGTGCTGGATTTTACGCTTGTATCTTGTCATTTCTTCCATGTGCAGGTGTTCATCCGCGGAGATCGTGGAGGGATTGTGATCTGCCGGGGTTGAGGAACGGGGACGTTTCTTCTTCAGATCATAGTGTTGGAATCCAGGTAGGCTTCTATTCCTAGTCTTTTCATTCGTAACTAGGAGCTTGCGTCATAACGTTGTTTGATTGTTGCTAGACCCCTGTTGGGCTAGTAGGGATCGCCTCTGTCTGCAGAGGGGATTTACCTCCTCAACAATTTGGCGACTCCACTGGGGAGATCGTCCGGATTTCACTGTTTCGTTTGTATTGTCTCGCTTTGGTTGTTTTATGTTTTTCCTTGCTTGATGAACCTTCTGGGTTGGATTCTTTCATTTTTTTTCCTTCTTGGTTTGCTTAGCTTGCATTGGTCTGCTTCTGGAGTAGCTTGTTTTTAATTTTTGCTGAGAAACTCGACTGGCGCGGTTTTTAACCCGACAGTCGCGCCAATTGGCGCATGTTGCCTTTGTCCAGCCCGCGCCAATTGCTTCCTGGCGCCAGTTTCACACTTACAGTCGCGCCACCCCTGTAAGTTTTTTGAGTTTCCTCATTTTTGAGCTCTCTGGATTTGATCAGGGTTTTTCTTCTTTATTTTCCGACTGCCTGAGTGTGTTGGAGTCCTGTTTGACTGGGAATTCACCTCTGTCCTTTGGTTGTTTGCTTTTATCTACCGATTTCACGTTTTAAGCCCTAGGGCATCTAGTGGCTTAGTGTATCGAGCCCTCCTTGGGAGTTTTGGTGTTTTGATGATCCTGTCAACTATCTGATTGATTCTCCGCATCCTCTAAGTAGTTGTTCATTGTTTTATTGTGATTTTTGGGTGATTGTTCATTCCTTCATTCGAAATTCGTTTGGTCTTGCTTTGGACCTAGATCACGCGGTCCATTGGAAGCTTTTGAGTCTTTTCTTCGTTTTGAGAGACTTTGGTCGATTTGGGGATCTGGTTCCTTGTGTTGTTAAGTGAAATTTGGTTGTTTCACTCTCTTTGAAATCGTTTCTCAAGTTGTTCCGTTTGTTTTCAAGTTTGTTTAGTGCATATTAGCTATTAAACATTGAAAATCAAAAAAAAAAATCTCTTTTTCTTTTGTTAATTAGTGCAAATTGTGATCTTTTCCATATCGCTAGTGATTAGTGTTTTGAATGAAAAGCTTTCAATTTCATTAGTTGCATTAGAGATCTCATTGTTTGTCTTCTGTTCATTTCGTTTGTATAAAAGCTCTCAACTCTTCTCTAACTAGTTTTCATCGAACGAAATGTTGCACTGTGGCATATAGCCTTGCATTTAGGAGTCTTTCGAGACACTACATACGATAGGGCCTGAAAATTGAAACTTAATTGAAGATCAACTGTAAAATTTATTCAATTAACCTAAGGCAGCATTGGAACTTAACGAAACACATTTAGAAGGTCTAGGCTAGAGACGTGTTCCGGCGTCATTAAACCTAGCAGCTGTCGTTCGCCTGTTGGCTTTAGACAGCGCTAGTACGGACTTGCGCTCCCCGTACCGTCGCGTATATAAAGGGAGACCCCTCTAGGTTTTCAATCCTTTATCCATAGGAAGCCGAGTCTGCCGCTCTATACCCGTGATACACCGAACACAGCATTCGGGGAGACTACCTGCACGTACGGAAAGTCCTTGGTCGATTTCTGTTTCATTTTTGAAACCAAGGTGTATATTGCAGTTCACGGATATTTGGTACACCCTTTGTGCCTAGTTTTTCCCGAGTAGTCATTTGGTCTTTTCTGACTCCCTAAACTTGAAAAGACCGTCAAGCGCTTGTCCTTTCACGCTTGTATCAACTCTGAAAGAGATAGAGTCATCTTTTTATCGTTTCTCGACTCTTAAAACATGAAACGGTAGAATTCGTTTACTTTCCAATGTGGTAAAATTAATCGCCCACGATTACACACCCGTTTAGACATTGCTTGTTGACCGTTTGATCGTGTGTCTTAACTCGTTTTCAGCCCGTGTGTGTGTTTGCTCTTTTCTTCTAGTCTTTTGCCACAGTGGCAGAACCTTCGGTTTCGTCTACTGGTAGTCCTTACACGGACGATTCTTCAGAAGCTTCTCAGCCTTCTGTTGAACCACAGCAGCCTGTTGTTTCCGAGTTTCCTGACGGGGGACCGGTTCTCACCGAGCAACCCTTTGGAGGACCAGTTGAGTTCAATTGGCCCTTTTCGGACCCTGTGTCTGAATTGAGATTAGGAGCTGATTTCCTTTCTCTTACATCGGGTTCACCGTTTGTTGCTGCTGTTTTTCCTCCTAGTCCTCACCGTCTTTTGCGTGATTTAATGGCAGGATCAACCATGAGTGATTCTGGTGAGGAAATTCCTGGTGAAGACTATCAGCGCATCCCGCGTAGATTGTTTGAGGGAGACGACTCTGAGCTGGCTACCATGTCGTCAGCCAGTCCTTCTTTACCACAGGGATACAGATCTCTGGGTCAGATTATTTCAGCTGCAGCTTCTATGGGAATATCATCTCCTGCTTCGAGGCTAGCTGTCACTACACCCGGGGTGTCCCCTTCGACGCCCGTCACTTCTGTTCCCGTTTGGCCCACTGTTTGTGTGGCTGCCTCTTCTTCTGTTGTCTCAGCATCTGCTACCGGGGCTGGGCCAACTCCTGAAGATGTTTATCTAGCTACTGCTATACCAGAGAATATCTCTCCGGAGGAGTATCGGTTGTCCTTACAACAGCCGAACGCCGAAGCTGGACAGTTTCCCCAAGATCCTTATCGATCTTTCTTTTCGCACTATGCACAGGATGGTACTCCCGTGTATGCTTTCCTAGGTCAGTATGACTAGCACGGGGAGGTTTTGCGCCTTCCCGCTCCTGAGGCTTATTTATATGCTCAAGGCTTACCGTACAACCAGGCTTATAACCCGCAGGGACAACCCTTCCAAGGCCAACCTACGGGCCAACCTGGCTATTTGTATGACCCACAGGGACAGCCCATCCAAGGCTACCCTGTGGGCCAGCAAGGGCCATTGTACAATCCGCAAGGACCATATTATAGCCCTTCTAGTCAACCTGCTCAGCCTCAGCCGGGGTATCAACCGGGACTGGCCTACGGTCCTGGGGGGCAAATCCAGCCTTCTTTACCAATGCAACCACAGTATCCTGTTGTTTCTAATGTTGCATATCAGCTAGGACCATCCTATGGTTATGCTTCAGGTCAAACTGGTTTCCAGCAAGCACCTGGTCCTGTTCCACCACCAGGCCAACCGGTTCATCCGGTACAACCCGGTGTCCCGCCTCCAGGCCAGCCGGCCCATCCGGTACAACCTGGGGCTCACTTACAACCAGGTCAACCTGTGCAACCAACACCGCCTGTTTATTCGGGCCAGCCTGGTCATTCAGGCCAGCCCTCTCAGTCAGGTCAACCTGTTCATTCAGGGCAGCCCTCTCATTCTGTTCACTCTGCTCTATAGCCTATTCATTCAATGCCGCATCCAAATCAACAGCTGCGCCCTACGTACCAGGCTCCGCAGGGTTCCACTTTTCAGCAGCCTACTCATCCTCAGGGTGGTTATTATCCTCATGGTCAGTCTCAACCGAACTATAACCACCCCGGAGGCTCTCAGTATTATCCTCCTCCACCCGGTTCTACCTACGCTCAGCAGCCAAATCCAAACGCTGCTTATACAGGGCAGACACCTAATCAGGGCCCGAACCCTGGTTATCAAACCCCGCACTATGGTTACCAGAATCCAAATCAGTCTGGTTATGCGAACTATGCCCCCTACGGTCAAAATCCTTCGGGACAAAACCCGTGGGGGCAGGGATATTCACAACCATCGTGGAGCATGGGTACCGGACCTCATCCTGGGACTGGCATGGCAGTTAACCCTCCATTTCCATTCCTGGCTACCTTGGAACTGCCGGACGTTTCAAAGTTGACCAATGATCCGATTTCACATAATCCATATTGGCCTCCGGTTCCCACCAAGATACCAGGTGATTGTCCCAATTTTGAGGGCAAAGCTGGCGAAGACCCCCAGGCGCATGTGATGACGTATCACCTCTGGTGTTCGTCTAACTCTTGGGTTGACAATTCGATTCGTTTGCGTCTTTTCCAGCGTACTTTAACAGGAGCTGCTGCTAAGTGGTACATAGAGCTATCTCGTGGTATTTTTCAGGATTTCAATTCGTTGGCTATGGCTTTCCTCACGCACTTCCAGTTACCGGTCCGGTATGAGGCCGGGACGCACCTCCTGACTTCTCTGAAGCAGGACAAGGCCACTCACATCTCGGATCACATTCATGAGTGGCGGCGCCGTCGTCGACTGATCAAGTTTCACATACCTGATCAGATTTTGACTCACTGGTTCACCACCTCCTTTGTGAATAAAATCGCTCAGGATATCGTGATGGGAGCGTGTGTGACGGAGGAACAAGCTATCGCGCGTGCCCAGTACCTGGATCTTGTCTATTCGCAGTCTGGCACGCTTTATGACATCTTGACTGATGCTCCACGGCCCGGAACCACTAAGGCTCTGCCTACCCCTGCGGTAGATGGTGTCATTGGTTCCGTCTCTCAAAATTCGAAGAAGTCTTCGAATGGGAAGCAGAAGGCTAATTCTTCCAACAATACCTCTGCTAATCCCGCCTCATCCGATTCTGGTAAAACCTCGGAGGTGAATGCCGTCCAGGCCAATCCTGCGGACAAATCCTCCAAAGGGAAGAAGAAGGGCAAAGGCAAATCAAAATCTGATGCCCCGAAACCGGAATCTAAATCTCGAACTGAGGATGGCTCCCAACGTAAGCTGAAATTCCCTTGCCTCATCTGTGAAGGTGACCATTACACTAAGGACTGCCCACGACGGTCCGAAGTTAGTCAACTTCTTAAAGGCTCAAAAGGGACTCCGGCTGTTTTAAAAGAGCCATTTCCATCTCAGCAGACCCAGATGGTCGAACAGGCGTCACCATCTGCACCGTTTGGGTCTCAGGTTTTCATGATGAATACTAATGCACCTATCACTATCGCTACGCGGTCGAAGGATTACAATGAACCGCGGCAGGCGCCCGGGAAGGCAGTTGCGGAAGGGCCGCCTCCCCCACCTGCCTCCGGTCCATTGGAAATCGAGAAGCCGAATCCTGAACCCGTTGTGAAACCACCTCCCAAAGGTGTTCTTCGAAGGTCCTCTTACAATCCAAATGCTCGTGCCGCTCAACATTACAGTATCGTTGAGGATTTGGCACAGGCGCCATGTGCTATGTATGCACTTGAGGTTCTTCAAAGTTGTCCTTCACAACGGAAGGCTTTACTGTCTGCAATCGGTGGTATCGATCCCGCCGACTCGAGCCTTCTCACCTTCGATCTGGAGAATTTTACTCCCCGGCTTCCACATCAAATTGCTTTGGTCATTCAAGTCGGGATTAACGGTCTAAACATTCATAGGGCCGTCGTAGATGAGGGTGCATCTACCTACGTTATGTCCTCCGCTTGCTGGAAGGCCATCGGCTCTCCAGCCTTGTCGTCATCTCCCAATGCCCTTGAGGCATTTGATGGTCGGGAATCTAAACCCCTGGGCGTTCTCGAGAGTCTCGCGATCACATTACAGGGAAAAACTGTCAACGTAGAAGTAGAGGTGGTTGACGCTAAACTCAACTACAATATACTTCTTGGCCGCAGCTAGACCCATGCCATGCTCTGCGTTCCGTCTACCGTCTTTCGATTCATCAAGTTCCCTCACGAGGGCAAGATTGTTACGGTAGATCAGTTGTCATTTTTCACCTCCAGCTCTGAGAACAACGTGCCATACGTGGATCAAATTCCGAATCCCCTAGACAGTATAGGACCTGGTCTCTTCAAAGACCCAGTCCTTATGGGTATATTCCCCGCACCACCACCGAATACCGCTCAAGTCAACATGTTGTCCAGGACTGATGACCCCTGGCTTATTCCTACACCTAAGCAGGTATATGAGTTTGGAGAATCCATGCCTTTAACGCCAGTAGAGATCAGCTACTATGAGATTGTTGCTGCATCGGATCCTCCACCTCCTCAGCATGCTCCGATGAGCATGGCTCTCGACGTCTACTCACAGACCCCCTGGCTTGGTCAGGCTGATTCACCTGATCCTCTCAGAGAGACTTTTCCTTCAGATGAGGCTATCATTGAAACTTTGTCTCTTGAGGAGCTGCCCTGGGGTGATGGACATCATCGCTCCTCGTTTATGCCCAGCTTGGGGGCAATGACTGATTGTCTGGAGCGTTATGCTACTCAGGTTCCTTCCCCTCCTCTTCAAACACCGATCTTAATCCACGAGGTATTTTCGGAGGGTAATCTGAGTAACATTACTCAAACTGTTCCAATCAACATCTCCATTAAACCAGGGATTGTTGAGAACATTCCTGTGGGTGTGACTTGTTCTCCCGAGGAGATTCAAGTCTATACGGAGCTTTTCAAAGAATTCAGAGATGTTTTCGCATGGTCTTACGAGGAAATGCCGGGAATCGACCCTAGTATTGTCGTGCACGAGATTCCAACCTATCCAGGTGCGAAACCCGTGCGCCAACGCTTACGTCCCATGCATCCTCGGAAAGCCGCCGCCATCAAGGCAGAAGTTGAAAAACTTCTGAACGCGGGTTTTATTTATCCTATTCCCCTTACAGAATGGGTGTCCAATATCGTCCCTGTTGATAAGAAGCAGGGTACAATTCGAGTCTGTGTGGATTATCGCGATATCAATCGCGCCTGTCCTAAGGATAATTATCCCACTCCGTTCATCGACCAGATCATCGACGAATGTGCAGGGAGTGAGATCTATTCCTTAATGGACGGTTTCTCAGGCTATAACCAAATCAATATTGCACCTGAGGATCAACATAAGACCACATTCATCTGTCCGTGGGGCACTTTCGCGTACAAAAAACTCCCGTTCGGCTTAAAGAACGCTGGCACCACGTTTCAGCGTGCGATGTCCTACGCTTTTCATGACATTCGCCATATTGTCCAGCCTTATCTGGACGACTTGCCAGCCCATTCGGGTAAGCGACAGGACCATCCTGAGCATCTTCGCCAGATATTTCTTCGTTGCAGACGCTACAATATCAGGCTCAATCCTCATAAGTGCGTCTTCTGCGTTGATTCTGGCCGTCTTTTAGGCTTTATAGTCTCGAAAGATGGAATTCGCCTTGACCCTCTAAAGGTCGAGGCCATCGTAAATCTCCCATCACCCTCCTCCCTGTATCAGTTACAGAGTCTGCAAGGGAAAGCGAATTTTCTTAGGCACTTTATCCCGAATTATGCCGAGGTGGCCAAAGGATTCACTCGTTTGTTAAAGCAGAACGTTCCCTTTCACTGGGACGAAATTGCTCAGGAATCCTTTGAGAAGCTGAAGACATTGCTAGTCAATGCTCCATTGCTTCGTCCTCCGGACTACCACCGCGACTTCACTTTGTATCTAGCCGCCGCATTTAGCACCATCGCCATGGTCTTGGTGCAGGATGACGATAACGGTGATGAACATGTTGTTTATTACCTATCTCGGAACCTTCTCGACCCCGAAACGCGTTATGCACATGTCGAGAAGTTGGCCTTAGCAGCAGTACACGCCGTACAACGCTTTCGCCATTACATCCTTTTGCGCACGATAACAGTGGTTTCAGACTGCAACCCTATGACGTATATTCTTTCTAGACAATTACTAGGGGGCAAGTACTCCAAATGGATCGTGATCCTGCAGGAGTTTGACTTGGAATTCACCACTTCCAAGTCAACTAAATCACTGGTCTTCGCGGATTTGATATGTTCTCTCCCTACAGACTCTGTTCCCTCACACTCTGAAGACCATATACCGGACGAAACGCTTTTTCTTATCAGTACTCATGATCCTTGGTACGGTGACATCATAGTGTATCTTCAGACCGCGACTTTTCGGTCTGAGTTGGATAAAACTGCCCGCCGTCGAATTCGGCACCAGTCCCAACCCTACCGTATAGTAGGAGATACCTTATACCGCATTGGAGTAGATTCGGTGCTCCGGCGATGCCTAACCCTGGAAGAGGCTGAGAAAGTCCTAAATGACTGTCACAGTGGCGCCTGTGGCGGCCATATGTCTGGGTATGCTACTGCCCAAAAAATTTTGCGGGCAGGTTATTTCTGGCCTTCCATATTCAAGGATTGTATCACTGCAGTCTGTAAATTTCATCCATGCCAGATTTTTCAGCGCAAGATGCGCACGCCGCCATTGCCATTGCATCCCGTTATTACCGTCGGCCCTTTTGCGAAATGGGGCGTGGATTTTATGACGTGTAACCCTCACTCGGCCGGGGGGCATGCGTATATCATTGTCACCATCAACTACTTCACCAAGTGGGCCGAGGCGATGCCTACACTAGCTGCTGACGGGAAAACGGCTGCTCAATTTATATTCAACCACGTTATTGCACGGTTCGGGGTTCCTCAAGCTATCGTCACTGATCACGGTACTCATTTCCGCGATTACATGATGGCGGAGCTGACTTCAATGTTGGGCTTGCATCACGACAGCTCAACACCATACTACCCTCAAGCGAATGGTCAGGTTGAAGCGGTGAACAAGGCTTTGGTCACTATGCTTCAGCGAAAAGTTGGGATTCATAAATCCAGTTGGCATCTCCAACTGTTCTCAGCTCTCTGGGCATACCGAACATCTGCTAAGAGTGCAATCGGATTCACACCATTCCAATTGGTGTACGGTCTAGAAGCTACTCTGCCGGTTGAATGTGAAATTCCTTCGCTTAAATTAGCTGTGGAGCTCTTACCGGATACTTCTCCTGAGGAAGAACGTCTTCTGTATCTCGAACAGTTGGATGAAACCCGTCGTCTAGCTGCTTTGATCATCGAAGCACAAAAGAAGAGGGTCAAAACTCATTTTGATCAATCTGTTTCTCCCCGTTCTTTCATCAAAGGAGACCTCGTCCTCTTGTACGATCAGGCACATGATAAGCTTGGAGCCGGTAAACTCCAGCCTATGTGGCACGGGCCCTATATAGTAAAGCGCGTTTTGAAAAATGGGGCCTATGAGCTTATAGATTACGAAGGAGTTCCGTTGGCGCAGCCCAGAAATGGGCTGTACCTTAAAAAGTACTATGCCTGAAGTGATTTCATGGTGTGGTGTGTGTACATAGGTGTGTGATTGTCATTTGTGTGCATAGTGTGGTGTGCTTTGTAAACATCTTTCTGCTGATCGGGTCTTCCTGGTTGTGCAAATGTCTATTCATCCATTTGTTGGTTTCGCGGACGGTGCCTCCCGCAGTATCAGGAATCTGTCTTCTGCAGCCTGGGTAATCTACGATCCTGCTGGTGAGCTGATTGACCTGCAAGGTGTGTGTTTAGGACGTACCATGAACAATATCACGGAATATAGTGCCATGTTGGAATTATTAACCGAGGCAGTAAACCTTGGTATCCGTGATTTGCTCGTGTACCTAGATTCACAACTTGTAGTGTTGCAGCTGAACGGACACTATTCGGTAAGGAACCCGTCCATCTTACGTCTGTATTTGCGTATTCGATTACTGGAAAGGAATTTTGACTACATTACATATCATCATATACTCAGGCATTTGAATACATTAACAGATGCAGTAGCAAATTTGGTATTAGACAGACATTTGCGCAATTTATAAATCATCATCACATGTAAAGAAAGACTCATCCAGAAATAGATATGTATATATATAGATATTGAAATGTTTACATAGAGTGTGACACATAAAAATCAAAAAATATACATAGTCGTCTTAGTACATCCGGAGACGCTATGTCTCTCAAAAAACAGGTGTGGTATAAATCCTAAGGACTAATCCGCATGGTGCTCATGATAGCACGTGACTGCACGCACTAGGCGCCTCAGGATTCGGTGGATCCGATTCGGAACTCCCACCGTGTGGCGCTGGTATGCCATCGGTACGTCTGCTAGCCGGGCATAATCTGGAATCCCATGGGCAATCCCCTCGAGGTTCTGGATCAGTTCATCTCCTCCGACGCCTTCTCCCTGAATCTCAGGGGCGAGTTGTGTCCTCCGGGAGATTGGAGACATCCCGGCTGGTCTCTCGGGTCCTACATCTGCAAGCATATATAATTGTGTTAAGACGAATGTGTATTAACAAAAAAAAAAAAACATATAAACATAAAATCAAAAATATGAGGTCTTAACTAGCTCCTCGTCCCAGTCATCTCCTTCTGGTAGTGGGAGGTCTGGGTCCCCGGTAAAGTCAGTTCCTGCATAGGGCCAGTCTTCCACGACAATCAGCTGGCGCCGTAACCACCTAAAAAACTCTGGCCTCCAGGACATCTGTTGGCCACCTCCAGATCTGGGCATCAATGCTGCCCAGCGAGCCATTCTTGGCTCTCGTGGTATCGGACTCCCCACTGCGGCCCCTTGGCCCTGGAAGATTGGTAAGCGTTCCAGAATGAACGATACCAAGATGGAACCATAACCGAACTGTTTCAGTTTCCCCTATTTGCACTTTGTGAGCTGCCTTTTCATGTTGATAGTTACTGCTTCTGCCCAGTTGAACAGTAAGGGACCCATGCATTCTGAGGCCAGCAGGAGTTGGGTCTTCGTGGCCTCGTGTGGAGCTTGCGACCCAGCAGCCCCCGTAATGGTATGGAGAACTACTCTCAGCGCTAGATCAGGGATGGTGTGGATATCCACCTTCTTGCTTCCTGATCCTGTTTGTGCCCCTCAGCACACCTGTGCCATTACTTCTTCCATCTTTTCCCCAGATGGTCTGCTTCCAGTCAGTACAGGGATTGGACCTCTGCGGGACAATCCAGTGATGAAATAAACGTCGGTGACCTCCAGTTCTAACGCCTGGTCTCGTAACCTGAACACCTGTTCCTGTTCGTCCCAGATACTGATTAAGTACTGGAGGAGCTCGGGCTGAGCTCGTAAACATGGCGTGAGGAAGAACTTTTTCAATCCACAGTTTCTAAGTGCGTTCATGCAAGCTTGGCTTTGCATGGCCTGTTCATCCTCTTCTCTGTGCTCTCGTTCTTTCCATTCGATTTCCATTTTGAGCGATTATCTGCATTCACATGGTCAAAAACCCGTAGTTAGGTCTTTGATGAGCTTCAAATTCCATGCATTTTGGTCTAAATATCGAAATTTTGGGCGAAATTTGAGGTTCGGCCGCTGGCGCGAGCCCTTTGTAAAAAAGAGCTCATTGGCGCGGGTCCGTGCCCGATACCCGCGCCAATGGGCACAGCCCTAAAATTTTAAGAGCGACCACACAGAACTGATTTTTAAAGGAAAGTTATTAAAAAATGAATGAAAATGAAGAGCAAAAGAGCGCCTCTTACCTGTGACAGACGAGAAGCTGAATGGTTAACTGTTACACTGAAAACTGTCACCTTGACATTCTGCTGACTGTATGAGCTCATTATTACTCATACTTCCTCCTTTTGCAAGTCCAATATACCAGCTCCTCATGTCAAGCTTCAAAATCAGAGAAAAATCCCTAAAATCCCCTAAGAATTGGTATCGCACTTTCTACATGCATTCCTGCGGTCCAGCACCTAAATCGGCATGGTCCCTTAGCACGTTCTTTTGTGTAATGGGTGCGGGACCGCACGTAAAACATAAAAGGCGAGAAAATGAAGATAAAAAGTGAATTCCAGGTGAATTCTAGAAGATTCTAGACGGGAATTTTCGGGAATGGATACGCTTTGAAGAGGTTCATGCATCCCTCACTTGATGGAGCTAACCCCTTGATATAAGGAGCTTATCCCTTTGAAGGAGGAATCTATCCCTTCATATTTGGAACTAGAAACCTCCTCTCTTTCACTATAAAAAGAGGCCTTGGGTAGCCTCAAAGGGAGTTGAAGCTTATGAGATTTGAAGTTAAATGCTGTTGAGATTCAGACTTAGTTAACTAAGACTTTCTGTGAGGTTAAATCACTCATCTCCATTTGTCTTAGTTCAAAGAGTGCAATGCTTGTCAAAGTAGAGGAGATTCCTACTTCGGACCCCGGGAGGACCTGCACAACATCAAGGCACAGGTTGTAAAGGTTTTCTATCTTTGAAGTTAATACAAATATACTCATTTCTCTCATTAAACTGTCAATTCATGGTTTATTTCATAAATTCCTTGATCATTATGATAAGTATGATTTGTAATAATGTCTATACAGGTGCTGCTTAATCTTTTTGCTTGTTTGTGATTGCAGATATACGAGGAACGTTCTTTCAGTGCACGGGAAGGACTTCAACAAAATCAAGAAAGCGTTGGATATAAGGTAGGGCTTACACCCGTATAGTGTTTTTATAAATCTTATATGCTTAGAGAGAGATTAGTATAATTGGCTGTTTGTTGCTAGTTACCTTTTGTACTAGAGAGATCGGTCTTGTCCGCAAGACGGATTAATATACACAACAAAATGGCGACTCCACTGGGGAAGAACTTGTTTGTTCTTGGTTATCTTTGATTTTTGACTTGAGAAAACGTTTTTTCTGGTTTTTGATTGATTCACATCTATCTGGGTACTTTAGATTTTTTCTGTTTTTGAAAATTTAGAAGTGTTTTGAGTTTTTCTATAATTTTTGCTAGGACCACACTCTGCATAACTTTGACAGTGCGGGAAGTTTCGCACGTTCTCTATAGAATACAGTGCGGGACCGCACCTGTCAACATTGCTTACATGCGGACCCTGTAAAATTTTTAGAAAATTTCTAGGTTTCTTTTTCTGGTTAATTTTTAGATCTTTGGTTTCTGCCCAGACTGGTTATTGTGTCTATCAAGAATTCATTGTGTATGAACTCCAACAGTGTTAGTGTTTTGAATGATTTTCTAGGAGATTTTGCCGATTGGATTATTTTTCCTGCTTGGTCTTTGTAGTGATTCGAACTTTTGACAATTTGCAGTATCTCAGATTACATTGATCTCTTTTTGTCTTTTGAATCCGACCTGATTGTGGAAACATCCTATGTTGAGAAATTAAGCCTTTTGATTTCTTTGCAAATCTTCGAAAGAACTTGCTTCAAAGTTTTGAATTTCATTCTTTGAGTGTTTTGAAAAAACATATTTTGAGTGTTTTTTGATCTGTTTGTTATCTGAACGAATAGATTCTTAGTTTGCTGAACAACTAAGGGAAACATTCATAAAAAACTCTAAAAAGCTTTTACTCAATTTAGATTAGTTCTCAAGATTAGTCTTTGTAGTTTTGAATAGTTTTAATTTTTGTAGATTTCTTTCGAAAGAGAATTGTTTTGTAGCTTCTTGTTTGGAAAAGAAAAGAGTTTTTCTTGTGAGCTTTGATAGTTTATTGAAAAGACAAAATAGTTTCTTTCAATTAGTTTTCATGTTTGAAGAAGGAATTTAAAGGTTGCATTCTCTAACTCTTCTTTAGATAGAAAGTTCATTGAAAGAAAAAAGAATTGAATATCATCATAGGTGCATTTTAGTGTTTTTGGAAGTCGGGTCTTCACATCATACAAAGTTTCATTTCCGCACCCTTTGACTTAAGAAACAGCTCTTAAAAGTAACGCTTAAATAAAATTCATCTAGTAATCTTTTTATTTCTAGGGCTCTCATCACCAACATAGCTTAGGCTAGTATCTTGGAGTAGGGAGTAATTAACTCTCCAATATAGATAAAACAAACAAGTAGATATATCTTGCGGTAGGAAGAATTCCAGTTGTTGCATGTATGCTCTGGGAAGCTCCTCTTAAAGGAGTTAAGCACGAGATCATATCTGAACCAGTGGGGTAATCAATCCTTCCTCATTGGGAACGATAGAAGATATACACGTATTAAAAATGGTAAACCTCGGATAGACCATTGTCGAGGAGCCTGGGGTCACTTGTCAGTAAACCTTGAATTATTTCAAGGAGCCTTCAAGGGGATTGAGCTTTGTTACTCTGCCCTTACGTGTGTGTCGGATTGTAGACTGTTCCCCCAGGTATATTTGTTTCAGTTGGTAACCTTAGAGGCCATAATCTTTAGGATTCTTTCCTAAGGTGACGGTGGAGGGAAGATCCCACTGTACCTGGAACGGACGTCGACTAGACTCACTTGGACTCTCTGGGGGGTTCTCTTCACTCGAGATGGTTATGTGAAGAAACTTGTGCCAGTCTGTTTCATTAAGCAGGTTGTCGGGGTAACTGTTCCAACCGCCCTTTTCATGTTAAAACTCTACTAAGTTGGATTTCATCACCAACTAGTGATTTTAGTATGGAAAGTTACTTGTTTGTGTGTGGTTTGAACTCTTAGATTTTTTAAGCGAGTGATTCAATTGTTTGTTTCTTAGAGACTTTAGGTGTTTTCATTGAAATTTTTCTTTGTTTGCGTGTGATTAGATAATTTGTCATCGTGGCGGAATTGCCGAGACAATCTCGGAGAATACAAGGGAAACCCCCTGAATTTACACCAGGTCATCTTGAAGGGCTTCGAGCTCTGGTACCACACAGTAGCCGTAGACTTAGATCAACAGAAGCTGAAAGATCTGCTATTGTGATACATCCTGATCATCAAATTCCTACAACAGAATATATTCAAGAACCAATTTCAGTTTCTGAAGTCACTGAAAATATTTCTCCTTCTGGTGAATTATCTGACGAACCTGAAATCTCTGAACCTGAAACTGAATCTTCTGTGTTAGAAACCTCCTCAGGATTTATCTCACCAACTTCTAGCGATCCAGGTTCACCTAGGGTAAGAAATATAATTACTGAAAATCTTCCCTCTGGACTAATTTCTATAGAAAAACTTACTAATCCAGACGAAGACATATCTCTTCCCAACTCCCCTCAATCGTTAAATCTTAGGGAGCGTGAATCTATTTTCTACAGCCCTATTCGAACTAATCCCTGGTATCTTTCTTTAACTGATTTTTTAGAAAATCCGGGTCTTGCTTTTTATCCACCTCGAGTTCCATTTCATCCTACACCCAGAGGTTATTATCCGTCATCTATTATGGCTGGTGAGTCATCCATGTTTTCTCAAACTCCTGAATCTTTTTTACATGGTGGTCCTTCTGTTCCTTCGGGATATCAGTCTTTGTCTAGTACTTTCTCAGGAGCAGCTCCTCAACCTATCGAAAATGTGTTATCATCTTGTCTTGGTGGACTTAAAATTGAAACGTTGAACGCAGAGCAAGTTTATATGATGTCTGGTAACATTCCTAATCCTCAAGCTCAAGGCAGTCAGTTTCCTTCTGGGGGTCAACCTCAGGGAATTCAGTTACCGCCTGGGGGGCAACCTCAGGGTAGTCAATTACCGCCTGGGGGGCAACCTCAAGGTATTCAGTTACCACCCGGGGCACAACCTCAAGGTAGCTTTTTCCCAGGACAAACTGTGGATCCATATTATTTTTGGGGGCAACCCCAAGGACAGTACATACCTCAGGGTTACCAACCTCAAGGACAATACATTCCTCAAGGTCAACCCCAAACTCAATATGCTTCTCAGGGTCCTCAACAACCCCAAATTCAGTACGTGCCTCAAGGTTATCAACCTCAAGGGCAGTACCCAATGCAAGGTTACCAACAGCCTTCTGGTCAACCATCTGTTCAAGGAGCTGGAACTTTACCTTATTATCAACCCTACGTTCAACCAGGTTTTGGTCCTTACGTTCAACCTTCTACGGGACAATACCCCGGAATGATGGTGTGGGATCCGTCCCAATATCAACAGCCTTTGCAGCCTACTGTGCAGTTACCTTATCAACCTGGTCAGCCATTGGTTTCTGGTTCAACCCAGCAACCTTTTCAGCCAGCTATTCAAACTCCTGCACCTAGTTCAGTTCAGCAGGCTGGGCCTAGTACACCTCAGACTCCACCCCAAACTGCTGCAACTGTTGCAACGTCTGTTCAACCTGTTACACCTGTTTCTGGAGTGTCTGTAGCCCCGAGTTCGGCTATCCCTGTATCTGTGCAAATCCCTCAAGTCTCTGTACCTCAGTCAGGACCCTCAGTTCAGACTACAGTTCAGATGCCTGCAGGACAAGCCGGTACAAGTACAGTTGTTACAAGTCAACCTCAATTTACTTATCAACCGTACCAAGGACAGCCACAATTCGGTCCCTATGTGCAGAATCCAAGCTATCAACCATACCCTGGTTATACTTATCAACAACCTCAGTATGGTCCGATTCATCCTGGTTATCCGGGAGGTTATACAATACCCAATGCTAATCCGATTCCTAGTTATCCTGGGTATCCGCCTCCTGGATCTGCTTTGGCTTCTCAAGGTTTTCGTGACCCTAACCGTCAGTTACCATTCATCGCAACTTTGGACTTACCAGATTTGACGCGCCTTACAAATGATCCTATTTTCTATTATCAGAACTGGCCGTCAATGCCTCATAAGTTGCCTAGTGATATACCGAAGTTTGAAGGTAAGTCAGGAGAGGATCCATCTAATCATGTTATGACTTATCACCTTTGGTGTGCATCTAATTCAATAATTGATGATTCAATTCGTTTACATCTTTTCCAGAGGACACTCATAGGTCTTGTAGCCAAATGGTACACTGAGTTGCCACGAGGCTCGTTTCATAATTTCAGTCAGTTAGCAACGTCTTTCTTAACTCATTTCCAGTTGCCTGTTAGATACGACAATGGCACAGAATTATTAACTTCACTAAAACAATCTACGTCCACGTATATTTCTGATCATATTCATGAGTGGCGACGTAGACGACGTTTGGTGAAGGTTTATATTCCGGATCAAATTTTGGCAGAATGGTTTGTGAAATCATTGTTGCCCAAGATCACTGAAGATGTAGCTAAGGCTGGTGTTGTTACTGAAGAGCAAGTAATTTCTCAGGCTCAGTACCTTGACCTCGTTTATACGCAGTCAGGTACTCTACATGAAAAAATTCCCGATTTACCCAAACAAGGTCAAATAGCTGCTGCTCCTTCAGGGTCTCATGCCGCTGACGGTATGATTGGTACAGTTAGTTCTAAAATTAAGAAGAAATCCTCAAAGAATTCTTCTCCAATTATAACTTTACCTGATTCCCCGAAAGGAGAATCCTCTCAAGAAGTTTCTTCCGATATTCATGTCGTTGAAACATCTACGGCAAAATCAAAATCCGGTGGTAAAAAGAAGGGGAGGAACAAAAACAAGAAAAATTCGAAAGAGAAAACAGATAGAGAAGAATCCAATGACGAGAAACGTAAACCTCGCTATCCTTGCTTCATTTGTGAACAAGATCACTTCACGAAAGAATGTCCATATCGAGAGGAAGTTACAAAACTCGTTAAAGGATCGCAACAACCTGCTGTCTTGAAGGATCCTTTTCCAGTTCAAGATAGTAAGATGATTGGTTCTTCCTCGACTACTTTAAAAGAGCCTATTATGATGATGTCTCATGTAAGGATTGTGACGCGATCGCAAGATTATGGTTCTAAGAATCCCGTTGATGGCAAAGAAGGAGAGTCTTCTAATGCCAACGCATCAAATACAACTCCTCCTGTTTCCGGTCCGCTACAGATCGAGAAAAAAAATCCAGACTTGATAATCAAACCGCCTGCTAAAGGTGTTCTTCGTAAATCAGCTTTCAATCCACATGCGAGAGCTGCTCAGAATTACAACATTGTTGAAGATTTAGCTGTTTCTCCTTCAGCAATGTCGGCTTTGGAAGTGTTGCAATCATGTCCAGCACAACGTAAATTGTTATTGTCTGCCATAGGAGCTGTTGATGTTCAGGATTCTAACCTCATAATCTTCGATTTAGAAACTAGTACGCCGCGTCTTCCTCACCAAATGGCTTTCCAGATTCCAGTGTTAGTAAAAAACAGACCTATTTTTCGGACTGTGATTGATGAGGGAGCTTCAACGTGTATTATGTCGCTTCAGTGTTGGAAATCACTTGGTTCTCCTACACTTAACCAATCTCCGACGATTCTAAAAGCTTTTGATGGTCGAGGTTTTCAACCTTATGGTATTTTGCAGGATTTACCCATAGGGGTTGAAGGGAAAATCGTTAATCTAGATGTGGAAGTGGTTGATGCCCCTCTAGATTACAACCTTCTACTGGGTCGTAGTTGGTCTTATGCTATGACTGTTGTTGTCTCTTCGGTCTTTCGACTTATAAAGTTTCCATATCAAGGAAGGATCGTGACAATTGATCAGTTAACTTATTTTTCGTCAGACCCAGCCTCTACAGAAACAATCCAGCATGTTGATAAAACGGCTATCCCTTATAAGGATGTTGGAGTAGGTTTGGTTAAAGATTCTGGTTTGCTAGGAACTTTTTCCTTTCCTCCTCCTAACGTATCATCTTCTATTGCAACTATTCATATGATTTCGTCAGACACAGTTATGTTTGATGATCCTTGGATTATTCCTTCAGAATCCGAGATAGATTCATTTGATGGCGCGATGCCTTTGATTCCATTTGAAATTGCGTACCAGACTGTACAGTCTTTTTCCAACCCCTCTTCAACCAAAACCGATCCAATGAATGGGATCCAAGTGGAATCGCTTTCTATTTCTAGTTCAGATGCAACGACATTTCCTGAAATTGTTCATACAGATGAGCAAATTCGTGAGTTTTTGTCTATTGATGATTTACCATGGGAAGATCTCCATCACCGGTCTTCATCCTTACCTGAATTAGATCATTTTGAAAATGATTTCGCTTCAATTTTTACTGCTGAATATGCCAAGGAACCTCAGAATCCATTGCAAAATCCTGATTCTGAGTTAAATTTGGAAAATATATCAAGAACGGTTCCAATTGACATTTCAGTAAAACCAGGAATAATTGAAAACATTCATATAGGTGCTTGTTGTTCAGATGAAGAAATTCAGACTTATAAAGCCCTATTTCAAGAATTCCGTGACGTTTTTGCCTGGTCTTATGAAGAAATGCCAGGAATTGATCCATCAATCGTAGTTCATGAAATTAAGACTTACCCGGATGCTAAACCTGTTCGTCAACGATTACGTCAAATTCATCCTAGAAAAGCTGCTGCTATAAAAACTGAAGTTGAAAAATTACTTCGAGCAGGATTCATTTATCCAATTCCTTTAACGGATTGGGTATCGAATATTGTTCCTGTAACTAAAAAATAAGGAACGATAAGAGTGTGTATCGATTATAGGGATATTAATTGAACGTGTCCAAAAGATAATTATCCAACTCCCTATATCGATCAAATAATCGATGATTTTGCTGGCAGTGAATTATTTTCCTTTATGGATGGTTTTTCCGGCTACAATCAAATAAACATACTCCCTGCAGATCAACCTAAAACAACTTTCATTTGTCCATGGGGAACATTTGCTTATTGTAAACTACCTTTTGGACTAAAGAACGCTGGAGCAACTTTTCAACGGGCTATGTCTTATGCATTTCATGACATTAAGCACATTGTCCAGCCATATCTCGATGATTTACCTGCTCATTCATTACGTAGGGCCGATCATCCCACTCATTTACGAGCAATTTTTATGAGATGTCGGCATTATCGGATAAGGTTGAATCCGCATAAATGTGTTTTCTGCGTAGAATCGGGTCGTTTACTGGGATTTGTTGTTTCAAAATCAGGCATTCGCGTCGATCCTTCGAAGGTTGAAGCTATCGTTAAATTGCCTCCTCCTTCGACATTACGCCAACTCCAAAGTTTGCAGGGGAAAGCAAACTTTTTACGTAGATTTATTCCGAACTATGTTGAGCTTGCAAAGGGTTTTACCCGGTTGTTGAAACAGGACATTCCGTTCTTTTGGGACGAGGTCGCTGATCGATCTTTTGATGCACTTAAACACGCGTTGACCCATGCACCATTATTGCATCCTCCCAACTACAACCAAGATTACATTTTGTATCTCGCTGCTTCTCATTCCACCATTGGAATGGTACTAGTTCAGGAAGATGAATCTCACAATGAACATGTGATTTATTATCTTAGTCGGAATCTGCATCCGACTGAAATTAAATACACACATGTGGAGAAATTGGCCTTGGCAGCTGTTCAAGTTGTCCAACGTTTTAGACATTACATCTTGTTACGTAAAACCACGGTAATTTCTAATTGCAACCCCATGATGTATATTTTGACCAAACAATTGCTAGGGGGAAAATATTCCAAATGGATAGTTATCCTGCAGGAATTTGACTTGGAATTTGAAAAATCCAAGGCAAAGAAATCTTTGGTTTTTGCGGAACTGATGTGTGATTTCCCCTCTACTGATATTGAAACAGTGGCAGAAGAGTCCATTGTGGACGAATCTTTGTTTCTTATCAGTACGCTTGATCCATGGTATGGGGATATTATTGTGTATCTCCAAACCCAATCTTTTCGGCACGAAATTTCACGAACTCAGCGACGGAAAATACGTTTCCAATCCCAACAATATAATATCATTGGTGATACTCTTTATCGACGAGGAGCGGATTCTGTTTTCCGACGTTGTTTAACTCATGAAGAAGCTGAAAAGGTACTCAATGACTGTCATTCTGGAGCATGTGGCGGTCATATGTCTGGGTATGCCACTGCCCAAAAGATATTGCGTGCGGGTTATTTCTGGCCAACATTATTTAAAGATTGCATTTATGCGGTTCGGAAATGCCACAACTGTCAAATTTTTGATCGAAAAATGCGCGCGCCACCCGCTCCTCTTCACCCTATAATTGTTGTTGGTCCTTTCGCAAAATGGGGTATCGATTTTATCACATGTAACCCTCACTCGGCTGGGGGGCATGCCTATATTATTCTCGCAGTAGATTATTTTACGAAATGGGCCGAGGCGATGCCTACATATTCAGCTGACGGCAAGACTGCTGCAACATTTGTATTCAATCATATAATTGCTAGGTTTGGTGTTCCTCAAGCTATTATTACGGATCATGGAAGTCATTTTCGGAATATCATGATGACTGAACTAACAGAACAACTTGGCCTATGCCACGATAGTTCCACTCCGTACTATCCACAAGCAAATGGTCTGGTTGAAGCCATTAATAAAGTTTTAGTCACCATGATTAAGCGAATCATTGGTATTCACAAGACGAATTGGCATTCCATGTTATTTTCAGCGCTTTGGGCATATCGAACCTCAGTCAAAACATCAACAGGTTTCACTCCTTTTCAACTGGTCTATGGTTTAGAAGCTGTGCTGCCGATTGAATGCGAAATACCGTCACTAAAATTAGCCGTAGAATTACTTCCAGCTACGTCTGAAGAGGAAAAACGTTTCTTGTACTTGGCCCAATTAGATGAGAATCGACGAAGTGCTGCAATAGCAAACGAGGCTCATGTTAAAAGGATAAAAGCTCAGCATGATAGAAATGTGACCCCTCGAATTTTTTCAGAAGGAGACCTAGTTTTACTTTATGATCAAGCTAATGATAAGCTAGGAGCTGGAAAATTCGTGCCTATGTGGCATGGTCCTTATATTGTGAAACGAAAATTAGCAAAAGGGGCCTATGAGTTAATAGATTTTGACGGTGTCCCTTTAGATAAACCTAGAAATGGACTTTATCTAAAGCGATATTACGCTTAAACGAGGTGTGGAGATTTTTGTTAGTTTAGATTTTCTTTACTGCTGGTGTGTTTTAGATTAGAAAAGTGTGCCTAGTTTAGAAGTGTGTTTTTGTCACTATGACTGCTTATCTGAGTTTTACTCTTGATATTGCAGATGTTGACATCTCTTCAAACCTACATTGGTTTTGCTGATGGTGCTTGTCGTAGTACATGGAACATTTCTTCCGCAGCTTGGGTTATCTATTCACCCTCTGACGAGTTAGTATCCATGCATGGGGTAAGACTTGGTCAAACAACAAATAACATTGCCGAGTATAGTGCAGTGATTGAGTTATTATCTGAGTCCATATATTTTGGAATTCGGAGTTTGATTGTAAGGTTGGATTCTGAACTTGTTGTATTACATCTTAACAGGGTTTATACCATTAGAAATCCGGTGTTATTACGGTTATTTTTGAGAGTTCGTCTCTTGGAACGTGAGTTTGATTACATTGAATATCAGCATATTCCAAGACATTTAAATACATTAGCAGATTCAATTGCTTCTAGTATGATAATAGACATTTGCAATAATTAAAAGCAGTAAAACAAACAACATTCACATATGTATACAGATAGCCGTCAAAATAGTGATATATATCATAGGAGTGTGTTCAAAAAATATACATCGTCTTCGATCATAGGTTGGAAACACCTTATGATCGGCAAAAATGATAATGCAAAAAGTACAAAAATGAGTCTACACGATCATCTCATCACTGATGATGATCTCGATAGGAAACAACTGCTCGAGCCACCCTGCATAGGAACCTCCTGAAAGGTCCTGGGACTCCAATCACATATCTTTGTAGCCTGAGAGGGATGTCATCTATGCTGGTCTCTGGTATATCTAGAGTCAAGCACTATAGATGATGCTCCAAATCAGTCAAAATCTCTACTGATTGGCCTGCTGGGGCTGGTGCGGGCGCAACTGGTTGTCTCCTCTCGAAAGGTTGGAGATGAGCTGGTCGTTGTGGACCTACGTCTATATTCAAAAAACTTTTGGTTATTAGTTTTCTAAGACGATAAAAAATTAAAAAAAAAAAAATAGAACTTAGCAAACGTTGAAAAATGTTTTACCTGAATCATCCCACTGTTCCCCTGCAGGGAGAGACATCTCTCTGTCGCCGCGGAAATCCATCCCGGCATACAGAAAATCCTCTATCATGAAAACTTGGCAAAACAGCCAACGAAAATATGAAGCAGGGAATCGTACAATCTCAGTGCCCTCAATAGCATGACGGGCCATCAGCGCGGACCAGCGAACCATTCTCGGTTCTCGAGGTCGACCGGCATCAACTGCAATACTCTATGGAGCTAATTGAGGAATCCTCTCCAAAGCAAAAGAAACGACGATGGATCCAAAGTTTTTTAGTTTCCCGGTTTTTTCTCTGGTAAGTTGGCCTTTTATATTGCCCAACACAGCTTCGCACCAGTTGAAGATGGTGCCGCGAAAACAGTCCACTGCAACACGCATTTGGGAACCAGTAGCTACATGAAGCGCGGCACTCCCACACAGTTTGGTAACAGTGAATGCTATAAATTTCAGTTCAGGACGGATGATATGTTTTATGTCAATCCGTTTGTCCCGAGGATTTGCCTGATCATTGCAAAATTCGAGTTGAAGACTAGCGACAGTCTGGCCACCTGGCCTAGTCCCAAACAAGGATACATGTTCGCCCCTCTTGGAAAAACCAGTCAAAAAGTATATATCCTCCAGCTCAATTTCGAGCCGGTGGCCACCAATGAAGAAACAATGGTCCTCCACATGCCATCTGTCTACCAACCATGTTAAGAGTTCCACTTGTGCCCTCATGCCAGAGATGGCCCAGAATTTGTATAAGCAGCATGCTTTTAATGCCCTTTGTGTGGGCAAATGAAGTATTACAGCTTCATCCACTTCCTCATGCTCCCTTTCTCGCCAAATAAGCATCTTGTTAATCCTGCAACACAAAATAAGGCAAATTAGAATGATTTCATTTGAAAAATTTTGGCAGAAAAATGAGAAAACCGTGTTTTAAAAGTGACCGCGCGGGTACCACACCCGTTCTTTGTAAACAGAGCATAGCTCCGCACGCGCAATGTGTTCCAAGTGCGGTACCCTCGATTTTTTCCCGTTCAGAAAAAATCGGGGTCCGCAGGTAACCTGTGTCCCACCTGCGGACCCCGCGGGCGCATTTTCTAACCATTTTTTGCCCTAAAAAATCAAACTAAAGCCTAAAAATGAATTTTAAATGGATGAAAAACAAGATAAGGAGGTCGTGGATTACCTGGGGCTGACGATTTTCGATTCCAACGGTTGAATTTTCCAGAATCTTCACGGGAACTTTTTTATCCAAAAGCTTTTTACTTTTCACTCTGCAACTGAACGGTAAAAATGAAATAGAAAAATTCCTTTTTATAAGTTTTTTCGAATGAATGAATTTTTAATTTGTTTATTTTTCACTTTAAAAGGGTATTTTTTGAAAGCATTTCTACTTATCTTAAACAGGTATGTGTAATGTTTTGAGTTTTTGTGCAGAAACAGGATTTTTTCAGGTGAAATGATCGTTTTTCAACAAAGAGAGAGCATACTTTTATCACTTTTTCGGGCTCTTTCAAAAATTTTACGAAAAAGCGAAACCTTGGAGTCCTCTTTAAGCCCTTTTCAGACTCTCTAAATATGAAAATATTGCCGAGTACTTGACTATTCGAACTCGTTAAAGTAAATGAACAGTTGTCCCTTCAGTATAAGTTTACCCCTTTTACGGACTGAAATGGACTATTTACGAAAAAGGTATACGTTGACTAATTACGGTCAATAGAGTTCTCTCTCGCATTATTTTATCCTTTTTCGGGCCCGAGAGACTAAATTTACGAAAAAGTACACCCATGGAGTTTTCTTAAGTTTTTTCTTCTGACTCCCTAAAATTGAAAAACACCGAGTTTCTCCTATACTGGACTCGTTAAAACTTAACAATAAAGGACCTGTTTAATTTTCAACAGGAACGAACCACTCCTTCTTAGGGTTCGAATTTTAAACTAAGTTGGACTCATCCGAAGGATGAGCTTATAATCAAGCAAATGTTATCCTCCTCAAGCTTGTCAAAATAAAGAGGTACTTGCCAGAAATGGTGGGGGAAAAGAGAGAAAAATGGGCGTGTTTGTTGTATTTTAATCTTCGAAAACTCAGTCAACCACTCTTGGACACGACACTTATATTCACCTGGGTTGGGAAATCCTTTGCCTAACAGTTAATCAAACCACATTGAAAATTTTCAGCCGGTTTCTGGGTATTAGCTTTGGGTCAATTGTCACCAAGCCATCTGCAGTGTCGTTATGTGTCCAAGAGAACAATTCAAATAAAACCATTCATCTGCAAAATATCTGTCATCCATCTTTGACCATCCCTGAGTCAGTCCTTGCCAATATATTTTCAAAACTTGATCTATGATTTTGTGTTGTGGGCTTGCCTACGACAGATCGCTTTCTATCGACATCAGCACACTATCTAGGAAGTTGATCCAGAAATCGTCAGTACCTTGAAATCTGCATGCCCTAATGGCAGTTTTCTCGCTTTCGACGATAGGTTGCATCAATGACCTTCGATCGAATGACTCCGTGACATGTTCGACTTCAGCTCATTCATTCACATTTCATGGATTGTACTGAGTACTTTGAGAGCCATTGACATTACTGGTGGTTTCTCTCACACTTGTTAACATTTCACATCATTGACTGGTAATCAAGTGGTTTCTACCATGTTCGATTTCGACACATTCATTCACATGGATAGAATCGTACTGGTTCGAGATGCGGAAATCAAGACCCTGGATCTAGTTTCCACCATCCAGGCTGCGAGGAATTTTGTTATCATCTATACAGTAGACTATTGATAAAAACAGATGGCTGCGTCCATACTGTGTCTACATATATTTGTACTATGATGTATTCAAAATCATTCCCGTATCAGAACGATTTCAGTTAGTTTATAGTTAGTTTTTATCTGAGTATGGGAATGCCTACCTCAGTGATGACATATACATGTATATATTTTGCATTGAATGTTTTTACAGGTACCGACTGGGGTGTCCACAGGATGATCTTTGAAATGATAAAGTACTGCACTCTTCATATATGACAGACTACAGCTTCATCTATTACATACTTTGCACTTTAGGGGGCAATTTGTTACACTGAAAACTGTCACCTTGACATTCTGCTGACCGTATGAGCTCATTATTACTCATACTTCCTCCTTTTGCAAGTCTAATATACCAGCTCCTCATATCAAGCTTCAAAATCAGAATAAAATCCCTAAAATCCCCTAAGAATTGGTATCGCACTTTCTCTATGCATTCCCTGCGGTCCCGCACCTAAATCTCAGCCTGCCTGCGGACCCATACCGCACGTTCTTTGTGTAATGGGTGCGGACCTCTGTAAAACATAAAAAGGCGAGAAAATGAAGATAAAAAGTGAATTCCAGGTGAATTCTAGAAGATTCTAGACGGGAATTTTCGGGAATGGATACGCCTTGAAGAGGTTCATGCATCCCTCACTTGATGGAGCTAACCCCTTGATGTAAGGAGCTTATCCCTTTGAAGGAGGAATCTATCCCTTCATATTTGGAACTAGAAACCTCCTCTCTTTCACTATAAAAAGAGGCCTTGGGTAGCCTCAAAGGGAGTTGAAGCTTATGAGATTTGAAGTTAAATGCTGTTGAGATTCAAACTTAGTTAACTAAGACTTTCTGTGAGGTTAAATCACTCATCTCTATTTGTCTTGGTTCAAAGAGTGCAATGCTTGTCAAATTAGAAGAGATTCCTGCTTCGGACCCGGAAGGACACTGACATCAAGGCACAGGTTGTAAAGGTTTTCTATCTTTAAAGTTAATACAAATATACTCATTTCTCTCATTAAACTGTCAATTTGTGGTTTGTTTCATAAATTCCTTGATCATTATGATAAGTATGATTTATGATAATGTCTATACAGGTGCTGCTTAATCTTTTTCCTTGTTTGTGATTGCAGATATACGAAGGACGTTCTTTCAGTGCACGGGAAGGACTTCAACAAAATCAAGTAAGCAAGCACAGCGTTGGATATAAGGTAGGCCTTGCACCCGTAAAGTGTTTTTATAAATTGCATATGCTTAGAGAGAGATTAGTATAATTGGCTGTTTGTTGCTAGTTACCTTTTGTACTAGAGAGATCGGTCTTGTCCGCAAGACGGATTAATCTACACAACATTAAGCTGGTTGTGGCAATCATAGATGAAGTTGCTCCAAAGGTTCCTTTGTTGCTTTCTACCAAGGTAAATAGTAAAAGTAATTTTGTTTTTACCAATTTGACATATTTATAACTTTTTCGACGTTAAATGAGTTTTAAAAGTTATTTTTATCAAATATTTGCATGTGTTATGTCGAAAATGGATTTTACGCTTGCTTGGTATGTGCAGCAGCAGGTTTTTGCGACTTAAACGATGGAAACGAGTTGTATTTTATACTTTTTCGGACTCGGTAAATACACGAAAAAATCACTTTGGAGTCATCTTTCAGCTCTTTTCTGACTCTCTAAATATGAAAAGATTGCCGAGGCCCTTGTCGTTTCGATCTCGTTAAAATGGACACGAATCGACATTCACCCGGTATAAGTTTAACCCTTTTTCGGGCCGGGATGGATTGATTACGAAAAAGGAATACCCTAGCCTATCGCGACTAGGAGGTTTTCCCGGATATTGTTTTCTACCTTTTCGGATCTGGGGAACTATTTACGAAAAGGGACCTGTGGAGTTTTCTTTTCTGTTGTCTTTTCAAACTCTCTAAACATGAAAAGACGCCGAGTTATTCCTTTGTCAGACTCGTTAAACCCTGATGACATCGGATCTAGTCGAAATGACGTTCTCCGAGTTCCTCCTTCCTAGGACTCGTTAAATGCACTAGGATGGATTCACCCGAAGGGCGGACTTATATTGCAAGCATATGCTATCCCCTTCAAGCTTGTTACTAAAAATAATTGGGGTACTCGCCAGAAATGGTGGGGGAAAAATGGAACCATCGTCGTTGCTGTATTGACGGTATATGCTTTGCTCTTGAACATAACTTGTTTGATAAGTAGCGGGTTGAGACATCTCATCTGTTGCTACTTTATAAAGTAGGTTTGGTATCTCTGCACGGCCATCTCTCTTATTCAATACTAATCACCATGACCTTTGGCTCCGTTGATGTCAAATACGCCAAGTTCACTCTTGTCTCGTTGTATATTCGAAGGTGGCCTCGCCAAATATCAACCTTCCTCTGTTTCTCATACGATCCTGATTCACAACAAAACATCATGTTCCTCTGTCTCGTGTCGATGATGTGGGAATCATTATGGCCCACCTTCGATCAAGGTCACTTCCTGTCGACATCAACTCATTATCCGGGAAGTTGGTCTAGAGACTCCTTCTGGTACCTTGGAGCCTGCATGCCTCAATGGCAGGTTCGTCGCATTCGACGAGAGGTTTACATCATTGGCCTCCGATCGAGTGATTCTGCGGGTGTTCGATGTCAACTCATTTATTCGCACGCCGTAGATTGTACCGGTAGTACCTTGAGGACCATTATCATTATTGGTGGTTTCTCTCGCGTCTGTTAACAGCTTTCATCATTGGCTGGTAATCAGACGATGTTCTTGCATGTTCGACTTCAACTCACATATTCACATGCTTGAACTTGTACTCTGTTGGGTCGAGATGGAGCGCAAGACCCTGGATTGACGTACCATTGTAATCCGGTACACGCGATTGTAGATGTATCATTGTATATGACTGCGGTTGGATACATTTAACGACCATACTGGTCTGTTTTATTTTGATCTTAGACAGATGGCTGTATACCCTAGATCCCGAATTGTAACATACTACTGTTTAGGATGGCTGTATCCTTTCCCCACTTGCCACATCATGTGAGATATCGGTTGTCTTTACGCAGTTCCAGAACGGCGGGCCTTCGATTGAACATGTTCTCGTAAAGCATTTCACCCCTCTCTCTCTCGGGCCTCATACTTTAGGGGGCATCTGTTACACAGTAATTTGTCACCGTCCCTACCATTCCCCGTTCACTTTAATGAGACCCATTTGTAGGCATGAACATGAAAGTCCTTCGCCAAAAACTCCACAGACGCATTCCTCTAAGCATGAGCTTCATTTTCCCTTGAGACATCTCCTTGCAAAAATCATGAAAAAACATCCCTTTTTGCATTGGCGCGACGACGGTTTCATCACTCGCGCCAGTAGGGAAAATCCTACAAAGAGTGGCATAAGCTGGCCTTTCATCGCCGATGATAGTGGCATACCCCATTTTAATTTGTTTTTAAATAAAGATGGCGGAAGTTGAGTTCCAACAAACTCACAAACAATTGCCTATCTTGAGTTGGGAGGTTTGGCTGCGGGAGTTCTATGGAGGGGAAGTGGTTTTGCCACCTCCCATGGAACCTTCCTTGTTGATAGGGCCAATCCCATAATAATAGGGATCCCAACTCCTTCCTTCCCCATCTATAAAAGCCTGCTCAATCCCATGGCAAGCTAGTCTTGAAGTGCCTAAGCTTTGAATCTCCATATTCCAAAGAGCCTTTGTGTTGTAAAGAATCCTCTCTTTCCCTTAGTGACTCAATAAGATCCATTGTCCCAAAGAAACTCTGGAGAAGGTTTCTTTCCTTGGCAAATTTTAACGAACGTGAGCAGCTCCGTCCATTGCGGTAATCATTTTAGTTTGTAATCTCTCTTCATTTATTATTTAATAGATGATTATAATTATGGTTCCTCCGTTCCATCATGTTAATACGAGTAACATCACTTCACGAGCATTTTAGTTAAATTGTCTTGGATTTCGCTTGTATCTTGTCGTTTCTTTCGTATGCACGGTGTTCATCATGAAGATAAATGAAGGGATTGTGATAAAGGGCGAGGCGAGGCATTCTTCTTGAATCATAAGCGTTGGAATCAGGCGGAAACTGTATTCTGGTCTTTCGTGCATTGACTGGGAAAACATGTCATATTGTTTGATTGTTGCTAGACCCCTGCTGGGCTAGTAGGGATCGCCTCTGTGCGCAGAGGGGATTTACCTCCTCAACAGAAAGTTAACTACAACCTATTCCAAAGCACTAATCCCGAGCTAGATTGGTGGAAAGAGCCCTAAAAATGTAAAAATTAATAGATTAATTTTATTAAGCGCTATGTTATTTGGGTTGTTATTACTCAAAGGGTAAATGGATATGAAACCAATGGTGTTATGACCCAACCCAAAACTGAATGCAATTGAAATGTAATATTTTCAATTCGATGAATCCTAAATAAAGTAAGGAGAGAGTTTCCCTTCACTTCCAACAATGAAAAAATTGATTTAGAAGAGAAAATATAAAAAATTCTCTAATGCACTAATTTCATCAAGAAAAAATAATGCTAATCAATTCCAATTTTTTTTTTTTTTAAACAAGCATAAAAACATGTAAATTCAAATCAAAGAAACTGATCTAAATCTACGATTGATTTTTCAGAATGTAAACTATGCAGTTGTAATTTATGCACAATTCACTTGAAAAGTATGCAAATGTAATATATGCACATTTTTCATTCATATTCTAAAAATGAGAATTCTAATAATGAAAATGTAATCTATGCAAGAGAATTCTCAAACACAAGATGATTATAATGTAATATAAAGAACCAATCAAGTGTAGGTAAAGAGAATTGGGTGAGAGTTCCAAAGATCAAAAAATAAAAACACTCAAAGGCGATTAACACTCAGATAAAATTTTGCTTTTTGAAAAAAAAAAAACAAAATGATAAAAAATTGTTAAGAGACTGAGACAAACCTCAAAGTAATGACCAAAGGAAATGAAAATAATAATTTCTTCAAAAAGAAACTCAAAACACCTAATTAACTTAATAGAGACTGATGAGATTGTAGAATTTGCCGAAAAAAATTAACATAAAAGGCTTTTAACAGTCAAAACAAGGTTGGGAAAATACTTAGAATTATGTAATCTGGTTCCAGAAAAGATAATCTTAAATTTTTCAAAAATTTTCTTAAGTCCGCAGGTTTTAGTATAAAAAGGTGCGGTACCGCACTATTTACACAGAGAAACTGCAGAGGTTACCGCATTGTTTTCAAAGAAAAAGTGCGGAGACTAGAAAAAAATAAAAAATTATAATCTACTTTTCAAGGATTCTAAAAGCTAACTTACCCAACCCAGTGCAGACTAATCAAAACTAGAAAAATTCTTTCAAAAGTCAAACTCAAAAATGAAAAGAAAACTAAGTTCAAGATTTCCCCAGCGGAGTCGTCATTTTATTAGGCGAATAAATTGTCCTTGCGAACAATAAGGATCTCCCTCGTATCACAAGGATAGCTAGAAACAAATAGGACAAATGTAAACTACTTTCTCTAGATTATGTATGATTTAGAATTTTCTATGATGAAGAAATGACCTACCTGTGATCCAATGCTAGTTGTATTCTTCTTTCCGTCACTCCAAAGAAGTCACCTCTTAAGACCTACAATCAAAGACATGGAAAAGAGTCAAAAGCACCTAAATAATATACTAATTCATAAATCATAAATCTATCTTAATTATTAAGGAATTTAAGAAATAAGTCATTCAAGTAAACACATAAACAACTTATTGAGAAAACATGATCTATTTGTATTATCTTTAAATAAAAGAAGGAGTCTTACAACCGTGTTCACCTTGATGTTGTACAAGTCCTTCTGGGGTCCGGAACAAACATTTTTTTTTGGTCTGACGAGCCCTTCCACTCTTTGAACCAGCCTAAATACGAGTGTGTAATCGTTCTCGCATGGATAATGGCTAGCAAAAAGAGTATGTTTCGTCAGCAATTCTCTTCTCTAATGTATATGAAGTACAAAGAAAGTACTTTTTTACATATCAGTAGCTACCCTTGAGACTGAACCATGGCTTCAATTTATAGCAGAAGGGAAGTGGTTTTAGTTCCAAGAAGGAAGGGATAATTCCTCTCATAAAGGGATTATGCTCCAAATACCAAGGGATAGTCTCCTTTAATGAAGGGATAAAGGTTCATGAATGGAGGGAGTGAAGCTTCGACTATATAATGCCTTTTGGAAGCTTCCATTTGGGAGAATATTCGACCAGCTGGGCTTCTAGAACTTACTTTTTCTTCCATTTTACCTTTGAATTTCTAGAACTTACTTTTTCTTCCCGCATTCATGAGACCAAAAGGCATTTTGGCATACATGAATGTACCCCATGGTGTTGTGAAGGTTGTTTTTCCTGATCATCCAGATGCACAAGAATCTGATTATAACCTGAAAAACCATCAAGCATAGGAATCCTTTGTGAACCAACAATATTTTGCAGAATTGAATCCATCTTAGGAAGAGGATAGTTATCCTTTAGTGAAGCCTTATTCAAATTTCTGAAGTCAATAGAAATTTTGATTTCTCCACTCTTATTCCTTATTAGAACTAAGTTTGAAAGCAAATTTGAAAATATAATTGGAACAATGATCTTTGCATCAAAGATTTTCTTAACCTCCTTTTCAATCAAAGGCATGAGAAGCAGATTAATTCTTCTCAATTTCTACTTGAAAGGATTCTCATTTTCCTTGATAGGAATAGTATGTTGAATAATGGAAGGATCATATTGCTTTATATCAGCATAGCTCCAAGAAAAAACATCAATGAACTTCTTCATCATCTCAATATATTTGAATTTCATATTAGCTGAAAGAAACTTTGAAATTTTTATCATTTTAGGCAAAGCTAATGTACCAAGATTACAACTCTCCACTTCCTCTTCATCAACTTGTAATTTTGGCGATTTAAAAACATAATTTTGATCAAAAAGCTTCTCAATAGGAATAAGACCTTTTGCTATTGCATTATTCTTCAATTGCAAAACTTCAGAATTTTCTTTAGACTCAACAAGCATATTTTGCTGATCTACATGTGTATTTTCAAATTCTTCTTTCAGCTCAATGGAATTCTTTTCCTGTTGATCATCTTCAAAAACTTGCCAATTTATGATATTTTCTAGTATGGCTGGTCTATGATGAACTTAATCTCATATTTTTCATTTGAATGCATGGGAATGATGAAAATACTTGCGGAGACAGCAAGAGAGTCAGCAATAGAATTCTGATCTCTAGTTTTTACTATGAAGGAATAAGACTAAAAGTTTTCCAACATGTTTAAAAATAAATTTCTGTAAGCCATAATTCTTACATCTTTCGTTTGATATACACCCTCAACTTGTATAATTACCAATTTAGAATCTCCAAAAACAGAAATATTTCGAGCCTTCATCTTTTTCAAAATATCTAGACCCAAAATCAAAGATTCATATTCAGCCATGTTGTTTGTGTAATCAAAATTCAATTTGTAAGAGTAAAAATTACTCTCGTCATTTGGATTTTTAATCCAAATACCTGATCCTTCCCCTTCTTTTCCTGCTGATCCATCAAAGTACAATGACCACCATTCCTCCATCTTTTCGTCATTCACTTGTCGATTTTCTGCATGCTGATTTTCTGAGTGTTGATTTTCTGCTCTTATTTCTTCCTCAACACTATTAGCTGATTCATTGAAAAGAATGGATGATCCAAGTTCAGTATCAAAGGCATAAATAGGAAAATTTTGAGGTTTATCTTTACTTCTTACCATGTAGGCCATTCTAGTCTCCCGATACAACCTCCTTTGCTCACCAAAAATAGGAATAGTGGCGTAAGAAATATCCATCTACATTGTGCCTTTGATCTTTGCTGCCCAAGATCTTGACAATAGCATACCAAATTTTGGCAGAATATCAACTACAAAAATGTCCATAAAAATTGTATTTGCTAGAATTTACGTGAGGCCAACAACAACATCCTTGATTAGACCAATACATTGAACCCTCTTAGAATCGAAAGAAAACAAATCCTTATACGGTCTTATGATTTGCAATCCCATTCTATCCATGATAACTTTGGGCATGAGGTTATGAGAAACTCCAGAATCTAGCATAGAATTATGCAAAGTCATATCATGAATACTAATGCTTACATAGAAAGGAGGAAACTCTTCATTTTGATCATTTTCTAACCTTGGACCCAAATATATAGTAGGATTATCTTCTTGGAAATTCAAGATATCAACAGCCCCTGCTTGTGAATTCAACATCTTAAATATCTTGCTTCTATATTCATTCACTTTGAGAATCTCACTGAAAGGGACTGGTATTTTAATCTTTGAAATTTCATTCTCAAGGTTGAAAACAGAAACAGATTTTTCAGCGTCTTTGGCAAGAGGAGGAAGTTGAATGTCTTTCTTACCAAGTGAAGTATCTTTTTTACCTTCAACCATTTTTGGGGTATCATTCTTAGCTTTAGTAGCCTTTGGAGCATCTTTCTTGGGCCATGCTTTTCTTGCAATGATAGGCACATTTCTATTTCCGATATTATATTGCTTTTGCATCTTGAAAATGGCATGTTGATACCCTTTAAGATAATATGATAGTTCTTCTCCTTGATTAGATAAATCAGACTTGGCATGCTCTTCTTTATTCAAAAATATTACTGACATTCCTTCGTCAAGACAATGGATGGATTCTTCAGGAATCTCAGGCTCATCTTCTTCATCTACCAAATTTTGCTGAAAAGGAGGTCTCACTGGAGGGTCAACTTGCTGGTTTCTATTCTCTCTTGGCCTTTGATGATTTTGAGGTCTCCTAAATTATGGATTTCTGAATTGAGGTTCATGTTGCACATGAGGAGCTGAAGTGTTTCCAACAGCTAACCTATCCATAAACTTCTCCATGGTTTTCATCACTAACTCAAATTTGTCTTTAGAAGTTGAGGTGGATGGTTTCTCTTCTTCTTTCAATTTAGTTTTTCCCATTTTTGACTTTTTAGCAGCTATCATTTTTACTTCAAAAACTGCATCACTTTTCATTTCAGAAAGTGTAGGTGACTCTCTTTCTCTCAAAAAGATAGAAAATTCATAGTCAAATGCTTCGACATATCCCATTTGTGCTAAGGCTTCCGGAGGTTTCAAATGGGATGGAATTGAGTAAAAAAATTTATTGAATCTTTTTGAAAATTTTTGGACAGATTCATCAACTGCCCTTCTAAGGTTGTTGTATTCAGTAAGTTCTTGGACCATATTGGTTCTATTACCCCATTTTCTTAAGAATTTATCTTCAAAATCATTCTAAGTTATAATGATGCCCGGTGCAAGAGCCTTAAACCATTTTATTACTTCACCAATAAAACTCTGTGAAAATAACCTTAGCTTCACATCCTCATCATCAAATTCTTCCTTGTTTATAAAATCGTTGAATCTGTCTACAAATTCCTCTGCTAAAATTTCCTCATCACTACCCCAAGTAGGAATCATAGCAAGAAATTTACTAGGAAGGTCATGCAAAACAACAAGAAGTATAAGTGGTGCATACCTAGCAGGAGCATCCATGAATGGAGGATGAACAGTGGTTGTAGGAGGAGCAGAAGAAGATGAGGAACTGATATGAGGAGGACTGTTTGGTTTTTGTAAGCCACTGACAATAGAACTCCAATTTGGAAGGGGTAAACCAGCTTTTGATTTCAGAAAGACTTTGAAAGGGTCAATTTCATTGAGTTTATATAAAGACTCTTTTTCTAGCAGTAATTCAGAGGTAACAGCTTCCCAAAACTCTTCCTTGTCTTCTTGTGTCACTAACGATGAAGTGTCAATTCCTCTTTTTTGCAAGTCTAAGATTGAGTTCTTTTTCAATTTCTGATCTAAACAACACTTCGTGAATCTTGTCATCAACTTTCTTATCTTCAGGACTTCTTAATATTTCATAGGACAAATATTTCAAATGAGATGGAGTACCTGATATTTTTGAAATTCTTTGAATTTTTGAAATTGTGTTTGGATTGTCCATAGCAGTAGGTGGATTGGGATCAGGATTTCTCTGTGTGTATCTCCTCCTCGAAGCCCCTTTAAAATTTGAAAAATGTATGGAGTCACCAAGGTATATTGCAGCCTCAAAAAACTTTCTAAGCTCCTGCTACCTTTAGAAGTTCAGTTTCTTGATTTTGAGAATGAATAATCTTCAGACTCCAGGAAGATGCACCAAAATGTTATCTGAAAATTAGACCCTGATAGGATGTCGATCAAGAATACTCTTAGTAACTATTTGAAACCAGACTCTTAGTTTAGGCTTAGCCTCCTCAACCTGAGAGGGCTCTCTCAATAGGTTTATTATTTTCAAATAAGGATTAGATGGCTAACTCTATGAGTAAAGTAGATAAAATGGATAATTGGTTGTACTACTAATCAACAAACATCTATTGGGCTTATGGAGTCAACTATATTTTCACAAAAACCTAAGTATCAGCTTCAATTGGAGGTCAGGGAATTTCAGGGTTTAGATGCATCAAAAGAATAGTAGGAAAAAAATAACATAGTTCATGAACATATGAAGGAAGTTAGAGCACCTTCAGTGAATTATAAGTAACATACATTCATGCCACTGCAAGTAATTGAAATATGAAAAGCATAAGAACATCAAAAATCCATAACCCTTTCTGAATCCTAAGTGAAGAAACCAATATCTCTGTATTAATATGAAAACATAGTCTCTTGCTACAACAAAATAGTATGCTTGTTCTTGAAAAATTGCCAACACTATGCAATTAAATTTCTTCCCTCTTATAGAGTGGTCATTACATCCTTGGATTCCTTCCAAAAATTTGAGAATAAATTAGAATTTGACACCTATCAACTTCTAAACAAACTTCATTTACAAACTAATATTTAAACTGTCTGTCTTATATTCCTAATACAACTAGGACTAAAACACTATTTATTATATCTTAAAAACCTTTAAAAACCTTATCTAATCATTAAAAACTATGCTTGACAACTATTTCATCTATACTTCGACCATGATGTTGTTTATCTTCTTGTTGTTAGACCCCATCAACCTACTTCTTATCCATTCCTACAAAATAGGAGCATTTTCCCTGTATAATAGTTGAATGCCTCATTTCTGTCCATTCAAACCAACTGCTAAAGAACTGGTGCTCAAAACATGTGGCAAATGTCTTCATTTGAATTCGACCTTCCAGCTGTGCAAATCCTGAACCTCCAAAATGGTGCAAAAACTGTCAATACTTCTGTGCTACGAAACTGCCGAGTCTACTATTTTTGTAGCACAAACTTTTCCTTTTAAAATCATGCTTCAAACCTCCATTTTTATGTGCTAAACCTTCTTGATCTTCATTGATATTCTACATATACCTCCCACCAACATCAAATCTCAAAACCAAACCCTTTTCACCTTTGAAAATTGCAAAAATTCTTCAAACTGCATCCTACAGCAGTTTCGTAGCGTGCTACGAAACTACTCTATGTCACCTTCAGCAGTTTCATGGCGTGCTAAGAAACTGCTGAGTCTTCACTTTTCACAGCGTCCTTCCAAAATTTTAGTTTTCAACCCTTTAATATGTTTGCACTTATTTTAGCTGTGGCTAATCTTCAAACTGTGCTAGTTGTATTTCTAGGTCTTCTACTCTCCTCTTGAGCCTTCTATTGTTTGCCCTTAGCTTGGGATTGACCATCCTAATGAATTTTTCTTCTTTGATTGTAGGTAGGGTCCATATGAAGAATTGAGCTTGACTATCAATTAATTTAGGGTTTGGATTTTTCTCCATCTCCCACAATCCTTTCATCCTTTCAAAGTTTTCCCTTTCTTCTGCATGCACTCTCACCTTTTTATTCAACTTATCAATCTCATTATTTGAAAATATGAGTTTGTCTTTGACATCTTCATAGCTGCTCTTTTCCTTCTGAATATTGAAAACCCTATTTCTGTCTTCTTTAGGCATTGAAAATTATGTATTTATGGTTTCGTCAAAACTTTAGCACTTTCACCTCCTGTTTGATGTATCTCCATGTCTGGCTGTTTCAACTTCTTGGAGTGCCTAGTTGAGGGTTTTTTGGGCTTAAAGATAAAATCCTCCACTTCATCCTAAAAATATAACCTTTTGGATGTCTTCAATTTCTTTGATTTGCTGCCACCTGTATCCAGTTTGATGAAGTCTTCTTATACTAGGGGAGACTCTTCAATTTCAATAGATTGAATTATATCATTCAAATTACCTCTTGACCCCTCTGTAACTATAGCCTTACCCTTTTCCTTTAACCTTTGACTCCTAGTCAACTTCTTTTGATCTGTTTTACTGGTTGAATGTTCTAGAATTGTCTCCTTAACCAGAGTTTTCTTCTTCTGTGCGGATTTAGGAGTATCTTGGATATTCAATGTTGTTCTTATCATAGATTCTTTAACTTGTTTCCGAGGCTTAAGCTTAACAAATCTTCTTGACTTTGTTTCTACAAGGGCAGTAATCTCTATTTTCATTCTGCAGCTCATGTAAGACTATTGACTTGACTAAGCCATGGTGAAATAATGAGGTTTCACATGAATAAACTTTCATTTGTACCTTATCAGACATCTTAGCCAAACTTTTGAAAATATAAAAAGGTAAATCTAGAGATATCATCCCTGTGAAATGAAGCAAGAGTTTAAAGTGATAGGTATACACCTTGTGGTATCTCCCTTCACAGGTGAAGTACCTCTAAATATTGTAGATCATATTGGAAAATGTATCTTTGACATAACTTCTTGGCACAACTTTGTTCAATTCAACCTCTATAAACTCTGGTTTTAGAAAGATTTTGCAGGGTACCATGTCAAACTTGAAGTTTTGAAACCACCTGTCTTCTCCTCTCGGAATTTCTGTAACTGCTAATATCACTTCAGGGGAAATTGGTAAATTGAGGAATCCAATATTTGAGTTTGATCCTATGAAGTTTATGGAAAATTCTTTGGTTACTTGAGTGTGCCATCCTTGAATTTTTTCACAAAACCTCTAGCAACCTACTTTCTTAAAGGCTTCTTCAACAGACTTGTCTTTTGTAAGAGCTTCTACACCTTCAGGTTCTGTTCTTAGGAAATGAATAGACCTATGACTCCTTTCTTCAGCCATTTTCTTCTTAAAAACCTTGTATCTTCATAAATGTGTGATAATCCCTATGAAAACCTTGTGTCTTCAGCAAATTAGCAAATTAGCAATCAGAGTTTCCTGTTGAATGAACTGGCTTGCTTGGTAAATGAGTTCAGCCTTGCTTGATAAAAATTCTGCCTCTCTTGATAACAATTCTTCTTCCACCAGCAATGAATTTCAATCTCACTTAATAGAAAATTTTGAAAATACTGATATAACCAGAATTTGAATGAGCAGGCTCGCTTGAATTTGTTTTAGTTCTGCCTCGCTTGAAATATAGTTTCACAACCTCACTTGAAAAATTTGCAGCCTCGCTTGAATACTTTACAGCCTCGCTTGAATTTGTTTTAGTAAAATCAGGTCTTTCACCACTAATTTCTTCCTCAAAACATAAGCATGCATGCACTATTGTCTTGCATGAGACAAATGAAGTCAAAAACGGCCAAAT
Organism: Pinus albicaulis; assembly: GCA_034641835.2. Lineage (NCBI taxonomy): Eukaryota > Viridiplantae > Streptophyta > Pinopsida > Pinales > Pinaceae > Pinus > Pinus albicaulis. Next base: position 1,101,117,270 of record CM076581.1, read on the forward strand.
TTTTTCAAATTTGAAAGGACCAATGACAATTGACCCCTAATCGATGACAAATGAACCCTAATAATTACAATGAATGGTTGCATGCGTGAAGGAGAACTTGTGGATGACACCTAATGATGAGGAATTTAATTGTATTTGACAGATGTGACAGCTCAAACGCAAAACTGAAAATCCCTGATTTCGTAGCGCATGATTTGCAAAATCGGGTTTTTGTGCTACGAAATCACCAGCGTTTTCGTAGCGCAAAATCAAATTTTTACACTGAGAGCGCTACAAAAACGTGATTTCGTGGCTTATTCATCAAATTTTCGAAAAAAAAAAACTTTAAAAATGGGTTTCAAAACGTGGCATAAGATCTTTGAAGAATGAAACAAGGTTAATGAAAATTGTTTGGTGATGGAATGAGACTTTGGACCCATGATCTAGACCTTTAAAAATATAAAAATGACTCTAACCCAATCTAGAATTATGACTTAGGAACAAGTGTAACTGACCAAGTTTCAGGAAATTTTTATAGTGATAACAACGCCTTCTAGAAGCTTCCAGTTGGGAGTATATTCAACCAGCTGGGCTTCTAGAACTTACATTTTCTTCCATTTTACCTTTTACTGGGTTCCGCAGTTTTAATACATAAAACTTGTGGTAGGTACTGCAGTTTTTCTTTAAAAAAGGTGCGGTACCACAGGTAATGGCTAGGAAAAGTGTAGAACTAGGGTTTTTTATGATTTTTATCAGCTTTCCTCCAAATCCAAGACTTGGTTTAGGAAATTTAGGGTTTTAGACCTCTAAGGGAGCATTATATAGGTATTGATGAACCCATATAGACAGTAAATTGTCATGGTGACAAAATAATGTGTATCAGGGACTGCAAGAGAAAAAGGGGGAAATTCATCTCCACTCCACAGCACAGACAGAGGTCTCTGCAAAAAAAATAACGGCACAAACACATAAACTTGGAAATAAATGTTAGTGGAGTTTCTAATCCTGTGTTAGTGTCTTTGGTGCATGCATGTATGAAATCACACCAACTGAAGGGGTGTGGTTTACCCTCTTAAGTTATTGGTCACAGGCAGAAAAAGAAGTGGAGTCAAGCAAGTTAATGGAACATGCTAGAATTATAAACATACTAGATAGAGAAATAGCATGGATATATAAACTAAAACTAAAAAAAATAAAACAAAAGCTCTGAATAGAGTCAAACAACTGCAATAATCCAAATGATGGCTCTTTTGGCCCCTTTTATTAAGTGCTGGTAGGAAATGAGAATGAAAATTTAACCCTCTTGCCAAAGGGCCCTTAGAACTTAGGTTCTAAGTCTCGATGCAAGGATGTATTTACTTCCAAGCTTGCTTCAGTGCAACTTCTCCCTCTCTCTAATGTGGTGGACTGAACTTGTTGGATGGCCAACAATTGAGTCCCCTCTATCTTAGCTCCAGATCACACACTGCTGGTATTGCTTGGGGAAATTCTGGCCAACATAACGAGGTGCTCTCAAGTTCTTCATCTCTTGGTGGCCTTATATAGGATAATTCAAATCCTCCTTCCCTATCTTGGTACAATTTGGATGGTGACCCAAGAAAGGGGGATGATTCCATTATGTGCCACAAATATTCCATTGTGTGCTCTCTTGATGTATAAAGAGGCTTTGGTGGTTGTCCTTATGCAGCTTCAAGTGTGAAATCACTATCCTAGAGTGTGCTTTTTGTGGTCATGGAAAGTGACTTTCACCACTCCTAGGATTGCGCACATTTCGGATTAAAAGGCACACAAAGGCGCTCTTCTCAAAGGATTATGCACGCAAAAGCATTTATGACTTGCTCAAATTTTATTTTTCCTCATAGCTTAGAGACTTTTAAATACTTTCTAGATTCTCTAATGTCTTTCAACCCTGTAAATCCTTCTTCCTGACATTAAATAATGTCGTCTTCTGCTTGTACGATTTTCCAATGTTAACAAGTAATAATGGTTTTTTGATCCGGTCCAAGATTACCACCAGATCATGGTATTGGCTAAGGTTCAAGATATATAAGGAGGAGAAGATAAAAGTGTTAAAGTTTGCATGTGAAAGTTTTTTTGATGAATATTTCATTTTGAAGTATATTTACATTGTAAGGGCCATAGTTGACATATAGATCTGAAATAGTTATGAATTGATGAATATAATGATGGATTAGGATCATGAAACCTAAAATGACTTTGCATTGTATTATTTCTCATGAATTTAATAAGATATAAGTATTCACACATGTTTTTATATCTTAATATTATGTTATAGGTCTTTCGGAAGTTCTGAATTGCTACACAATTTTAGGTCAAAAATTGCAGATCTGTACGCAGGTTTGTCTGGGTAAATTCTTGCATACACGTAGGTTGGTTTCATCAAAGTCACATATATAAAGGAAGGGTCTATGTTTATAAAATACTGATCAACCTGATCAATGCTATTGTATCTCCATTTTATGTCAATGATGTATTCATGTTGATATGGGTTGAATGATAATGTCTGAAGTAGATCTGGTTGAATGATGAAGTTGAATTTGGTTACATGATTTATTGGTTGAAAATATTATTAATGTTGCTAATTTTATGAGGGCTATGTAAGCTAATAATTTATTTTCAGAATAACTCTGGTCAGCTCTATGGTTGATTCAAAATAACAATTTTTTGGTATATTAAGATCTATACGTGGTTTTCTCAACAGAAAAACGTGTATACACTTGGGTTGTCTTAAGTTACGTTGCATATACATTTTTGGCATATGAATGATCAAGGTTGTTGTTTATTATGTGTGTTTATGTAGTACTATGAGTTTATTTTTGTGTTCTGATTACAATGATCTCAATTTTCTGGTTGATTTATGTAAGTGTTTGCTTCATTTGATCTACAAGCTATGATGTATTAAAGTTGGTGGATCCAATGTGAAAATTTATGAAATGTGTTCCACAGATTGTGATGAGGGTTAGAGCCTTGAGTAAGGAAGTCAAATATTCCTTCCAGTAGTAGCTAGTGATCGGATCAAGGGGGTTGAAGCTCCATTCCAATGGTTGCTGGTAAACGAGATCAGGGGGTTGGAGCTCCCTTCTAGTGGGAGCTGGAGAACGAGTGAAGGTTGTAGCCTTCAATAGGTGGGTGCCTGAATACTAGCATGAGTCTGCACCAGTACATTAATGTAATAATTTTCTGATATTAATAAGGTTGAATATTGAGACAAAAACTGATATGGTTTTCTCCCACATTGGATTTCCACCTTAAATCCTGGTGTTCATGTGTGTTGTTTATGTGTGATGCTTTATTATGTTCTTAATGCACATGCTTACTGCTTATCAAATAACTGATGAATATATTACATTATTGTTAGGTTAAACAACTAAATAATTAGTTGTTTTACAAGTTTACTAAGCATGCACTAGCTTCTTTTATAACAGTCGCGTACATACACGAGTTGGGTTAAGTAAAGTTGCGGACATATTTCATAAAAGAATATTATTGTGAGTTTTAAATACTGATTCACCACCCCCCCACCCCCCTCTCAGTATTCCCCCCCTCTCAGTATTTTCCCAAAATAATAAGGACTAGAAGAAGTTGGCACTAAAGGACAAGCTTCATAGCATCAAAATGGAGAAGAATGACACAATTCCACAGTACCTAAGAAAGATTACACAGTGTAGTGATGAAATTATATAGGTCAATGTTAATGTTCCAGAAGAATATTTGGTATATATAGCTCTATTGGGTCTTCCAAAGAGCTGGAAAAATAATCAATATTTCATTAATGGTAGAGATAAACCACGAAGTTGGGAGCGGTTATGGTTCAATCTAGTGCAGGAAGAAATAAGGTGAGACAACCAATATGGGACCTCATACAAATAAGTGGAAGAGGACCTTGCATTAGTCAGCAAAGGAAAGAAAGCCAAGGGAAATAAATCGTAAGGTTGGGAGGGCAAGAAGAAAGACTTGTTCGACATCAAGTTCCTTCACTGTCATGAATTTAGGCACTATGCCATGAAGTGTCCACAGAAGAAGGCATGAAATAAGGATATTGTAGTAGTAGCAGTAGGTGAAGCTGTAGCTTCAAAATTAAAGCTTAAGTTTACTATCATTGCATGCATGGAAATCACAATAATGGGAAGCATGTGGTATCTCAAAAGTGGTGCCTTGTTCTATATGACGGGGAATAAATATCTCTTTAGAGGCTTGGAGGAGAAATACCTCAAGAAAAACATTGAGTTTGGAGATTATGGGAGGCATAGCATGACTGGTATCAATACAATTACTTTTAAGAGGTAGTTTTTATCCCATATCAAGCTTAAGGATGTGATGTTTGTACCAAGTCTAAAGAAGAATCTGGTTTCCATCGCAGTATTAGAAGACCGTAGCTATTATGTGATATTTAGCAAAGGAAAGGCTTTCCTTAGACACATCTCCACATGACAAGTGAAGTAGATCGGCGTGCGAGTCAAGAACATGTATGCACTTAAGGTAGAAGGTGCATGCACAACCTTGAGAAGCAAGGAAAAGGTTAAAGACTTGGTGGTTGAGAGGGAGCATGAATTACCTCTCAACATGCAACCTTAGAAGAAGACTCAACAAGATGTGGAGAAGTCACAAATGGAAAATAAAAGAGGAATTCGAGTGGAGACATACACTCAAGCAGAGACCTCTAGTAGGGGGGAATTTCGAGCTAAGTGGTAAGAGGGAGAACATGCAACGATACCTCTAGGTGTGAGGTGGAGTGATGTGAAGCAATAGTCCCGAAAGTACAAAAATTTGGGTAGGGTCCATTGAGGTGTTTTCTTCTCATGGATAATTACCTTGATATGGGGGACACAACATTTAGTAGCATGATGATCAATGTCAATCAGATATTGAGCAGTGCAGAGTAGTGTTGATAGAAAAGCAGGTGGCTTAGTAGCAGAGTCAACAATAACACAATTTCTGAGTAGACAATTGCAGATTGATTCAGTGATTATTTATTATTTATTATTCTTAGTTGCAGATGTTGCACTAGAAACAACAATAGTGAGAGTTGTTGCATGGAATAAATTACAAAGGTTCTGGATTGGGGTAGATGTGAATCCCTTTCTTGTTGAGAGGGAGTGTTTAAAATGACAACAAGAAAATCCTAATTTACTTTTCCCTTGTATTAAATTAGGAGAAAATTTTAATTCCACATCACAAGACAACAAGAATGTGTTAACTAAGTTAATTTGACTTAGTTGGCTCAATTAATTTTGGTTTGTGACCTAACTTGGGGCATGTAGAGTGAGTCCTAAATTTTAGGATCCTAGGTTGGGTTTATTTTGAGTTGTAATTAATTAATTTAGTAAAACTGAGTTAAAGTTAGTTAAACTAGTTCCAATTCTTGAAGGAACTAATTGGAGGTATAGTAGTGGGGTTTGTACTCAGTGATCAACCAGTTAACTAATAAATCAACCATAAATAACTCATGCATGTATGATTTATGAGTTATCTAGTTGAGATTAGAGTTCAAGGGTAATGTACTATCAATTGTATTATCATCCTAATTGTACAGGTGGTGCATGCAGTCAGAGGAAGGCCTATGATGGATTGCACAATTATGGATGAGGAATTTACCTAATTAATAGTGGATAATTCCCAAGGAAACAATGCAAGTAAATAGGTACTTGGGCAAGCTTGTATTTGGTTAATTATTAACCAAGACTAGCTTATAGAGGAGTGAGATAGATTGTGATAGTGAAAAGGTTCCTTGGGCTTGAAAAAGCATTGTATTTCTCCTCTATTTTATGACTAATGCAATATATAGAGAAAAGGGTTTTTAGTAGTGGATTTCCCCTAGATATATCCTCATGTTGTGTGTTAATTGATTCATATCGCATTTTTTTGAAATTTATTCTTAATCGTGAATTGTTTTCCGTAGATGAGTAGAAGTAGATTTGTCTTATGTTTTAGAGCATTACATGAAAAATATTGAATCTACAAGGATTTTCTACAAAGATTAAGTCATATCTTTCCCAAAATCAAATTCCTCTTCCTATATGATATATGTATTATATTTATCTAAAAATGAAGGTAATGTACTCCCTCACTAGTAAACATAACTTGGGAATGCACCCTAAACTACATTTCCAAATATTTTTCATCCAATGTTTCATTAATTTCTCATTTAAAGTAATTATAGTAAAATTCTCAATTAGAGCTATATTTTCATACCTTAATATTATTTATGATACCATCTCTATCTCAAGCTTTATTTCATATCATCTTCTTCTATCTTGATTGTCTCATCCAATTTATTTGATCTAATCTCACTCTTTTTTCCCTGGAGATACCCTTTGATTTAGCTTCCCATTGTTCCTCATTATACTTCTTTAACTTCTTCTTTCGTTAGATATACGTGCACCTCTAATCCAAATACAAACCCTCATCCATATACATTTAATAACTTCCTATCCTAACTATGTTTTGCAACTCATTTCCTTAGAAAATACCTTGTTCCTTTCTTTCTTCTCAATATTTGAATGAGAGAGCTTCATTGTAATCTAGGAAATTTTCCTTCTCTCTTGGGATTTTCATCTCATATCTCATGAAACCATCCTGAATTTTTTTGGTGTAGGACCTATTCTATTTCTAATTGCCAGTCATATTAAGGGGATTTTTCCTTCCTAGTTGAGCATGCACTTTTGATCGTAATTCATTCTATCATGTTTGTGCCTAAACCCCCTCTACATACATGTTAAATTCTATAAGTATTTGAGATTAATGTAGGTTTTACACTTTTTTTTTGTGGGGTTGGGGGTCGCAGAGGATTTTTTAAGTACAAAAATCAAATAGAGGAAGTTATCGATTATACTTTAGCACACACCTTAATGAAGGATAGGTGGAGATCATCTAGAGATTAAAAATTTGGAGAAACATCCATTACATTTTTCTATAAATATTTCTATGAAAAAAAAGATAAATTAATTGCAATTAAAAAGGATGAACAAGCTTTAACAAGTTTAAAATTTTCCACATTTGATAAAATAATACGAAACACTTATTTTTAATGTCATTATTTGAAATGGAATTAATTTTTTATTGTTTTCAATTAGAAAATATTTTATATAATTATAAGTTCAACATCTATGTTGACATATGATAAGTCTAAAATTCTTTTTAAAAATGTGTCAAAGTTCAATCGATTAAATATTTAGTTCTCACCCAGGTGAGACATCCCATTTGGTGATGCTAGAGTTAGCGAGGACATTGGTCCCCCCATATCTTGGGTTCAAGTCCTCTCTGTGTGAAAAAATGTACTCCAAGTGAACAAAAAGTGTACAAAATGTAATCAAAAGTGATCAATGGAAAATATACAAAAAAAATATTTAGTTCTCTAAATTCTTATTGATAATCCATAATTGGGTTGTGGAATTATTGAACACCATTAAGATCATGGTAGTTGAAAGTAAACTTGTGTCCAATTTATTTAGAGAGCACATGAGATTTTTGTATGATCTTCTCATCGTAATAATATTTGCATTCAATTACCTTCACTTATTTGTTTTCATCAATATTCTTAGGAGTCATTGATTGTAGACACTTGGACTCATTGTGAATTATTTGACCAATTGTAGACACTTGGACTCATTTTTAATTATTTGTCTACACATGTTAGTGTTTTACCTTCTCTCTTGCATAGTATGATAAACAATCATATGATTAATAAATTGTAAAGCCTTGGTATCCATTTTGTCTTATGGTTTATAATATTAATATTAAGTTTCAATATTAATCCTAGATTTTATAATCCCCTGGGATTATAATATTAATCCCTTGGTATTATGATATTAATATTAGGGTTTATATTCCTAAGGTTTAATATTAATCCCTTAAGTTTATAATATCAACAATCCCTTGGATTTATCATATTATTATAATATAATAATTATTATTATAAATAATTATTACAATTATTATCAATCTAATACTAATAATAATTTATAATAAAATAATTGTTTTTATAATATATATATATATATAGATATATACCATTGTTGCCTATCAACATATATCAACTACATTTACTAATGTGGTTGTACATGTGAATGATATACACATATTGTCATATATTACCATATTTATTAACTTGGTTGTGCTAGTAATATAAAAATTCATCAATTGTAAACCCTTGGTATCCTTTTGAACTATTTGTCTCTAGAAGTTTTATAATTTTATCTTCTACCTTTTATAGTGTAATGGTGTTAATGTGAGGTGGGTTACTCTATACCACTTGTTAAGCCTCATCTCACAATATAAATAATGATTCAAACATGAAGTTATCATTAATGTTAATGGATATATTTATATGTTATCCATCTTCATAAACTTACCAGTGGTATTGACCTTTACCAACAGACGAGTTCTCCACTTTCAATCACCTTCAATCTTACTTTCATCAATATTATTCTGAGTCATCAATTGTAAACCCTATTTATCACTTTTAATTATTTGTCTCCATGAGTTCATCAATATTATGTTGATGTGAGATGAGTTACTCTATACGAATCTTTAAGACATGTCAAAATATTACTAATGTTTTGAACATGATTTTATCATTAATATTGGTGGATATAATTGTATGTTGGTCATATTTCTTAACTTACTAGTAGTGTGCACTTTTACCACTATATGGTTTCTCCACTCTCAATAACCTTCACTCTTTTAATTTCATCAATATTCTTCTAAGGAGCCATCAATTGTAAACACTTGGTATTGTTTTGAGTTATCTTCCTCCACAAATTTTAGTATTTTATCTTCTCCCTTTATAATATAATCAAAATTCATCTAACGAGTCATCAATTTTAAGTTATTGTGCAACCAAATCACAAAATAGAAGAAGAGATAGATCAACGAATTCAAAATAAGCCTCTTCGAGGGGACAACCTTCTTTTACATCACATAAATGAGTAATTATTGGATGATACAAATGATAATACCTCCTCGGTATATATATATGAGTCTAAGGGGTCATAATATAACCAGAGCCTACACAAGAAAAATAATGTAAGTGGACAACAATAACAATATTGGGCTTCTATGGGGCAGAACAATAAAAATATGGGGGCTACATGGGAAAAAAAATAACAATAAGGGGGCTACACTAACAACAATAACAATAAGGGGACTACACTAGTGTTATAATGGCTTAACTTGTCGCTCTCCTTCACAAAATTGTTGTCCTCAATGCTTGAGTAGTTATGGATGCTTCTGTATAAAATTCTCATCCTCCCATGTGGAATCTTCATCAGGTAAGTTCTTCCACTTAACGAGATAGTATGAAATTGATCGATTCCGTAGCTTTTAGGTTCTTGTTTCTATGATGAATTTTGACTCTAATATGATTTTTCCTTCCTTTTCAAGATTTGGATATTGTTTAAACTGAGACCTTGTCACCTATAACCTTCTTTAAGCATAAAACATGGAAAACTAGGTGTACTCAAGAAGATGCATGCAACTCCAATTTATATTCCATAGTACCAATATTTTGCAACACCTTGTAAGGACCATAGTACTTGGGTGATTCTTAGCTTGCTCAAGGGACATTTGTTTGTATGGTTGTTGCCATAAAAATACCCAGTCTCCTACATAAAAAATTCTTTCACTGCAATGATGATCTGCTTGTTACTTCATTCGATTTTGCGCCATAGTGAGGTTATCCTTTAAGAGTTGGAGAACTTGTTGTTGATGCTCAATGTGATGGTGGATGATATACATAAAGTGTGATAAATGGGGTCATTTTTTGCTACAGTATGGAAGAAATTTTTATGCCACCATGCAACTAGAGGTAACCAATTGACCCATTGTGTTTGTTTATTAGATACAAAGCAATGAAGATATACTTCCAAAAAAAATTTCAATATCTCAGTTTTCCTTCCAGAATTAGGATGATAAGATGATATATGAGCTAATTAAGTACCAAGATAAGAAAATAATTCCATCCAAAAATTCCAATGAAAATGGGATCTCTATCACTTATAATAATCTTTGGGTTTCCATGTAGCTTTTTAATTTTTTCCATAAATGCAGTAGAAATTTTCATGGCTTTAAAATGATGATATAATGCAAAAAAGTGTGCATAATTGGTAACTTTATCAACTACCACCATGATGAAACTCTTTCATTTGGAATTAGGTAGACTTATAATAAAATCCATTAAGACCTCCTCCCAACACTAACTTGGAATGGATAAAGGTTGTAACAGACCTGGAGTCTTAATTGTCTCAAATTTATTTTGTTGGAAAACCAAACATTCTGCCACAAAATTCTGAATATCAAATTTAAGGCTATCCCAAAAAAAATCCTTCTTGGCCTTGTGGTATGTTTTTAAAAATCCCGAGTGCCCTCCTAAAGGAGAGGTGAGCAATTCCAAAAAAATATTTTGTTTGAGTTTGGAATTCTTACATAGATACAAGTGATCTTTGTACCATAATTAGTCATTTTTCCACATAAATGTATCAGATGTACTGGGATATTGTTGCAACTTTTGAATGAGTGCTCAAGCTTATTCATCATTATTCCATTCCTTTCTTGATTTAGTTATCCATTCAGGTTGGATAATATAAATGGCATAGATAAATTCTTCCAAATCCTCATCCCTTCTTGATAGTGCATTTGAAAAAACACTTTTCTCCCATTTTTTGTATATGATTTCAAAGAAATAACCCAAAATATTAGTGACCCATTTTTTCTTCTCTTATGAATATAATATTTGTTACAAAAATTATTTAAGACTATGATGATCTATTTTTACCTTGAAGTGTCTTCCCATTAGATAAGGGCATCATTTCTTCAGGGCATTTAGTATTGCCAACATTTCCTTCTCATAAATAGGTTTGTGTAAATACTTTCCCTTGATTTTATGAATTTCAAGAGAAATGGGTCTTCCTTTTTTCATTAAAACAACACTAATTCCATTTCCCAAGGCATCACATTCCACGATAAAGTTTTTTGTGAAGTGTGGAGTAGCTAAAACCGAAGCTTGACACATTTCCTCTTTAATATGTTCAAAGGACTTTGTTTCTTCTAGAGTCCAAAAAATGCATATTTCTTCAGTAATTTTGTTAGAGGCATTTCTATTTTCCCATAATTCTTAAAAAACTTGAGATAATACCTTGTCAACCCGAGAAATACTCAAAGATGTTTGAGGGTTGTGGGATTTTCCATTCCTCAATGGATTTTTTTTTTGTTAGGATCTACCTTAACACCCTAATGAGTTACAATATGACCCAAATACTCCACCTCCTATATCTCAACGAAATATTTGGAGGTTTTCTCATACAATTTTTTCTCATCCAATAGTTTGAGCACCCTTTCAACAAGTTGAACATGATCCTTCCGAGACTTGCTGTAGATTAGTATATCATCAAAAATTGCTAACACCAATTTTCTAAGGAAGGGTTTGAAAATGAATTCATCAAACATTGAAATGTGGAAGGTTCAATAATAAGTCAAAAAGGCATGAACAAAAATCCATAATGACCTTCATGAGTTATGCATGTTGTTTTTAGAATGTCTTATATATTCATTATAATTTGATGATATCTTAAACAAAGATACAACTCAGTGAAGTAAATTGGTCCATGTAATTAATCCAACAATTCATCAATGATAGGAATGGTATATTTATATTTAATAGTGAGATTTTTGAGCTACCTATAATCTAAAAACATACACCATGATCCATCCTTCTTATGTACCAATACTATATGAGCAGAGAAAGAACTTTGGCTAGATTTAATTATACCTTCCTCTAGAATTTCTGCAACCATACCTTCAGTATCATTCTTTTGTACATAGGGATATCTATAAGGTTTGATGTTGGGAGGAACACTTCTTGGAATCAAGTGAATATAATGATCATGATAACAAATAGGTGGGAGGTATTTGGGAGTATCAAATACCTTGGAATGATTGTCCAAGATTCTTTGAAGATCTAGAGAAACAAATGTTTTTGACGTTTGAACATTTAGTGAGCATAATTGTGAAATTATTCCTCATTGTTACTTCTTCAAAAGTTTTTTCATGCCATTAGAGATGATTATCTTCTTTTTTTTCCCTATGATTCCACTTAATTCAATCTCCTTTCCTTCCTAAGAAAATTTCAAGAAAATTTCTTGAAAATTAAAATTTATCGTCCCCAAAGATTGTAACCATTGGATTCGTAATACAACATCAACATCACCCATTGTAATGGAAAAATTTGTACTATTAAATACACATCATATTATGAAACTTCCCTGAGCAATTTATAGTTCCTCCATCTGCAACCATCACTTGACACTCTCTTGACACTTTGGTGCTGGATATAGAAAGAAATTCAATTCCTTGGCTACCTTATAATGAATAAAATTATGGGTACTACTAGAATAAATAAAACTATTACCTTTATCCTCTTGATATATCCTTCTATCTCGAGAGTTTGAGGAGTGGTAATTCCTACAAATTCATTACAAGATATGGTTAGATTCATTTCTTCTTTATATGAGGTTGGTTCCTAATGTATATCCTCTTCTTTGATCTTTCTTGTTCCTTTTCTTCCTCCTCTTCACACTCTATGTAAAATAATTTATTCTTAATGTATTTTCTATCTCAACTGTAACAAAACCCTTTTTCTCTTTTTTCCTCTAGTTGTGGTGTCAACCTCGTAGGTGGTCATAGGTTAGGAGAAAAAACACTTCCACATTTATAGTTATGAGTGATAGACTACCTTGTTGCCATAATTTTTCTTTCAACTTTTATTGCCACCTTGAATTCCTTCTCTAATGAATTGGGTTCCCAAAGGCAAACATCATGTTGGATGTTATCATTTAAATTCCATATGAAGACATCAATCCTATGCTCCTTTGAAATATCATTTACATTGATATTCAATATTTGGAAGTCCTCAATGTTCTCCACCATTGAACCCTTTTTATTGGATTTATAAATTGGATAAATAAGGTATTTTTCTTTGTATCCTCATAATGTGCTACTAATTATTCCGCAAAAATTGCCCAAGTGGCAATTGATTTACGAGAAAAAAGTCGTCAATACCACACAAACTAATTTTTTTCTAAATATAAAGATGCAATGCGTACCTTTTGTGTGTGTGACACATCATGTAGATTAAAGAATTTATCCATCTGTAGTATCCATGTTACCATATCCTTGCCATCAAACTTCCTCATTTCTATATTTGGAATGTGGTGGGTATTAAACCCAACATTGGAGACTCTAAAACCATAATTTGTATATCTTTTGTGCTCATCACGATTTTCATGGATTACCTTGTCATAAATGGGAAGCCTTTCTTGCAACAACTTTTTTAACCCTTCCAAATTGATGTTCATTGCGTCCGTGTCTACTTTAAAACCATCCTTCGAACCTTCCATGTTGCTTCTATTTTTTCTTCTAAACCATCCATATTAGGTTCCAGTTCATTTTTGGTTACTCTTTGCGAGAGTGAAATTTGTTGCACTTGGTCTCGTAATTTTCATATATCATGTTGCATTTCTTCCTCTTTTTCATGTGTCATAGTAGATATTTCTAGTTGCTTACTAGGTGTATCCATTTTTTTGTTTTGAGGAATTTTGGAATCAACCAATGAATATGATATGTATGCTTCATTATTCCCTTTAAATCACTTCAAAATAATTTTTGAAACAAAAGTTAAAAAAAAAATACACACCCTTTTCTTGCTTTTAGGAGCTCGATCTTGAAACTATTGTATGTATATAATTTCATACTCCCAAGGTTTTAAATTCTGTCATGTGGTATCCCTTTGCATCTTCTTCCATATTACACAAGTCATACCAAGAATGGATTCTTCAAGATAAAGTTATGCCAAATATCCCATGATGAACTGATCATGGATTGGTTTAGTAGAGCGAACTTGTATGGGATGACATGTTTCATTGTTTTAGACTTCAACCCTCAAAATTGATACATGAGAAACTATAGCCTATTTATTTCATTTTTTTTTATGAAATTAAAATATGATGCTCGCGTAGGAAGTTATGAATATTTTCCTTAGGCCACCTGTTTGAGGCTAAATTTTGGAGCATGTAGAAACCCTAACTTATTTGGACCATATATCATAAAATGTAGTGAATCAATATCTAAAATGTTTACTCAAAGTGCATCAGGATTTTAGATCCATGTGGTTGGAATTTTAGAATCTGAATCATTGTATAAAAAATGTTATAATGAAAATTCCACGATGACCTGTTTAAAGCAGCGAAACCCTAGAATCCAAAGCTCTGATACCAAATGTTATGTAACTAGAGCACAAAATAGAAGAAGAGATATACCAAATAATTCAAATTAATCCTCTTCGATGGGTAAACTTCCTATTACATCACATAAATGAACAATTCTTGGATGATACAAATGACAAGGCCTCTTTGGTATATATACGAGTTTAAGGGGTCACATTATAATCAAAGCCTACATAAAAAAAATAATGTAAAGGAAAAACAATAACAATAGTGGGTTTATATGGGGCACAAAAATAGCAATAAGGGGGTTGCACTAACAATAAAAATAAGGGGACTACACTAGTATTATAGGGAGCTAACATAAGCCATTTCTACCCCTTTCAGTTATTTGTCTCCATAAGCTTTATAACAAAAATAGATAGCCAAATAGGGGTTATATTTGACCCATTCAACCCTCAACATGAGTTACAACTTGACCCTTATAGATAATTATTCATATGACCCACATGTATATCCCATTTTCCATGAGTATTCGAGTTTGACGTGGTATCGTCTCAAATTATGGTAGTCAGTCATGATAGGTAAATTTGAGGAGGCATAAACTTATCATATGAGTATTGATTGAGGAAAATATTGCATCATTAGAAATATATTCAAGTTTAGAAAATTTTCATGGGATATGATTCTTAAGTGGGATATTTTTACCCACAAAAATGATCATGTATGGCCTCAAACTGGCGTCAAAATGTTTCAAACCCCAATTCTTGAAACTAGGTCTTGCTAATAAAATTTCCCTTGTAAGATAATTACTTCAAAATTTCCACTCTAAAATCATCAATATGGATGAAAAATTATATAATGATATAATATAGATAACACCTCTCCATTTTTGGAGTTTTTTTCTCCCCAAAATATTTTAGTGATTGAGGTGAGAAAATGTTTCCTCAACCCTCTCCTTGGAGTACCATTTAGCCTTGACTGGAAGCTATATTTTAAATAGAATCTACCAAAGGTCATGTTGCCTCTGTATTGCAGTTATGGACCTCTTCTCCAGACTTTCATTCTTTGTAAACCTTTCATGAGTATTTGGAGTTAAATCCTGTATGGAAAGTAGGAGTCACATCTCTTCTTAATCCAACATGGAAGGCTCATACAATTTCATATTTTCCACATTCAACATTGAGTAAATATGCATGCATGGGGGTACACTGAGTTTTTAGGAATTATCTCTCACCTTTCATAATATCTCAAAAGGACCATATCATAAATAATTGATTTTATTGCCAAGGCCTTGTAGCTTTTCTGTTAGAAAATTATATATTACAGAGCAATGAAACTCTATAAAATATGCATAAAACACAAGCACACAAAACACATAAAACCAGAGAGACACATATATACGTGGTCACCCATTTTGGGCTACGTCCACCCCAAATAGCCTGTCCTTCCTTTCTATTATCCAACAAAATGAAGAGACACAACCTACAACAGATCCGTTGTAATATCCATTGTTCTCTCTCACAGTTTCCCTATTTGTTTCTCGCTCCGAGAATACACATACAATACACAGCCGCAATACAATATCATCATACAAGCGAGGGGTTGTCTTCTAGGGAAAAAAACCCTAAACTAAACATAGCTTCTACTGTCATATCATCTGCCTAATGAACAACCCAGATTGACTAGAAATTACTATACTTTTACAAGGCAATTTTACATCTGTTTTTAGCTTCGAGGGCACTGCCCCCGAAACCCCTCGCCAGGGGGGGCCTCCATAAATTCGTAGCCCCCCCCCCCGGACCCCCCAAGCAACATTTAATTTCGAGCAGCATTGCTACCCCATTAAGGTACAGGGCTCTAATGATGTGATACAAAATAAACAAGATAATCAGGCTCCACACCCAACAATCTCCCACATGGAGACTGATTGTAGCAACTCCACCACTGCTTCATTTGCTGGACAATGACTCCTCTTTGGACCTGGCTGTCTCTCATCTTCATCTTCATCCTTGAAGACCAATTTAAACTGAGCATATTCTTATTTTCTCCCTGGTTACAAATTTTGTTAGCATATCTGCAGGATTTTGGCTAGTGTGTATCTTTTCCAGCTTCAATTGTCCATCTTCCAATACTGACCGTATGAAATGGTACTTGAGATGTATGTGCTTAGTCCTAGAATGAAATGTTGAATTCTTTTCAAGATGAATGGCACTTTGGCTATCACTATATAATGTGCCCATATCATGCTTCTTACCCAATTCATCCATAAACCTTTATAACCAAATCATTTCCTTACTAGCCTCTGTAGCAGCAACATATTCTGATTCTGTTGTTGAAAGTGCAACAACAATTTGGATTTTTGAAACCCAACTAACAGTTGTTCCATCTACAATAAATGCATATCTTGTAGTGCTCCTCTTATTATCTCTGTCACCTGCCATATCTGCATCAACATATCCATGTAGATCAATGTTTGAACCACCAAAGCATAATGCTTGATTTGTGGTACCTCTCAAATATCTGAGAATCCATTTCACTACCATCCAATGATCTTTTCCTGGATTTTTCATGTACCTGCTTACAAATCCCACTGCATGTGCAATATCAGGCCTTATGCATATCATTGCATACATTAAGCTTCCAATTGCTGATGCATATGGAGCTTTAGACATATAGTCCATTTCTTCTTGGGTCTTGGGGCACATCTCCTTACTAAGTTTGAAATGGCTAGAAAAAGGTGTACTAAATGGCTTTTCATTCTACATATTAAATCTTTTCAACACCTTTTGTATGTACTCATTCTGAGATAGTGTTAATTTACGATTTTTCCTGTCTCTACTTATTCTCATACCAAGGATATTTTTTGCAGCTCCCAAATCCTTAATTGCAAATGAATTTGCCAATTTTCTTTTGAGCACATTTATTTCCTGCATGTTAGACCCTGAAACAAGCATGCCATCTACATACAATAACATTTAGCTGCCATAATTTTGATTTTCCATATAAACATAATGATGAGAGTGACATCTGGTATAACCTTGTTTAGACATAAACCTGTCAAATTTTAGATACCACTGCCTTAGAGCCTGTTTTAAGCCATACAAGCTCTTCTTTAACCCACACACTAATTTTTCTTTCCCTTTGACCTCATATCCTTCTGGTTGCTCCATATATATCTATTCCTCCAAATCTCCATGGAGAAATGTTGTATTTACATCTAACTGTTCAAGATGTAAATCTCGCTGTTACAAGACTTAAAATAGTTCTGATTGAAGTCATATTAAGAACAGGAGAAAATATTTCATCAAAATCAATACCATTCTTTTGTGCAAACCCCTTCACCACAAGTCTAGCTTTGTACCTCTGTTTTCCTCCATCTTCTTCCTTCAGCTTGTAAACCCATTTATTCTGCAATGTAGTTTTACCTGCAGGAAACCTGACTAAGTCCCAAGTCTGGTTATGCATTAAGGAGTCCATCTCTTCTTCCATGGCTAGCTCTCACTTCTTCTTGCTTTAAACCTGCATTGCTTCTTCATAACATTCAGGTTCACTAGAATCAGTCAATAATAAATAATATAATGAAGGAAAGTATCATTCAGGGGGTCTACTTATCCTGGTAGATCTTATAAGACCACTTTCAGGTGTTTGAGGTGCATGTTGCTATTGTGGTGGTTGTTGTTTTTGTGGTTGTTGATTATTATTATTTTCAGGCACCTTTACGTTTTTTGTGATCTCATCAAGAACTGTGTATTATTTTTTTTCTTTTTCCCGTTTCTTTTCCTGCAACTGATTCTTATACAAGACATTTTCATTGAATATTACATCTCTACTCCTAATGATTTTGTGATTTTTATAATCATATAAGCGATAACCAAAATCATTAACACCATATCCAATAAAGGTACATTTCTTTGACTTTGCCTCAAGCTTTGTTCTGTTTTCTTTATTAATATGGACAAAGGCCTCACAGCCAAAAGGCTTTAAAAAAGAGTAGCTTACCTTTTTACCTGTCCATGCTTCCTCTGGAATACCACCATCCAAGCAACTTGAAAGCCCTCTGTTTATTAGATAAACAATAGTATCTACAACATCTACCCAAAATTGTAAAGGCAGTCCTGCATGCAATCTCATGCACCTTGCAAGCTCCATGATTGTTCTGTTCATTCTTTTTGACACACCATTTTCTTGTGGTGTTCTTGGAACTGTCTTCTCTCTGAGAATTCCATGCTCTGAATAGTACCTATCAAACTCTTTGCTACAATATTCACCTCCATTGTCTGATCTGAGACACTTCAACTTATTTCCTGTCTTAATCTCAACCAAATCTTTCCATTTCTTGAAAGTATCAAATACATCATATTTATTCTGAATACAATAAATCCAAGTTTTTCTAGTTGCATCATCAATAAAAGTAACATAATAACTAGAGCCACCAAGAGATGATACCTGATCAGGTCCCCATACATCTGTACGCACAAGCTCTAATTTTTTTCTCTTCTTTTCTTTCCCAACTCTGAGAAATCTGACTCTCTTCTGTTTTCCATAAATACAATTCTCACAGAAATCCAAATCAACATTCTTCAAGCCCGACAACAAATTTCTTGAGTGAAGAATATTCATCCCCTTCTCACTCATGTGTCCGAGCCTATGATGCCATAATGTTGCATCTTCTCCTTTGGAATTTAAAGCATTAACAGAGTTAGAAATACCATTTCATAAATACAATGTACCAACCTTTTCTCCTTTTTCTATTACCAGGGCTTATCTGTGAAAGTTGTCACACAACCTTCACCACCTAACTGCCTTGTTGAAATCAGATTTTTCTTCAGATCTAGAACATGCCTTACCTCCTTTAATAGCCATTGGTTTCCATTCTATTGTTTTACAATAACCTTACCCATTCCAAAGATTTTACAGGGTTTATCATCACCCAAATGGACTTGTCCAAAATCTCCTTGAACATAATCATGAAAATATTTCTTATCAAATGTGGCATGGAATGAGGCCCCTGAATATGCAACCCAAGAATCAGTAACATTTTTGAAAGAAAGAATCAAAGCATCTTGTAACACATCACCTATCACATTTGCTTCATGATTGTTTTCTTGTTGTGCGTGTCCTTATTTTCTCTTCCGATATCTACATTCTTTCTTTAGGTGTCCTTTCTTTCTGCATTTCCAGCACACTATCCCCGATCTGGACTTGGATATGCCTTTCCTTGATTTACTGCGATATCCTGAGCTCTTTCCTCTTTCCATTTTTCTTCCCATAGACTATGCACTCAAATCATTACCCAATGTCTCACCGGAGCTTTTCCATCGCATTTCCTCACTAAGGATAGCACCAACAACATCATCAAGCATTAAAGTACTAAATCCAGAGACAAAGTTACTAATGGCCATAACTAAACCATTCCAACTTTCTGTAAATGAGCATGGAAATAAAATAGCCCTAACTTCATCATCAAATTTTACCCCTACAGAACTTAACTGACTAGTAACTGTATTAAAATCATTTAAATGGTCTGCAACAGATCCACCTTCCGACATCTTCATATTAAATAAATGTTTCATGATAAATACCTTGTTTGAGGCTGAGGGTTTTTCATATAATTTTGCCAACGCCTTAAACAAACCCTCTGTTATTTTTTCCTTAGAAATATTGAAGGATACCAACAACGCGAGGCACAACCATACTATTTTGAGTGCCCTTCTATCGAGAATCTCCCATTCTGCATTTTTCATAGCCGTCGGCTTCTTTGTTTTTCCTCTCAATGGTAGGTACAGATCTTTTTGATATAGATAATCTTCCATCTGCATCTTCCACAATGGGAAGTTTTGGCCGTTAAATTTCTCGACCATAAATTTACCATCTTCCACCATTGCTCCCACTCAAACCAGGAACCCTTCTTTCCTGGGAGTTTATCAGCCAAATAGACCTTTGGCTCTGATACTAGTTGTTAGAAAATTATATATTATAGAGCAATGAAACACCATAAAATATTTGGAAAACACAAGCACACAAAACATATAAAACCAGAGAGACAAAGATATACATGGTTCACCCATTTTGGGCTACGTCCACCTCGAATAGCCAGTCCTTCCTTTATATTATCCAACAAAATTAAGAGACACAACCTACAATAGATCCGCTGTAATTTCCTCTGTTCTCTCTCACAGTATCCCTATATGTTTCTCTCTCTGAGAATACACATACAATGCACAGCCGCAATACAATACCCTCATACAAGTGAGGGGTTGCCTTATAGGGAAAAAAAACCCTAAACTAAATATAACTTCTACTGTCAGATCATCCGCCTAATGAACGGCCCAGATTGACTAGAAATTAATATAATTTTACAAGGTAATTTTACATCTATTTTTAGCTTCGGGGGCATTGCCCCAAAAACCCCCCACCAGGGGGGAGCTCCATAAAGTCACAGTCACCCCCCCTGGACCCCTCAGGTAGCGTTTAATTTCAGGCAGCATTGCTGCCCCATTAAGGTACAAGGGTACAACGCTGTGATACAAAATAAACAAGATAATCAGGCTCCACACCCAACATTTTCCTTATTTAATTGTAACGATACTTTTTCTCTCACTCTAAATGACCTCATTGTCCTATGTTGATTGTGTTTGGCCTTGTATTTTCCTATGATTTTTTAGAACCTCCTGTACCTATAAATGGATCTTCCTGATGTTCTCAAGTTTTTTTTCTCTTAAAGCACCCATTGTAACATCCTCCCTCATTCCTCCTTGTTGTCCATATACAACATCTAAAGGTGATTCTAGAAAATATCCAAAATAAGTCTTAAATGATAAATTACCAGTTGAAGTGTGGACTAATATATTGTAGGACTACTGTATATAAGCCAAATTTTCATCCTAGGTCCTTAGATGCTACTGACTATAACCCCTCAAAATTTGTACCAATTCTTATTGATTATTTTTGTTTTCCCATTTGTCTGTGGATGGAATGTTGCATACCTCTTCAATTTTGTGTCTATCTTCTCCCACAAAATAGTCCAAAATGCACTGAGAAATATGATGTTCCCATTTGAAATGATGCTACTTGGTATCCAAAAATGCACCTAAATTTTTTTAAAGAACGTGTTTGTTTCTTCTTTCCCCTTGATGGTATTTTTACAGGGAATGAGAATGCACATCTTGCTAAACTTGCCAACTACCACAAATACGTAGTCATTTCCCTTCTTGGTTTTTGATAAACCTACATAAAGTCCACAAAAGTTATTTCCCAAGGATGAGTTTATATAGTTAAGGGAAATGATACAACAAGGTAAACATCATCTAATGAACCTAGCTACATATTCTTGCATCCTGGGCTAGTACACATACCTTTGAAAATTAGAAATTTTCTTCCCAACACCAAAATTACCTACAACCTTGGATGTGTCAGCCTCTCTAATCAATTGTAGTTTCTTACCTTTAGAGATTATTCAACATTTAGAATAACCCATTTTGGGGATGACAGTCAACTATGTTGTCACCATAATCCACATGAATTTAGCCCTATAGTTGTTTAGACACCTCCTTAAAGGCCTCATCCTATGTAAATGCCTCTCTACATGCATCATGGGTAAAAGACTCCATGTGCATAAGAGTTCCCAAACCTATGATTTTTTATGTAGATGGCCTTGGAAGCACTCCATTCAACTTGTTTGTGCTTCCCTACTTTTACTTGATCACTAAATAAAACTATTGTAAGAACCCCATCCACTTGCAATGATTTTTTTATTGTAACTTACTTTGGGTCTATAGGTATTGTAGTTACTAGTGATCTATGTGGATGAAATTCTTTTTACCCATCAGATAATTTTTCTACCTTTTTTCATCTTGTATGAGGGCATAACACTCCCTGTCATAGGTAGACTAGTTAATAATTGCCGCATGAATTACTTCGGAATGGTAGCATACAAGACTTCCTACTTGCATCAAATCATTCACATAGAACACTCACACACACACACACACATATCCAATTTTAAGGGTTGTTGCAATTTTGGTAATGTGAGAATTGGTGCTTGAATTAGTTTTATTTTCAGTTCTTCAAAGTATTATGTGACCTTTCCCCACTGGAAACTCTTGCCACTCATTGTTATGGAATACAGTGGTGTGGCTCCTATTGAAAATGAAGCTATGAATTTTATCAGGTATTATTCTACCTCAAAAAAATTCCTAACCTCTAAAATATTCATTGGCACTAGCCACTTCATGATGGCTTCCACCATATCAAGATATATTTTTAGCCCCCCTTCACCAACCACATATCCTAAATACACTAAATAACAATATGCAAACCCACATTTCTTGAGGCTTTCCAATAACTGGTGCTTATTCAAATTATCTACCACCTACAACAAGTGTGATATGTGATTCTCTTAAGGAGAATTATATACTACTATATCATCCAAATATACAATAACAAATGAATCTAGATATGGGCACAATATATCATTCATTAATATCATGAATGTAGATCATGCATTACATAGAAAAAATGGCATGAATGACCACTCATACATACCTTCTCTAGTTTTGAAGGTATTATTATAGGAATATTAGTCTTTTAATCAAACCTTATGATACCCTAATTTTAAATCTAGCTTACTAAATTATTTTTCTTGCTAGAACTATTCCAACATATCTTCAATCATGTGCATGAGGCACATGTTCTTGAGTGTAATAAATTTTTACATTATTTAATTAATACACATTCACCAATTCCCATCATTCTTTGGAAAAATTATGATGAGTCTCCCATGCCGTGAGGTACTTGGTTGAATGATACCTTGCTCTAGCATTTGTTACAAATTCTTCTTCATATCATTTGATTCTAGAATAAATTACCAATGCAACCTAACGTTTATAAATCTATATCCTGGAAACAATTTGACCTCATTCTCCACTTTCCTCTTAGGTGGTAGCCCTTTAGGCTCCCAAAACACTCCCATTTATGCCTATAACAACATTTTTGGTTTTTGTCTCCATTATTTAGTGCACCATATAATGATTCCTTTGCTCTCATTGACTCTTCTATAAACTAATTTTATCTTAGGAATAATAAAACATATTTCTTGTTGGAACCGATGAGTTCCTTATCATGTTTGGCACTTACCAGTGAAATATTTGACTTACCCTTCTACGTGTTGATGATGAAGGATTTTCCATATTGTACGAGGTGAGACTGGCTAGCTCTCCACACAAATATTGCATCTCACATGTACATATAGGGACTCCCAAACATAAATCTACATACATCAAGTGGAACTGAATCCAATTATACTTCATCAATAAAATGAACACTGATAGAAAATTTAATTTTATATTGTTTGTGTAACAAAGCCTTTTTCTACCCCTCTTGTAAATGTCATTATGAATTATAATTCATGTAATCATGTGTAAAATGTAAGATATGATTATGCTAGAGGAGTGGACATGGATTTAGAGATTGAGGTGGAGCACTTTCTTGTTCTGAGTGTAAATCCAAGCCATTGCATTTATTTTACCACCTATCTCCTTAATGAAGGAATGACCCTGAAGGTGCATGCATTGAAGGGTGTATGAGCTTCCCAAGAAAAGGGTAATCACATATTGTCTCTGACTCATGGGACATGTTGAGAAATCAACACATAAAATATGGGGTGGAAGGAAAAGTCGAGGGCTGGGTGGTGGAGAAGGGGTGTGGTTGGCATAATGAATGTGATTTAAGTGTGACAACATTGGAAAGTGAAAATTTGGTAGTAAGAGTTCCCATTATTTTCTTAGTGTCCCCACGACGTGAGTGGAGGTGAAGCAAATCAATCACATGAGAGTGTAGTGTGGTGCAAGGCAGAGCATAAGCATAGGAATAGTGGTCTGTATATGTAAACTTGAATGTTTATGATAAATTTTTCAAGTGAAAATTTTAGGTTTTTTATGCAATTATGTAAATTGAATTAACACATAAAAGGTGATTTTTAACTCATTTTTGCAGAAAATAACAGAGAAAAACCATAACAACAAAAAAAATACAACAAATGATGAAGGAGTTCACCCCTCCTGGGCCACATCTCTTGGTCCAACTTCCAATGTTGGTCCTCTTTCATTATGCTCAAAAATATGTGCTTACATAAAATTATATTTCTCATAATGAAAATATTGTCCCCAATGGCTCTAGAACAGTAAAAAACCCCTAGCTAGGCTCTTTCTACACTCGAAAGGTCAAAAAATGATTGAGTAATGCCTTAGAGAAAATTTTCTACTAACTATCCTACATTTCGTACCCTCCTTCTATCCATCCCACAAATTCTATAATTTTCGGCATCATGGGGTGAAAATTTTTCCCTGCAGTGATGAGGTTCGTATCGATTCAGGTGCAAATTGTCACTTCATTAATTTGTGCGGTAACCCCATGAACCGACAGAAATGACCAAGTGGCACAATTTAAACTGTTGATCTCATTTTGTTCAAAAATGTGTGCCAAATTTTTCACTCTGCCTAAACCATGATTGTGTGGTGGTTTGGTTGATGTAACCACAGATGGTTACATTTAGAAATTTTGAGCCATAATGTATTAACCCAACTCCCACTCTTATCTTTGTTTGAACATGGTTTGATTCCAACACCTGATAGGATTAAAGTTCAAAATTCATGCCCATTTCATAAACCAAACCCATGACATCTTCAGTTAACTATGGTATATGTCATGGCTCCGTTGGTGTTTACCGCCAAGAGTTGAACCATATATAAAATATGGTTTGGTGTTATAACATATGGTTTTGGTGTCAGTTTAATTGACCATCATTTAACTTGCAGTTGCAATGTGACATGTCGTGTTGGGGTTGGGGTTAACCCATGCCCCTTGGGTGGACCCAGGGCCAGGGGTTAACCCCGACCCTAACCCCCAATGCAGATTACAATAAACTTTAAATATGGTTTTTTCACTATATATAACAAGAACCACTCGTGGTGGAGTGTTATGAGCCCACAATGCAAGTTAATAGGTCCTCTGTTCGAATCTTGCCATGCCCCAATCCAACATACAACCAAAATTTCGGACTAGTGTGAGGAGGCCACGTGGTTGTCAGTTATTGGCCCACATGGCCCTCGGCCACCATTGGTGAACTCAAAATTCAAATTAACCAATCTTGAACCACCATT
The DNA here is from genome assembly GCA_034641835.2 of Pinus albicaulis. Taxonomy (NCBI): domain Eukaryota; kingdom Viridiplantae; phylum Streptophyta; class Pinopsida; order Pinales; family Pinaceae; genus Pinus; species Pinus albicaulis. The sequence goes on from CM076581.1 coordinate 1,101,142,645, forward strand.
CATGAGATGACCAAATTATGACACTTGTCAACCAACCATGCCCAGTAACTTTCCTAGTCAGCATAAAGACTACTGACTCGGCATGCTTGCAACCCAAATTATAAAAAATTTAGTTGTTTGGAAAATCAGTCAGAATGTGATATCGGGAACATACGATATCAATTTTGAGTGAAACTAGTTGCGTGGTATTTAGAGCGATGATATATTCATTTTGGCGTTGGTTTTGACCATTTTAATTTTGAGCATTTTACTTATCCACTGGATCATTCCTCCCCACTGGAAGTTATTGGACCTCTAGAAGCTGATTCTCAGTCAACAAACATATGAGGGTACAATTCCATCACCCTTCCAGTATCAATCCACTTAGATTTTCTTATATTTGTCACTTTGAGATTCTCATGAATGCACTTCACTTTCAATTGTTTTAGCGCCCTTGTCTTTCCATCAAAGATGATATATTGCTACAATTTTCCAAGATATTCAGAAAATAAAACTAGCCTTGAAGGAATTTTAACATTCCCTCCTCAATATTCAATCAAAGGAGACTTATTAAATTTAAAGTTCAATTCACCTTGAACATTGTAGTCATAACGATGCTTAGCATGTATATCCTTGCACTTGGCTTGACTCTTTACCAAATGTGATCGTCATCACCATGCACCATCCTTATTCAAAGCCAAAACTATAACAACCCTGGTGAAAATTTCATGTAATAAAAGTTAATAAAGGAAAAATAATAACCATTGTTGATGAGAAATTTATTCTAAGCTAAATGTTGGGCAAAACATCCTAGCAGGTTTTCATTTCAGTTATTATGGCTAAAGGAAATTGGAAAAGGAAAAGGAAAAGGATTTGGAAAGGGATGAGGCATTAATTTTCATTTATTTATGAATAATGGAAATTAAGAGAAAAGGGAGATGAAAGGTCACAGGTTGCATTGAGGAGTAAAATGAAGGAAACAATGGTAAATGAAGAAAATATAGGCCTCATTAATAAAAAGGCTTATGAGGATCAGTTGGCAAGCTTTTTCTCAAACATTTTGTTAGTGAATTTTTGGAGCTCTCTCATTATTATATATATATCTCTCTCTCAATATTGGACACTTAGAGTTTATTGGAGAACTTTTGCATTGGAGAAAGAATGAAAAGAAAACATGAAGAAGGAGGAAGCAAGAAAGGAGGAGTAGGAATCAAGTAGCTACAATATGATTCCTGGCACGTATCAATTTGCATGTGTTGGAAATATTGAGAGGGGGGGGGGGGGGGGGTGAATCAATATTCCTTTCAATTAGAGAATTATTTAATCTTAAATTATTATCAGTGTTTGTACAATGATAGCAGAAAACAAGAGGAACACAAATGCACACAGTTTTTAAGGTGGAAACCCACTCCAGGACAAAAACCACTTAATGCTTTTCTAATAATTATTTTATATTAAACTCCAATTGAAAATAAATCTCCAACTTCCTAGAATGTAGAAAATAAATCTTCTCCAGCTCCCATTGGATGGATTCTCCAACACTCGAGATTCTTCAGTAGTCATCTGAATGGATGCCCCAACACCCAATGAGCTACAACTCACCCTAGCACCACCCTACCACCCTATAGAAGAATAAAAGAAGAATGGACTCTCGTACCAGGGAAAATGGTCCACTTTACAATGATATAGAATGATGTAAAAGAAGAAGATATACTAGACCATAACCCAAACTTTGACACAACCACCTAATGATGATCCTAGACCTCCCAAAACTGCCTCTTCAACCCTTGGCAGATAGACACTAGTACAATTTGTACAATAATGTATTTACAATGACTAAGTACAATGATACCTTTACAATGATTGTATGTAGTGCTGCCCACTTGAAGACTTCATATGATGAAATTATTGTTGTTGTTATTCACCTTGGTTGCTGCTCTTGTCATGCTACCCTCTGCTGCACCTTGCTTTGCTTTGCTGTCGTAGAAAGTCTGGTCCTTTGCAACCCTTGACAACACATGATCTAGCTTTTTCTTGCCTTCTAGGAGCTCGATATTAAATCTAGTGTATCTTTGTTATTTTAGATCCTCAATATTTGATTTTTGGTCCTACAGTATTCCTCTGAGTCTTCTTTTCAATGCCATGGGTCTGACCCATTTTGGATTCTTCAAGAAATATTTATGCCCAATATCGCACAATGCCCTAATTATGTATTGTTTCAGCAGAGCGCAATTGTACAACATGCCACGTGTCACTGTTTCTTAATTTGGCTCTGAAATTGATAGAGAAAAAATTACAGACTGTGCACTATTTGCCACTTTTTACATAATTCCAATCCGATACTCAAAAAGAGAGTTATGACAATTTTTACCAAGGTCACTTCTTTGAGATGAATTTCAGGAGCCTGAAAAAACCCTGACTTCCACAGATCATATCTCCAAAAATATTGTACACCCTCATCTGAAATTTTTATTGCAGATTCCTCAGGATTGTTTCTTCACCTCATAAAAATTTCAGCTTCTGATCCTTCTTATAAAAAAATTTAAAGCGAAAATTCCACGATGACCTGTTTCAGATGGCCGAATCCCTTGCATAAGGAGGAAATGAGGATCACAATTTATATAAATGCTTAAGTTGAGAGGGGATTCAACAAGTGAACGTGGGATGGATTTTAGGAGCTTAAAAAATATTAATTATTACTTTTCAATGACCCATGCCCCAACCCCATGGGTTTTTATCCCACTAACTGGGGTTACAAACTTCATACATGAATATCTCTCAAACTGTGAAGAATTACATGGCATGCCATATATCAACAGAAACATCTCGACAAGTAGAAACCATCAAAAGAATTACTGAACAAGAATATATTAATTTTCTAGGTCAAAATTCCCATGCAATATTGGGTTAGCCCCTGGTCCTGCTTGGGTTGACATCAATGACAACCACTGATCAACAATCTCCCCCTTTGGCATTGATGGCAACACAAGTACTCCCCCTGTGATCATAACACCTCTTCCTACAACATTCTCTCTCCCTTTGACATCAATGGAAAAGGGTAACTCCCCCTGAAACACAACCATCCTACGGACCTATACACACTTCCACTCCCGCTGATACACAACCGTCCCGTAGACTTGTACACACTTCCACTCCCCCTGACACACAACCATCTTGCAGACCTGTAATATAATGAGAACTTGGGAGAATCCCAAGCTTTTGATGAAGATATTAAAATTCTTCATGAGGTAAAGGTTTAGTGAAGATATCAATTTTTTTTTCTTTTGTACAAACATACTCAAGTTTGATATTCTTTTCAGCGACTTGTTCTCTAACAAAATGATATTTGATCGGAATGTGTTTTGTTTTTGAATGCATGACATGATTATTGGAGATGATGATGGCACTAGTGTTGTCACAGAATATGGGAATAGGCTCACTGAATTGTACTTGAAGATCTTGCAAAGTTTGTTTCATTCAAAGCACTTGAGTACAACATGACGCTGCTACAATGTAATCTGCTTCCGCTGTAGATAACGAGATTGAAGTTTGTTTTTTTCTCAACCATGATACGAGACAACCACCTAGATAGAATGCTGCTCCACTAGTACTCTTACGATCATCAATGCTTCTTTCCCAATCTGCATCTATAAAGGCTTGAATAATGAGATTTTTACCCTTGGGATACCACAAGCCATATTCTTTTGTGCCCTTTAGATATCGAAGAATTATTTTGACGACAATAATATGTGATTCTTTTGGTGCTGTACGGAATCTTGCTACTTGTCCAACTGCTTGCATAACATCTGGCTAAGAGGCTGTTACATATAGAAGACTACCAATCATAGATCTGTACAACCTCTGATCCACATCCTTAGATGAGTCATCTATGCTCAATTTGCAACTTGTTACCATCAGAGTAAGGACAGGTTTACGATCTTCCATTTTGAATTTCTTGAGAATTTCCTTGATGTACTTGGCTTTGATATATAAATATTCCTTTCTCTTGCTGAGATATTTGAAGCCCTAAGAAGTATGTCAGCTCACCAAGTAAAGACATCTCCAACTCACTTTGCATCTTTGTAGAAAATTCCTTACTTAGTCGATCATCATTGCTACCAAATATTATATCATCCACATATACCTCAACGATTGTTAAAATATCTTTATCTATTTGTACATAAATATTGCTATCAAAAGTACCTTTCTTGAACCATTTTTGATGTAGATATCCATCAAGATGAGCATACCATGCTCTAGGAGCATGCTTGAGACCATATAGAGCCTTCTTTATAGTCTTTTTTTTGTGATAGTAGAAAACCTTCAGATTGTTCGATGTAAACTTCTTCTTCTAATTCTCCATTCAAAAATGCTGACTTAACATCCATTTGGTAGAATTTTATTTTTCTTGAACATGCATAGGCGAGAAACATTCGGATGGCTTCCATTCTGGCAACTGGTGCAAATGTTTCGTCGAAATCAATTCCTTCCACTTGTGCATAGCCTTTGCAAACCAATCTTGCTTTGTTTCTGGTAATCTGCCCATATTCATTCAATTTGTTCCTGAACACCCATTTAGTCCCAATGACATTTTTATCTTTTGGTCGTGGAAATAATTCCCAGGTGTTATTCTTGTCAATTTGATCCAATTCTTCATTCATAGCTACTACCCAATGTTCATTCTGGCTGGCTTCCTCAAAACTACTAGGCTCAAAGGTTGCTAGAAAAGCAACGTGAGCTTGTTGTGCTGAATGAAGCTGTCGACCTTCATTTATGTCACCAATGATTTGATTTGATGGATGATTCTTGTAAATCCACTCTTTTGCTCTCCTTGGAGGAGCTTCTTGTTGTTGTTCTGGTATATCTTGATGATCATTGTTTACTTCTTCCTCGTTGATAGTTGTTTCTTGTTCTACAATTTTATTTGTGTCTTTTTCAGCCTTTGTCTCAAGTTTCAAAGATTATAGATCCTCATCATTACTCACTAGAACACCATCTTCGTCATATATAACATTTAAGCTCTCCACTATCTATTTTCGTCTTAGATTATAACATTTATAGGCCTTTATTTTGCGTGAGTAACCAACAAATATACCTTCATCAACACGCGATTCAAACTTACCCAAATTTTGATCTTCTCTTTTGATATAACATTTGCTTCCAAAGATTCTGAAATATTTTACATTAGCTGGTTTTCCTTTCCATAATTCATATGGAGTCTTGTTGAAATTATTTATAAGAAGACTTCGGTTGATAATGAAGACTGACGTATCAATTGCTTGAACCCATAATGTTTCATCCAATTTTGAGTCTTTTAACATTGTTCTACCCATTTCCTGTACAGTTCTATTCTTTCTTTCAACAACTCCATTTTGTTGAGGTGTTCATGCTATTGAAAATTGCCTTTTTATTCCATTTTCATCACAGTATTGCTGAAATAATTTGGAAGTGAATTCTCCACCATTATCTGATCTTAAACACTTTATTTTCAAATCAGTTTCATTTTCAACCAACTCCTTGTAGATCTTAAAGCACTCAAATGCTTCAGATTTTTTCTTTAGGAAACTGACGGTTGTCATCCTGGTATAGTCATATATCATTAACATGAAATATAATTCTCTATCTAAGCCTTTTGTTCTCACAGGACCACATAGATCAGTATGTATCAATTCCAATGGATGTAATGAAAAGTGTTCTTTTGTTTTAAATTGGACTTTTTTTTGCTTGCCATGCCGACATGCCTCACATATTGTGTTGAAAGGTTTTGAGATTTTTGGCATTTCTCGTACTGCTTACTTTTTTCTTATCCTAACAAGATTTTCAAAGTTTATGTGACCCATTCGTTTGTGCCATAACCAAATTTTATCTTCTTTAGCTAGTATACATGCTTTAGTTGCTTCATCCAGAACATATATGTCATTTGGAGCTCAACTTGTTGTAGCCACAATTTTACCATACCTGCCTTTCCTGATTTCACATTTTGTGGAGTTGAATAGCATTGTGTGTCCTTGATCACACATTTGTCCAACACTGAGAAGATTGTGATTCATGTTTTCGACCAATAGAACATTCTTGGCTATAACATATTTTCTTCCGAGAGTGACGGTACCTAATCCTATAACATTTGAAGATCCATCATTTCCAAAGGATATGGTTCCATCCTTCTTCTCTTTCAGAGATACAAATTTCCTTCTATCTCCAGTCATATGCATTGAGCAACCGTTGTCAACATACCACACATCTTTCTTTTTTTGAGCCTTTAGAGCGAGAGAAAAATTATCAGTCTTCTTCTTCTTCCATGTTCGTTCATTCTGTGGCTTTGAAGATTCTTCTGGAGGATTTTCAAGTCTGCAGTCTCTGGCTATGTGTCCAAAGTTCTGACATTTGTAACATTCCATATTATTTCTTAAATTTTCAAATCTATTGATGTTTTGTTGAGCCTTGGGAGGTTCATATTTGAAGAATCTCTTGGAATTGTATTGGTTCATAGGGTACGTGCGACATTCTACAACTTTATGACCAAATTTTCCACATGAATAGCAATAGCCATGAAAAATATGTTGGTACTTGGATGAAAATATTCGTCGAGGAATCATCTTCCAAGGATGTGCTTGCGAATCTTGTCCAATGAAGTCTTCATGTATGTTAGATCTCATAGGTTCATTGTATTTTGTTGTAGAAGGTCCTGCTTCTTCTTCTTTGTAACCGAGACTAGTTCTGTCGTTGTAAGATCGTTGATTGTTGATGAGTTCTTCCAATGCCCTTGAGTTGTTGGCATAGTTTTGGATAGTTTTTCCCTTCTTCACTTCCTTACGCAGCGAGTCTACTTCGGCTTCTAATGCTTCCCTTTCTTGCTTGCTTTCTTCCAACTTCTTTTGAAGTGACTCTTCGATACATTTGTGTTCTTCAACCTCAATTTTGAGACCTTGAACTTGTTCTTCAAGAGTGTTGGAACAGATCTTCTCATCATTGAGCTCTTTTATAAGCTTGATTGCCTCCTCATAAAATTCTTCTATGGTCAACCCTTCTTCTTCATTGTTTGATACTTCTTGTTTATTGTGCTTGGCCATAAAAAATAATTTTTCATTGGCTTCTTCTTTGCTGTCACTTTCTTCATCGGATGAGGAGCTATCTTCTTTAGAGAGAAAGTTCCTTTTGGATCCTTTATTTTTTCCTTGCTTGTTGAATTTCTTAAAGCCTTTCTTCCCTTTTGAGTTTCCATCACTTTTGTTCGGACATTTTGCTATGAAATGCCCAACCTCACCACAACCGAAACATATCAATGGAAGTTTACCTTTGAATTTTCCCTTACCAGGTTTTAGTTTTCTCGTAAAGTAAGCATATTCTTCATCTGAAAGACCTTCTCCATCATCTCCCTTTTCTTCACACTTGCAGGTGCATGTCATTTCAATTGAAGGTTGTTTTTCCTTATTGGTTTTCTTAGATGCAACGAACGCAATTTCTAGATTTGAAGTACCCTTTTCTTCATCAAGTCTCATTTCATATGCTATGAGAACTCCATGTAATTCTTCCTTGTTGAGTTTGTCCAGATTTGCACTGTATTCTAAGACCGATACCTTTGGGTTGAATCTCCTTGGTAATGTTCTAAGAATCTTCCATATAATAGTCTTCTCGTCAACTGGCTCTCCCAATCCTTCCAGAGTATTGGTTATTTCATCAACGTATTGGAAGTATGCAACAATGTTGCAATCTTATTTCATTCTGAGTTGCTCAAATTTTTCTCTATAGATTTGAAGCTTTGCTTCTTTGACATTTGAGTCACCTTCATATATATTCTCAAGCTTGTCCCATACATTTTTGGCAGTTTTACAACCCAACACCTTATGATGAGCAGATTCAATAAGTCCACTAATAATAATATTCTTTTCTTTTGCATCATTTACCAAATTCTTCTTACCTTGTTCATCCGCGGTTGATGTAAATCCATTTTGAACAGTGTCCCATACTTCGTAACCTTGCGCCAAGAGATAGACCTCCATTCTTCATTTCCAAAGTGCATAATTATTTTCATTGAATAAAGGTACACCATTCTTGGTATGCTCCATGACCTCCTTCCAGTTGTTAAACTGCTATTGAAGGAACCATGCTCTTAAACCAATTGTTGGAAATACTGAGAGGGGGGGGGGATGAATCAGTATTCCTTTCAATTAGAGCATTAGTTAATCTTCAATTATTATCATTGTTTGTACAATGATAGCAGCAAAAAAGAGGAACACAAATGCACACAGTTTTTAAGGTGGAAACCCAATCCGGGACAAAAACCACCTAATGCTTTTCTAATAATTCTTTAATATTCAAATCCAATTGAAAATAAAGCTCCAAATTCCTAGAATCTAGAAAAGAATTCTTCTCCATCTCCCACTGGATGGATGCTCCAATGCCCAAGATTCTTCAGTAGTCAATTGAATGGATGCCTCAACACCCAATGAGCTACAACTCACCCTAGCACCACCCTAGCACCCTATAGAAGAATAAAAGAAGAATGGACTCCCGTACCAGGGAAAATGGTCCACTTTACAATGATGTAGAATGATGCAGAAGAAGAAGATATGCTAGAACATAGCCCAAAATTTGACACAACCACCTAATGATGATCCTAGACCTCCCAAAACTGCCTCTTCAACCCTTGGAAAATAGACACTAGTACAATTTGTACAATAATGTATTTACAATGACTAAGTACAATGATACCTTTACAATGATTGTATGCAGTGCTGCCCACTTGAAGACTTCATATGATGAACTTCTTGCTGTTGTTATGAACCTTGGTTACTTCTCTTGTCATGCTACCCTCTAATGCACCTTAATTTGCTTTGCTGCTGTAGAAAGTCTGGTCCTTTGCAACCCTTGACAACACATGATCTAGCTTTTTCTTGCCTTCTAGGAGCTCGATATTGAATCTGGTGTATCTCTGTTATTTCAGATCCTAAATATCTGATTTTTGGTCCTGTAGTAGTCCTCTGAGTCTTCTTTTTAATGCCATAGGTCTGACCCAATTTGGATTCTTCAAGAAATATTTATGCCCAATCTCTCACAATGCCCTTATTATGGATTGTTTCAGCAGAGCGCACTTGTACAGCATGCCACGTGTCACTGTTTCTTCATTTGGCTCTAAAATTGATAGAGCGAAACATATAGACTATTCACTATCTGAAATTTTTTACAGAATTCCAATCCTATGTTCAGAGAGAGAGTTATGACGATTTTACCAAGGTCACTTCTTTGAGATGAATTTTAGGAGCCTGCAAAATCCCTGACTTCCACAGATCATATCTCCAAAAATATTGCGCACCTTGATCTGAAATTTTTACTGCATCTTCCTTAGGATTTTGGCTTAGCCTCATAAAAATTTCAGCTTCTGATCCTTCGTAGAAAAAAATTTAGAGCAAAAATTCCACGATGACCTGTTTCAGATGGCCGAATCCCTTGCATAAGGAGGAAATGAGGATCACAATTTATAGAAATGCTTAAGTTGAGAGGGGCTTCAAAAAGTGAACGTGGGAGGGATTTTAGAAGCTTAAAAAATATTAATTATGACTTTTCAATGACCATGCCCCAACCCCATGGGGTTTTAGCCCACTAATTGGGGTTACAAACTTCAAACATGAATATCTCTCAAACTGTGAAGAATTACATGGCCTGCCATATATCAACGGAAACATCTCGACAAGTAGAAACCATAAAAAGAATTATTGACCAAGAATATATTAATTTGTTAGGTCAAAATTCCCATGCAATATTGGGTTAGCCCCTGGTGCTGCTTGGGTTGACATCAATGACAACCATTGATCAACAACATGTGTATTTTCCTTGCTAAATCTGGCATGCATGGTATTGCATGTGGTTCTTTTTTGTCTTGGCATGGGTTTTTTCTAGGTGTGATACTAGTGTTTTCATCCTAGCCTTTCCATTTCTGGATAGCCATGATGTTATGGATACATGTCTTGGTTTAGCTACATTACTGGATGAATTCAAAGCTGAGTGAGGTGGATCTATGAATATTATTACTATGACATGAAACCATTTTATGTGTTTCATCAGTTTAGGGCCTAGTGATCCAGTTTTGGATTGTGGTACAGGCTGAGAGGTGTTTCCTTGGTTTTGGGCCTAGTGATCCAGGATTGGATTGTAGTAAATACTGAGAGGTGGTTGCACTTGATTGGGCCTAGTAATCCTAGTCATTTAATGGTGGTATATATAGTAAATCCTAGAGGGCGGTGTCTCAGTTTAGTTCCTAGTAACCATTGATTCGAGCTATGGGTTGCGGTAAATATTGAGAGACTAGGAGATAGGAAAATTCCTCACGGTTTAGGCGGAGAGAATCCAGTGATATTCATGCTTGTGTTGGACTAGTGATCGAATGTAGATCACAATAAATATGGTTATGGCATGTTTATTTTTTTGGAATAGTGATCTTATATGGATCACAGTAAATCCTGATTTCTATTGATGAGGGGGAGGTGGTTTAGCCTCAGGATTCCCTAGTTGGTTATTTTGGTTTGAGTCCCACATTCATGCTTGGAATATGGCACGACGATGTTTGGCTAAAGAGAGATTTGGATTATCCAATCTATGGTCATGTGGAATGTGGAAGTACCATCTCCGATTGGTTTTTACATTAAGTAATGAAGAGCTCATTCCTTTGGTATTTGGTATGTAAATGTACTAGTTATTATGTGGATTCTATTGTTGTTGTATCCAATGTATTTATGTTGGTTATGTTAGTGTGAGTTTTTTCATCCTGCCACCAGTGATCAAATAGAATCTTATCATGTTTTTTTAGGGTCCCATTGTCAAATCTTTATCATTTCATTAGGTCATAATGCAAAAATTTGGTCACTAGATGTAGATCTAGGTCTGATTTTACTCCTTCTAAGATTTTACTAGTTGCTGGCTCATTTCAACTCTTAGCTGAGTGTACCATCACTCATAAGTTGTCATCATCATTACATTCATTTTCATCATGGATTCATTTAATCCAGAGTCTCCATTAGGTCTTCTAGGTTCAAGGTCATCAAATCATCATTTCATGCATAAATTCCAGCAAGTGAAGGAGTGACAATAAAGTAAATTTCATCAATATATTTGATTTCAAAGAAAAATGTAATTTTATGTTCCTAATTTGTAATAATTACTTGAGAGTTCCAAGTAGCTACAAATACTCAAGTTCCACTAGCAAATTTTCAAGGTTCCTAGAAGAAAATCAGTGTTCAAAATCCATCAGAAGTTCAAAATTCAAAATATAAAGTTCAAAATGCAAAAGATCAAGTTCAAATTCAAAATGGAATTTTGGTGGGCCACCCCACTAAATTTGAAGAAGATGATATAAAACGCAAAGAAAGGAGTTTTTTATTTATCATTTCACTTCCTCTCAACAAAAATTCAACTCTCATTGGTAGCAAAGTCTAGTTTTTATCTCTCACTTACAATAATTTCTCCTCGCTGTGTTTATTGTTGCGCATCTGCCAAGTTCATTGAGCATTTGAGAAAAGAGGAGGGGTATGCATTTATAAATGCCAATTTGAAGAAATAAAAGAATTTTCAAGGTTTTAAAGGTCATATACAAGTTACAAATCAAGTATGTAAAGAGAAATATCCCCCTCTTCATCAGTTTTCAAAGCATAAAAGAATTTCAATCTCTCAGTTAGGGTTTTAAAAGTCAATTTGGAGAAATTGTGTCATGGTCATTTTTTTAGTTTGAAAACCCTGAAACTTACCTTCCACACATTCATTCTCTCCATTTGAATCATTCACACATCTTCCTATCGCCCAATTCCTATTTTCCCCAAAAAATCCACTCAAACCTTAATTTCTACCTTGTTTTTACCCTAGGCCCATGTTTTGGTATTTTATTCTCCTTCCCCTCAAAAAAATTAAAAAATTTACTTCCCCATACTTCATAACATCATTCCCTCTCCCCCTAAATTTCCTCAAAAATTTGGGCAATCCTAAACTCATATTACCATCTCATTCATAAACCTAGTAAACACACTTCGTTTTTGCTCCTCTTCATTAGGGTTTTCTTACTTACATGGACATTGACACCTCCTCCTCTGAGAGGAAGAAATATAAAGGAGGAAATATATTGAGGTTTGAGTCCTCTCACTACCATCAAATCACCTCATCTCCTTTTATACTCAAATTTTTTCCAGATATCAACTGTGTACAGTTGTTCCAAAAAGTACAGGAGGTGGGATATAATGAACAACTCACAGGGTTATTTTCCATTTATTTGAAAAAGGGAAAGGTTGTTAAAGCAGGGATAGAGTTCACTTTCACATTACAAGCCATCTCCACAACCATTGGAATACCAAATCATGGAGAATATTGGATCAAGGGTATGAGTCTTGATGATGAATACTTCAAACCCTACTTGAAATCAACCTACAAAGATACTCCATTGCATGCAATTCCTTTCAGATATTTATTAGATAAATATGCTCCATTGATGAAGTCCATTATGAGGTTTTTCACTTGTGAAGGACATTTTTCAAGACTTTATCAGTACCACATAAGACTACTAATGCATTTTATAGCTATGAAATCTCTTAACTTGTGTAATTACCTTTTCAAAAGTGTGTCCACGATAGAAGAGAAGATACATGAAAAGGGAAGAGATCATACATACAATATTTTCCACCACATTTTGATTAAGATAATCATTCTTCACCAATTGCAAGAGAAGAAAATCACTTTGGAGTCATTTTTGGAAAGGATAGTTCAAGAGAACTTGGTAGAGTAACTACAGCAGCAAGAATTTTCTTCAACAGAGCATGATGTGGGATCACCAAGCAATAGTGAGGAACAACCTCCAAGTGATAGGGATGAGGAGGAGCTAAACAGAGCTAAAGTATCAAGCCATTAGGAGCACCATTCACCTAAAAGGAGAATAAAGGACAAAGAGGTCAGAACTTATTAGAGAGGACATAGGCAAGTGTTTGTTCCATAAATTGTGGAATGGGCCTTTCCTTCTACATCAGCAAAGCAGGGATATCATGAACAACAAGAGATAATTGTCCAAGAGGAAGAAGCCATTCACCATGACATTGACATGGTGGACTTGAAATCCCAATATGAATAGGAAACCCTAAACCTAGGCATCAAAGGAAAATATGCCAATATCAGAGAGCTGCAAGATAATTTGGCAAGGGCACACTTTGTTATCTCCTTCCTTGATCAAGAGAAGAAACAATTGAAGGAAAGAAAATACTCTTGGAAATGGACTTGTTGAAATCTAAGAGGCAAGCTATCAAAGGAAAAGAGGTGATTGGACATGATGAGTCTGATGAGGATGAGGCCCAGAAAACTAAGAAAATACCAAAAACAAGGGGCCTAAAAAGAGAATTGGATAAGAAAAAACAACAAGAGGAGTTTCTTGTAGAATTACTTACCTTTGAGGAAAGAATTGCAATGGAAATCAATGATGATAGGGAAGTTTGGCTTGAATGAGTAAACATACACCTGGAGAATCTCCTTCACAAGGTCATTAAAGACAATCATATTTTGAGTCACATGGATGACCACTACCATACCAGAAACAAGATTTTCAATGTCAAGGTTAAGCAGTTGCAAGATAAGCTCAAAGAAACCGTAATCAATTAAAAGGAGAGGGGAAAACTCCAGTTGCTTGTTGATGCCTCCTTGGTTGAATGACACAATTTATCATAACCTCAAACAACAACCTCACACAAAATTTTTGAAATTTTGCAAATTTTGGGGATTTAAGACAAATTTTGAATATTTGGTGCAGATTGGTGCAATTTTTTTTTCTCTCCTTAGAAGTGCAACGAAATTTGTTGCACTTTTTCTACAAACCTCCAAATGGGAAAAAAATTATGTACTAGAAATCTAATAAAATTTTAAGACAAACCATTTTTTCATATTTCAAGTTGAGGGTTAATTTTTTAAGGAATTCGCAAAAAAAATTTCAAGAATCACCTCTCTACCCCATTCTCAGAAATTTGCTGCATTTCTAGGAGTGAGCTTGGGAGAAAGGGTTTTTAGCAGGCTTAAGGAAGCCAAATTTGTTGCTTGAAAATCCTAGAGTCATATGCACTTGAAAAAATACTCAGGACAACTATTATTTTAAAATTTGGATGATGTGAAGGCACCCAAAAATGCCTTACAATAAATTTTTTGCGCTTCTGGAAATTCCCTGTGTAATTTTACAATTTTCCTATGTAATTTTCATTTGACAGTTTCACTTTCGGAAACGTAAAAGGGTAATTTTAAAAGGGTAAAGGGTTAAAATTTAATGTAAAAATGATGACAATAGATTTAAATATATGTATTTACCACTCATTAATGCTTGGAGATAATTTCTCTAGTTGGTTTGCTAAAAGGAGAAACAATTCATAACCTCCCTAGTTTTTTGTTTAGTTGGATAAAGACTTGGTTTCAGTTCCAAAAGTCATGTATTAAACATCTGAGGCTAGGATAAGTCTATATTGGTCTATATATATCATCTTATTTTTCATTGCAAGGGTTGGATGTTGTGTAATTTATATTTTAACACTAGTGTATTCAATCATTTTTGGCAAGAACTAATAGACATAGTTGCAGCTATTTTGGTGGGATTCCTATGGTATGTGTTTTAGAAGTGTTTCCTCTTATATTTTATATGTTTGAATGTATTATTATTTCCATATTCATTCCCATTTCTCAATGTGATTGATTTCTAATATATATAAGCAAAATTCATTATTTTGATGCTCTTTTTTGGAGGAATTATCACAGTTGTGTTTCACTTTCTAATGATATAAAATAATTCATGATTTACATGCTATTTTTGAAACCCTACTAGTATAATAAAACTCATCAAGATATCTCAAAGTGAAAAAGTGTGTGCCTACCTTGCTCCATTAGATCTCTGCAAGTCTGATCCTCAGTGTCATGACCTAGTTCTTCCTATACCTAATTCACCATCCAACACCTAGAACAAATCAACCCAACCCTAAAGCCTATTATACCTAGCCTAAAATATTCATTATATAGTAAACTTGGCTATGATATCATGGAGAGAGACCTATCCTACCTATTAGGGCTAGCTACTAGGTCAAAGTAGTCTATGGTTACCTTTGCTGGTCTCCTTTCAGCCTTCGGAGATCTGGTGGAGTGATAACATATTGGTGACCATATTGGGGAAGAAAGTGACAAATACTCCCTAGTTGTACCAAAATATCATCGAATTTTAGGCCTATGGGTGATAGGTCTTAGTCTTCGTGAAGGCTGATCTGAAATTTGAAAAGAACTAAGTTGCAGAAACAATGGACATTCTGACTTCAAAGAGACACACTAGATCGAACACAAATCCTCATCCAATAGATCCAATAGAAGATCCAGAGAAGCTTGTTCGAAAGAAGAGATCTCAACACACAGAATTTCAATATAATCCTTCTCCATTGGTAAGATCTTCCTTGTTACCTGCAAAAATTTTATCTCTTGAAGACATACCTTTTGGTTTGAAGTTTGAGTTGTCTCTATTTCAATCGAAGTCTGAAACTTCACTGCTTGACATAGTATTTGACCCATTAAGAATATCTGAAGAAAAATAATCGTCTAAGGTAGTTCTTGATTCCTTGAAACTTAAAGATAATTTACATTTTGAAGAATCTAAATCTGAATTAGACTTCGATAGAAAAGTCTGGAGTGAATTCGATAGGCTTGAAAAGTTATCTAATAAAATTAAATACACATCCAAAAAAGCCATCATCCAATACCAGAAAGAGTCATTGTCCATTCCAACACAATCCCAGCCAGTTGTTTTTTTCGTCTATACCTTCTAATTCATTACTTATTCACTCAACTCCTTCCATTGTTACTCATGTTCTTCACTCAGAAGGATTCATGGCCAGATTTTCACCCTTGATTCTACCTGATCAACTCAATTCCTTACCACAAGGCTATGGCCGGAGACTCCCTCTCTTTGATGAGAATTCTCAAATCAGTGAAAAACAACACTTAGTCAAAGTCATTGATTTTATTTACCTGGAAGAAATAGATGTTGACGATGCTAAGATGAGAATCATAGTTCAAATATTTTCTGGAGATGTTAAAACTTGGTTTATATCTTTGACTGCAAATTCTATAGCCACTCTAGACCAATTGATTGATGCATTCATAGCTAGATGGGAGGTGAATAAGAACCCGTTATAGATTCTTTCTTAATAGGATAACCTAAAAATGAATCCAAATGAATTAGTTCAGGATTTCACATCTGGTTTCAACCGAGTGTAAAATTCAATTCCAAATGAGATCAAACCTCCTCCAGGTTTGGCTCTCTTGCATATCCATATGAATTTTATCTAGACATGGCATACCAGCTGAAGAGAGAAATCTTGTAACACTAGAGGACATGCAAAGTAATGCAGTTAGTGTGGAAGCAAACTTGTCAATTAACAAGTCAAAGATGAAGGGTGAGAGAAAATTAGCCATCAAAGAAGAATCATCCTCATCCCCTTAGGGAAAATTTGACACTTTGATAAGGACAGTAGAAATAATGGTTGACAAGATGTCCATTACAGAAATATAGCTAACAGCACAGGTTATAAATCCTAACTTCAGAGGATAGCAGCATCAGCCTGAGTTTAAGATCAAACAAAGAGAACAAAGGGCTCGAACAACAGAAGATTCAGACACCCTTGCAAAAAAATTATGCTCAAGGAGTTGAGGAAGAAGAATAAGATCAGATTGTGGAAGAAAATCACTTTTTTATAGCAGATGGCCAACCCATATTTTTGACATAAAATGAAGAATATGTTGAGAAGACAGATTTGCCTAAGGGTGAAGATTACATACTTGTCAATGATCATGATTTGGAGGTTGAGTCTGATGATTATCAGTGGGGTTATTTGAATGCACTCAGCTCATAACAGAGGCAATACCCATTGAGGAGTAGATATGTCCCAGTAAATCCTACTCAGAAGCGGGCATCCTAACAAAAATATACTCAGCCGAAGAAAAATCCTCAAGGCAATCAGAACAAAGGTAAGGAGCCTGCAGCTGCAAATCAGATCAAGGTTAATCATCTATCTACAAACACATCGAGAAACGAAAAATACAGTTATAAGAAATAAAATACACCAAAGGATCAACCTGACAAAAGAGAAAATGTCATTAAAGAGGTAGATAAGTCCATTCCTTTCAGCTTATAAACTGAAATATCTAAGTTAAAAGTCTTTATCCCTTTAACTACGTCAAAAATTATCAATATAAGTCTCACGTAGCCAAAATGTTGAAAGTGGATCATTTATTTGACATGGAAAATTTCGAAGATGACCAACCTGATCTCATTTTTGGTCCAACCATATATGGTCATTTAGAGGAAAATGAAGTTCCCCCATTCTATCTGAGTCTGAGAATTCATCAATGTATCCTTCACAATGCCATGCCCAACTCTGGAGATTCCCATAATTTGATACTAAAATCCATTATGGAAAAATTGGGCCTATATATAACTCCTCCTTACAATTAACTATATTCCTTTGATTCGGTTAGTGTTCGTTGTCTTGGTCTTATAAAGGATTTGGTAGTTTCCCTCGAAAAAATTCCAACAAAGAATGTCTTGATGGATGTGGAGGTAGTTGATATACCACCATGGTTTGGTATGTTGCTATCAATATCTTTGGGAGTGAAGTTGAGAGGCACTTTGCAACTAGATTTCTCTTATGCCACCATCCCAGTTTTTGGACAATTGAGAAATTTGTGTTGGGAAATGAAGATGAAATACATGATTACCAACAAAGAGAAATGAAGCAATCATCAAATTAATTCTATGAAATTGAATCACTTATTTTGTTTAATTTAATGGTTTGAATGATATATATAGTTAGCACATAAAAGTAGAAGATATTCGAGAAATTTTGAATAGTGTCAGAGAAATTTTAGATGAGGGAAAAGGAAATCAACCTAGTTCTTCAGAGCAATCATCAGATAAGGTATATAAAATTTCATAACACATTGAAGAAGTGACCCGAAAAGATGAGACAAAACATAATACATAATTCCAATATCTGGATGATGAAAATGGTCTTTGGACCATGGATTTTGATGGTGCCTTGGGGAAATATGGGGAAGGCATCGAAATTTGGATCCACGGTCCTCTTCATCAGCAAGGTAAAGTTACAAAAAATATAAGATTATGTACATATAAGTTGGATTTCGATTGTTTTAAGAATGAGGTTGAATACAAGGCCTTGCTCATCGACCTCAAAATCCTGAACAAGTTTGGCATAAGAAGAATTTTAGTTTACGATGACTCTGAACTTGTGATAAAATAGGTAAAAGGGGAATAACATGCCAAGCATCCATGAATGAGAGCGTAAAGAAATTCTATATTGGATATCCTAAAGATGTTTCTTGAATATACATTGTCAGTAGTGCCGAGAAGTTAGAATCTTATGGCAGATTCGCTTGCTACAAAAGTAAGTAATTTCAAGATTCACATATTTTCCAATAAGAAGTTTGAAATTCATGTTAAACAGCGGCTGATTGTCCCTAACAACTTGCGGTATTAGCAAGTGTTTTGAGATGACAAACAACTAAACAATTTTCTGCAAAATGAAGGTGAATTTGAGAATTCTTTTATTGATGAAGTTTATGAACAGGATGATAAAGTCATCGAAGCCACTCAGGCTGATATATTACAGTTGAAGGATAAAAATATTCCAAGACGTCTCATTCCTTTGGAAGAATTTATTTATCAAGATGATGTTGCTAGGAAGCCAACCTTATTTCCTACAAAGAAAGGTGTGGAGGATGTGAACATCGGAACAACAGACAAGCCTAATATGGTCAAACTATAAAAGTATTTATCTCCTGAGGTAAAAGACAAATATATTGCTTTATTATCTGAATTTTCTGATGTATTTTCTTGGGATTATGCAGACTTGAAAGTTTATGGTAAGAATATCATTCAACATATCATTCCAATCAAGCCTGACCAAAAGCCCTTCAGAAAAAAGCTAATAATAATCGAACCAAGGTTGTTTCCATCGATAGAGAAGGAAGTGAATAGACTTTATAAGGCAAGCATCATTTTCCCTATCAGAATTTCTAACTGGATATCAAATCTAGTTCCAGTAAGGAAGAAAACTGGAGAAATCAAGATTTTCATTGATTTTAGAAACTTAAACAATGTGTCTCTTAAGGATAATTATCCCCTACCCAAAATGGATCATATCCTACAGAGATTGTTTGGGGCTTCCCGAATGTCGCTTCTTGCTGGGTATTCGGGATACAATATGATTTTAGTGCATGAAAAGGACCAAGACAGAACTACCTTCACAACACCTTGGGGCACATTTAAGTATGCTAAGATGCCATTTAGAATCAAGAATGCAGGGGCCACCTTTCAACGGGCGATGGACATAACCTTTGCAGATGAGAAAGATCTTTTCTTAGTTGTATATATTGATGATTTGACAGTTTTCTCTCATTCTGATGATGAACACTTGTATCACTTAAGAATTGTATTTCATAAATGCAGGAAATTCAAAATTTCTCTTAATCCAAAAAAGTGCATTTTTTCCATGGAAGAGGGCAATCTTCTTAGTCACATAATCTCCAAGGATGATATCTGGATTGACCCTTCTTCAGTTGAGGCTATTCAGCAAATTGATTTTCCACGCAGTAAGAAATAAATCCAAGCTTTCAATGGTAATATGAAATTCTTAAGGAGATTTATTCCAAATCTAGCTGAGCATCTTCGAGAAATGACCAAAATGCTAAAGAAAGACAATGAGGTAAAGTGGTCTGAGGATGCCAAAAAGTATTTAAACTTAGTGAAGTTTTCCTTAACTACAACCCCTTTTTTAATCAGCCCCTATTACTCCATTAATTTTATCATATTACCATTTTCCTCCAAGCATACCTTGGCTGCGGTTTTGATGCAGAAGAAGGATAAGACCGAGCAACCCATTGCATTCTTCAGTTGTACCATTAGGGATGCAGCCCTTCGATACAATATCATTGAGAAGCAAGCCTTGGCTCTGGTAAAAGCATTGAAGGACTTCAGTGTATACATATTACATTCACATATCCTAGCTTATGTCCCCAATGCAATAGTAAAGGATGTTCTTATGTAGACTGATCTGGAAGGTAGAATAGGGAAGTGGATAGCAGCAATGTTATAATATGACCTCGAGATAAAGCCCACAAAACTGATCAAATGTCAGGTATTAGCCAAGCTCATGACTGAATAAAATTTACATGCTCTAGATATCAACCTCATTTCAGTTTTGTCCGATGAAGAAGAGGATGTCACTCTCATAAAGGTGTCTAATATTTTTCTTTCTTCTCCTTGGTATTTCGATATCATATAAATTATTCAACATTTAGATCCTCCTCTAGGCATTTCTAAGAGTAAGGGTAGGTCATTGAAGTTGAAGGCTTCCAAATACTGCATTTTGTACAATGCTCTTTATTGGAAAGATACGAGAGGTATCTTACTGAACTATTTAGTTGAAAATGAAGCCAAAGAAGTAATGAATGATTTCCATAAGGGAGATTGTGGAGGTCACCTATCTTGGAAAAACACTACTAGCAAAGTGTTGAGGGCTGGATATTATTAGCCAACTCTTTTTTCAGATTTGTATAAAACAGTGATGAGTTTCCATGAGTGTCAAGTATTTCAAGGTAAAAGAAAAATTCTTCCATTACCTTTGCAACCTATTTCTGTTCAAGCACCTTTTTAGCAGTGGGGCCTTGACTTTATCAGGGAGATTCACCCTACATCATCTGCACAACATAAATGGATATTAACGGACACCAACTACTTCACCAAATGGATCGAAGCAATCACAACAAGGCAAGCAACACATTTATTAATTATTCAGTTTTTGGAGACTAACATTTTGTCTCGTTTTGGCTGTCCTCATAAGATCATTAATGACAATGCAAATGCATTCAAGTAGAAGAAAATGGTTGAGTTCCATGACAAGTACAACATTAAATTGGGGAACTCAATTTCATATTATCTTGAAGGTAATGGATTAGCATAATCTTCTAATAAATCTTTTATTAATATCATAAAGAAGATGTTGGAGGAAAATAAGAAGAACTTACACAAAAATCTTGTCAATGCTTTGTGGGCAAACTGGGTGAGTAGTAAGAAATCAATAAGAATGTCCCCTTTTCAGTTGGTATATGGTGTATACACTATTTTTCGTACACCACTTGCAGTCCCGGTTATGAAGTTGTTACAAGAAGCAGGAAGTGAAGAGAATTATGTTCATCATCAGATCAATCAGATGATCCATCTTCAGCAAACAAGAGAAGAAGTCTTTCAAGACACCTCAAAGCTTCATGAAAATATAAAGAAGGTATATGACCAAAAGAAAAAGGTGAATGATTTCAATATTGGAGATTTGGTCCTCCGTTGGGATGCTAGGAAAGAGGAAAGGGGTAAGCATGTAAAATTTGAGAACCTGTGGAAAGGGCCATAGAATATTTCAACCTATCATGGACAACATGCTTTCCTATTGAAAGAGATGAATGGAGAAGAGTGCTTAGGAGGACCAGTCAATGGTAGGATCCTTAAGCATTATCTTTTACGTTGTAGATTTCTAAAAATTTCCCAATTCCATTGTATATATCAGTTTAATTTTTTTGCAAAGTGTGAAGCGGAGAATCATCGAAGCTTGGAGCCTGAGGTGAAGGCCATAAAGTTTCAATGGTTTTTTGTTGTTTTCAAAGTTGAGTCAAAATCAAGTCAGTCCAATTTTGAGTCAGTTATTATATGAAGTTTTTATTATTCAGTTTTATTTTTAGCTTTTCACTCCATGGCCAATGGTTAGGATACTTGGTCTACAGTGTTCTTGAGACCTCCAAGGAGCTGCCATCCCCAGATGGAGCCAATGTTAGTGTCAGTTTTTTCATCCTACCACCAGTGATTAAATAGACTCTTATATGTTTTTTTAGGGTCCCATTTTCAAATTTATCATTCCATTAGGCCATCATACAAAAATTTGGTCACTGGATGTAGATCTAGGTCTGATTTAACTCCAAAATTTTTACTAGTTGTTGGCTCATTTCACCTCTCAGCTAAGTGTACCATCATTCATAAGTTGTCATCATCATTAAAATCATTTTCATCATGGTTTCATTCAATCCAGAGTCTCCATTAGGTTTTCAAGGTTCCAAGGCCATCAAATCATCATTTCATGCATAAAGTCCAACAAGTGAATGAGTGACAATAAAGTAAATTTCATCAATAAATTTGATTTCAAAGAAAAAATTAATTTTATGTTCCTAATTTGTAATAAGTACTTTAGTGTTTCAAGTAACTGTAAATAATCAAGTTCCACTAGCACATGTCCAAGGTTCCTAGAAGAAAATTAGTGTTCAAAAGCCATCAAACGTTTAAAATTCAAAAGATAAAGTTCAAAATGCAAAAGATCAAGTTCAAATTCAAAATTGAATTTTGGTGGGCCACCCCACTAAATTTGAAGAAGATGATATAAAAAGCAAAGAAATGAGTTTTTTTATTTATCATTTCACTTCCTCCCAACAAAACTTCAACTCTCATGGGTATCAAATTTGAGTGTTTAGCTCTCATTGGAAAAAAATTCTCCTCGCTGCACATCCAGACACATCGTTGCACTTCTAGAATATTCGATGCACATATGAACACCTCACTACGTTTCTTGTTGCGCATTTGCCAAGTTCATTGTGCATCTGAGCAAAGAGGCGGGGTTTGCATTTCTAAAGGAAAATGTGAAACAAGAAAGACATTTTCATGGTTTTTAAGGTCATCTACAAGTTACAAATCAAGTAAGAAAAGAGAAGTATCGGCCTCTTCATCAGTTTTCAAAGCATAAAATAATTTCACTCTCTCAGCCAGGGTTTTAAAAGTCAATTTGGAGAAAATGTGTCATGGTCATTTTTTCGGTTTTAAAACCTTGAAACTTACCTTCCACACCTTCACTCACTCCATTTGAATCATTCACACATCTTCCCCTCACCCAATTCCTATTTTTCCCAAAAACTCCACTCAAACCCTAATTTCTACCTTGTTTTTACCCTAGGCCCGTGTTTTGGTCTTTTCATCTCCTTCCCCTCACAAAAATTCAAAAAATTCACTTCCTCCTACTTCATAACATCATTCCCTCTCCCCCTAAATTTCCTCAAAAATTTAGGCAATCCTAAACTCATATTACCATCTCATTCATAAACCTAGTAAGCACACTTTGTTTTTTCTCTTCATTTGGGTTTTCTTACCACCATGGACACTGACAGCTCCCCCTATGAGAGGAAGAAGTATAAAGGAGGAAAGATAATGAGGTTTGAGCCTTCTCATTGCCATAAAATCACCTTATCTCCTTTTATACTAAAATGTTTTCAATATGTCAACTGTGTACAGTTTTTCCAAAAAGTATAAGAGGTGGGATATAATGAACAACTCACAGGGTTATTTTCCATTGCTTTGAAAAAGGACAAGGTTGTTATAGCATGTATAGAGTTCACTTTCATAATGGAAGCCATATCCACAACCACTAGAATACCAAATCATGGAGAATATTGCTTCAAGGGTATGAGTCTTGATGATGAATACTTAAAACCCTACTTGAAATTAGCCTACAAAGATGCTCCATCACATGTATTTCCTTTCAGATATTTATTAGATAAATATGATCCATTAATGAAGTCCATTATGAGGTTTTTCACTTGTGAAGGAAAATTTTCAAGACTTTATTAGTACCACATAAGACTAATAATGCATTTTAAAGTTGTGAAATCTCTTAACTTATGTAATTACCTTTTCAAAAGTGTGTCCAAGATGGTAGAGAAGATACATGAAAAGGGCAGAGATAATACAAACAATATTTTCCACCACAGTCTGATTAGGATAATCATTCTTCACCAATTGCAAGAGAATAAAATCACCTGGGAGTCATTTCTGGAAAGGATAGTTCAGGAGAAATTGGTAGAGTCACTGAAAAAACAAGGATTGTGTTCAGCAGAGCATGATGTGGGATCACCAATAAATAGGGAGGAACAACCTCCAAGTGATAGGGATGAGGAGAAGCTAAACAAAGCTAAAGTATCAAGCCATGAGGAGCACCATTCACCAAAAAGGAGAAACAAGGACAAAGAGGTCAGAACTTATTAGAAAGGACATAGGAAAGTGTTTTCTCCATAAATTGTGGAAGGGGCCTTGCCTTCTACATCAACAAAGTAGGGATATCATGAATAGTAGGAGACAGTTGTCCAAGAGGAAGAAGCCCTTCACCATCAAATTAAGATGGTGGAATTGAAATCCCAAGATGAAAAATAAACCCTAAACCTGGTCATCAAAGGAAATTATGCCAAAATCATAGAGTTGCAAGATAATTTGGCAAGGGAACAGTTTGTTATCTCCTTCCTTGAGCAAGAGAGCAAACAATTGAAGGATAAGAAATACTCTTGGAAATGGACTTGTTGAAAGCTAAGAGGCAATATATCAAAGGAAAATCAATGATTGGAAATTATGAGTATGATGAGGATGATGCCCATACCACTAAGAAAATACCAAAAACAAGGGGCCTAAAAAGTGCATTGGAGCAGGAAAAACAACAAGAGGCACTTCTTGTAGAAGAAATCACCTTTGAGGAAACAATTGCAATGGAAATAAATGATGATAGGGAAGTTTGGCTTGATAGAGTAAACATACACCTGGATAAGCTCCTTCATAAGGCAAATAAAGACAATCAGATGTTGAGGCACATGGCTGACCACCACCATACGAGAAACAATATTTGTGTCAAGGTTAAACAGTTGCAAGATAAGCTCAAAGAAACCCTATTTAGTCAAAAGGAGAGGGGAAAAATCCATTTTCTTGTTGATGCCTCCTTGGTTGCATGAAACATTTTATCATAACCTCAAATAGAAACCTCAAACAAAAATTTTGAAATTTTTCAAATTTTGGGGATTTCAGACAAATTCTGAATTTTTGGTGCAGACTCGTGCAAAATGGTGCAGTTTTTTATCTCTCCCTAGAAGCACAACAAAATTTGATGCGCTTTTGCTATACACCTCCAAATGGAAAAAAAAATTATGTTTCTAGAAATCTAATCGAATTTTAAGACAACCCATTTTGTCATATTTCAAGTTTAGGGTTCAGTTTTTAAGGAATTTGCAAAAAAGTTCTCAAAAATCACCTCTCTGCCCATTTTCAGAAATTCATTGCGCTTCTAGGAGTGTGCTTTGGAGAAAGAGTCTTTAGCAGGCTTAAGGATGCCAAATTTGCTTTTTGAACATCCTATAGTCATCTACACTTGACCAACTACTCAGGGTAACTCTTCTTTGCAAATTTGGATGATGGGAAGGCACCCAAAAATGCCTTACAAGAAATTTTCTACGCTTCTGGAAATTCCTTGTGTAATTTTACAATTTTCCTATGTAATTTTCATTTGATAGTTTCACTTTGGGCAATGTAAAAGGGTAATTGTAAAAGGTTAAAGGGTTAAAAGTGAATGTAAAAAGTATTGTAATAGATTTAAATATATCTATTTACGTCTAATTAATGCTTGGAGAGTATTTCTCTAGTTGGTTTGCTAAAAGGAGAAATAATTCATAACCTCCCTAGTTTTTTTTTTAGTTGGAGAAAGACTTGGTTTCAGCTCCAAAAGTCATGGATTCGACCCTTGAGGCTGGGAGAATTTTTTTTTGTTCTATATCTATCATAATATTTTTCATTGCAAGGGGTGGATGCTGTGTAATTAATCTTTGAACACTAGTGTATTCAATCATTTTTGGCAGGAACTAGTAGACAAAGTTGAAACTATTTTGGTGGGATTCCTTTGGTATGCGTTTTAGCAGTGTTGCCTCTTATGTTTTCATATCTTTGAATGTGTTATGATTTCCATATTCATGTCCATCTCTCAATGTGATTGATTTCTAAGATAGATAAGAAGAATTCATTATTTTGTTGCTCTTTTTTGGAGGAATTATCAAAGTTGTGTTTCACTTTCTTCTGAAATACATTATTTCCATGCTATTTTTGAAACCCTATAAGTATAATCACACTCATCAAGATACCTCAAAATTATAAGTGAGTGCCTACCTTTCCCCATCAATCTCTACAATTTTGATCCTCAGTTCCCCAAATTAGTTTTTCATAGACCTAATTCACCATCCAGCACCCAAAATCAATCAACCAAACCTAGAGCCTATTATACCTAGCCTAAAATATTCATTATCGATTCAACATGGCTATGATATCACAGAGAGAGCCCTCTCCTACCTAGTAGGGCTAGCTAATAGCTCAAAGCGGTCTGTGGTTACCTTTGCTAGTCTCCTTTTAGCCTTCATTTATATGGTGGAGTGATAACATGTTATAAACATGAATTCTATCAGTGATGATGTATGACTCTATCTATGTTTTTACTTGTAAATGAATGAAAACTATATCTATGGTCAAATAGAATATATTACAGCTAATGATGTAAGGGATAAATTCTTCGTAGTGATTCTCAAATAAAATTGAGACCCATATGTTTAAATATGTTGTTTACATGTGTGGATTCAATGTTTGTGACATGTTTGAAAAAAAAACCTGTGATAGCTAGGAGGGGTCAAGGTGAGTTCTTGTTGATGTGATTTATTCTCTATCATTTTCCTATTGTTATTTATCATCCCTTAATTTTTCATGAAGTTCTGGGCAGTGACTTGGGCTTTGGGCCTTATAAGTTGGCTCAAATCCCGAAGCCACATGCATAGAACTGAGCATTTAGGGCCCTAGCGGTTGTCATGTAGTGTTATGCCTATGTATATAGCCTTCTAGCCCTTGGAATGCAGTGTTATGACTACGGATATGGCTCAAAGTGGGTCAAAATGTTAGTGTGACCCAAGGATAAGAGGCTTGAATGGTTGGGTTACCTCTTAGGGGTGTTGTGGTTGTTGTACAAGGTCTGTAGGTTGTGTTTTTCGTCAGTTCCACTTCCTAAAGATGATATAGGAGGTTGAATATCATTATAGTAGCCTCTTGTCGCATGTTTACCCCAGTTGGTTGGTTACTTTTGTAGATGTGGGAAGGGTGTGTTACAAAGTGGTATAAGAGCATGGTTGCGCTCTCCTTGGGTAGTGTTCAATTTTTTTTCTCTTTTTGTGATATATGATACCACAAAGTGATACTAGAGCATGGTTCAACCCTTAGACTAGATGGGAAGTGTTTTGGTCATGCATTCAAGTAGGTTTCATATGTGTTTAGTATGCTCGTGGTCGATATGTTCTTGTTACAATTGTGTTGTGTTTTCCATGGTGGCAGTGGTGTCGCCATGGAAGTGACAATGGTGTTGCTGTCAACATGTTGCCATGAGTGTATAGATGGTTATATGTTGCTCATGCTTCTATATTTTTTGTGCATGATTTCTTACATATTATTACATATTTTACATGCATTTATTTCTTATTCTAGGTTTACATATTGGTATGTTATCCGTGTATGCTTGCTTGGGTGATGTCATATGTTAAACATGCATTGGTCATTCGTGATTGGTTATACATGTCAAGTGGGTGCATATGGTCAAGTTTTCATTGGTTTGGTTGAGGTTGTTGTGAATAAGGTAATTGTATGAAATTAGGTCATAGATATTGGTATTTTATGATGCTAATGTGTTGGCTAAGATAGAGCAAGAGATGAACATCATTAAAGTGACGTTGCAACAATGGACTAGGGGTAAGAGCAGATCGTCATAAAAGTTTGGATGCTTGGCATGCATGTATGTGATTCATGGTTGTTGTAAGAATTAGGGTTACTTATATATTTTTCATTCTATTATTATTATGGTTACATATATCATGAATGATAGTTGATAATTGTACTCCTATGCTATAGTATCCCAAAATGGGAACTGCTAGCAAGGCATGACTGGAAAATGCATTTTCCAGGAATGGCTGCTACAAGATTTGAAACCAAGACCTAGATCCATTAGATTAATGCATATAAGAATAAAATCCAAGAGGAGGCTCCAAATAAATCCCTATAGGTGGGTTAAACATTTCTCCCACACCTAGTTACCTTGTAAAAATGCCCGATGAAGGGACTGCAGCAAATACAAGCACATGTAATGGACCAACAACGTTATTTTTATTAGCTATGAGATAAGAAGATATATATAGCCAACAAATGATGTTATAGCAGTAAAGAGAGTACAAATCCTTGAGGAAACATCCATTCAAGCAAGGCAATGCAAGCCTCAACAATACATGCACAAGGAAATGGAGAACACTGCTATATATGTATAACCCTAGGCTATGACTGCACAGTTTATAGGAGGCACTGCTACAAAAATAATTTCAATACATGGATATGGAAATGTATGTCTCAAATAAAGTGGGGGATAAAATATCTAACCCCTAGAAACAATAATACATTAATCCTTAGAAGGATTGGCTGAAATATACAAAATGGCAAAAATGACGGAGTTGCTGGGTAGCAGCTGCAACTCAAAACTGGAAATGAAATAGAGAAGGATGAATATGATTAATAATATGAAGTCAACCTCCTCCAAGGGATTCTCCAAGTGAAGGTTGATCCTATCACTGGAAATATCACCCTCCAATCAACAATGCAAAATCCCACAGCAAATGCTCAATGAAAATAACGTAGTTACTGAAGCAAATTGCACTGTAGGAGAAAGGGAATGAGTTGGCCCAATGCCAAGATCTGCAATAAGCTCCAATGGCTTCCAAACTGATCTCCAAAAGGAAAGAGAGACTCCTCCTCTGAAAAACAAGTGATGGAAGATGTGTTGTGATCCCTCACTGCAACACCCTGCAACACAACATTATTCTACTGCAGAAATAACACTGTACTAGAGGAGGATGCTTTACATCAAGCCTGGATGTGAGGAAAATAAGTACAACTCCTTAAAGAGGCTTATCAAGTAAGTATAAGGATTCCTAAACAGGAAATCCTTGTGCTAAGCAACACAACAACTTAGCTAAACAACTGGAGACTGCAAATAGTCTAAGTAGACACAAAATCAATAATCATATGCATGAGTAATAATGGCTACCTTGCCCCCCCTTTCAAAAAATGAGAGCTCCCTCTCCATGGGTCCCACTCTGTAGGGTTTCCTCCATCAAGGAAACTTCCCTCCTCTTTCACTGCGTTGTCCCACAAGATGCTCTCCACCTCCTACCTCTGCACTATTTGACTTGGTCAAACTTGACCTTGTCTTCTTGCAAATATCTCCTTTCACACATGAGGGTGTGAAATCTAGTTCCACTAATGATCCTCTTTCATTCTAAGAGGGATTTCATCCATGTTTTTATTTTTTTTGGGCCTCCTCACCCAATTATTCAACTCATAAGTGAAATTAACAAAATTTAATATTCCAATTTATTGAAGGCAAAATTTGGAATACTATAGTCCTCCCCTCCCAAATGTTGCTTGTCCTCAAGCAACTGCAAGGATAGAATTGAGAAGTTTCTCCCAAGGCATGGAGACTAAAAAGTGTTGGGAAAACATCTTCCCCCAATGAATCCTCTATCCCCAAGCAATCATCCATACAAAATGAGTCACCTCCCAACATGGTAACTCTTGAAAATCTCCTTCCACCTCAAGCTCCGGAAATGAAGGTGGGTTTAAAATCTGAATATGGTAAGAATCATAGCCTACCCAATGCTATCCTCCTCTCCACTCATGATGAGTGTAGAGTATGTGCTGATCCTGGGTTACAAAAGTATTGCCCTCAAGTGGCAAAATGAAGAACAATCCTCCAAGGATTTCCCCTCCAAAATTGAAGAACAATTTGGCCCAAAATATCTCATCCATGATGAATAGGACATGATCACCATAGAACATCCTAATGAAAAGTTTTCTGAAGGTTTTACATGATGATACATGATACAAACAATGTCTCAAAAGGACACAGTGCAGTCTCATCCATTGCAACTCTAGAAAATAGTATGGCAAGTAACATATAAAATTCATCACATCTACTAATGAATAGTAAATGGTTGTGTAATATTCCTAATTAACCCAAGCTAATAGGAATATTCAATTTTGTTTTGTTTTTCATACTTATGAACAAAATTGTAAAGGAGGAACAATAATGACTCCTAACCATCAAAATAAATCAATGCTTAATGGGAAACAAGCTAAATCTGAGCTACTTTCATAAACACACTTAAGTGTGAACAAGGCTGGGCCACTTGACTGGGTCAACAGGACCAAATCCACAACATTTTCTACATGAAATGTATCTCCTAAAGGCACATCGCAGTTCATGTTGGAGGTCACTCATGTGAATGAGGCTAAATCATCAAGGTGGTTTAGGGTTTGGCAAGGCTCCCACATTTGATATTGTTGAAGGTATTGTCTACTTAGAAAAACCTCATTCTCTAGTTGTTTAGCTGAGAATAGCGTTGTTTAGCACTTGGGTGTTCTTGGTCAGGAATCCCACCTCCTTTCTTGAGTATCTCTTGGAGGAGACTTGTTCTATCTTGTCCTTTATCAGGCTTGGGCCAAGCTTCATCTTCTAACCACAATTCAGATCTTGTTGAGGGTTTGATTTTTTTGTAAGCTGTAGCAGTGGGAGCTAGATCCATTCAGATCTAGGAAAATCTAGTGCCTCTTCTCAGTGAGTGTGTCTTTTAACCTCCTAGAAGAGTGTATTGGATAATTGGAGCTGCATTTTCAGATCTAGGCATCAAGCCTATTTAGTAATAAATAAAACAGTTCATTTTCTCTCCCATAATTGCGTTATCTACAAGAGGGAAGCTGCATGGGTTTTGAGCAATGCTTTGGAGGAGTGATCTCTAGTGTTGAGGGTTTTTCCTTGCACTGTGGTGATCCATGGATTGGCCATCCAATCCATGTTCATTTCAGATATGATTTTCATCTGGTTCTATTTACTACAGAATTCCTGAATATTACTACAGGGCTGCAACTTAGATCTTAGATCTACTCACTGATGTTCATGATTTGCTCAGATCCCCAAGGGGAATGTATTAAGGAGCCCATCTAGTACACAGATCTGTATTGGATCTATCGTTTTGTGTAAATATCTAATCTAGATCTGATTTGTAATATATATCAACTGTAGCATCAATAAAATAACGTTTTCAGGCTTTGCAGTCCCATCTTGTTGTTGCAGCACCTCAATCTTGAGGGTTTCTTCATGTAATTCTTCTGTTTAATTATTGAAAATTGTATAAAACATGCTATAGATATGATTTACTAAAGTACATACTATATTTCATGCATCTCCTTCAGAAAATCACGTTTTCTATAATTCATAAATTTTTTCATACCACAAGTCATGGGGATTAGGCATTTTTAAGCTATATCGGGGGTCGAAGAACTGTTTAACATAGCTAGAGTAATTTTTTTTGGCTGAAATTTGATATTTAAGTCTCTTATGACCTAAGCTACGAGATCCCACCGTCACTTTCCCTTGTTTTTACGCTCATCTCTGAAATTAACCTTTTTAGGGCATAAATTGCTGCTTTTCCCCAACTTTTGGCTCATAAAATGAAGTATAGTTTGCTGTTGTAGCTTGGACTT
Source organism: Pinus albicaulis (assembly GCA_034641835.2). Classification (NCBI taxonomy): domain Eukaryota; kingdom Viridiplantae; phylum Streptophyta; class Pinopsida; order Pinales; family Pinaceae; genus Pinus; species Pinus albicaulis. The sequence goes on from CM076581.1 coordinate 1,101,174,137, forward strand.
ATGGATATGTGTTTCTAAAATTTAATATGATATTATTTGATGCTGCATAACCATTAATGATTTTATATATTACTGCAGCCCCTCTTTGGGGCATCCTTTCAAGGAAACTAGGTGTGGGAGATTTGTTTAACCCACCTAGAAGGATTTATTTTTTATAACCTATTGGATTTAGTACTTAGATACTCAGATATAAGGGATCCAATTTCTGATTTTCATTTATGTATCATCCATTCCTGGAAAATGCATTTTCCAGTCATGCCTTGCTGACAGTTCCCATTTTGGGATATTACAGTGGTATCAAAGCATGATCTCTGGCTCAGCCTATGAGATCTAGCCATTAGAAGAATAAAGAATAATACTGAAGAAATATTACAAAAAGGTCAAATATAAGAGTTTTCCTAACACTATCTCAAGCCATGCATGAATTGAAGGAAGAAATCAGGGGAATGAGGAGGGGAATACATGCAAATCCCTCGAGGAGTTCTTCTCATGAAGAAAGCCCCAATAATTCTTATGCAGTGTGTGAGAATTAAGCCACACAATCTGATCTACAATGCTGTAGCATGCCTAATTTATTGTTGAGAGAAAGTGGAAAAGGAGGAATTACGGAAGAGGAGGTCTCCCTGCTTCTTTTCCAAACCTTGGAAGGTATTAAAGAAGATCTCAAGGAGATGGAAGGGGAGGAGTGTAGAAGATTTATGGAGGGGTTTGAAACAAGCCCTAGCTATTCACATGATGGGTGTGGGCATTTAGCCACACATGCAGATCCACAGCATGGTCTATTGCCCACATTAACTGCAATAAGGATGGAGGAAGAAGATGCACCAAGGGAGGAGACCTTGAGTGACTATCCTCAGGAGTATGAATCTCAATCATGGATATTCAGAGAGCACTTAGACTTCCAAGGGTTTTTCAAACTCAAGGAGGCAAGATCCAACAGCCACAAGAGAATCAAGAGAGGTAGAATCTTCCTATCTCACTTTGATGGATCAGAAGGGCGCACATCAAAAGCTTGGGTAGAAGAGCTAGATTCCTATTTTCAGCTACATCAAGTTTCAAAGAAGGAAGCCATCAGAGTAGCAGTGCTGCACCTTAAAGGTATGGCCCATGATTGGTGGTTTAATGATTCTACTTCATTTTTTCATGCAAATTTAGAAACTTATGTTGAGTTCACTAAAGGATTGATGAGGAGATTTGATAAAGAACATTGTGAACCATCATTTGTTAAAATCAAAGACTCAAACACTTTGCATGAGTTGGAGAGACCTACTAAACCAACTCCACTACATAATTTTAAAGGGGATAAAAACATGCAGGATAGCTTGCCAAGGGCAAGATCCCCATTTCTTGAAGAGGCCTCTTCTATTTTTGAAGACATGGAGTCCTTTTCTTCAAGGGATGACTGAGATCAAGGGTCTCTCATTGAGGATGAAGCATTCTCACACATGGAAGAAGAGGAGAGGGATCAGCATCAAGGGATGATGAGCATTCACCCTTATATATTTCATAAGAATTCTACACAAAAGAAGGATACTACACTGTGCAGAGAAGAGATGGAAAAATCAGTCCACTCATACATGCAGTCTACTTCAGATTTTGATGTCTCACTACATGGAGGCATTCCACCTGCGAGGCCACCAGATCTAGAATTGGTGAGAGACATATTTCCTCTTGTCTCACCATTCTTGGATTCCAGGGAGGTGAGGAGTTTGGAGGATTACTTTGGCATGAGGGATGTCAAAGTAGCAGACATCAGCATATGTAGAGCTTCACATTGCAGATCACTGATGTTGTCCCTTAGGAGGATTGATCCTTATTGGAGGTCTCAACTATTGGTAGAGTACTCCAAGGATCTTGGTGCTTGCATGATTCTTGATGATCCTGATGGAGATGACAAATATATGGTGGATGATATGGTCATCTATTCACATGACATAGTATTCTTGACTAGAGCTTCTAGTCTCAAGGAGAAATTGCTACATGCAACACATGAGGACTTCTCTTCTATGCACTTTGATGCATATTTCCAGTTGGTGGAGGAGTTCACTTGGGAGGGTATCCAGCATGACATATTTCAGCATATGGAGAGCTGCATAGCCTGGATGGTAATGAAGAGGAGGTCATAGCCACTTCCCTACTCTCTGGAGGTGAGGGAGAAATTCCAGTTGAGCCATTTCAGCTCAAGATCTTAAGTGCATGATGGAGGAGGTATAATTTCACATTTTGTATTGAACCTCTCTTCCTTGTTTGAGTAGCATGATGTATCAAGAAGAGTTGTTCCTTCTTGCATATTATATAATGATGTACTTGCAGCCTTTTGTATCACTGAGATTGGCTATCTCATTGGTGGTTTGTGGGGGAAGCCACATGATTTTTGGTGTGCACCATTGACACCACCTTGTACTTTCATGATGCTATCTGGTAAAATTATTGTGGAAGAAAACAAGTGGCTATAAAATAACTTGTTATTGTTTGGTTTGATGCAGGAAAAGGATGCATTGCGCTGGTTCCATGAGTGGAACTATGATTCACTCTCTGGTTGTTATTTGGCAACTTGTTTTCATTGTATTTTTCTTCCATATATTGTTGATATGTTTTTGCTCATGGGAAGCTTTGTTTGGAGAGTGGGCTTGAAGTTGAAGATGCCCATTGAGAGTATGATTCTCCATATCTCACATGATGTATGTTTCAAGAGAAACAATGGGCATACCATGATTGCCATATCACACCTCTTTCCTTCATGTAGGAGGAGCCATTGGGAGAACATGCATTATTTGAGGAGGCACTTCATGGTTGATTCATTTTGTGGGGTAGCTTGGGCCAATCTTGGAGGCCATAACATTTTAGCTCAATATCAACAAACTCCACACACTTACCATAAATGGAGGGAGAAACTTCTTGGGTGGACAAATATAAACTCTCCATTCAGCCCCAACACATTGAATAGATCTGGGGTTAAAGTTTTCTTTGATGAGCTACCTAGAATGGCTCATTTCATTTGGATGATTGCATGGGTGAGGGATTCACTCATTGGGAACAAGACTTACCATGTTTTCATCACTCCTACCTTGAGGAGGCCATTAAGCAACAAGGATATCACCACTTGTACCTTCCATTTTCTCATGATGTACACTTTGTTATCATACACTTGGAGGGAATCATTGGAGGACAGATTCATTGCCTATCGTTTTCAGCCATGGTGGGATCCATTGATGAGGCCACAAGAAGAGGGAGGGAGAAATTTTTCTCTACCTTGCATTTGCTTGAGGACAAGCAACATTTTGAAGGGGGAGGACTGTAATATTCCTAATTAACCCAAGCTAATAGGAATGTTCAATTTTGTTTTTTTTTTCATACTTATGAATAAAATTGTAAAGGAGGACCAATAATGACTCCTAAACATCAAAATAAATTAATGCTTAATGTGAAACAAGCTAAATCTGAGCTACTTTCATAAACAAACTTAAGTGTGAACAAGGCTGGGCCACTTGACTGGGTCAACAGGACCAAATCCACAACGTTGTCTACATGCAATGTATCTCCTAAAGGCACAACACAGTTCATGTTGGAGGTCACTCATGTGAATGAGGCTAAATCATCAAGGTGGTTTAGTGTTTGGAAAGGCTCACACATTATAAAAGAAGGATGAGGACACCAAGAGAGGGGTTGATCATTTGACATTGCTGGAGGTATTGTCTGCTTAGAAAAACCTCATTCTCTAGTTTTTTAGCTGAGAATAGTGCTGTTTAGCACGTGGGTGTTCCTGGTCGGGAATCCCACCTCCTTTCTTGAGTAGCTCTTGGAGGAGACTTTTTCTATCTTGTCCACTATCAAGCTTGGGCCAAGCTTCATCTTCCAACCAAAATTCAGATCCTATTGAGGGTTTGATTTTTTTTGTAAGCTACAGTAGTGGAAGCTAGATCTATTCAAATCTAGGCAAATCTAGTGCCTCTTCTCAGTGAGTTTGTCTTTTAACCTCCTGGAAGAGTCTATTGGATCATTGGAGATACATTTTCAGATCTAGGAATCAGGCCAATTTAGTACTGAAGCATACGACGTAGTTTCTCTCCCAAAATTGTGTTATCTGCAAGAGGGAATTTGCAGGGGTTTTGAGCAACGTTTTGGAGGAGTGATCTTTGGTGTTGAGGGGTTTTCCTTGCACTGTGGTGATCCATGGATTGGACATCCAATCCAAGTTCATTTTAGATCTGATTTGCATCTGGTTCTATTTACTGCAGAATTCCTGAATATTACTGTAGGACTGCAACTTAGATCTCAGATCTACTCACTAATGTTCATGATTTGCTCAGATCCCCAAGGGGAATGTATTAAGGGGCCCATTTAGTACACAGATCTCTATTGGATCTATATTTTTGTGTAAAAATATGCTGTAGATATTATGTGTATTATAGATAAGCTGTAGCATCAATAAAATAATGCTTTCAGGCTTTGCAATCCCATCTTGTTGTTGCAACACCTCAATCTTGAGGGTTTCTTCATGTAATTCTTCTGTTTACCTATTTCAAATTGTATAAACCATACTATAGATATGATTTAATGAATTCCATAATATATTTCATCCATCACCTTTAGAAAATCACACTGCCTATGCTTCAAAAATTTCTGCATACGACAAGTCATGGGGATTGGGCATTTTTAAGCTATATCGGGGGTGGTAGAACTGTTTAACATAGCTAGATTCATTTGTTTGGGCTGAAATTTGATATGTAAGTCTCTTATGACCTAAGATACGAGATACCACCTCACTTTCCCTTTTTTTTATGCTCATCCCTGAAATTAACCTTTTTAGGGCATAAATTGATGCTTTTCCCCAACTTTTGGCTCATAAAATGAAGTATAGTTTGATGATGTAGCTTGGATTGATGGCTATGTCTTTATAACATTTCCTATGAGCTTATTTTATTCTTCATATCCATTAATGAGTTTATATATTGCTGCAGTCCCTCTTTGGGGCATCCTTTCAAGGAAACTAGGTGTGGGAGATCTGTTTAACCCACCTAGAAGGATTTCTTTTTGATACCCTATTGGATTTAGGAATTAAATACTCATATCTAAGGGATAAAAGTTATTATTTTCATTTCTGTAGCAGTCATTCCTGGAAAATGTGTTTTCCAGTCATGTCTTGCTGACAGTTCCCATTTTGGGATATTACAGGCTGAATGTGTCAACAATACATGATAAAATACTTGCCCATGGCTATACAACGGATGGTTATCAAACTCATGGCCCACCTCAAAAGAAAAAAAATAGGTGGCTGTGGTGGCCATATCTCCTTCCATGCTCCCATTAGAACATGTAGTGGAGAAAATGTGGGAATTCTCTCCCCTCAAGGACACATCCAACTCATGTTTCAATCTCTCAATCATGCTCTCAACAAGAATAGAATAAATATCAGAAAATGAAGGCATGATCAGTACAATAATGAAGGAAATATTGATGGCTTCATGTGATGCTTGAAGGTACCAACAGTCTCCTGAGTATGTACAACACAGTTTTACAAACTGCTACTTCAGAAAATCACAAGGCAAAATGTTTCTTGATACATAGTTAGTCATGTATGTCATCATATGGAAAATATTTGGACATAATATCTGAACATACATATAATGAGAAATTTTTTTCCTAAGGCCACATAGAAGATGGCTGCCTCCATCATATAATTTGGCCCAATATTGATCGTGGAGAAATGTGAAAAGCTTTCCCTCCTGTGGAGGAATGCACTGCATAGTAATGGTAAGAGTATGCAAATCAATGAATGTAAAAACAAAATCCTTACCATATGCCAGAAGTAAGATGGTACATGGATCCATGACTGAGTCCTCCATAGTGTTTTGGCATGCCATGAAGAGAAATGAACCATGTGCTACAAGAAGATCATCCTTCTCATGCTTGGAAATCCAACTCAAGAACAATATGTCATAGTGCTAGATGTCTCTATCCACTACTCTATGATCTTCACCTCCTCCTTGTTCACCAAGTGCATCCAATTTGAAGTGATCCTAGGGACACTCCATCCATAAGTCCCTGCTCCAAAGTGACAGCGCTGTGAGCTCATGCAAATAAGCTCCTGTCAATACAAGGCTATGTTCTTTGACATGCTCCTTGTCAAAGACTCCTCTAGTAATGCTGCTGCAAATATGGAATACCTCCCAAGATGGAAGTGCTTCCAAATCATCCAAGGCCAAGGAGTAGCCCCTTTTTACCATGAGAGTTCTCTCTTCTACTCTGTAATATTCCTTCTTAGGAACAACTCATGAATCATGCACTAAAAAATGCATTCTCAGTAAAATATAATTTAGAATAGGAAAATAACTCTTGAATCATTTATATCAGATAATATAAAATTTGAATCCAATATTTGAGATGAAACAAATAAGACTAGGTGGGTTAAACAGATCTCCCACACCTAGTGACCTTCAAGAAAATGCCCAATGAGAGGTTGCAGCAAAGTAAAACGACCTAATGAAGGTGACGAGAGTTACTACTGCATAAAATATGTTTATAGACACTCATATACCAATTAGAAATGCAACAGCAAGAAATAGGTTCAATCCCTTCATCCGATAGTGGGGAAAAGTGAGGATTTATGACCTAAAATGAGTGTATTCAATTACCAGCGTACAAATAAGGGAAGAGGACGGATGGATATGATATATTAGCTTAAGAGGGACCTAGATACCGAATTTAAGTTCAAACAAAGGCGTTTCACTATGTTAAATAGACCCTCCATTCCCAACTAGGCTAGAAAACCTTGATTCCCCATGGCTTAAAGTGTGCAGATTGGATTGAAGCTTTAGCAGCATGATTTCATGAAGGGTTAGATGTATTTAAATAGGAATAAAATTATGAAAATTTTAGAATATGATCCAATATTTTTATATGAGAAAACACAGCTATATACATGAAGAAATGCCTCAAAACCCAGCATTAAAACACAAGGAATTGCAGGATGAACTAGAAAACGTAATTTACTAGAATATGCAGTAGTTTTATATTATGTTTCAGATCTATAAAATATCAGAGTACAAAAATATATATCTAAGTGGGATCTATATGTGAAATTTCCTTTTAAGTACATTCCCCTTGGGGATCTCAGCAGAACATGAAGAACACTGAATAAATCTGAGATCTACACCATGGATCTACAGTAAACTTCAGAAATTTGTGAAGAATGTGTTACACAATAGATCATATCTGAAATATAACATGGATTGGTTGGCCAATCCACGGATCACCTCAGTGAAGGAAAGGAGTCATTTCACCAGAGATTTCTCCAAACTGCTACCAAATGAACACTGCAACTCTGCCTGCAAAATAACGCAGTTTCTGAAGCTAACTATGCAGATGAAGTATATCACACTTTGGCCACATGCTTATATGGGATTATGAAGCTCTAAGCAGTTATTGCACTCCTGCCAATGGTTGAGATGACTTCCCCACTACAAATATGCAATAGAATTCTTCAGATTTAAATAGATCTGATTCCACTTGCTGCAGCTCACAAGACAGCTCAACCCTCAACATGAGCAGTGCTGTAATGTAAGGTGAATCTTGGCCAAAATTTTGGATAGTGGATCAATGCAACACAATCTCCTCCAAGAGACCCTCAAGGAAGGAAGAGGAATTCCTAAACAGGAAATTCCTCTCTCTCTAGATAAACAGCCAAGAGAGTTTGAGTTTCTCAAGCAATCCAAAAATAGAATTAACATCAACAACCCTTTCTTGAGTCTTTCCCTTCCTTATATAAGATTAGGGTTTGCAAAACCCTAAACCATCCTCATTCATTTGTCCCCTTTCACATGGAGGACCTCCTCATAGGACTGTGCCAATCATATAGGAGGTTCATTGTATCTGGACTGCTTTATGATTTGGTCCTGTTGACCTAGTCAAATAGCTTGAACCTATTTCACATACAAGTGGATTTTATTGAGGAAGCCCTGATTTGACTCTATTCACATTGGGCATTGATTTATTCTCATGTTTAGGAGTTTTTATTTGTTCTCCCTTACATTTTATTCATAAAACATAAAAATAAAAGGACATTGAATATTCCTACTAGCTTGGGCTAGTTAGGAACATTACATACTCCTGCAACATCACACAATATGTGAGAGCAAATCTACCCTTGCTCTCTCAAGTGCAACTCAAGCAAGCAGAGTGCTTGTTGCCTCCTTATGCTCCCATCATACAACTCATGTGATGAGGACACAATGAATTTCATCTCAACATCATGCATCATGCTCCATGCTGCCCAATGATGTAAGCATCCTTCCACCTCTTCTCCATCCCCATCCTCTTTGGAAAAGGATATGCCAAGTGATGGCCAAACTCCTTCAAGAGGAGCCAGCGCAGCCAAGCCTCCTGCTGCCCGGTGTCATAAATTTGCAAGTAGCCTCCCAGCTCCTTACACATCAACCACATCCACTCAACCACTTGTGGATGTATTTTCCTTCTCTTCCCCTTGGTACTCCTCTCATGAGGGCTACCATTCTTCCAAACCAAATCTTTCTCTTTGCATTTAATGAAGGTTTGAAATGTAGCTCTTTGGAGACCTCCTAGAGAAGATCTCTCACCCATGACTATGTTGAATCCACAAGTATCCAAATATGATGAAGGTAATATCTCCTCTCCACCATTGTTTGACATAGCTGTTAATCTCTCCAAGGATGCAATGGTTGTCTGATACTCCAACTTAGGGATGGTTTCATGGTCTTCCATAGGAGTGTCATGGTTTGTTTCATCCTCCAAAATTTCACACCCCAACTTCCAACTTCCAACTTCCTCACCCAAGCTTTTGCTATACATGACCCATCAAAGGTAGACAACAGGAATCTATTGCCTTTGATTTCTCTTCTGCCGTAGGGTCTCTTCTCTTCCTTCAACTGGATGAAATGTGGAAAATATAGAGTCTCCTTGAAGGCTCTAGGTTCATCTTCTTACTCAACAAGGTAATCACTTAGAATCTGATGATTCAAGTGTCCTTCATGCTTGTCTTCCTCTTGGTGAGAATAGGAAGTGCATGGTCCTTCCTCTTCTTATTTCTCCTCCTCTTTGGAGAGGATATTCTTATTTCTAAACACTGATGAGATTAATATCATATTCTTCATCATTTTTATCTTCTTGGGTTGAGACTCACAGGTTGAGCCAAGAAAGTTGCTCTGATACCACTGTAATATCCCAAAATGGGAACTTCTAGCAAGGCATGACTGGAAAACGCATTTTCTAGGAATGGATGCTACAGGATTTGAAACCAAGACCTGGATCCCTTATATTAATGCATATAAGACTAAAATCCAAGAGGAGGCTCTAAAGAAATCCCTCTAGGTGGGTTAAACAAGACTCCCACACCTAGTTACCTTGTAAAAATTCCCGATGAAGGGACTGTAGAAAATAAAAGCACCTGTAATGGACCAACAACGTTATTTTTATTAGCTGTGAGATAATAAGATATAGATAGGCAAAAAATGATGTTATAGCAGTAAATAGAGTACAAATCCTTGAGGAAACATGCACTCAAGCAAGGCAATGCAAGCCTCAACAATACATGCACAAGGAAATGGAGAACACTGCTATATATGTATAACCCCAGGCTATGACTGCACAGTTTATAGGAGGAATTGCTACAAAAATAATTTCAATACATGGATATGGAAATGTATGGCTCAAATAAAGTGGGGGAGCAAAGCTCTAACCCTTGGAAACAATAATACATCAATCCTTAGAAGATTGGATGAAATATACAAAATGGAAAAAATGTTGGAGTTGCTAGGTAATAACTGCAACTCAAAACTGGAAATGAAATAGAGAAGGCTGAATATGATGAATAATTTGAAGTAGACCTCCTCCAAGTGATTCTCCAAGTGAAGGCTGATCCGATCACTGGAAATCTCACCCTCCAATCAACAATGCAAAACCCCGCAGCAAATGCTCAATGAAAATAATGAAATTACTAAAGAAAAGTGTGCTATAGGGGCAAGGGAATGAGTTGGCCCTATGCCAAGATCTGCAATAAGCTCCAATGGCTTCCAAACTGATCTCCCAAAGGAAGGAGAGACTCCTCCTTTGAAAAACAAGTGATGGAATAGGTGTTGTGATCCCTCAATGCAACACCCTGCAACACAACATTATTCTGCTGTAGAAATAATGCTGTACTGGAGGAGGATGCTTGGCCTCAAGCCTGAATGTGATGAAAATCAGTACAACTCCTTCAAGAGGCTTCTCAAGTAAGGATAAGGATTCCTAAATAGGAAATCCTTGTGCTAAGCAATGTTTGGTCAATTTAGTGTGTCCTAAATTGCTACATTAATTTTTCAATCCGGGATTCGTAAGCTGAAGAAGTGTGGCGCACTATATGTGCAAGATAACCTATCTCTTAATTTTTGTCGTTTTTGGGTTTTTTATTTATCTTGGGGGTTTTTATCTTGGTTGGTTTCCTAATGTGAGATGGAAATTCTAAAAGACAAGTATGGATATAAATGTTCAAGGCAATGATGTCCTTTATAATTATTTCCCAAACTTCAAACTTCAAAAGGGTTTAAAACATGCAATGACAAAATTAATTCCTAAAAGGAAATGAAAATGTGCCACTATTCTAGTTAAACAAACAGTGAACTATTGATCATGAAAACCATTACCCTTGCTGCTGTCTAAACACAAAAGAAACTGTACTCAAAGAAAATATTGCAAGTAAATTAAAACTAAAATCAAATTACATCAACTCATATGTCAATTTCCTCACCATTAGTCTCGATATGGCTTTCGGAGGTAATCATAAACAACTTGAGCAATCTGATATCTAATTTGCAGAAAAATAAACTAATATCAAATTACACACTCATACTTCAATCCCTCACCATTAGTCTTGCTATGGCTTTGGGAGGTAACTGATAATGACATGAGCAATTTAATATCTAACTTGCAGAAAAATAAACTAATATCAAACTACATACTCATACTTCAATCCCTCACCATTAGTCTCGCTATGGTTTTCGGAGATAACTGATAATGACATGAGTAATTTAATATATAATCTAACTAATAAAGAAAATGCACAAAACTGAAATAAATAAAATAGTGCTAGAATTAAAAGCTAAGAAAAATAAATCAGTAGAAGGACAAAAATGATTCCATGTCATTAGTCATTGTAAAACTATGTGCAAATGCCTGGGCTGCCTACTGTAATCTAGAACAAAGACACTGATCAGTTAACAGCAGTATAAAGCATGAAAAAGTATGGACAGAAATAAAACGCTAATACCATAAGAGATGTAATATATACACGTGAATAACTATGGCATAATGAATGTAAGGAAATAAAGCATGAAACTATACAGCAATAAACAAAACCTCGGCGTGTTCAGGGGCCCTCTGCACAATCCTTAGGCAACAGCTATCAACCACGAATTATGCTTATGAACAGAGTCTTCTCATGTATTCAAAACACAGTCATAACAAGGAAATAATGTCAGGGCACAGTGGGCTTTCTTTTCAGCAAAATTACATTACAGAAGCTAGCTATTATGCGTATGAGAACGCATTATTTATAATAGAGGATGACATAACTACTTTCCTACAATCTGCGCTGATAAAAGACACGTGAACAACCACATCCAGAAATCTAGCATTATGGCTGCCGTGAAGATTAAATCTATGGAGGGTGGCCGTTGGATTCGGCTTATGGAGCAGTTCACAGGTGTTGATATGTCCCCTAAGATTTAGGAACGGCCACGCAAGTCTTCACGTGGTGAAAAACGGAGTTCTGTCACCGTAGGACTCTTAGGTTGACCACTGCTTGACTACCTTTGACCACGGCCTTCTTTGGTGAATTCGATTGAGCCAATAGGACTCGGTCCATATCCATGTCATTTCCAACTTGCCCATGTGGCTTGATTTGCCTGAAGACACCTGCAATATAGACTTTAACAAAATGGTTGTGGAAAGTTGAAGCAGCTGCGGAAAGTGACAAGATTCCGCAGCTCAATGAGCAAAAATCTAATTCAAACAGCAGACACAAAACATAGTTAAAAACCACTTTAAATTCTCTTTTATGATTAATATGCAATGATGTTGATGACTAAGGAGGTCCAAGTAAATGGAAAAAGTCTAGAAAGGTGTATAGGAAATATGCAAGTTTGGGACTCAACAAGCAACACAACAACCTAGCTAAATAGCTAGAGACTGCAAATAGTCTAAGCAGACACAAAATCAATAATCATATGCATGAGTAACAATGGCTACCTTGCCCTCCCTTTAAACAAATGAGAGCTCCCTCTCCATGCGTCCCACTCTTTAGGGTTTCCTCCATCAAGGAAACTTCCTTCCTCTTTCACTACGCTGTCCCACAAGATGCTCTCCACCTCCTACCTCTGCGCTGTTTGACTTGGTCAAACTTGACCTTGTCTTCTTGAAAATGTCTCCTTTCACACATGAGGGTGTGAAATCTAGTTCCACTGATGATCCCCTTTCATACTAAGAGGGATTTCATCCATTTTTTTATTGTGTTTGTGCCTCCTCACCCAATTATTCAACTCATAAGTGAAATTAGCAAAATTTAATATTCCAATTTATTGAAGGAAAAATTTGGAATATTACATATGCATTATGGTTATGTGTATTCCTTTCATTCCATTGATGGTATGATTAAATACATGATAGATGCCAGTTAATTAGTGTGATCATATGTACATGTATGGGTTAGTCAATCATGGTATTAACTTGATGACTATGTTATATGTTGTTGATGAATATGTTGTATGTTAATTTGCAGTTAGCTTGATGATTATGCTATATGTTGTTGATGTGCATGTTATATGTTAACTTGTTGTTGTTATATGTTAGTTAACTTGATTATTAGGGTATAGCATTAGTATATTGATGTTATATGTATCATGCTAAATTCAGATTGGCATATGCATGTTTTTAGGGTTATAACATTCGGGTATGAGTTAACCTAATTATGATAGTGTGTTGTTCTAATATAGACTAACTGTGCATATGTGATTGTTATGCATGAATGACAATTTTTTATGAGTTATTATGTTAACGTGTTATCTAGTTACTATTATGGATATCATGACCTTATTTAGGTTGAGTTGATGTTTTGTGAAGCTATATTATGATAATCTAGATTGATTGTGTAGACAAGATAGCCTCTCCTAAGATGCATTAACGTATGAGTTTTATTATGTCGTCTACTTGGTGTTTGAATGTTTGATTATGATGTTTATTCAACGTTTGAGTGCTTGGTGTCTATTACATCATTTATCTGTTATATGAATGTTCGATTACTTGCATGATATTAGTATGTGCCTATAAGATTGCATGAAGAAACGATATTGTTTCAAGATGGTTGTACTAACTCATATGTGTTGAGGAAACTGATATGCTTGAGTATAAGTAGGTGATATTTGTAGTATTATGATTTTGACTATTAGTTTATTATGACATGACTCTTAGTATTGGTAGAGGTATATTTTAGTTAATAGATATGATGTCTTCATATTCGGAACATGTAATTGACATTTGTGAACAATTGTAGGGCAACATTCTTTGTATTAACATGACAAGGTGAGGTAACTAGCATGTTGTTATGTTTATTTATGCACTAATAGTTATGTGTTTATGGTAGTATGATGCAGGGGATCACATGGCAAGAGATTTCCATGATATCTTGAAGAAGGCCCAGGATGAGATTTCCTTTGGAAGTATTGGCAACCTTGGGGATTGAGTCATGGTGTTTGATGCTAATATTGCAATTTTAGTCTTTTTTGATTTGTTGAGCTTGATTTGTAGTTTTGTTTATGTATGGTGCATAACTATCCCAATTTGGTTGCGGTGTCATATTGTTATTGGTTTTCATGGTTTTCTTATTGTTTCTTGTTCTTGTTCTTTCCTCTTATGTTTTGAGTCTTGGGAATTGGTTGGGAAAGAGGAAAGTTAATGGAGCTTGGGGAGAGCTTTGTGGTGCCCAAAAGGTAATGTAAGAACTAGATGAAGCTCAGTGCATAAGTAAAGGGCAACGAAAGGTAAGAGTATGATAGTCGGTTGGAATGGTTGGGTCCATTGTGGTAAATGGATGGTGGTAGTATAGACATGAGAAAGGAAACACAAAAGGTAAACTGAATGGATCTGAGGTGTTATATTCCTTGGCTATGTTGGGAACTATTTTTCTAAAAGTTGTGATGTTGTGCAAGAATAAAGGAAGTTCTCATAACCTTGAACTTATGCTATCTGGTAATTATGTTGTGATCATGATTACGGTGATGTTTATATGTGTATACATGGATGTATGTATGTATGTTGTGTCTAACAAGGTCATCATGGATCATGATTGTTTAATTTCTATGTGTGTGTGTGTGTGTGTGCATGTAATTTCTGACAGGATCATGATTAGTTTATGATAATGATTATATTTTATGTACATATGTATGTACCTATGTCATTGTATGACAGAGTTTTCAAGGATAATTCTTGTGGAGGAATGATTTCTTATGCAGGTGAATGGCATGAAAAGGTTCTTGGTCTTATGAGGAATCACGTGGGAGGAGTAACCCTGACAGATCTATGAGGTCAGTATCATGTGGACATGAATTTATATTATATGCTTGTATTGTGCCTATGTTTATGTTATGGAAATGTAATGCTGAGGGGTACATCAACAAAGTAGTGTGATTGTGACATGCTAGGATAAGCACGGATAGTCAAAATACACTAGAAGAAATTTTTCTTTGTGGAGTCAGTGTGAGGTTTATGGATGTGTAGTACTACTGCTGTGTATATGTTGCACATGTTGTATATTCATTGATTGTACCTATGGTGATGTGTGCATGTAACATACATAGTATTGTGTACCTATCATGTTGTATGTATGTTGTATATATGGCGTTGTGTGTATATTTCATACGCAGTGCTAGATATAGAAGGTGCTATGTACATGTTGGGTATGTAGTGTTATGTACATACCCTACTATGCGCATCTTGGATATGCGGTGTTGTGTACGTAGGATGATGTGGGCATGTTGGATATGCAGTGTTGTGTATGTATGGTTCTATGTACATGTTGAATATGTAGTACTATGTACATATGGTGTTGTGTGCATGTTGTACATATGATGCTATGTACATATGGTGTTGTATTTATGGTTTTACATGTGGTGTTGTGTAAATGTTATACATATGGTGTTGTATGCAGGTGGTGTTGTGTACATGTCATGCATGTGGCGCTACGTACATGTGGTGTCATGCATGTGGTGGTGTGTACATTTGGTATTGTGTAAACATTGTACAGGTGGTGCAATGTACATTTGGTGTTTTTTACACATTGTGTAGGTGGTACTGTGTACATGTGATGTTGTGCACATGTTTTGGAGGTAGTGCTGTGTACAGATGGTACTATGTATGGTTTGTATGTCAGTGTAGGTGTTTGTATTGTGTTGTATTGTACACCAAGTGTAGGTGTATGTGTTGTATGTCAGTGTGGGTGAAAGTGTATTGTATGGTGTTGTATGTGGATGTACATATTGTGATATGCACTATGTGTATGTGTACGTGATTGAAGAGAAGCAAGAGAATTGGGCGCTTTTAGGGTGTGGTAACCAATCTGGTATGTATACAAAATAACCAAGTCAAAAGAAAGGATCAATTGAAGGATAAGTATCAATATTTTATTTCAGTTTTGTTATGCATGAGATCTGTGATTCTGACTTATGATGGTTACATGTGATTTATTATTATGGTTTATGAGGATTGCATGTGATTCATGATTTTTATTTATGATGGTTGTGTTTTGAGCTAACCAGATGTGATATTTTTATACATGATGATTTGATCAAACAACTGGTTTGACTTGTTGTGACAAGAAGTGAATAGAATTGCAAGTGTACATTATTGATGAGCTACTAATGGGGTATGATGTGAATTTATTTCAATTTATTTTTAATATAATGGAAGTTATGTGCTTGGTACAGGAAGCATTCAAGGCCTGGTTGTGATGACTGTAACCGAGTGAAATCATTAGAAGCAACAAAAAAAGGAATTCAAACAGGCAATAGTATGATGGTAAAGCACTTCAGGAGCAGGGCCATTGCGGGACACTGGTACCCAATAATGTCCATTTATTCCCATGAGCATGTCATGATCCATATGATGGTTTTAAGGTAGGTGTATGCCATAGTTTTTTGACCTTCCAATGCAATGAAGCCTTGCCAAGGGATGGACTGACCATGATAGGGGGTGTCTGGGAACTTGGAAGGTGTGTGACTCCACTGAAGGGAGTGACTGGATTTCTCAAGGGACTGTGTATCAGAGAAGGGAAGTTCGGGGATGGATTTTTTTTATTAATTATAATTTTCATATGGAATCATATGCACATTGGTAGTGTTTCCTGGAACAATGAGTCGGTAACAGTTCACTGAGAGGAAAAATGGCACATGATTTTAGCGCTGGAAATTGGATGAAACTTTGACTTTGAAAATGGATTTTGAACTTCCTGGGGAGGAGGTGAATCCTAGTATTACTTTAAGGGTGGAGGTGTGAGCCTCTAGTTCCCTTGTTGTAAATGTGGGCCTCGTAACCTTTTATTCGATAGTTGAGAAAATGTGCATATGTGTATATGTTTATAGTATTGTAAAAAAATTAATGAGTTAAGCTCCAATAAATGGTGTGTTTGTCATGTTTCAGTAGTGGTCATTATAAATACTACAGCGACATGTGTTATAAAGCTTCATATGTAGTATGCTTTAATTTCAATGGTTTTTTGGTTTGTAGGTTTCATTGAACATTGAGAATGGTGTTCCCCCAAGGGGGAGGTTTCTGTATCATCCATGGTGAAAATTCCATGTAATAAAAGTCAATAAAGGAAAAATAATAACCATGGTTGATGGGACACTTATTCCAAGTTGAATGTTAAGAAAAACATCCTAGCAGGTGTTCATTTCAGTTATTATGGCTAAAGAAAATTGAAAAAGGCAAAGGCAAAGGCTTTAGAAAGGCATGAGGCATTAATTGGAATTTTTTTGTGAAAATAATGAAAATTAGGAGAAAAGGGATATGAAAGGTCATAGGTTGCATGTGAGGAGGAAAATGAAGGAAAATAATGGAAAATGAAGAAAATAGAGGCCTCATTAATAAAAAGGCTTATGAGGATCAATTGGCAATATTTTGCTCAAACCTTTTGTCAGTACATTTTTGGAGCTCTCTCATTATTCTCTCGCTCTCTCTCTCTCTCTTTAACTCTTGTACACTTATAGTTTCTTGGAGCACTTTTTCATTGGAGCAAGAAAGGCAAGAAAGAAGGAAGGAGGAATAATACAAGGAGGAGCAAGAATCAAGTGTCTATAGTAGGATTCTTGGCAGATATCGATTTGCATGTGTATTTTCCTTGCTAGATCTAGAATGCATGGTATTGAATGTGGTTCTTTTATGTCTTGGCATGGGTTTTTTCCAGGTGTGACAGTGTTTACAGCCTAGCCTTTCCATTTCCGGATAGCCATGGTGTTGTGGATTTATCATGTCTTGGTTTAGCTGGATTACTATATGAATTCGAAGCTCAGTGAGGTGGATCTCTGAATATTATTATTATGACACAAAACTAGTTTATTTTTTGTCTTGGTTTAGCGCCAAGTGATCTAGGTTTGGATTGTGGTAAAGCCAGAGAGGTGTTGCCTTGGTTTAGGGCCTAGTGATCCAAGATTGGATTGCGGTAAATACTTAGAGTTTGTTGCCCTTGATTAGGCCTAGAAATCCTTGGCGGTGAATGGTGGGATATATGGTAAAGCCGAGAGGGGAGTGTCTCATTTTAGGGCTAAGTGACCGCTAATTTAGACCGTGGGTTGTGGTAAATTCTAAGAGACTAGGAGATAGGAAAATTCCTCACGATTTAGGTGGAGAGAATCCCGTGGTATCCATTCTTGTGTTGGCCTAATGATTAGATGTAGATCACGGTAAAGTCAGTTATGGCATGTTTATTGTGTTGGCCTAGTGATCGGGTATGGATTACGGTAAATCCTGATTTATATTGATGAGACGGTGAGGTGGTTTAGCCTCGGGATTCCCTGGTTGGTTCTTTTGGTTTGAGTCCCAAATTCATGCCTTGAATATGCCACTGGGGTGATTGGATGAAGAGAGATTTGGCTCAGGAAATCTATGGTTGGGTAGAACATGGAAGTCCCATCTCTGGTTGATTTTTTCATTCAGTAATGAGGACATCCTTCCTTTGGGATTTGGTATGCAAATGTACTGGTTATTATGTGGATTATATTGTTGTTGTATCCATTGTATTTATGGTGTTATTATGTTGGTTATAAACATGTATTTTATTAGTGATGATGTAAGGATATATCTATGTTTTTAATTGTAAATTAATGCACAATGTATCTATGGTCAAATAGATTATATTGCAATGAAGGATGTAATGGAGAAATGCTTCTTAGAGATTATCAGATAAGTATGAGACTCATATTCTTAAATCTGTTGTTTTCACCTGTAGATTCAATGTTTGTGACATGTTTGACAAAATTATTGTCATGTCTAGGAGGGGTCCAGGTAATTTCTTGTTGACGTGATTGCTTTCGTATCATTTTCCTATTGTTATTTATCATCCCTTAAGTTTTCACGAAGTTCTAGGTAGTGAACTGAAATATGGGCTTGAAAAGGTGGCATAAATCTCGAAGCCATAGGCGTAGAACTGAGCATTTGGGGCCCTAGCTACTGGCATGCAATGTTATGTCTATGGCTATAGCCTTCTAGCCCCTGGAATACAATGTTATGCCTGCGACTATGGCTCAAAGGGGGTCAAAATTTCACCCAGTTGTAAGAGGCCAAAATGGTTGGGTTACCTCCTAGGGATGTTGTGGTTGGTTTACAAGCTATGTAGGTTTCTTTTCTATCAATTGCACTTCCTTAAGGTCACATAGGAGGTTGAATCTCATTATAGTAGCCTCTCATCAGATGTTTACCTCAGTTGGAAGGTTACTTGGGTAGATGTGGGAAGGAGGTGTTACAAAAAAATTATGAAACCCACAAGAAGATATCGTAGAATATTTGTAAAATATCTTTAGCATTTTCTTTTTTACCCTTGCACTATTTAACACTAGAATATTGTTCACACCAATGTTAAACAATGATGCATCCTGCTACAATTTCACTTCATATTGTTTTCTTCTTTTATGAGGTAACATGTTAGACTCCTGAAAAAACTTATCACATGAATTAGAAACCTCAATTAAATCATATTTCAAAATCGATTCATATCCTTGAAAGGTTTTAGTTTCCTCAATATCTTTGTGCTTGAACATTAACAATGCAAAACTATGACTAGCATTAACAATCCTCTTCATTTGTCCGATATTCACAAGAGATAAACTCAATTTCTTGCTATATGCTCTAACAACGTACTCATTCCCATTTTTGAACAAATTATATTTATTCTCATGGAAATGAAAAGTGGCTCTCTTATCATATAGATATGGGCTTCCCAAAACAATACCACATATATCAAGTGGAACTACATCAAGTTCTACCTCATCAAGGAAGTTTGTAGTGATGGAAAATCTAAGTATGCATTTCCTTGTCACTTGCAATTTTTCATTATCGCATACCCAACCAAAGGATAAGGTTTAGGATGAGGAATGGTTTCTAAATTCAATTTATTGAAAATATATTTGAAATGAGGTTTTCTTGTGATCCACTATCAAACAATGTATCTATCTTGGTATATTTTGAAATGACTCTAATGTGGAAAAGCTCTATTCTTGTTTTATCATATTGAGTTTCATTGAGACTATTTGAAGAAATAGTAGTTGCAATGTCCATACCTTTCAATCCCATGGTTGTGATCTTTGTTTCATCCTCATAATCAGAACCTAAATCTTGTTGTATAGTTGCAAAAACCTTTTCTTTCTCCTTGGTTTTAAAATTTTTGGGTCTCATCTCAAGTTGAAATTTCTAGCAATGGTTTTCATCATGGCCCTCTTTGGAACATTGTTTTCACGTGATTTTTTCTCCCTCCTTCTTGATAGCGGCATCCTTATTCCCTTTTATTTTGAATTTTCCCGTTTCCTTTGTCTCAAGACTCAAATGAGTTCTCACTTGTTTCATCAGAATCATTCTTCCCTCTTACTTTTAGATGTGTTTCATGTACACAAACTTCATCTAAATTTGTGTGGTTATACATGAGAATAGTATGTATCAAGTAACTATGCAAACCTCTAATGTATTTTAATAAAGTGTATGGAAAGGATAAATCTACACCCAATATCAATGTTCTCCTTCTGAACTCTTGGGTATAACTTTGCACACTTTTACCCTTTAATTTCCTGAAGTTTTTCCAATCTATTATAACTTTCTACATGTATTCTAAAGGACAAAACTGTCTTCTTAATGAAACAACAAAATCAATCCAAGAGGATAAAACCTTACCATGTTTCTTCATGTCCTCTTCAGTTTTGGCTTCCCACAAAATGAGTGCTTCACTTTCCAAACTTAATGAAGCAAGCTGAATTTTGGTCTCATCATCTTTGATCCTTTGTATCTTGCAATACACTTCAAGCTGACGAACCCAATTATCTAATTTCTTAGCATTTACCTCTCCATTATAGATAGGCAATTCAAACTTTATGTCAAGTTTCAAAAATGACATTTTATCATGCCCCTTTGGATAATTTGGAGGTTTTTGGGAAGGGGTTGTTGTAGAAGATGATGATGATGAAGAGAAAAGGTGGAGTTAGAGGTGGTTTATCACCATTAACTATATTCCCTTTTGGAGGATTGTCTCCATTTCCTCCATCTCCTTTTGGAGGATTTGAGCTCTCACCTTGCAATCTTGAATTCCTATCCTCATATGGAACTTTCACCATCTTAGTGACGTCAAAGAATTATTTCCTAAAAGCCTTCTCATCCTCATTCATATTTCAGGCTCTCCTTGATGTGCCATGACTAATGAGGATTTTAGTGAAAATTGAGGTGAAACTTGTGGCGGAGATTGTGGAAAATGTGCTCTCCTTGAACTAGCTTGAGGAATTTCTCCCATAAGATTTCCTTCTTCTCTTTTGAGCTTCAACCTTGTAAGCATAAAAAAAAATTGCAATGAAATTAAACCCTCAATACAACCAAAGAACCAAATCTCTCATACCAAACTAATATGTATATGTAAACTTGAAGGTTTATGATAAAATTTGCAAGTGAAATTGTTAGGATTTTTATGCAATTATGTAAGTTGCATTAACACATAAAAGATGATTTTAACTCAGTTTTGCAAAAAGTAGCAAATAAAACTATACCATAACATCAAACACAAGACTAAAAATGATGAAGGAGTTAATCCCTCTTAGGCTACATCTCCTGTTCCAGCTTGCAATATTGGGTGTTACACCATTTTTTGGTCATCTAACCTATTATCATTAGATGGACCAAAGTACACCATGTAAGACCAATTTTACCCTAAGTAAAATTGCCTTCACTATGTTAAATAACTTAATAAACCACATTTATTAGGTTGTTTATGGTCTAAACAGGAAACCCCAAAAGGAAATATTAAACAAACCTATATTTGTTTGGTTTTCCTCATGGAATAATTAATTAAACCATAATTTAATTATTATTCCTAATCATGTTTAACTCAAAACAAAGAAATTAATTAGATAAACCTTTATTTATCTTATTATTTTCTAGGAATAATTATTTAAATCTTATTTAGATAATATTCCTTGTTAAATATGACCAAATCACTCACAAATAATTAAATAAATCATTATTTATTTGATTATCTTCTAACCGCTTCCTTAAAAAGATAAATAAATCATTTATTTATTTATTTTTGACAAATTAAGGGATTTGACCCAAGTCAAATACCTTTTCCTCCAACAAATATAATAAAATATTCCATAAAAAGTGGATCTAGATCTGGTTAACCCATGCACCAAGATCTAGAATGACCCAATATTTTGTTATAAATAGGAGGGTTTTTCCTACCATTCTTCACCTTTTGTTGCCTATTAGATCACTCTCGATCTATACACTTGGTCCCATTTTTCTACCATTTGCTGTGTGAGCTCCCTTTGAGTTCCATTCTTTGTGTGGGTTTTCTACACCAACAAGAGAGAGAAATCTTAGATCTGAAGTGCCGAGGACTTCCAAGAACCCATCCCACTGAGGAGAATTGGATACGCCTTCTTGTTTTCCTCCCAGGTGCCCAATTAATACAAAAATTCTTTCAAAAATCGTTCTTGTCTTGTCTATTGGTATATGGAGCAAACCCTTGTTTTTACTGCTTAATGTCTTTCCATGCATAGATCTGGTTTTTTGCAGCTCTTTCCTTGTTCAACTAACCGTAGATCTGAAGATATTGGCAGCCACTTTTGTTGTTAGGGCTATTAGTTATGCGTAGCTAAAGTGGTCCTTTTTCATACACTTCGACAAAGGATTCATACTAACAAATAGCGACTCCACACGGGTTTTAAATTACGACCGCTATCGTTTTTCATATTCCTGCATATCCAGCTACTTCAGACCCTAGGGTTTCTTTTCAGCTGTTTATTTTTCCTATTTTTATGTTTTTTTTCTCACATAAAACCCCAAAACATTAAAATTTTTAATTTCCATGTGTTTCTGGCCCTATTGCGCAGGTAAGCGACATCATCTGCAACTGAGACGACAACTTTTCCAAAAATCTGCCGTCGAGACAACCAGAACGGGAGGTCGCACTTTTCAGCCCAAAAACTGCGACCTGGACCTCCAGGTCACACTTTTCAGCCTCTTTGCTACGACCTGCACTGAAAACAGTTCATAACCTGCGACCTGCCAATTTTTCAGTGGTTTTTCTGTAATTTTTCTGGGTTTTGCTGAAGCTTCTATCAGGGTTTTCCAGCCTCTATCTCAGCCCGCTTTGACCTAGTTTTGATATGTTTTTACTCATCTAAGTGGGAACCTAGCCCCCTAGGGCTTCAGTACCCTCCACTTTTTGTGGAAGAGTTTTAGCTGTTTCAGCCGTCTGTTTTTCAAAGTTTCATCCTTCCCTTTTTTAGATCTGAAACCTCCTCCTCAGATCCCTTTAAATCAGCCTTTCTTCCTTTCAAATCACCTCTTGTCGTTTTGTTTGGACCTCTTTTTCGGACCTCCTCCCTGTCCTTTCCACTTTTTGCTGATTTACTCCCTTTTTCTAGCCACCTTGCCTCTGTCTCTTGGCTATGATCTGCACCTCTTTTCAGCAGCTTTATCCTTTAGATCCCTGTCCCTTTTGACCTTAGATCTATTGGCCTCTTTTCAGTGTGTTTTGACTAGATTTTTTCCCTTTTTTAGACTAGTTTTGAGGGACCCGCCTCCTTGGGTTAGATAGATGCAATAGTAGCTGTTAATTTTCTATTATTTCAGCATTCTATATTGTTCTATGCAGACTTATTTTCAGTTACACAGCACACTTTTTTCTTGCTCTCAAAACGAAAAGGGTTTTAAAAATTAAAATTAACGCACACCACACACTGACCCTAAGTGAAGAAGCGCCTAGTTAACACCGCCTGGCAAAGACTCTAAAATCAATTGTCACTGCACATTTTCTGCCCTTGACCTCACTTGATTCTGTCCCTTTTTTCCCTTGTCATTTTCCTTCTTCCTGTCATCATTGCGCCCCCAAGGCGCCTTTCCCAGAGACTTCTTGGCCTGCACCCTCAGTTTCCGGTCGATCGACCTGCTCCGTCCCGCTGTCGTCGAGCCAGTCCTCCTCTGAGTCTGCACTCCGACTCCTCTTCTGATTCATTGGGTTCTCCTTCTCCTCCTGGTTCTCCCCTTGTCACCTTCACTATGTCTGGTCCAGGGCCTAACGTTAGCGGTTCTCCAGGCCCTAATGCCAAAACCACTACTAGCGGAACCGCCATAGGAACTACCTTGGCCATACCCTTGTTGTCGTACATTGCAGGCCTCAGCCTCCCCGATTTCAATCAGTTGATCAATGACCCTATCTGCCACGATGTTGGTTGGCCTGCTATGCCAACCAAGCTCCCCTCCGACATCCCTAAGTTCGAAGGCCTTGCTGGAGAAGATCCAACCAATCATGTCTGATCTTTCCACATGTGGTGTTCCTCCAATTCCATTACCGATGACTCCATCCATCTTCGTTTGTTCCAACGCACGCTTACCGGAGAAGCTTCTAAATGGTATGTATAACAAGCCACCTCTTCCCATACCACCTTTGCAACCATTGCCCAAGCCTTTTTATCTTACTTCCAGCTCCCTCTCCGATATGATACCGGTACGGAGCTCTTGACTTCCTTTAAGCAAACATCTTCGACCCGCCTTTCCACCCATGTTCAGGAATGGCGACGTAGACGCAGCTTATGTCGAGCTCCCCCCTTCGAAGATCGGATCTATATGGACTGGTTCCTTCGCTCTCTCCTAGCTCCCATCGGCAAAGATGTTGCCTCCCATTTCCCTCAAACCGAAGAAGCCGCCCTCCAAATAGCCTTGAAATATGATTTGATCTACGCCCAGTCTGGTTATGTTTATACCGTCCTTCCTGACCTCCCCAGGCCCGGCGGCGCTAACGCCCCGGGGCATCTCATTCCGCCGACGGTATCGTTGGAGCCCTTTCCCATCCGTATGCTCAACCTCCTATGGGCTATGATCTCCCTCATGGAGGGGCCAGCACCTCTAGCACTATTCCCCCTCCCGGTAGCATGTACCTAGGATACGGCATGCCTCCTCCTTTTGCCCAACCTCCTTCTTACCTCAATGTTGCCCAACCTAACCATTACCCTTATGCACAGCCTGGTGTGCCAGCTCCTCTAGCATATGTGCTTCCACCTTCCTTGCCTCCTCAACCCCAGCAACAGCACCTACAACCCCCTTCAGGGCAAGTATTTGCACAGCAGGGTGCGACTAATCCCCCTTCTTCTCAAAGAAGGCGGAGAGGCAATCCAAATCAATCTGCCCCTGGTACTCGTGGACCCAATCCTCAAGGTTTTGACCCTAACACTACTAACCAGCAACAGGGCACTCAGCCCAAACCGGACAGGCCTCTTCGTACCAACAAGCCTTGTTCGTGTTGCGGTGTTTACGGTCATTACACCCACAATTGTCCCCTTTTACCACAGATGCGGCAGATGTGGGAGTCTCAAGCCACATTGCGCGGACAACATGCCTCCCCTCACGCTCCCCCTAATGTGGCCACTACTCAACCAGCTGTGTTTACTTATCCTTTCCCTCAGCAAGGATTCGTGGCTACCCAACCACTTGACGGGCGGGTCTCCACTCCACCCTCCATTTCTGGTTCCTCCGATTACCAGATCCTCATGATGACCTCTGATCCATCCCCAACTGTCGACCTTCACCTTCAAACTCAGTCTCACCAGTACCCCAAGCCTCCCGCTCAGTCTGCCCCCGAGTCCTCTTCTCCGGTTCTACAGAGCCTCTTTCGACATCCAATGGCCCCTTACATATCCCTCAACCCAAAGTTGAGGTCCATCCAAAGATTCCTAAGTGACCATTACATTGACATGCTGCTTCTGGTCGAGCTGCTCATTCGTATAGCATAGTAGATGATTTGGCGCAATCTCCTACTGCCATTTCCACGTTGGAACTCCTCCAGTCATGCCCTTCCCAAAAGAAGGCGCTGCTATCTGCCGTGGGCGCTGTAGATCCTACTGATGACCAAATGATTGTTTTCGACACCCATCAATCGGACCATCCTCCTCTTCCTCCTTCTGTCACCTTCCAAATCCCAGTCAAAATCTGGAACGCCAACATTTCTCGGTGTATAATTGATGAGGGGGCATCCACCTGCATGATGTTCGCTTCGGTCTGGAAGCAACTCGGATCCCCTGAGTTGGCCCCTTCCATGATCACCCTTCGAGCGTGGGACGACCATGCCTCCCAGCCCATTGGCCTGTTCCGTAATTGTCCTATCACTCTCTCCGGTAAGACTGTTTGCGTTGACGTCGAAGTCATAGACGCCCAGCTAGACTACAACATTCTATTGGGGCGAAGCTACACTTATGCTATGTCTGCTGTCCCATCCGCGGTTTTCCGCAAGATTTCTTTCCCTCATAATGGAAAGATAGTCACCATTGACCAATTGACATATCATGAGCCAAAATCTCAGACCTCACCTGAGAAAACCATCTATTCTGTAGCCAACAAGAAAACAGTTGATTACTTGACCAGTGTCTCTCTCGGCGTCTACAAAGACTCCTTTTTGCTTGGAACCTTCCCTGGTCTTCCTCCTCCTCCTGTCTCTAACCCCAGCTCATCGAATTTTTGCATGATGCAATCGTCTCAGGTTTCTCTCAAGCCACCTGCTTCGGCTAGTCAGCAACTGCGCTCTCCACAACCTGCTCCTAGCCCTTCACCTGCAGCTGGTAGTCATGAGCCTCTTTATCCTCCTGGCATGGTTCCTCCAAGCCTTAGCCATTTAGGAGTCGTCCCACCTGGCCATTACCCCTCTGGTCAGATACCGTTCCTAGCTCCCCCACCAGGAGTGTACACGGTACCGGTCATGGCCACCCTCTCTCTTCCTAACCTGACCCTTGGGATTCCCGTCTGGTACCATGATCCTCTAGCCGCAACCCTGCCTGGTCAACCTAAACCTTATATTGCTTTGACCCCGATTCAACCGGTCCCCATGACTTCTCCCACTGCAATAGTGCCTCAGTCACCTCAACAGGAACCACCTTTTGTTGCGACCGCTTCGGGTAAGAAGGGCAAAGCTCGCAAGGGGGCATCAAAGGACAAGGCTACCCCGAAAAACCATGCCCCTCCTCGGCCTCCAAAGCATACCATCCAGTGTGATTTATGTGACGTTGTCGGCCACGCCACCCACACCTGTCCTGAATTGCTTCATCTCAAGCCCATGGTTAATTTCGCGTTCCTTGAGTCCACGGTCCCGGAAGCCTCTATTCCTTCCACGACCGCAATCAAGAACCCAAATACTATTCACACCAAACACCCCTGTGCTTTGTGTGATCTCCATGGCCATTACACCCACCTTTGTCCCCACCTCGAGGACTTCCGCACCTCTCTAGCTGCGGTCCGCCAATTCGAGGCCAAGCGCAATGAGTCCACCACTCCCCTATTTGCGCATTTTTCTTTGGAAGAACTACCAGATATGACTGCACCCATTGAAATTCCCCCTCCTGATGTCGAGATGATGGAGCCTTCGTCCAGCATTTTCTACCTATCATCATCCATGAGACCCTTGGGGAACATTCCATCTAAATCCTCCCCTGTTGTTTCGCTTGACCTTCCTTCAGCGATCATCTTGGGCTCAACATTGGTAGATCCTTTATCTACGTACTCTTCGGTCACCCCTTGTGACGATGCACATGTGAACCTCTCTTCTCATGATGATGATTCAAGTCGCTTCACCACGTCAGGTGGTCTTTCTTCCACCAGTCACCTCATATTCTATCACGATGACGACGTTATGGAAAAAATCCCCACCCCTGACTTTATCTATTCCCCCTTACATCGAACCCATGCGTTCACACCACATCCACCTTGTGGCCATTACATCGAAACCCAATGTTTGGGTAAGGGGGCACCCACATTTGAGAGACCAAGAGAAGAAATTCTCCCCAACTCTCCTAGTGTATCTGGTCGTGTTGACTTTAGTACCATTATTCTTCCACATTTAGAAGAACCTCTAGAGTCCCATATCACTTCAGATCACTCTAGGGATGATACCCCTTATCGTTCCCTCATCTTCCATCAGCAACCCAATCTCTTAGACATTGTTGTTGACCGACCTATGGGTTTTCTAGGAGAGCATCAGTTCATTATCTCCAAATCCTCTCTTTGGGATAGTGACACCAGGCATACCAACTCAGAAACTTAAAGTCCATTTGATTCCTATATGCAGTACCAAAAGAGATTGGTAATCCTCCATTTCCTTTCTCAAACTGCATAACCATAACGAAAAAAAAATGGCACACCACATCATTAAAATGTGTTTAGAATCCCCTTTTTCTAAATACATTTTGGCATGACCACACCATGCTTGGGGGCACCTCTTCCCCTCACCCATAACCCTCCTCAAAATCGAATTTATTCACTTGCACCACTCATACTAGGGGCACCATTTGGCCTCCATACTTATCCATGATCGTGTTGATGTTCGTCGCAAGTTCCCATCTTGTACTCATGTTTTCATGGTCCCCCATTGGGCCTTTAATGTGTGGCAGCACCATCAAGTTGCCCTTGTTTAGAGCATCCAAGTTGAGTCATCATCGCATTCATGGAGTCTATCCCAAGTCCCTTTGTACCTCGCTATAGCCCTCCATCCTTCATTGCTTGGTCTCTCTCTTGCGTCGCACATTATGGCTTTCAGTCCCACTGTCCCCTATCCCTTATGATATTGCGTCAGTCGCTGCCATGTCATTCATGCCCTTTATGCTCTAACAAGGTAATTCATCCATTTGCTACTCAGTCCCTTCCATTTCACCATCATCATTAGTGTCAATCTGTCAGTCGCTCTACTATTTTATCTCATGCCTTAGTTGAGGATCTCTCATTGCCTCACCTATGGCGGACCTCCTTCTGTCGACATCAGCTCATTCATTTGAGAAGTCAGGTCTAGAGGGCGGTGTACCTTGGTTCCAGCTTCCACTCTTGTTCGGTGCCTCGGATCAGGAAAAGGGATCTCTCATTTCCCTTTGATTTGATTGTTTCTCCACTCCAGCTCCTTCAGCATGACCGAGATCCGTATAGTTGATGGTTTAGTGATACAGCAGCAGCTCTTGATGATTCCCGGGTGTGTGTGAGATGTCTCAACCCTCATGAGGGGGTGGCCCTGCAGGTAGCCCCCCACATGCCCGGATGACCTCCTCCTTGCAGCCTTCGATGCAGCTCCATATATTTGATGATGTTGGCCTTAGCCACTTGCAGCACCTCTTTGATTTGCATGTATCAGTTAGATTTTGTGAGCCCTTCCCCATTTACAGGGGGCATTTGGGTTGTATTTGTATCTCATGTACTCAGATATTATTGTACAAGTCCTGGCTGTTATCCCACGCACATCCTATATGTGGGATTCCTCATTGTATTTTTTATCTGGCTCATGATGATGCCAGCTGTACTTTATGGTTCGGTCCCTTGTTTACTGGACACACTATTATTTTGTACTTTGTCTCAGCGGGCATAGGTATGCCTCCCCCGCCGCCTTTAGCACAAGTACCCTCTCATAAAAAGAGACTTGTTGCACCTGTAAGTCTCGTCTCCTCAGGGTCTAGTTCTTCAGCACATTAGTCTACCTCACATTTCTCTCTCTGACTTCCCTTTTGATGTCTGGTGATTGAGTTCTTACAACGTACTTCGATCATAAGATTTTCTCCTAACACTCGCACGCTGGGAGGAAATCTGTTACACCATTTTTTGGTCATTTAACCTATTATCATTAGATGGACCCAAGTACACCATGTAAGACCAATTTTACCCTAAGTAAAATTGCTTTCACTATGTAAAATAACTTAATAAAACACATTTATTAGGTTATTTATGGTCTAAACAGGAAACCCCAAAAGGAAATATTAAACAAACCTATATTTGTTTGATTTTCCTCAAGGAATAATTAATTAAACAATAATTTAATTATTATTCCTGGCCATGTTTAACCCAAAACAAAGAAATTAATTAGATAAATCTTTATTTATCTTATTATTTTCTAGGAATAATTATTTAAACCTTATTTAAATAATATTCCTTGTTAAATATGACTAAATCACCCACAAATAATTAAATAAATCATTATTTATTTGATTATCTTTTAACCACCTCCTTAAAATGATAAATAAATCATTTATTTATTTATTATTCACAAATAAAGGGATTTTACCCAAGTCAAATACTTTTTCCCTCCAACAAATATAATAAAATATTCCATAAAAGGTGGATCTAGATTTGGTTAACATTATTTTAATCATGCACCAAGATATAGAATGACCCAATATTTTGTTATAAATAGGAGGGTTTTTCCTACCATTCTTCACCTTTTTTTGCCTATTAGATCACTCTGGATCTATACACTTGGTCACATTTTTCCATCATTTGCTGTGTGAGCTCCCATTGAGCTCTTTTCTTTGCATTGGGTTTTCTACACCAACAAGAGAGAGAAATCTTAGATCTGAAGTGCTGAGGACTTCCAAGAACCCATCCCACTGAGGAGAATTGGATACGCCTTCTTGCTTTCCTCCCAGGTGCCCAATTAATACAAAAATTCTTTCAAAAATTGTTCTTGTCTTGTCTATTGGTATATGGAGCAAACCCTTGTTTTTACTGCTTAATGTCTTTCCATGCATAGATTTGGTTTTTTGCAGCTCTTTTCTTGTTCAACTAACCGCAGATCTGAAGATATTGGCAGCCACTTTTGTTGTTAGGGCTATTAGTTATGCGTAGCTAAAGTGGTCCTTTTTCGTACACTTCGACAAAGGATTCATACTAACATTGGGCCTCTTTCATTACGCTCAAAAATATGTGTTTACATAAACTTGAAGTGCTCAGAATGAAAAAATATTGTCTCCAATAGCTCCATAAAAGTAAAAAATCCTAACTGGGCTCTTTCTGCACTCAAAAAGGTAAAAAAATGACTAATTTATGCCCCAGAGAAATTTTTTTTCTAGTTATCCCATGAATTGATAGAAACAACCAAATGGTTATCTCAGACCATTCAAATATGTGTGCCAACCATTTGAATCCACCTGAACCACGGTTGTGCAGTGGTTTGGTTGATGTAAATGTTAGTGGTTAAATTTAAAACTTTTGTGCCATAATGTACTAACCAAACTCCCGCTCTTACCATTGTTTGAATTTGGTTTGTTTCCAACACCTGTCAGGTTTAACGTTCAAACTTTGCACCCATTTCATAAACCAAACCCCTGAATTCGTCATTTAACTGTGGTATATGTCGTGGTTCTTCTAGTATTTACTGCCAAGAGTTGAACCATATATCAACTATGGTTTGGTGTTATAACATATGGTTTGGGCGCTTGTTTAACTAACCCGCAACTTGTGGTTGCAACGTGACATGTGGTGTTGGGGATGGGGTTAACCGCACACTCCTGGTTGTCCACTATGGTATCATGGCTTGGGTGGACAAGGGGTAGGGGTTAACCCAATCCCTGAACCCCAATGAAGATTACAATAAACTTTAAATATGGTTTTTTGACTATATATAACAAGCACCAACCGTGGTGGAGTGTTATGAGCCCACGTTGCCAGTCAATAGGTCCTGTGTTCAAATAATACTAGGCCCCGATCCTTCCTACAACCAAAATTTTGGACTAGTGTGAGGAGGCCACTTTTCTACCAGCCATTGACCCACATGGCCCTCCACCATTGGTCAACTCAAAATTCAAACCAACCAATCACAAACCACCATTCACGAGTGAACCAAATGGTGTCACTTGTGAACCAACCATTGGCCAACAAAAATACACATTCATGCCTAGTCATTTGCCTAGTCAACGTACAGTCTGCTGACAAGGAAAACCTACAACCCAAATTACAAAAATTTTATCTGTTTGGAAAATAGGTCAGAACGCGATATTAGGAGCATACGATATTGGTTTTAAGTGAAACAAATTGTGTTGGAATCAGGGCGACGAGATATTAGTTTTGGAGCTAGCTTCAAGCCATTTGAAGCACTTTTAATTTTGAGCATTTTATTGATCCACTAGATCAAGTATGGAGTGAAAGAGAAAAATAGTTGTAGAAAACCTCATGGTGAGATTGGGGCATCATTCCTTGACTTTTGGTGATCCCATTTCTGTGTATTAGGGTAGTTTGACCAAGAGAGCTTAGGGAATTGAGGATTCACTTGGTGAATTTGCCTTGGGGTTGAGAAAAAACACATTAGAGTGAGATTAGGTTCCTGGACTGGGAGAACCTTCCTTAAATTTTGGTTGAGGTACAGTGATTTATTTTTGAGAGAGTAAATCATTGTGGTGTTTTATTCCTCAGAGAAATTTCTAAACCACTTGAATAGCAAAATCCTCATATTGGCTACTCATTTGACTAGTTATTGGTGTGAATATGCTTGAGCACTTAAATCCTCAAACTCTAAATCTGGCTCTGGGTGGTTAGTTGTAAAAAATATTTCACTGTAGTTGGCCTATGGTTAGGTGGAGAGTGGAAGCCCCTCCTTAATTTTTCACATAAGTCAAAATAATTAGATAAGTATTCATGGTTATAGCCTACACATTATGGTATGTATTATTGTGCTTAATATTGATGATTAGTCCAATGTCATTTACCTAATAATTCTTGATTTATTATATAAGCATGGTTGACTAGCTAACTTATGTAAGTATGGTGTCTAGTTTTAGGGTGTTTGATATGTCCTTGATTGGTGACTTTAATTCACTTCGGGTTAAATAGGATATCTTGAATACTAGTTACCTTTATATCTTTACAAGTTGGGTAACTCACTGTTGTGACCATATTTGTGGGTGATGTACACTGGTAGTTAAATTTATGTGTTTTGTGTATGGATTGGCTCCACCTATGGAAGGTTTTTGAGAGCTCATTATAAACATAATGGGTGATAAAATTTATATGTATTCATGGTCATGATAAGGTTATATATCTATGTATTGCTATTTTCCTAATGATTTAAACATATTTATTTACATGAATTTGCATGGTTGCTTGATATACTTCAGTGTGGTTAATGGAGAAATGATTTTTACTCTGATGAAATGCTTTATGTGTATGCTTTCATGGTTGTAAGGACCTTGGAGGCCTTTGTGTTACTGATGTTCTTGAGAGTCAAAATTTACATATATAGGCATGCATGATTACTATATATTCCTAATTAGATGCTATAAATCATGATCTCTATTATCTAATGAGTTATGAATAACATGTCTATCTATTAATTTAAATATTGTTACTATCTTACTTGAGAAATTTCCATTATGTGAACAATGCATGAGAATTAGGCTTATATTCAGGTTGCATAGCCATGGGGAGTTACATAAGGATAACTTGAGCTAGGGAGAAGATGGAGGGCTTGAGAACTACTAATTGTGGCACATGACATGAATATCTTCGTCATTCAATGTGATATTTCACATCGTGTCGTGCCTCCTTCACAAAGTTGTAAGCATTGGTTGTTATGGGCTTAGGTATTGTTAACAGTGGGATGGGAATATCTCTGTCACCCGATTTGAGATTTCGCATCATGCCACTCATCCCTTATATGTTGCTTTATTTTTTATAATGTGAAAGCTTTGATTTGCATGAAGGATTTGGCCCTATGGGACCCCCTTGACATATGTTGAGGTTGTAGATGTCATATATGCCAGGTAATATTATGTGGATGCCAGAAAGACAAGTGACATGGAGTATTATTGGCATTTCACTTTTGTGGCATGGCACGTAGTAGGTATATTTATCCTTTTTGATGGCCAAGTGACTGGTTTTTGGATGAAAATTGGAACCATCATAGCATGACAAATGGCACCATTAGAGGATGACATTAACAAGAGGCAGTGAAGGTAGAGTGACTTGAAATAGGGTGACGTGGAAGTAGCTAACATAACACACATGGAAGTGGGTTTGTGGTGCTACACTGTGCTATCATAGATTTTAAATGGTCTAGGGCCACGTCACCATGGATCATAGGTCTTGAGAATGTTTGCAGTGATTATTGTTAATAGGATCAGTAGTAGACGAAATCAATGAAATTTGAAAACCCTTATTGATTAATGTAAAAGTATATGTCCCATCATGTCTTGAAGTTTTGAAAGGATAATTTATAAGGGAATGGTGGAAATAGAACCATGGTAGATAGAAAGTGGAGAATGAGAATTTCCTTTATAGGTAAGTAGAAAATTACTATCATGTTGTGAGGGATTATGTAGGGTAATTCCCATGGTATCGTCTGAGGGCGCGATGGAACTGGGCATGCTAGCGTGGAACTAGGTACAATGGGATGGTGAGGGCCATGTTGGAGTATGAGAGACATGACAAAGCCATGTATTCCTCTTGTAATTTCCACGGGGTTGTGTATGTTGATGTGGTATGAATTAAAGGGGGCCAACTTTGAATGGGCATAAATTTTGATCTGTGAGTCGGATTAAGGAAAAAACTATATTTCCAGAAATATATTGACGACCTAGATGGGGTGGGAATAAATTTTTGTAACTCCATTTACATAACGAGACAATGGAGGTTGGGTTAAATTTGTTGTAAAGCCTTCTACAACACGTGAAAATACCCAAAGGGGTGGGAGGGTGTGTTACAAAGTGGTATCAAAGAATGGTTCAATACTTGGACTAGATGGGCCATGGATGTGAGAGTGATAATTAGAGCTTAAGGTTCAACATTGAACCTAAGGAGGCTTGCATGAAAATGATTCAAACTTATTTAAGTAGTCCGTCATTTTCATATTGTCTGTTATAAACAACAACACATGCTTTTAAACTTGCAGATATCATGAGGGCTAATTTTTGTAAGATGTTGAATAGTATGGGTATAAAAATGTTGGTATTCTCTTAATTTATTCGAATGTGTGGTATCTGTAGAATTTAATAAGTGTTGTGTATGCATATCAATGTTGAAATCAAATTTGTGAAATGATATGAATGGAAAATTCTGATCTGTGATTTTGTTTACTAACCAAATTTGAAGTTTTCAGATAGCATGACTGCTAGTCTTGGTGAAAAGGTTGATTTCAAACATATTAATGATGTGGTTATAAACATGATGATATGTACCTTTCCCCCTATAATATGTGGTTGAAATTAGTTCTAGACATGTGAAAAACAAAATATCAACATGCTTCAGATCAACATGCTTGGTGTTGGCATAACAAGGTAATGAGTCAAATGGTTTATTCTAATTTAACTAATAGTTATGTGTATGTGACAACACATAATAATATCCAATTGCAACAATAAATAAAAGGATGGACAACAGTGAGGTACAACATAGCATGGACCAAGTCCATCATGAGTAGGAAAGGGAATCTTCCCCTGAAAGAACATAAACCCTCAAGAGCTTGAAATATGAACTAAAGAGATATAAGGTAGAAAATAAAATGCTCATTAGAAAGAAAAATGATTAGGAAAGGATGAAAATAAATTTTTGATAGAACATGTGATACATACAACAGTTGTCGCAAAAAAATTAACCTCTAAATATATAGATGAATTCCATGTTGACAAGGCTAGATGTGAACATTATTGGACTCTAGAGAAAATAAAGTTAGTATCATTTTGGTACTATAGAGAGCCACATCTCAAGAGATACTTCCCTAATAGTCGGGAAAAAAATATGAAGAGTTCATGTGAATTCCAAGGACATGAAACCGCAATTTTCAATACAAAAAAAGATGAGGGAGCATCCCATAGAACTCTTTGAAATGCTGAAAATTTCTTCTTGGACTATTTAGAAGGATGTTGAAATTTTTGAGGTTGCTATAAACCCTTGGAAATACTTTTATGTAATATTCCTACTTAGCCTAAGCTAAGAGGAATATAATTTTTTGTCTCATTTTATGTTGCATGAATAAATGAATAAAGGAGGACATGTAAAACTCCTAAAAAGAATGAATAAATCAATGCCCATATGAACAAGGATAAATCTAGGCCATGTAACAAATCACTTGCAGGTGTGAAAGGGGTTTGAGCTATGATACGGGGTCAATCTTGACCAAATCTACAATTTTGTCTAGATGCAATGTACCTCATGGATGGACAACGCAGTTTTAGATGGAGGCCCCTCATGTGAAAGGAGCTAATTCATTGAAGTGGTTTAGGGTTTGACAAGGACTTCATATTATAAAAGTAAGAGGAGAGCAGCAAGAGAAGGTTGTTGATTATGCATATTTTTTGAGTATCTTGTCTTTTTAGAAAAATACCATTCTCTGCTATTTAGCTGAGAATAGTGTTGCTTAGCACTTGGGAGTTCCTATGCAGGGATCCCACCTCTTCCATTGAGGATTTCTTGGAGGAGTCTTGCTGATTTCATCCACTATCAGGAATTTGGTCAAGCTCACCTTTCAACTACAGCATTGATCCTATGCAGGATTAGGTTGTCCTTGCAAGCTGCAGTAAGTGGAGGTCAGATCTGCTCAGATCTAAGCCATTTCAGGTCCTCTTTTCACTAGGAAAGTCTTCTATCCCAAGGGCAAGAGAGTTATGAACCTTTGGAGATGATATTTCACATCTTGGCATCAGGCAAATTCAGTGCTTTAGGCTACAGCATAGTTTCCCTTCCAGGACTGCGTTATTTTCAGAGGAAGATTTGTAGGGTTTTTTTATCCTCTTTTTGAGAAGAGATCTCTGGTGCTGGGCTTTGCCTTTCACTTTGGTGATCCATGGATTAGCTTGTTGATCCATGTTCTGTATAGGTCCGATATGTTTCTAATGTAAAACATCTTCAGAAATTTCTGAATAATATTACTGATCTGCTACTTAAAACTCAGATCTACTCTTTGTATTGCATGATTTGATCAAAACCCCAAGGGGATCTTGTAATAGAGCCTTTCTAGTGTACAGATATGAAATGGATCTGATATTTTGTACACGGATCTTCTCTAGATCTGAAGTGTAACAGTCAACTATTGCAGCTCCATAAAATAACGTTGTTAAGCCATTTTACAGTAAATACATGTGTTGCAGCCCTCTTTTCTGAAGAGTTTCTTCTCTCTTGTATTCTATATTATGTTGTATAATGTAAGAGACTCATTATGGATCTGATTTTATGTTGTATATTAAAAATATGATCTTTATTATTGGCCTCCTACTC
Source organism: Pinus albicaulis (assembly GCA_034641835.2). Classification (NCBI taxonomy): domain Eukaryota; kingdom Viridiplantae; phylum Streptophyta; class Pinopsida; order Pinales; family Pinaceae; genus Pinus; species Pinus albicaulis. The sequence continues at coordinate 1,101,210,887 of CM076581.1, forward strand.
ATGCTTTCAAAACTGCGTTATTTCTGAAGTAGTTTGTTGTACATAGCTGCGGCCCCTCTCTTTGGGTGTTTTTCAGCTAGACTAGGTGGTGGGAGATCTGTTTACCACACCTAGTTTGATTTGTTTTTGCTCTCCTTTTGGATCTAGACCCCAGATCCACTGATCTAAGGGATCCAGGAGCTGAAAACTCATTTCAGTGCACATATTTCCCAAAAGTGAGTTATTTCAGCAGGCATTGCTGGCTATTCCCATTTGGGAATAGTACATTTGACTAAAGTTTTTTGCATATGTTGGTGGTGGAAAAAATAAACACCAAAAATCAAGGGATTTATTTTTTTGGGAACTAATGAATGATGGAGATTCCTTACATTACTTTGTTATTATTATTGGCTTCATATTTTCTCTTGTTGTTTTTTTTCGACTTTGAGCATCACCATGTTGCTTTGTATTTTGTCATGTGTTTTCTATCATGGGTTTTCTCTATTTTGATCTTTATTCTTGACTTTTGTGGCTTGGTCTTGGTGTTTTTTTGGGTGTGATAAAGGAAAGAAAAGGGTTCTGGAGAAGAATTGAATAGAAACCCAACCAAAAGTGTAAGACCTTGGTTAAACCCTGTGCACAAGATAAATGGAAGTTGGAAGGTAAAAGAAGATAAAAAAAAATCTAAAATGGGCTTGGATAAGTTCACTTGAATAAAATTGGAAGCAATGCAATATCCATGAGAATTCCATAAGAAGTGAGTTCGATTTACAAATTTACGGATCTAAGAGTTATTTTCTTCCTTGCTCAGGTAGTTCTCTTAACCAAAATTTTGAATGGATGGTATATGCACTCTTTATTTTATGAATGAGAGAAAATGAAATGATGGTATAATGATAATTTTCAGTTCAAAAGGTCATTGGTTTAGAACCATCATAATAGTAACATAAATGGTTAATATTTAAAATATGATAACTATGTGAATGGAAATATAATTTGTATTTTCCATGTTTCGAGTAACAGAGTGAATTTATTTAATGGATTCTATGTCACATGGAATATACAGTGGGAAAGTGTGAAAAGTGACCTATTATTGTTAGCTACCATTGTTAATGTGCTTACACTTATGCTTCTAACCTTTATTGTGTGCATGAATGAAAATAATAAAGGTTGGAAATTTATAGCGTATACTTAGCATGGATAGGGACATATTTGAATTGAATGTGAATGGAAATGAATATATGCAATTTTCACTGAAATTGATCAAAAATTGAGTGGATTAAATTATGACTAATGTGTGATGCTAAGACCATTTTATGAACCTCTTAACATTACAACAACAGAAATGTCATTAACTAGTTGGATGCATAATGGGATTCAACTGAAAGCACTGATAAATAAGGTAGAAATAAGCCAAGGTAAAAGGGTAAAGGAAAGAAATTGGGAAATAATTCCTTTAGCTAAATATGAAACTAATGTTTCAGTGTAATGCATGATTTTCATGGATACCAGGAAGTGGTATGGTAAAGGTGGGGACCCTTTCATATGAAATATTGCAATAAATTTTTCAATGCATGTTCAGTGAAATGGAGAATTAAAATTGCTAATGAATTTAGCGATATGCATTTTTCATTTCAGACTCGTTGATTTTTTGGAGTGAATTATTAATGGAATTGTGAAATTCTTAGGACAAATGTGACGAAAATATTTAGTGCAATAACAACACCAATTCAATTTATTTTAATTTAGTTGGAGTGCTAGAATTATTATGAGTGTAACAATTCTGGAGTTGTGATGTTGTGATTTTTTTTGTATGTCTCTCTCTCTCTCTCTCTCTCTCGCCATAATAGTTCATGAACATGTCACTAGAGCATGATAGATGGCTACATGGCTAGAAGACTCAAATGACTACCCCGCACAAGAAATCCCTTGGACAGGTAGACTACCCAGAATGGAGGTTGTCCATGCCTGGAAAGGTTAGTGACTAACAGGGGCCCATGTAGGAAATCCTTTGGCCAAGTATGCTTCTTGGAATTAGGGTTTTCTAGGCTTGTAAATGTAATTATATGGTGGGAGATTAGATATGCCCATGCTGACTGGAATGTGAGCATGAGAAAGCTAGTTGGGAGCTATATGAAAACACGACATGGAGCACACAAGGTATAGGAAACAATACCATGATACATTTATAATAGCTACATGTAGGGACATAACACATATTGATTATGATAATCCTGCCCCACCTATCGATATCAACAAAGGCATACTAGTTAATGTGCATAAATTATGTTTATTGAGCATTCGAAACTAACTGTCCCCATTTAAATTATACCCATACCTAAAGCATTTGTAGATACGTCTCTGTGATTTGGGTTTGGATCCCACCCCTCCAATTCAATTTATGGTGGTGAATTAATGGATATATTAACTCCAATACCACCTCCCTAATATTTTTTTTGGTAGTCCCCACGATAGAGTTTATGTCATTTGAATGTGTTTAGAGCTCATATTCAAGATGTGATTGCCACTGAGTTCTTCCCTTGGTGGTGAAACTATTCAATGGAATGGATTTAAATATGGATATATATGAAGAATGCATGGAGAATATACAACACTGAGTTCTTACTTTGGCTGATAAACCACTCAGTGTAGAAGCAAAGAGGAAGCCACATAAATAAGTATTAATTATCTGTTTAAAAATGTCTCTATTTAATTTATGTTTTAATAATTTTTAAAAGATTATATGATTGAATATCATGAGACTCATCTTCTCTTGATGTAGGATAAATACTAAACTATTCAACACAAGTATATGAGGTTGAATACAAGAAGGATCAACATGATAATATCAACATACACTACAACATAATGGAGTTGAAGACTTTAGGAGTTGGACGATTGTGGTGACACTAGAACCCTATGACATGAACTGATCACCATGAGGAATGCCATAATACATGTGTTGTGTTATTAAAGCAAGGGAGAGGTATGCCTTGGATGAGAAGACTCTTCTTATTCAAGGAAACCTTTCCAAGGGATGGATTGCCCAAGGGATGAACGAAATTATAAGGTGTGTGATTACAAAGAAGAGGAATTGGATCGCTCTAGGGATTGATGAAAAAAAGAAGGGGATGCTAAAATTTTAAATTTGAATTGGTTTCACATAATCATGTGCATATTCACTGGGATCAAAGATGCATTAGGTGTGTCCGAGGAAGCATTGAGCTGAAGTCATTCTAGAAGGTTCGCTAAGCATAGTGGATGACATGGTTGGACATTGGGGGCAGATTACACTTTGGAATAAAGTGATCAAGCATTTCAAAGTGTACTGAAAGCATGTTGGACCAGATGAAACCATTTCAAAACGGCCAATCAGATGAGGGTTCCACCCATTATTTTTTACTTTAAAGTAAATGCAAAAGAGATATGTGTATAAGCTCATTGTTAAAATTTGTGTTTCGAAATAGAACATTTTTAAAGTTGTTTTCAGGTATAGAACACCAAGGACAGTGTTTCTCTAAGAGGGTGGGGTTTATAACAACTGCTTTTTGTAAACCCTACTTTAAATTTAATTATGAATTGTAATTCATGTAATAATATGGAAAATGTAGGATATGATTGGGTTGGAAGAGTGGATATGAATCCAAATATTGAGGAGGAGGAGTTGGTTATGTAGAGGACATCATACTATCCCATCTCATAGGACATATAGAGGAAACCAACATGCGAGGGATGGGTCCGAAGGAAAATCAAAGAGCATAGTGGTGGAGAAGGGGGGTGAATGACATAACATAAACACTCTGAGCATGAAAAATTTGGCAAGGGTCAATTACGAAGTAATATTTCCCATGCTTGTCTTAATGTCTCCATGACATGAGTAGAGAAGAAGCAGAGTTGTCACATGAGAGAACAGTGTGGTGCAAGGAAGATCATAATCATAGGAGTAATGTGTGAAAGAGAAAAAAAACCATGGAAAATGTTGTGGTGAAATTGGGGCATCATTCCCTCCATTCCAGAAATTCCCTATTTGTGTATTGGGGTAGTTTTACCAAGAGATCTCATTAAAATGAGGATTCACTTGGTGCTTTCATGGGGCTGAGAAAACACCCATTAGAGTGAGTTCGGGTTCTTAGACTAAGATAACCTTCCATGAATTTTGGTTGAGCTATGATGATTGATTTCTAAGAAAAACAAGTCACACGGTGTTTGTTGACTAAGAGAAATTACTAGAACACTTGGACATCAAACTCCTCTTGGTTACTAGTTTGACTAGTTATTGGTGTGAATACCATTGAGAATTTAACTCTTCAGACTTTGAATCTAATTCAAGGATGGTCAACTGAAATAAATATTGCAGTGTAGCTGACCTATGTTTAGGTGAAGAGTGGAAGTACCTCCTCCAGTTTCCAACTAAGTCAACATAATTAGATAAGTATTTGTGGTTATAGCCTACAAACTATGGTATGCCTTATTGTGCTTAATATTGATGATTAATCTTGTGACATTTATGTAGTAATTCTTGATTTATTATCTAAGCATGGTTGACCAACTAATTTGTGTAAGTATGGTGTCTATGAGTTGCTTGAGTGATGTGGTTGTTGCATTATTTTCTAATATTAGTGTGTTTGATATGTCCTTGATTGGTGACTTAAAGTTGCTCAGGATTGAATAGGATATCTTGAGTTCCAGTTAACTTTATATATTTGGAAATTGGGAAACTCACTATTGTGACCATGTTTGTGGGTGATCTCACCAATAGTTCAATTTATGTGTTGTGTGTATAGATTCATTCCACATCTAGAAGGTTGTTGAGATCTAAATATAAAAATAGTGGGTGATTTTATTTATATGCATTCATGGTCATGATAAGGTTATGGATCTATGGAATACTATTGTCTTAATTATTTACATGATTGTGCTTGGTTTCTTGATATGATTCAGTGTGGTTAATGGAGAATTTTTTTGTCTATGATGAAATGATTTATGTGTATGCTTTCATGGTTATGAGGTCCTTGGAGGCCTTTGTATTAGCTCTAGTATTCTTCAAGGTTGAACCATACATATATAGTCTTGTATGAGTGCTAGAGATGCATGATTAGCTACTATAAATCATGATCTCTATTATCTAATGAGTTATAAAAAACATAATGTATGGATTCATTCCACCTCTATAAGGTTGTTGAGATCTAAATATAAACATAGTGGGTGATTTTACTTATGAATTCATGGTTATGATAAGGTTATGGATCTATGGAATAATATTGTCTTAATTATTTACATGATTGTGCTTGGTTTCTTGATATGATTCAATGTGATTAATGGAGGAATTTTTTTTGTCTATGATGAAATGACTTATGTGTATGTTTTCATGGTTATGAGGACCTTGGAGGCCTTTGTATTACCTCTAGTATTCTTCAAGGTTGAACCATACATTTATAGTCTTGTATGAGTGGTAGAGATGCATGATTAGCTACTATAAATCATTATCTCTATCATCTAATGAGTTATAAACAACATAATTGTGTATTCATTTAAATATTGTGATTGCCTTACCTAAGACAAGGCCATGATGGGGTCAATGCTTTAGAATTAGGCTTGTATTCATGTTGCATAGCTTTGGGGAGTTCCATAAGGAGAACTTGAGTCGAGGCCACGATGGAGGGATTAGGCACTGCTAAAAGTGGTGCAAGACAGGAATATCTCCATCATTTGATGTGATATTTCATTCAAAAATTTGTAAGCATTGGATGTTGTGGGCTTGGGAACTATTAACGATGGAATGAGACAAGAGTATATCAGTCACATGATGTGTGATTTCACATAATGTTATCCTTCCTTGTTGATTGTATGTACTAGCATAAAGGGGGTGAAATGTTGACGTAGGGCATGGGACAAAGCACCCCCCCCTCCCCCATCACTTAACGTGAATGAATATGGTGTTCCACACATGGGGTTGATGTAATGAAAACCTTATACCTTGGTGTTGTGGTGAAATATTTGGTGTTTAACTTAAAAATTCATCATGGCCACCAAATGTTTTTTATAATGTGAAAGCATTGAATTGAAAAAAGGGGTTGCCCTTATCGGACCCCTTGGCATAAGATGAGGTGGAAGGTGCTACGTAGGCTAGGTAGGATTATGTGGACACCACAAGGATAGGTGACAAAAAGTATTTATGATGTGGTGCCTTTGTGGCATGACATGTGGTAGGTAGATTTTTCCTTTTAGATGACCAAGTGACTAGTTTTTGGATGAAACATGGCACTATCAGAGGGTGCCACATGGGAGGATGACATCAATATGAAATCAATAATGAGGTAGCAGAGGAAGAGTGATGTGGAATAAAGTGTTGTGGAAAGTAGGTTGGCATAGCATACGTGGTAATAAGGTTGTGGTGCCACACAGTGCTATCATGGAGCTTACGTGGTTTTGTGCCATGTTACCATGAACTGCAGTCCCTAACGATGTTTGTGGTTGTTATTGTTAACAAGAGTCACGATAGATGGACAACGTGAAATAGAAATACCCTCGTTTCTTTATGTAAAATTATATGTCTTGGAGCCTTTTCTAGAGCATTGAAAAGGTTTGAATTTTTTTTTATAAGGGAATGGTGCAGATAAAGATGTGGTAGACATAAAGCAAGGAACGAGAATTTCCTTGGTAGGTAATGGGAAAATTACTATTGTGCCATGGGGGATTTTGTAGGTTAATTTCCATGGTATGGCATGAGGGCAAGATGGTGTTGGGTGTGCTAGCGTGGAACTGGGTGCAATGGCGTGGTGTTGGGTGTGCTGGCATGGTGGATTCCACATTGGAGTATGATATATATGCAAGAGCCATGCATGCCTCTTGGAATTTCCATGAGGCAATGTATATTGATGTGGAAGGGGTTAAAGGGGCCCAAATTTGAATGGGAATAAATTTTCTTCTGGGAGTCTAATTGAGGAAATAATTATATCATTAGAAAGCTCTTGATGATTTATATACAAAGGTGTTACCCAAAGTGAGTTCCCCATGCTTAGGGTGGGAAGAAATTTTGTAAGTGTGTTTCTATAATGAGACCATTGAGGTTAGCCCCCAGGGGGGTAACTCAAATGGTGATCGCTATGTAAATGAATTATTAAGTGTGAGGAGGTTTGGTGTTCAAATATTTGTAATTTACCTTCGCGTGTGGAAGGGGTATACATACGTGGATAGAGTTTATAGTGGTAACGGTTGGAATCGACCCTATGTCACACACGTACGAGACTGACCTAGCTGTTGATTCCTCTACATACAAAAAAAAAGACAATGGAGGTTGGATTAAATTTTAATGTAACACCTTCCACACCCTGAGAAATACCCAACGAGGTGGGAGGGTATGTTGCAATTTGGTTGAATATATCTCTACCATCTTGTTGACCCATCCCAATGGATATCGGCTAGGATGGTCATGGACCCTCAATCCAAGTTTGTGGACCAAATCTATTGCTATGATATTTTCCTGTGATTTCAAGTCGAACAAAACATAATTTTTTTCCTATTTAACCGATATATTTATATGTAAGAGTTTGATCATCTCCTTCTCTCCTTATTGTTGAAGGCTGCTTGGATTCACCCCATTCTACAATGACGTTTAAATGATATTCTAATCCATATCCACAGTATTTTCCACCTGATTTCTCAAATTTGTGACTACACAATTTATCTTCTTCATGTCTTTATTTTAGTTCTTTAACTTGAGATCTAGATGTAATTTCCTACACTTCTCCTCAACGTAACAATCAAAGTTGTAGAGGTCACAAGGATCTTTCCACTAATGTGTGGTGGCTACAATCTTCTTGTGCTTTCCCCCTTTCCACTCCTTCCTCCTCTCCTTGGAAGCTTCCTAGTGTTTCTTATGCTTTAAACCACTTAATTTCCTTTTCTTTTGCCCTATGTTTTCTAGGTACTAAGCTTGTACAAAAGCCTCATCCATTGTTTTCGGTTTGAATAACATCAATTTACTTCACAAATGTCCATGTAGACTCCCCATATATTTTAGGAGTGCATCTAGGTTCTTGGGAGAGATAAAAACAATTATTTCCATCTTCCTAAATTCTATGATATACTCTTGTACACACTACCCATTTCATTGCCTAAAGTAATTCCATCAGATCTCCTAGTCCTCTACATACCCAATAGGGTAGAATTAAGAATTTATGAGAGTTTAATGTCCTCCCACTTAGTTATTTGAGGATCTCCCTACAACCTAAGAGTTTCCTTGTGGATTCCCCCCTAAGACATGACATGGCCCTTTTAATTCCAAATGATAAAAGGAGTTTTTATGTTCCTTATCTATATGGTGATCATCGAAATAAAGCTCCAACTAGAAAAAAGTGATTTAATTTAAAAACATTTCTCACCTTAATATGGATTTATATCTGCCTTCGCTTCCATCTTGAAGAGTGGCCATGAATGGTTCATGGTGCTTGAACTCAACTACTCTTTTTTGGTTTTTCTATAGTCCTTATTTGGTTCTTCCTAATCCTCTAATATTCCCTTTGATTTGACCTCTAATTTCGAACCCCCATATTCTATGCTCAGCTCGATCTTACTAGTTATTTCCACAATGAGGAAGTTCATATTACGGTTTGTACATGAAACTTATGCTTAAAGTGACACAAGCCTATCCTCTACCAAATCTAGAGATTTATCATAAACTGACTCATCATCTATGGTTGGGGTTTATGAATTTCTACTTATATCGATCTATTCCCCCAAAATTTCCCACAAAATACCCAAATAAACCTGCTTTGATACTAATATGATCTGTAAACTATCATGGGTATGTAATTGAATAATTTGTCACAAAAAAATTGTGAAAATAAACTGAAATCTATACTGTGAAGTGTTAATTCCTATAGATTATTGTTTTTATATTTGTGCATGCAATAGATAAAATGTGTAAAATAAAGAACATTGAAATAAAATCAGACACCAATCACAATTAACACCAATATATTCTCTATGAAATACTTTTGGAAGAAAACCTAGCTATAAGGTGAGGTTACTTTGCTCTCTTTTTTTTTAAATGGAATTTATGCAAATACAAAGGAGAAAGCACTCTCTAATCAATTACCTGAGAATTATGGCCTGTGGGTTGTTACATAATACATACCCCCTATATCATGATCTCTCTTTATCCACACTTCTATAATCTGCTCTACGATGGAAGAAATTGCAAGAAAAATAGAATGACCCCTTTTCCTCCTAGTGGCTTGGTTATAACACAACCCAATAAGAAACTAGGGGTTATATTTGACCCATTAAACCCTCAACATGAGTTACAACTTGACCCATATATATTATTCTTTGTAGTCTCCATGTGGTTAACTGTTGGGTGGATAAATCAATCTTGCGGACAAGATTGATCTCCCTAGTACCAAAAAGTAATCTAGCAACAAATAGCCAAATAAACATATCTTTCTCTAGACATATGTGATTTACAAAATAATACTATAAAGGTGTTAAGAACTTACCGTAAATCCAATGCTTGTTCGAAGTAGTTGTCCCTCGGTCACTTGAAGGAGTTATCTTTTATAGACCTGTAGTCACAAACAAGAAAACATCAAATAGCACCTGTATAGTAAATATTATAAATCATGCCTATCATGGTGATCAAAGAATCCATGAAATAAAAAGTTAATTAACAGCTTATTGAGAAAAATGAATTCATTTATATTAACTTTGAATAAAGAAAACCTTACAACCTTAGCCTTGATGTTGAACAAGCCTTCCCGGGGTCCGAAGCAAGAATCTCCTCTACTCTGATGAGCCTTGCACTCTTCCAACCAAGACAGATAGAGGTATGTGATCTATCCTCACAAAAATCTCAGTTAAATGATTCTAAATCCCAACAACACTTAACCTCAAATAATTCTAAAGCTTGAACTCCCTTTGAGCTACCCAATGCCTCTTTTTATAGTGTAGATGAGGAGGTTAGGGTTCCACCTATGAAGGGATAGAATCCTCCTTCAAAGGTATAGGCTCCTCGCATCAAAGGGTTAGCTCCTTAAGGTGTTGGATGCATGAACCTTATAAGAGCATACTCATCCCTAAAAAATCTCATCTAGAAGCTTCTAGAATTGACCACAAATCAGCTTTTTAACTTTAATTTTTGCCTTTTTGAATTTTGAAGAGGGTACGAAGGCATTACACTAGAAAACTACGTTCTAGAACGCAATTTCTCTTCACATTACCTACGTACTCTAGCCAGGAACGCAGGTAAGGCTCACATTACCTGCGTACCCAGGTTTTTTGAGCTTTTTAGGGTTTTTTCTCCTATTTTAGGGCTTGACATGAGGATTAAAGGTTGTAAGACTTGCAGAGGAGGTAAGTATAAGTGTCAATGAGCTCATACAGTCAGCAGAATGTCAAGGTGACATTTTTTTAATGCAACAGATTGCCCTGTAAAGTGCGAAGTCTGGAATAGATGAAGATGAAGTCTGTCATGTATGAATAGTGAAGTACTTTATCATTTCAAGGATAATCCTGTGGACACCCCAGTAGGAACCTGTAAAAACATTCAATGCAAAATATATATGTAAACATATCATCACTGAGGTAGGAATTCCCATACTCAAATCAAAACTAACTAGAAAACTGATTTAAATTGTTTTGATATAGGAATGATTTTTAATATATCAACAGTATAGGCGTGTGTAGACACAGTATGGACACATCCATATGTTTATGAATAGTCCACTGTATAAATGAATAAAAAAATTCCTCGCAGCCTGGATGGTAGAAACTAGATCCAGGGTCTCGATTTCCGTTTCTCGAACCAGTATGATTCTATCCATGTGAATAAATGTGTCGAAGTCAAACATGGTAGAAACCACTTGATTACTAGTCAATAATGTAAACTGTTAACAAGTGTGAGAGTAACCACCATTAATGTCAATGGCTCTCAAAGTATTCAGTACAATCCATGAAATGTGAATGAATGAACTGAAGTCGAACATGTCACGGAATCATTTGATCGAAGGTCAATGATGCAACCTGTTGTCGAAGGTGAGAAACCGCCATTGACGCATGCAGATTTCAAGGTAGTGACGATTTCTGGATCAAATTCCTAGATAATGAGCTGTCATCAATGGAAAGTTATCTATCATAGGCAAGCCCACAACATGAAATCATAGATCAATTTTTGAAGAAATATATTGGCAAGGACTAACTCAGGGATGGTCAAAATGAAAGACAAATATTTCACAAATGAATGGTTTGTTTGAACTGTCCTCTTGAACACATAACGACACTGCAGATGGTCTGGTGACAATTAACCCAAAGTTAATACCCAGAAACCGGCTGAAGACTTTCAATATGGTTTGATTAACTGTTAGGTAAAGAATTTTCCCAACCCAGGTGAACAAAAGTGTCGTGTTCAAGAGTGGTTAACGGTTTTCCGAATAATTAAAATGTAACAAACAGGTTTGTTTTTCTCTCTTTTCCCCCACCATTTCTGGCAAGTACCTCTTTATTTTTGACAATCTTGAGGAGGATAACATTTTATTTTTTATAAGCTCATCCTTCGGGTGAGTCCAACTTAGTTTAAGATTCGAACCCTAAGAAGGAGTGGTTCGTTCCTGCTTAAAATTGAACAGGTAATTTTTAGTTAAATTTTAACGAGTCCAGTATAGGATAAACTTGGTGTTTTTCATTTTTAGGGAGTCAGAAGAAAAACTTAAGAAAACTCCATAGGTGTACTTTTTCATAAATTTAGTCTCTCGAGCCCCAAAAAGGATAAAATAATGCGAGAGAGAACTCTATTGACCGTAATTAGTCAACATATGCCTTTTTCGTAAATAGTCCATTTCAGTCCATAAAAGGGGTAAACTTATACTGAAGGGACGATCATTCATTTATTTTAACGAGTTCGAATAATCAAGTGCTCGGCAATCTTTTCATTTTTAGAGACTCTGAAAAGAGCTTAAAAGAGAACTCAAGATTTCACTTTTTTTAAAGTTTTAACGAGTTTGAAAAAAGGGATAAAATGTACTCATGGTTTTCACTTTTTCGTAAGTTTTAACGAGTTCGAAAAAGGGATAAAACTGTACTCCTGTGGTTGACTTTCAATTTAATTTACGAGCAGGAAAAGACGAAAAGAACTCATAATTTTCATGTGTTTTACGAGAATGAAAGATAGCAAAATAATCTCGGGATTTTTCATGAGTTTAACGAGTCTTGAAAATAACCAAAATTGACTCAAGATAGGTTTCATTTTTACAAAATCTTGAAACAGAGAAAAACTATGCTTCAGAGTGGTTTCATTTTTACACAAGCTTGAAATAGAGAGAAAATTGTGCTTGATGCCCCCTATGCGTAACTGCTAGAGCGCATGCCCCCCAAACTTCATTTCATTCAACTAAGCATACTACTGGTAATTAATAGCTGGATGGAATGAAGGTTCATTTACGAGATCATATGAAATACCCGGCCTAAAACTGTAAGAAAATTATGCAAAAAACTAAAATAACTAACCTAAATATAGGACTTAACATTTACAAGATCTAGTCAAAGACTCGACTCAATTAGGGGAGGATTTGTTTCATTTTTTAACGAGCTTGACACAGGAAAAGAAATATGCTCATGGCAATGTGTTTCATTTTTTAATGAGGTTGACACAGTAAAAGGAACTTTCCTCATACCTGATTCATTTTTTTACGAGGTTGACTCAGTAATAGAAACCATCCTCAGAAACTACTTATTTCTAATCTATTAATCTACTCTCTACAATCTACCTACTAATTCATTTTTTAATGAGGTTGACATAGGAAAATAAATTTCCTCATACCTGATTCATTTTTTAACAAGGTTGACACAGGAAAAGGAACTATCCTCGGAAACTTGATCATGGCTTCCAACTAGAAGAAACACATGTCAATGGACACACCTTGATCATGGCTTCCAACTAGAAGAAACACATGTCAATGGACACACCTTGATCATGGCTTCCAAGAGGTCTTCATCAGAAGGAAGAATAGTTCTTTGGAAGGAACACATGTCAAGGGACTCAAAAGGGATAAGAACGTCGCGTTCAAATAATCCCATAGAGTTTTCCATGCCAATTACCGGATCTAAGTCAAAGGAAGACGAGTAAACAGTGAGAGACTCACTTACATCAGTAATTGAAAACATGGGACTAGTTGCCACATAATTAACCCGTGGCGGGGTAAATACCACTTTAGAATCAGGAACATTTAGGGGTGTCATATTATTGGTAGTTGAAACAAGACTAGGGAATGAAAGCTAGTCTATAGTCACAATATTTCCATTTTTAGGGAAAGAAATCACGTGAAAGAGTGTCGATACTACAGTTTTCATTGCATAGACATAGTCTCGCCCAAGGAGTAAATTGAAATCCAAGGGGCCTCAAACTACCATAATATCAATACAGACAGTTTTACCTTCCAAAGTAATAGAAAACTTAGGAAGGATCCCTAAAGGTTCACTAATGGTTCTTTTAAAAGCTTTCAAATTCTACGTAATAGGCACAAGCTGAGGGGAACCCAAAGCTTTCCAAGCAATTGAGGATAAAATACTAACAGAAGCACCTTCATCTACTTGTGTGCGGTGTATGTACCTACCACCAAACTTCACAATGATTTGGAAAGGGATGGAGGAAGGAAGACAAGGTTCTGTCAGTCTATTCCAATCAAAGGAAAAGACCTTAGTACTTGGAGGGGGTTCTGTAGAAACAGGTGAAATGCTCCCTAGTGTAGAAGAATATGATGTAACAAGAAGAACCTGAGCGGTATGAATTTCACTCTCTACAGGGAGAATGGGATTGACCGAATGTGAAATCGAATCAACCACTTGATCAACTAATGGATCATCAACCTGAGTGATATGAGTTTCACTCTCCAATGGAAGAGTGGGATCGACTGTACTTGAAATTAGATCAATCACTCCATCAGTTGACGGTAGGTTGGGAGAAAGTTGATGGTAACTAGTTGGAAGTCCTTGCTGTGGAACAGTAAGGTTTTCCAACAATTTTGAGGCTTCATCCATGTGAGGGAAAATGTGAGTTTTATGACTCCCTTTGCATAACTTAAAAGGAAACCTAACTTTACCCTTTTGCCCAGGAAGCTGACTATCACTAGTTGATGGATCAACGAAAAGTTGATGAGATTTTTTTGACCATACTTCCAAGACCTTTGGAATACCAGGACAATTGATAAGGAAGTGGTCACCCTTACAAAGCTTGCAAGGTTATTTGGGTTTACGATGCATGTTGGAGGTTTCCTCAACATTACTAACATTTACAGCCGTGGTTGACTGGTTGACTTCTTTCTTATCTTGCTTCTTCTTCTTCTTCCCTTTCTTCTTCTTTGTCACCTGGTTACTAGCGTCAAGGCTTTTACCAAGTGAAGAGGAAGAAAGGGAGGAAGACATATTAGGCGAAGAAGGTAAAGGGTCAACAGAAGGTTGGTGATGTTGAGATGGTGAACTCTGTTGAAGTGAAGCATCCGGTTGAGGTGGAACAATCGGAGTATTAAGGGCCAACGAAGTTGAAAATAACCATATCGGTAAACCTATTGTAAATCCAGGTAATGAAAAAGTAGCCATATGATGAGGACCAAGATTTCCAAAGTAAGGAAAAGTACTAGTATTCTCGTTAAGAGGGGTTCCTTGGTTGGTAAATTCTAGAACAGTTGCCATTATATTCAACTTCAGTGAATTTTATTAACAATTTAAAACTAAAATTAACAATTCACAATTCACACCTGTGGTCTCTAAAAGTAAAAACAAACAAATTAACACACGCTATCAAATCTAGGAGTCAAACCACACAGAAATAATAGATTCCCGCACTAAAAACACTAGTTGGTGATGAAATCCAACATCGTATAATTTTAATGCAGAAATGGAAGTTAGAATAGTTACCCCGACAACCTGCTTAATGAAACAAACTGGCACAAGTTTCTTCACAAAACCATCTCGAGTGAAGAGAATCCCCCAGAGAGTCCAAGAGAGCATAGTCGACGTCTGCTCCAGGTACAATGAGATCTTTCCTTCACTGTCACCTTAGGAAATAATCTTAAGCTTATGGACACTAAGTTTACCAACAGTAACAAATACAACTGAGGGAACAATCTACGATCCGATTCTACGCGCAAGGGCAGAGTAACAAAGCTCAATCCCCTTGAAGGCTCCTCAATATGGTCAATCCTAGGTTTACCAAAAATTGACCCCAAGCTCCTCAACAATGGTTAATCCGAGGTTTACCGTTTGTAATGCGCACAGATCTTCTATCTTCCCCAGTGAAATAGAATTGATTTTCTCAAAGTTTCGGACATGATCTCGTGATTAAATCCTTTAAGAGAAGATTCCCATAATGTACCAGTTACAATTGGATTTATTTCCTACCGCAAGATTTATCTACTTGTTGGTTTTAGTTGCTTTGGAAATTTAACTACAACCTATTCCAAAGCACTAATTCAAAGCTAGGTTGGTGGAAAGAGCCCTAAAAATTTAAAAATTACTAGATGAATTTTAATTAAGCGTTGTGTTATTTAGGCTGTTATTACTCGAAGGGTAAATGGATATGAAACCAATGGTGTTATGACCCGACCCAAAACTGAATGCAATCGAATATGCTAATGTAATCTTTTCAATTCGATGAATCCTAACTAAAGTAAGGAGAGAGTTTCCATTCACTTCCAACAATGCAAAAAATTGATCACTAAGAGAAAATATAACAAATTCTCTAATGCACTAATTTCATCAAGAAAAACTAATGTAAGTCAATTCCAAAACAATTTTTTTGTTTTTTTTGTTTTTCAAAAAAGCATAAAAAAATATAAATTCAAATCAAAGAAAACTAATCTAAATCTACAATTGATTTTTCAGAATGTAAACTATGTAGTTGTAATCTATGCACAATTCACTTTAAATTTATGCAAATGTAATATATGCACATTTTTCATTCATATTCTGAAAATGAGAATTCTAATTATGAAAATGTGATCTATGCAAGAGAATTCTCAAACACAAGATGATTCTAATGTAATCTAAGAACCAATCAAGTGCAAGCAAAGAAAATTGGGTGGGAGTTCCAAAGATCAAAAATAAAAATACTCAAAGGTGATTAACACTCAGGGGAAATTTTTTTGCAAAAACAAAAGCAAAAAGATGCAAAATTGTGAAAAAACTGAGACAAACCTCCAAGTAATGACCAAAGGAAATGAAATTAATAATTTCTCAAAAAAGAGACTCAAAACACCCAATTAACTTAATGGAGATTGATGAGATGAAAAATTTGCTGAAATAAAATCATAAACAAGGCTTTTTGACAGAAAAATACAGATCTGGGTAGATGCTAAGAATCCTAAATCAATATAAACTAAACTGGAAGAAGAAATATGAAGTTTTTTAAAAATTTTAGCAGGTGCGGTCCCGCACTGGTTACTTAAGGAAAGTGCGAAACTGCCTGCACTGTGCAAAAGAACAAAGTGCGGTTCCTAGAAAAGTTAAAGAAAAACATAAAAGATTTCAAAATTTTCAAAAACAAAGAAAACCTAAGCTACCCAGGCAGATATCCATCAATCAAAAAATAGAAAAATCTTTTTCTCAAATCAAAATAAAGGAAAACCAAGAAAACAAGAATCTTTCCCCACAGAGTCGCCAATTTGTTGGGTGGATAAATCAACCTTGCAGACAAGATTGATCTCCCTAGTACCAAAAAGTAATCTAGAAAAAAATAGCCAAATAAACCTATCTTTCTCTAGACATATGCAGTTTACAAAAGAATACTATAAAGGTGTTAAGAACTTACCGTAAATCCAATGCTTGTTCGAAGTAGTTGTCCCTCGGTCGCTTGAAGGAGTTATCTTTTATAGACCTGCAGTCACAAACAAGCAAACATTAAATAGCACCTGTATAGTAAATATTATAAATCATGCCTATCATGGTGATCAAGGAATCCATGAAATAAACAATTAATTAACATCTTATTGAGAAAAAATGAATTCATTTTTATTAACTTTGAATAAAGAAAACCTTACAACCTTAGCCTTGATGTTGAACCAACCTTCCCGTGGTCCGAAGCAGGAATCTTCTCTACTATGACAAGCCTTGCACTCTTCCAACCAATATAGATAGAGGCATGTGATCTCTCCTCACAAAAATCTCAGTTAAATGAGTCTGAATCCCAACATCACTTAACCTCACATAATTCTAAAGCTTGAACTCCCTTTGAGGCTACCCAATTCCTCTTTTTATAGTGCAGATGAGGAGGTTAGGGTTCCACCTATGAAGGGATAGAATCCTCCTTCAAAGGGATAGGCTCCTCACATCAAGGGGTTAGCTCCTTAAGGTGTGGGATGCATGAACCTTATAAGAGCGTACTCATCCCCAAAAAATATCATCTAGAAGCTTCTAGAATTGACCACAAATCAGCTTTTTAACTTTAATTTTCGCCTTTTTGACTTTTGAAGGGGGTACGCAGGCATTACACTAGAAAACTGTATTCTAGAATGCAGTTTCTCTTCACAATATCTGCGTACCCTAGCCAGGAACGCAGATAAGGCTCACATTACCTCTGTACCCAGGGTTTTTGAGCTTTTTAGGGTTTTTTCTCCTGTTTTAGGGCTTAACATGAGGATTAAAGGTTGTAAGACTTGCAGAGGAGGTAAGTATGAGTGTCAATGAGCTCATACAGTTAGCAGAATATCAAGGTGATAGTTTTTTAGTGCAACACTAACCCCTTTCCCACGAAAAGAAAAGGCTAATATGGAATCCCTTAGAATTATGGCGGTTAATCACAATAGGTAAACTTCCAAAGGTAATAAGTTTCTCATATGAGCTCTACAATCATGTTTGTTTTATTTATGGCTAAGGAAATTGAAAAATACATTGGCTAAGGAAAAGAGGCAATAGTTGGCACTTTATTTATGAAAATAAAGGAAAAAAAGAGAAAAGGAAGGTGAAGAGACGCATATTTTCATGCTAAGGAAATTATAGGAAAATTGAAGGAAAAGGAATAAAATAGAGACATCAATACTAACAAGGCATCAGAGAACCACTTCACAACATTTTCCATTTTTAGCTTTGCAATTAGTTTCAAGGAGAGAGAGAGAGAGCTCCAAGAGGAGAAATAAAGCAAGCGAGAAAACGAAGGAAAAGAAAATCAAAGGGAAGTGAAGGAAATCAAGGAGAAGGTTGGATCATTAGCTTCATCAAGAGGATTTTCCAGGTAACAGGTTTCATGTGTGATTTCATAGCTAAGGTGTGAATGTAGGGTGCATGCATTTTTTTATTTGGTTCATTTGTTTTCATTGGAATGGATTTTTCCTGGTTTGACAATGGTTTCAGCCTTGCCTTGCCATTTATTGGATAACCATGGTGTGATGGGATTCATTTCTTGGTTAAGCTTTGGATTTTTGGAAGGTTTTGGGACCGGGTGA
Organism: Pinus albicaulis; assembly: GCA_034641835.2. Taxonomy (NCBI): domain Eukaryota; kingdom Viridiplantae; phylum Streptophyta; class Pinopsida; order Pinales; family Pinaceae; genus Pinus; species Pinus albicaulis. The sequence goes on from CM076581.1 coordinate 1,101,229,294, forward strand.
AGTGGTCTCACGAAAATTACCAAGGGTTTCAGGTGGATATGGTTTTCTTTGGGAAGCCCTCGACATGTGGGTGGAGACAAGAAATCTCCTCAAGCTATGGTGAATGAATTATGAGGCATCCAAGCTTGGTTTGGTTTTGTGATATCATGACTGATTTAGGTGAAATAATGGTAGTTTAAGGGCAGAGGTGATTTAATCTCTAGATTCCCTTGGTTTTTTATGTATTAGTTTATCCCATGAGATACCACATCCATGCTTGGAATATGGCATGAAGGTGATTTACTAAAAGAAATATTTGGTTCAACTCAATCTATGGTCGGATGGTACGTGGAAGCCCCTGAATTGTTTGGATTCTACATAAGTTAATAAGAGTTATTTTCCTATTTTTATTTATGAGAACTTGTACCTGTTATTATGTTTATTTGATGGCTATTTTTTCATGATTAGTATTCTAGTTATATGTTGTTTATAAGCATGGTTCTATTATGTTCTCTAACTATGGCTCTTGTTATTCTTCGGCAAGTTATTGAATGGTTGATGAATGTGTGGACTAACTAGTGTTTTTGTAACTACTTGAGAAGGCATTAGACCTTCTTGGTGATTTTTAGATGAAGTTCAGAGATTTATACTTAGATATTCATGACCTGTAGCTTACATGTTTACCATATACTTGACTAAATGTCTATCATGTTTTAGGAAGTCTAGGTCAAGTTATGAGTTCAATTTTTAATGTTTAGCATTATCGTCATGTACATTATGAATTTGGAAAGTTACAAGAAGTTTTGGGATGTGGTCAGGAGGATAACCTTGAAAAGTGGCTCAGATCTCAAGACTGTAGGCTCGGAACAGGGGAACTTAGGCCATAACTACATGAAATCGAGCCTATTCATGTGATTGGAGGCCTATAAACACACGTTTTACTTATTGTGCGCGTGGTTGGGGAGTTAGGTCAGTGGAAAAGGGGTCCAACTCAGGGATTGACCACCCAGGGTGGTTTTCAGCCTTCTAAGTGGTTTGTGGTCTCTAATGGGTGTTATTAAATTTGTAAATTTTTCATCCCCACTTCCCTAACTCGAACTTGGAGGTCGGGTCATGTCATAGTGGCACTCTGCTTCACATTTACCTAGAGGGCTTGTAAAAGTGGGTAAATGTGGGGAGAGGCATGTTACAGATTGGTATCAGAGATTCTACGTTCATACACTTGTATTGGATGGTTGGGGTGTGATTGTTATGCATGCATATGAGTCATGTGCATGTATTGTAGAGGCTATAGTTGTTGTGTAACTAGTCAGTGTTATATTTTGTGGCATCATGCCTAATGATTAAGATTACGTCGATATGTTGATATGTTGGTTTCATTATATATATACATGTATATCATTTTAATATGGACTGATTTGTGTAGATTTGATAACCTCACATGAACTTCACTAAGGTATGTTTGATTATGATTATATTTGGTTATATGACATGGTATGTTTGTAGGAAGTAGAAGATCAAAGATGACGAGCATAATGGTGGATTACAGTTCATGTGAATATCCTTATAAATCAATTGAGAAACAAGGAGAAGATTATTCTCCTGACATAGAAGATACCTTGATAAATGTGAAGGAATAAATCAAAATTTTCAAGGCAGATAATGAAAGGATAATTCAATCATAGGAAATGATTTCTAGAGCTCAGGAAAAGCAAAGCGAGGTCAATGTAGACATCCTTTAGAGTTTATCAAATTTACAGAGACATGTATAACCAAGTATGAGTTATGGATGGGAGGAAAGAACTAATGGGTCATATGGTAGCAGGTCTCAATTAGGATACATTTTGGACAATTATGACACAATCAGAGGTGGAATATGGATGGATACACCTGACATGAGAGGTAGTGGTTATGGGTTCTATTCTAGTTTTGGGTCAGATATAAATCATGGTCATGATCACCATCATCCTTATAGGAGCAGTGAGAGGGGGAACTTTCCAAATGAGTTCAAGAAATCCAAGACTCCTACATTTAATGGATAGCTAAAGAAACCATAAGATGTAGTGTTATGAAACCATCTCACAAAATAGAAGAAAATATAGATCAACGACTTAAAAATTATCCACTTCGACGGGGAAACCTCCTTTACATTACATAAATGAACAAAGCTTGGATGATACAAATTAAAAAACCTCCTTTATATATATAAAGTCTAAGTGGTCACAATATAATCAAAGTTGACGTAATAATAGTAATGCAAGGGAACAACAATAAAAACAATGGGCTTCTATGGGTCACAATAATAACAATATGAGGACTACATGGGCACAACAATAACATAAGGGGGTTACACTAACAATAAAAATAAGGGGATACACTAGTATTATAGGGACCTAACATGCCCCTCTCCTTCAAAAACATGTTTTCCTAAACCCTTGAGTAGTTTTGGGTGCTTCTGTATAAAAGTAACATCCTCCCATGTGGAATGTTTAGTGGGTAATCTCTTTCATTTGATGAGATAATTTGAAATTGATCAATTTAGTAGGTGTTAGGTTCTTATTTTCGTGACTGCTTCAGGTTATAATATGATTTTTGCTTTGTTGTCAAAATCTAGAAATATTTTTTGAATTGGAAGCTTGTCACCTATAACCTTCTTTAAACTTGAAACATGGAAAACTGGGTGCACTCGATAAGATGTAGGAAGCTCCAATTTGTATGCCATAGTACCAATATTTTGCAACACCTTGTAAAGACCATAGTAATTTGGTGATAATTTATTATCCTTCTTAGCTTGCTTGAGGGACATTTGTTTGTATGGTTGTAGCCATAAAAATACCCAATCACCTACATCAAAACTTCTTTCATTGCGATGTTGATCTTCCTATTGTTTCATTCGATTCTATGCCAAAATGAGGTTGTCCTTTAAGAGTTGGATAAAATGATGTTTGTAATATTCCAAATTAGGATAAATAGGAATATAGATCGTAAGACTAGAAAATGCAGTAAAATATCAATACATCAATAGGAGCAGATCATAGAGTGCTATCGAGTAATATCCTTAGGTAATGGTTATCGAATATCCCTCTCTAGGCTTTCTAGTGCCCGAGGCAGACAATTAGATTATCTATATAGTTCACAAAGATACTGCACATATGTTCAAGATGATTTATATCAATTAATAAAATGAGATGGGATATTACCTCTTTTCCGATCCCGAATCCTTTGGAAAACACTGAGCAGCGAAGCAGGGATCCTCTTTCACCAGTTCCAAATTTGGGTCCTGCGATCAAACAAAGATATACCTTTTATTAACTTGAATCAGCATATGATAAACATAAAACAACACAGATCTAAGCCATTCATATCATGTTATATTAACAATTGGAAAACAATGACAATATCAAAGCATCGAATGGAAAAAACAGATACAGTTATATTGATTTATAGAAAGGAGGATTGCAACCGTCAGTTGGACCAAGCTCTCCTCAGTCTTCCAATATCTCTCTCTCTTTCCTTGTATGTGATGGTGATCAAGGCAGTAAGCTCTCAATGTCACTTCACTGATCCTCAACTACCATATAGTAACAACGTAATTCTACTCCACATGTATTCAAAAAACCTTCAACCTTGGACTAGTAACCCACAACTCCATTCTATAGGAGATGGAGAGGGCAGATCTTGCCCAAATCTTTCAACCATTTTGAAAAAGGAAAAACCAAGATGTTTCCTTAGCCTTATATGTTTTTTCCTTCCTTGAGAGTCTAGTTGTTTTTGGTAAGGCCTAATAAGAGGTTAGTGCCCTTCAGTTTCTACTTTGTACTGACTCTCCATGAGAAAAAGCCGGGTTTGCCAATCATTATTCGCGAGATTCTTCCTGTTTCATATTTAAACACGGGTAATGCTGCCCTTTGGGCCAGCTAGAGCATTTCCCTAGTAATTAACGTGACCTTTACATGGCTTAGAAGCGTTATAACACATCTTAGCAGTTCGTGGGGTGCGTTACCTTGGCATAAATAGGTTTTGTATAGGTCACTTTCTTTCTTCCATATTAACTTTTCCTCTGAGCTAATGAGGAGGTCATTTGTCCTGTAACAGATGCCCCTTAAAGTGTGAGGTCAGAGATGAAGAATATGGCTGAAATACTTTATAATATGTGTAGTAGAACTAGAGAGATTGGAGGACTGGGGAAAACCTGAAACAACAACATATGTTAGAAAATATATTATCTGTCCTGAGTCGGGCATTCCCATGCTCAGTAGCTAATCGACATGATTTATCTAAAACAAATATATGAACAGTGTGTCCACTGATAAGCATAACGTGGAAGTATCTGTCAGAACATGATCAATACTGAAAAGATGTCTCCATAAACAATATCGCAACTTGGGGAAGGAAACACAGTTGTAATGGTGTAACCTTCGCCCCAAGGTCTTGGCCACTGCTTCACTTAAGCTGCATATTTCCCTACATGTGAATGGAGGATCTATCGTCGAACATGTGGGAAATCGTCTGATTACTAGTCAGTAAGGAAAAATATTAACAGATGCAAGGGTGGCCACCGATAATGATGATGGTCCCCAAGATGCACAGTACAATCTAGCGAGTGTGAATAAAAGGAGTTGATGTCAAACACTCGTAGAATCATTCGATCGGGAGCAAATAATTAAGACCCCAAATCAAATACAAGATAAACTGCCACTGATGTCTGCAAGTATCTGGGTACTGATGTGTTTCTGGGTCCACTTCCTAGATAAGATGTTGCAGTCGATGGGAAGAGACCTGTCAAAAGGTAGGCACTGAGGCGTCCTACATCAGTAAACATGAAACGGGAAGAGATGATGTTTTTTTTTATGGAGAATATGAAGAGTAAATGGGAATAACTGACAACAAATAATTTCTGGCATGATGATCGCCTTGATTGATATGAGGAGCAGTAGATAGCGAGATCTGCTTGAACAATAGAAGGCACTCTAACAGGGTACTAGGCAGCTTAGGCTTAATGAACACCAAAGATTATTTATCATTTGACTAGTGTAGGAAAACTGAGAGACGAAGGTTAAACTCATAGATGGTAGGGTTCGGCTAAATGTGAAAGAGTTGTCTCGGAAGTGCCATGTTCAATATTTTTGCTGCCAAGTCGTCCTTTCTTAAATGTAACAGAGGTAGTATCCATTTTGTCCAAATTTTTCCCCGTTTGATTAAGTTTAACGAGTCCAAATGGGTAAACTCGGTGAATTTTTCATATTTAGAGAGTCTAAAAAATGTCGTAAAAGACAACTCTGGGGGGTACCTTTGTCATGTCTTGATAACCGGGCACGACAAAGGGAGAATAGTAAGCCCGAAACTATTCATTTTCCTTGATTTAGTCCATCGAAGCCATAAAAATGAGAAATCTATGTTTGATGGACATCTACCTCATTTTGTTATGAGTATGATGAGATGAATTAAACTCAATATTATTTGTGAAATTTTAACGATTCCAACAGAGAAAAACTAAATTCTCTCCGTGAAGTTTTAATGAGTCACACGGAGAAAAAATCGGTGCTCTCCATGAAGTTTTAACGAGTCATGTGGAGAAAAAATCGGTTACCTTTTCTGTTTAAAGAGCTTTGAAAAAGATAAAAATAATGGCTCATAGTATTCTGTCATGGTAGTTTAACGAGCCTGACAAAAACAACTCGGAATTTTTTTTCGGTTTTACAAGATAGAAAAAAGTTCCTAAAAAGGAAAGCTCGTTGCTTCTTCATGTTTAGTTTTAACGAGCCTAAAGAAGAAAGCTCGAGGTTTTTGGGATTTAACGAGCTAGAAAAATACCATAAAAAGAATGCTTGATTCGGGATCGACTATTGGTCAAATCTGCATATAGAAATTATAAAACTCATCAGAACATCGGTAATAAAAAACAACAGTTGTGACAAACATGCAGCAGGAATTCACTATTTCAGTAGACCAATTGAGTGATTCTTTCCCCCATAAATGGCTATAATAAGGTTGGAGACCCTCATTTTCATGGCGTTGAATGCTATGATTGAGCTTTGGGGTAAAAAATTGTGGAAATTACTGCTGGCTATTGCGGACAATCCGGGAAATGGTTCTTCCTTCTGTGAGATCCAGGTAAGAGCTGGAATGTCCTGTTATCATTTCATAGTGTTTTTAAATTTTTTTTCTAGTTCAAAATAGGGTTTTTATCAAGCCCTAAAAAATTTAAGCGGCTAACGAGGGCAAGCAGTGCTTTGCCCGCGTTAAACACACCTCCCGTGAAGAAACAATGCATTAGCACGCATTGTTGGGTAATAGAGCCCGCATTAGGTGCAAGAATGTTTTTAAGAACTTTTTGTTTATCATTTTGAAGCACTCTAGACAAATTCTAATCCATAAAAAATGTTGGTTTGGCAGGTATAAAGATGTTCATCATGAGTATCTGGCGAGAAAGAGTACATGAGCAAGAAGAACATGAGATGTTCATCGATGCAGCTACTTTGTTGGTTCTTCGCAGCTGCGGTTTGCTAAAGTATGCTCGATTGGAACTAATGAGGGGAAAAGAGGACATTTTAAGGTGGATAATTCAACACTAGGATGATCGTCATCACATCTTTCATATAGGGGGAAATGAGCTCTCTATTGAGAAATATGATATCTATTTTTTGACTGGCCTATCGTGTCGTGGACCAAGGCCCAACTTGACTGGGTCCAGGACAGATCCTCACACTACTGTTGATCTGATCCATACTCATTGCATACGGGATATTGAGGCGGTTAGCAACTGGGTACCTATTGCACGGGTAGCCTCAAGAGCGTTGAGGTCTATGTTATGGATGATGGTTCTCTTGGCTAGGGCCAAGAGTCAGCATGTGGCCACCAAGGCCCAGTTGTTGTCAGCACTGGATTGTATGCAGCCCTAGGTTTTTGACGCAGGTTCATGCAGAGCTGGAAGCGTGTAAGACTCGAAATCAGAGAGAGTTTGATTATGGTACACTGGTGGTTTCCTTTCTACTAGATCGGGTGCTGGTTATGAGAACCATAATGATTATGGATGCATTGGGCCTACGAGAGTCGAGACAGGCTTGATGGGTAGCTTTGATACCGCAGACGGGAGAGGGTCCTGTCCGTCATTTATTTGATGATGGGTTCTTTGATTGACTTAACCACCAGATCATCATGATTGAGGACTATCCCTATGCGGGGATGAACTTTACAAGAAATCCGGAGTTAGTGTTGCCCCCGGGCACTCAGTGGGGTCTAGATGGTAAGAGAAGGATTGATCAGTGTATTTGGAAGTATTTTTTGTCTTTTGAATTTTTATGCAATTTTTTTGTTTAGATGGGTGAAAATATGTTTTGGCATGAATCTTGTTTACTTGACACGGATGTGGCACCTTTCCATCTAGCCGTAGCCCCTCATTATGCACGGCGAGGACTACAGCTACCTGGGGCTGGCGCAGCAGCAGAGGATGCGGAAGTCACCAGAGAGAGTGATGATACCCAGATCTTGCATGAGCTTTCCAAGAACCTGTAGGGTTTAAGCATGGGTGTACCACCTCTTCCTATGAGAGAGGTTCCAGTTCGTTTGCAGCGGCATATTGTGAGTGTGCCGAAGAGATACCTGGTGCCTCTCAGGAGGATAGCTAGGGCATTTGTTTGCTATTTTGAGCATCAGGCGTAGCTGGAGGAGTAGATGTGTAAATGTCATAGCAAGGCTTAGTGTAGCCAAGTTTTATAAAACACCCATGTTTTTGGAGATTTTTTTATGTAATTTTGATCTAGACAAGACACACACACACATATATATACATATTTTGGCGATTTTGTTTCTTATGTGTTTTTTAATGTTTATGTATTTTCTATGGAAAAGATATATACTCATGTGTAAATATTTTTATAACAAATGTGACAAATTCCAATATAATACATAGTTTACCAATGAATCAGCCAATGCAATAAATTCTCTAGGGATGTGTTCAAATGAGATGGTTTGAAACTGATGTTCTAAAATTCGTACCCTTAAAAACTAACGTAACAAGACTGGATGACGAACGTGATAATGATTGTTCAACTGCATAACTACGATTTGGGAATCTAACCTGACCACTATATTGGAGATGTCGTGAGATGCAGCTTCCATGAGGAGTTGTATCACCGACATTTACTCAGCAATGTTATTTGTGGCGTTGCCTAGGAAAATTCCCCCAGAACCAAGCAGTTCTGACTCAAGTGTGTAGAGAACCCAAGCAACTAAAGAAATGTGTCTAGTATGACGACTAGCACCGTCCACGTATCCGACATATGATAAGGACGATGAAGGCATATATGCGAAAGAAAAAGATTGTGTATGAGGAAAAACACTTCAAAAACCCAAAAAAATATCCAGAGACATCAAAACAATAGGCAAAAACTTATATACATAAAATTACAAAGCATATTCCTGGTGGAAAACTAGGGAAAATACTTCTTCAGATAGAGCCTATTGTGGGGCTCCGCGAGCGGAATTCCATTGCAGTCCTGAAGTTCATAAGCTCCTTTTGAGAGGTCTTTGGTGACTATGTAAGGACCAAGCCATAATGGTTGAAGTGTTCCTACCCCCAAGAGGTTGTGTCTCTGATCATAGAGTAGTACGAGATCACCCTCTTGAAATAATGAGGCTTGACATATTTTTCATATTGAGCTTTGACTCGGCATTTGTGGGCTTCGAGTGCTAGTGTGGCATCTCGATGAGTCTCGTCAAAGTGATCGAGTGAGAGCAAGCGCTCTTCTGTGGTGGTGGTGTCGGGTAGGAGTTCAACAACAAGCTTGAGTGATGGAATCTCACACTCGATTAGAAGTACTGCCTCTAGGCCAAATTGAGTTGGAATGGCGTGAAGCCTATGGTAGTTTTGACTGATGTACGATACGCCCATAACGTGGAATATAACGTTCTATGCCATGTGGTTTTATGATTTCCGACTAACCGAAGAATCATGGTTTTAAGGATGCCATTTACAGCTTTGACTTGACCATTCACTTGCGGATAGTAGGATGAATACTGATCTTGTCGAAATCCTAGCATGGAAGTTAATTTCGTCATCATATCGTTCTGAAAATGTGATCCATGATCAGTGACAAGTGAAAGTGGTACTCCGAAATGATAGATAACCCGATTGAACAGGAACAAAGCGGTGGTTTCTCCATCGACTCTAAAAGTGGGAATGGCTTCTGCCCATTTCATAAAGTAGTCAAATGCCACGATAATGTAGTTGTGTCCATCGACCGAAGTGGGGTTGCATGTAACGAAGTCTATTCCCCATTTAGTGAAAGGACCAATGGATATAACCAGGTGGAGGGGGGTGTGGTGTGCATGCATTTTCTTCGTGAAAATTTGACACGGATGGCACTTTTGGACTACTATGATGTATTATTTAAACAAAGTGGGCTAATAATAGCTTGCACGCAAGATTTTCTGGGCAGTAGCTATGCCAGAAAGATGACCGCCGCACACCCCTGCGTGACAGTCATTTAAAATGCTTTATGCCTCGTTAATAGTGAGACAACGCCGAAGAATAGTATCGACACCACAACGATATAGAGTATCGTTGAGTATTAGGTGGTGTTTCACTTGGTGGAGAATACGACGGTGTTCATCCGATGTGAGAGTTGGGCGGAACATTCAGTTTGGAGGTAGACCAAAATTCCTCCATACCAAGGATCAGAAGAATCTACTAAGAAGGCAGATTCATCAGGAAATGGATCATGAGCTACATCTCCTGGGTCGATTCTGGGGAGATCCGCCAGTAACTCGGCGAAGACTAGAGATTTCTTTACTTTGGTAGCAGTGAAAACCAAGTCAAATTGTTGGAGGATCACTATCCATTTGGAATATTTTCCTTTGATAACTTGGCGAGACAAAATGTGTCACATGGGATTTTAAAAAGCAATAACAGTATTCTTACGTAGTAATATATAGTGTCGGAGTTGGGTGGCAGAAAATACCACCACGAGGGAGAGTTTTTCCACATGTGAGTATCGTATTTCAGGCCCAATGAGACCTTTTGACAAGTAATATATCACATGTTAACTATCGTCATTGTGAACTTGAACCAGAACCATTCCAAGTGAGGATGGTGAGGCTTCCAAGTAGAGGAGAAAGTCACGTGAATAATCGGGGGCACTAAGAAGTGGGGTGGAAACGAGTGCTCGTTTCAAGGCGTAAAATGACTGTTGAGATTGGTCATCCCATAAATATAGTGTTCCCTTCTTTAATAATCGCATAAATCCTTTCGTCATCTTGGCATAGTTAATGATGAAATGACGTAAAAATTTTGCCTTCCCTTGCAAACGTTGGAGTTGCAGGATGGATTGTGGTGTGGGTAATTCAACGATTGCCTTAACCTTATCGAGATCAACCCTAATCCCATGCTTGGAGACAATAAAACCTAGAAGACGTCCAGACTCGACAAAAAATACGCAATTATGTGGATTTAAATGTATATTGTAGAACCTACACCAAGTGAAGATTTGTTTTAGGTGTGGGAGGTGATGGGATCACTTCTTGGAGTGAGCTGGGAGGTCATCCAAGTACGCTTGTACAATATTCCTAATGTCGTGAAAGGCATAGTCCATAGCCCTTTGAAAATTTGCTCCTGCATTCTTCAGACAGAACAAGAGTTTACGATACGCAAATGTGCCACAAGGACAGATGAAGGAAGTTTTATGTTGGTCATATTTTTTAATCGCAATCTGGTTATACCCCGAGAAACCATCCATAAAAGAAAAAGACTCACATCCAGTGCAATCATCAAGGATTTGATCTATGAACGGCGCAGGCTAATTGTCTTTGCAACAAGCAGCGTTCAGATCACGATAATCGACACAAACTCAGATGGTGCCTTGCTTTTTGTCTATGGGGACCGAATTGGAAACCCATTCTGTCAAAGGAACGGGATAGATGAAACCAGCGTCGAAAATTTTTTCTACTTCAATTTAGATGGTGGCCACTTTGCGTGGGTAGATAGGTCAGAGTCGCTATCGAATAGGTTTAGCATTGTCATAAAATTTGATTTCATGCTTGACTATAGATGGATCTATGCCAGGCATTTCGTCATAAGACCAAGAAAACACATCGCGGAATTTTTTAAAGAGGGATGTGAAGTGTCAAATTTCCTCGGGATTGCAATCTACTCCAATTTGAATGTTTTCCACAATACCCGTTTTGACTGAGATATCTATGAGCATTGTATTAGAAATATTGTCTATGTTCCCTTTTAAATCGATGGTTTTAACATTCGTGTAAATGGATGGGACCATCTCAGGTGGGTCAAAGGATGGGATTTGAGTAGTTATTATGTTCGAATCAAATATCGAAGCAAGATGGTGGAATTCTCCCCAAGGTCATTCTTCTAGAGACATGATCTCTCGAATAGCTTCATCTGTAGGTAGGACTTCATCGAGGAGATCTTTAGAAGGAACTGTGATGGGTGGGGTTTTGTACCATTGGTCAAAACCATAGATGTGGAGGGTTCAAATGTAATTTGGATGGTTTGGTAAACCAACTCGGCTGGTGAGAGAAACATCTGATCTCCATAGGAGTCAATGTCTAAAGGTGCCAATAGGATCCATGGGTCGATAGAGCCAACCAATGTGGTGGATATCATTAAAACTGTATTTAGAACCTCAGGCTGCGAGAGAGGAAAACAACCCATTAGGGAAGATGCCTTCAAAAGATCAGTACCAATACTAACGTATGAGTTAGGAACACCTCTTATTAGGGGTACAGTGCTACTTGGTAATGTGGCATAATCAGGGGCGCAAAAGGATAACTGATCCACTGTGACTATTTTTCCATCCAACGGAAAGAGGATGAGTCAGAAAATGGAAGAAACAATGGCATTCATTTCATATGACCAACTGCGACCCAGAAATAGATTATAGTCGAGATCACGATCTACGACTTCAACATCCACTGTTATTGTTTTCCCACTAAGTGTAATGGGAAAGCTAGCAAGGTAGCCTTTTGGGAGGAAAGTGTGGCCATCGAAAGCTTTAATGGAATTTGATCGTGGAGACAAAGTGGGAGAACCCAAAGCGAGCCAGCAAGTAGTTGATATAACGTAGGTTGAAGCACCTTCGTCAATGATAGTACGATGGATTGGTCTCCCTTTCGACACAAATTTTATCTGGAATGCAAGTTGGTGTGAGAGGCGAGGTTTAGATTTCTTCATATCAAAATTGCTAGTGTAGAGTCCTGGGGGTCAATCCCACCAATGGCCAAAAGCAAGGTTTTCCTTTGTGCCAGAAAAGTTTGCAATACTTTGAGAGCAAACATGGCTGATGGTGCCTGCTCTTCCGTGGAAGGTACAGGTTCACTAAGACTCAGTTCTTCCTCCTATGTCAAGGGAGGGAGACCTTTCTGTCATCGAGATAGACAACGACGGTCAGAAGACGCCACGGTGACCTATTTATTTTTAGCAAATTTTAATTATTTGTGATGTATTATAAAGTCTCAGTGACAGTAACCACACACCTAAAAAAATAAAAAATAAAAAAGGACTCTCTAAAGATCAATCAACAAGTAGCCAGAAAAGGGTGCCTTGTCTGAGTACTACCATTTGTTGGAGATGAAACCCAGTATCACAATAGCATACAGAGAGGGTTGGTCATAAGTACAGTTATGGTTACTCTAGAGCTTCGCCCAAATCTCAGACGATAGGTGTAAGTACTCTCATGGAGACAGCTACCCTCCTAAAGACCGAAGACAGAGTAGGTCCATCTGTTTTAGGTACCAGGACAGCCCATCCCAGTCACCTTCTATAAGTCCCTAAAATTTTGGCCACTAAGGATACCTCAAGTCACAGAAATCATCAGGGGTGTCACGGTCTTAGACAACATGATATATGGGTAGAACATCTAGATCCCAGATCTAGTTTCGACATCCCTGAAGGGAACCCCAATATATAGAAAGCCCACTCAATGCACTTGAAGGTGGGCTACCTTCTCATGCACCCGAGTATTGTCTCACGCTTAGATCCAGTAATGGTGTGGTCTTGATAATATGAGTGCAGTAGGATTTCGCTCATTAATGACTCTAGTTTCAAGTTTGGAGATCTTGGGTGATTTTCTCACTTCTCCTACCCCAAGATCCTAGCCTGAACTACTGTTGGTGTGAGCTCAGAAAAATTTATATGATTGATTTTATTATCGCTTGATTCTTAGTGTACTTTGATTATTAGTCTTGTGGAGGGGGAGTGGACTTATGAAATGTGATGAGACTCTGACTCAAAAAACCATGCAAAAATATGCTCTAAATATTCAATTCGATGAAGAGTATTTCTAAAAGGAGAGGTTTTCTTTCAACATCCATGCACCAAAAATTCAAATAAAAAAGTTCAACCTTAAATATTCATACATCTATTTATCTCGTCTTAACAGTCTTTTAACCAAAACAAAAAATTCATAATTAATTCAGCTAAGTTCAGAAAAAATAATAAAAAATATGTTCTCTTAAAAAAGTAGATGGGTTTGACATTAAATTTTTAAATGAGAGTAAAAGACAGAAATGCTAGCTAGTAAACAAGCACAGGGATCCAATAAGAGAAGCTATTCTGATAGCCAAGAATTTTACAACGAAAAGGAAACACAACACATGAGTGAACAACAAATTTTTTGCTGGGTAACACACTGTATCTAAGCCTGGACCGCATTATTGCAGGGACTAATGCACTGGTTATAAGCCTAGAATGCATTATAATGCACTGGAATACTAACAATGGCAGTGTTAGTCAGGGTAAAATTCTTCAGATGGCTAAGCAAGGTCTGATCTAAACTCTGTGAGATTTTGATATGTCTACTGAGCATATAAATTAGTCAGAAGGATATGTGAACAGAAGGAAAATAAAAAAGGAGAGTGATAGGAATAGTCCGGAAACTTGGGGTTTTCTCCCCAGTGGAGTCACCAATTCTGCTATAGGGTAATATTATTGGGTAGTGGTTATCGAATATCCCTCTCTAGGCTTTCTGGTGCCCAAGGCAGATAGTCAGATTAGCTATATATTTCAAAAATATACTGCACATATGTTCAAGTTGATTTATATCAATTAATAAAATGAGATGGGATATTACCTCTTTTCCGATCCCGGATCCTTTGGAAAACACTGAGCAGCGAAGCAGGGATCCTCTTTCACCAGTTCCAAATTCGGGTCTTGCGATCAAACAAAGCACTTGTGTAATCTCTACAACAATATATCTTTTATTTACTTGAATCAGCATATGATAAACATAAAACAACACAGATCTAAGCCATTCATATCATGCTATATTAACAATTGGAAAACAATGACAATATCAAAGCATCAAATGGACAAAATAGATACAGTTCTATTGATTGATGAAAAGGAGGATTACAAACGTCGGTTGGACCAAGCTCTCCTCTGTCTTCCAATCTCTCTCTCTCTTTCCTTGTATGTGATGGCGATCAAGGAAGTAAGCTCTCAATGTCACTTCACCATTCCTCAACTACCATATAGTAACAACTTAACTCTGCTCCACATGTATTCAAAAAACCTTCGACCTTGGACTAGTAACCCACAGCTCCATTTTATAGGAGATGGAGAGGGTAGATCTTGCCCAACTCTTTCAACCAGTTTGAAAAAGGAAAAACCAAGATGTTTCCTTAGCCTTTTATGCTTTTTCATTCCTTGAGTGTCTAGTTGTTTTTGGTAAGGCCTAATAAGAGGTTAGTGCCTTTCAGTTTCTATTTTGTACTAACTCTCCATGAGAAAAAGATGGGTTTGCCAGTCATTATCCATGGGATTTTTCCTGTTTCATGTTCAAACATGGGCAATGTTGCCCTCTGGGCCAGCTAGAGCATTTCCCTAGTCACTAACGCGACCTTTACATGGCTCAGAAGCATTATAATGCATCTTAGCAGTTCCTGGGGTGCATTATCTTGGAAGAAATAGGTTTTGTCTAGGTCACTTTCTTTCTTCCATATTACCTTCTCCTCTGATCTGATGAGGAGGTAATTTGTCTTGTAACATAGAGCCATTTTATAACACATTATAGCATAAAATGAGTACAAGAACTTGATGAAAAATTCACTTAAGCTAGGCAAATTAACAAGCCTCAAATGACCTAGTACATAAAAAATGAGATGTTGTTGCTATATAAAATGTCGAAAGACATATGAATGCACAGTCCTATGGAGAATAAATGCAGGGTAAAACTTAAAATACATAGATCTGCTGATATAATTCTTAGAAAATTCTGGGATCAAAGATCTAGGCTTTCTAGCACCAATCCAAGAAAACCTAGAAGGGGTTTCTAGAAATACACCATATGAAAGTTGAAGCCCTAGAGCTGAATAATGCACTGAAACTTGGTGATTGATAGAAGGTGGCTTATCTGATATAAAAATTTCCAAAATCCCTCCCAATAGATCGTTTGGATGAAGGGTTGCTCCCCTCACTGGAAAAAAAACTCACAAACTTTGGCACTAAGCCCTCCACTGCAACTTCCCTGCAAAAAAACGTAGTTTCTAAAGGAGACTGTGTTGCTAAAGATGGTTGAAGCTTGGCATAATACTAGATAGTGGAATGAATATAAAAGGAACCACTCCTAACTGGGCACTCAAAGTCCCTTGAGGATGAGGGTGGGATTTCCACTCGGGTACACCCTTGTGCTAAATAACACAATGGACTCCGCTAAACAGCTGAAGCATGCATAAAGTCATAAAAGACCAAACATAAAAAATATTTAGAATGCCTTCTATGGCTTCCATACCCTTCCTTATATGATTTATTAGCCTCCTCACCCTTGGTCCCACTCATTAAATATGCTACTTTCATGGAGAGTACTCCCTACCACTATGACTGTGTTGTCCTCCAATAAATCTCCACTACCTCCGTAACAACGTTGTTGATCTGGTCAGCCTTGACCCCATCCACATACTTTAGCCTCCATTTACACATAAGAGTTATTTATTCAACTGATAATATGATCCACATTCACATTAGAAGTGATGTTTATTCCTACTAAAGAGATTTATGGGTCTCCCTACACTCTTATTCATCTACCTTAATGACAAAAGAAAAAATTAATATTCCAACTCGCTGAAAGCTAGTTAGGAATATTACAGTCCTCCCCTCCCAAATGTTTCTTGTACTCAAGAAACTTCAAATATTGATGTTGCAAACTCTCCTCTCCTTCCCCGATGGTATCATCATCCAATAAATTCGTCCACTGAATTAGATGTTCTCCAATCAACCTGCCCCTTATTTGCCCCTCCCAAGTATCCAAGTTATCCTTTGGTGATAAAACCAAATGGCTCACATAAAAAAGAAGTTGGAGATCCATTGTGGTAACTATATGTTGTATAATTCCCTCATTGAGGCATGGGACATGAAATTTTTTGGAAATATTACTCCCAATGAGGATCTCCAAGCAATATGCTACTCCTCCAACAAGATGGATCACCATGTGTGGCCCATAGAAAAGATTCTCAATATTCTTCTTCTACCATATAAATGGTCAGGGTGGATAAAAATGGAGATAGTCCAAATTTTCTACCCCACACTATTTATCTTCCCATCCTTGACCTATGTAGGGATCCTTGTAATATTCCTAAATTAGAATGTAGCTAATAGGAATATAAAATTTTGTTTTTGACACCTAGTAGATGAATAAATGGGTAAAGAGGCCCATACATATCTTAAACAAGAATAAAATCCCTCATGATATTAAAAGGGATCATAAAAATAGCTGGATCTTGCACCCTCATGTGTGAACAAGGGAAAATACATGTGGACAAGGTCAAGTTTGACCAAGTCAACAATGCTGGAATGGATGGTGGAGATCATCAATGGAGATAGCGCAGTGATAGTAGGAGGAATATTCCATGATGGTGGAAACCCTAATGAGTGGGACCCAAGGTGAGAAGGCTCACACTTGTTTATAAGGATGGAAAGGCAGCCATATTAAGGCATGTTATGGATTATTGAATTTGTGGTCTGCATGACTATTGTGCATTCTTTAGTTTTTTAGTTGAGATTGTTGAGTTGCTTAGCACCAGGTGTTCCCGAGCGGGAATCCCATCTCCTTTCTTGAGATGCCTCTTGGGGGAGCTTTTCACTTCATTTATCCACACTCAGGCTTAAGACTAAGCTACCTCCTTCAGCTACAATGTAGTTTCTGTTTAGAGATGGGTTGTGTTGTAGGGTGTTGCAGTGGAGGGTTGAGAAACCCACTTCTGAAGCTAATTTTTCAGAGGAGGAAGCATTCTTCTCTTTGGGAGATCAATGAGGAAGATTATGGAGCTTATTTCACATCTTGGCACTTGTCCAACATATTTCCCATCATCTACAGCACAATATCTCTCTTTGACTGCATTATTTCAGTGAGTATTTGTAGTGGGGGTTTCAGTGCTTGATTTGGAGGGTGAGATCTTTAGTGTTAGGATCAGTCTTTCACTTGAAAGATCTATTGGGGGAGATCTATTCGTTTAGACAAAATCTTTAGCCATCTCCATATATTTATTGAGTTTTAGCTTATATTCAATCCTAGGGCTACACTCTGACATTTTTGCACTTTTTCATATTTCAAGAAATCCTTCTCGAGTTGTCTTGAAATTGTGTTTGGGAGCTTAGATCTTCACTCTCGACATTGTATGAGCCATGTATTTGCAGATCCATCTATTTACATTCTCTAGAAGAAATTATATCTAATAAAACTGCGTTGTCATAGCCTTGGACATTTTTTGTGTAGCAGTGATATTTATATTTCATGTACATGTTCTCTTGAGGTTGGTTTTGCCTATCTTGAGTGACTATTTCCTCAAGGTCTTGTATACATTTTGCTATTATGATCTTAATATGATGGCTATATGATCTTCTTACATTACCTGTGTTGATTTATCACTGTTATTTCCATTATTGTGTTCATATATTGCTGCTTCCCCATTTGGGAATATTACAATGGCATCAGAGCATAATCTTGGCTCAACCTGTGGATCTCAACCATTATGTTATCAGGAGAATAAGAAGAAGGAAAAGATCAGAATGATGGAAATAATGAGCTTTGTCTCATCACTTTTCAGATCTATGAAGAACCTCTCCAAGGAGGTTAAGAAAATGAAAGAAGAAAGTTGCAGTGAGACCTCTAGAGGGTTTCAAAAGGAGGAAGGCCCATGTACTTCCTATGATCAGAAAATAGAACTAGTGTTGCAGAGAGCTCCAAAGCATTCCACTATGCCCTTTTATTTTGAGGAAGAAGAAAAGAAGCATGGAGATGGAGGAAACTTAGAACATGAGATCCTAAGTGGATTCCTGGCAGAGTATAAGTCTCAACCTAGAGCTTTCAAGAAAACTATAACTCTTCCACAGTTTATTCAGCTTGAAGGAGAAAGGATACCTTGCAGGAATATGAGAATGAGGGGCAATAGATTTCTATTGTCCACTTTTGATGGATCATCCACATGTACAGCAAAGGCTTGGGTGATGAAGCTAGATTCATTTTTCTTAGTACATCCAGTGGTAGAAAGAGAGGCTGTTGAGATTGCAGTGCTACACCTTGGAGGTAAAGCAAGCACTTGGTGGTTCAGCCATTTGAATCATGCAAGAGTGACTACTTTTGTAGATTTCACTCAAAGGTTGATCATAAAATTTTACAAGATGAAATCAAAGGATGGAAGGCCTTCACCACCACTTGAGGAGACTTGTACCAGCGCTGATACAACTATGGAGGAGAAGCCATCATCACCATCAGCAGTTTGGGGAGCCAACACATTGGAGGAAGGAACTCTTGTAGCCATACAATATGTTCCCAAGCTTCACCAAGTTATGCATGAATTTCCACTTTTTGTTATTTCAGCAAATCTTATGGAGGGTTGTGGAAATATGCCTTTGCATGACCAAGCGTCAACACATACTACTGATTTGGAGCAGCAAAATTGCACTACATTGTGCAACCTTGAATTGTTAAAGGAAGGGATGAACCATCATCCTAATGTGCCATTTTTGAGCTGCACACAACACTTGAGGTTGGGGTGTGGATTTTTGAAGGATAGGATGAGCTTTGTCCTAGACAATCCAATGCAGAACTCTATGTTCATCCTTGAGTTGGAGCATGAGACAGCAGATACACCATTGAGGAGATTAACAATGTTGTCATTAAGCAGCAGTGAGGAGTTGGGGGCCCACTATCATTAGAGCATTCTAATGACCCTTACAATTGTATGATATTGGATGAGCATTTGATCAATGAGAGACACTTTGTCTTTCATCATTGTGATGGATCTATTGGGATGAGAATTGTGCATGCCTATGATAAGGTTTTTCCTCCAACACACTTGGATCTTTATGGATTCAAGATGGTCATTGGTGTGAGGTCTTCTCTAGGAGATCTCCAAGAGGTTGCATTTCAACATCCCATGAGATGCAAAGGTAAAAATATGATTTGGGAGAAGGGTAGTCTTCATTGGAGGAGTACCAAGATGGAGAATGGTGGGAGGCACCCACATTTGGATGAGTGGGTGTGGATGGTGAGCAAGAGATGGGAAATATATTTGTAGATCTATGACACAGGGTAGTAGGAGGCAAGGCTATGCTGGCTACTCTTGAAAGAGTTTGGCCATCATGTGACTTACTCTTCTTCAAAGGGTATGTGGGTGGAGGAAACTTGGCAGGACACTTGCATCATATGGTAGTAAGGACTATGGATGCATTGTGTTGATATGAAATTCTTCATATCAATCATTATGTTTTCACCTCATGATTTGTATGATGGAGGTGTGAGGGGCCAGCAAGAACTATTGTTTCTTTTCTTACTCTTGGGAGAGTATGGGAAAATTTTCTCCCATGCTTTGCATGATGTTATAGGAATAGGTGATGGCACTATCATGGTGAAAAGGGGCTACTCCTTAGCCTTGAAATACCAGAAGGTACTTCCACTTTGGAAGGAATATCCCATATATAGCAACATTAACATTGATGACTTTGACATATGGAATGTCAAAGAATGGAGCTATGAGGTGGAAGGAGCCTTATTACAAAGGCCAACAACATTGACACTTGGGAGCTTGGGTTTATTGATGGAGTATTCCCAGTATCACTTCACATATGATGCACTTGGTGGAAAAAGAGGAGGTGAGAGTGATGGAGTATTGGATGAGACGTCTATTACGGTGATATGCTCTTCTTGACTTGGATTTCCAAGCATAAGAAGAAATATCTTCATGCAGCATATGATTCCTTCCTCTTCATGGGAGTATGTCATCTTGCTATGAAAGGATTATTCATGGATCTTATCCTCATCTTACTCTCAGTACATGGTAAGATTTTTTTTTTTTCATTTCTTGATTATCTAACACAATATTTGCATGCTCTTACCATTTCTATACAGTGCATTTCTCCACAAGAGGGAAAGCCTCTAATTGGGCTTCAAGGTCAATTTTGGGCCAAATTCTATGATGGAGACAGCCATCTCCTATATGGCCTTGGGAAAGTGTTGTACTATTCCTTGCATGCTCGGTTGATGAACAATTCCATTTACTATTTACTAGTAGATGAGATGATATGCACAACTAGAAACTTGTTGGGAGATAGCTTGCCATGTTATTTTTTGCAGCAGTAGTTAGAAAAACTGCGTTGTGACCACTTGGGAAACTGTTGGTACCTTCCAACACTACATGAAACCTTCAGTATTTTTCTCATTTGGATGCCATATGGTGATTATTTCCTATTCATCATATATGGGATGGTTTGGGACAGCATGGGTCATGACATTGGAGAAAATATCTTTGGATATCTAGTCTTCTTCTTGCCACTTCAAGGCAACATTATTGCAGCCCAAGATCAAAAACTAATATAAAATTATTGTAAGTGGAGAGAGGGACAACATGGGGTTGGATATTTTGTCTACCATGTTCAGTTATTCAGCCCACCCACATTTCAGGAGCCAAAGGTGGAGGAGAATTTCCATGAGTTACCATTTTGGAGGGTGGCTCATTTTGTATGGATGATAGCTTGGGGGTGGGAGATTCACATGGGGATGATAAATCCCAATATATATCAGATCTCATTCCTCAATAAGGCCTTTATACAGCCCATTGTTACCTTGATGGGTGTTCTACTTCTACATGATGATAGCTATTTGGGAGAGTCACCAAAAGCTAACTTGCCTATTTGGAAGGGGAAACTTGGAGATGTATTGATGAAACAACATCTTGTTCCTTTGAGGATTTTATCATATAAGGATGCTACATGAGGAGGAGAGGAGGATCTTCAGTTCTATCCTTGCAGTTTCTTGAGGAAAAGCAACATTTGGGAGGGGAGGACTCTAATATTCCTAAATTAGCATGCAGCTAATAGGAATATAATTTTTTTTTTTTACACCTAGTAGATGAATAAATGGGTAAGGAGGCCCATACATATCTTAAAAAAGAATAAAATCCCTCATGATGTGAAAAGGGATCATAATAATAGCTGAATATTGCACCCTCATGTGTGAACAGGGGCAAATACATGTGGACAAGGTCAAGTTTGACCAAGTCAACATCGCTAGAATGGATGGTGGATATCATCAATGGAGACAACGCAGTGATAGTAGGAGGAATATTCCATGATGGTGGAAACCCTAATGAGTGGGACCAAAGGTGAGAAGGCTCACACTTGTTTATAAGGATGGAAAGGAAGCCATAGTAAGGCATGTTATGGATTATTGAATTTTTGGTCTGCATGACTATTGTGCATTCTTCAGCTGTTTAGTTGAGATTGTTGTGCTGCTTAGCACCGGATCTTCCCAAGCGGGAATCCCATCTCCTTTATTGAGAGGCATCGTGGGGGAGCCTTGCACCTCATTTCTCCACACTTAGTCTTAAGGCCAAGCTACCTCCTTTAGCTACAACACAGTTTCTGTTTAGAGCTGGGTTGTGTTGCAAGGTGTTGTAGTGGAGGGTTGAGAAACCCACTTCTGGAGCTAGTTTTTTAGAGGAGGAAGCATTCTTCTCTTTGGGAGATTATTGAGGAAGATTCTAGAGCTTATTTCACATCTTGGCACTTTTCCAACATATTTACCATCATCTACAATGCATTATCTCTCCTTGACTGTGTTATTTCAGTGAGTATTTGCAGTGGGGGTTTAAGTGCTTGATTTGGAGGGTGAGATCTTTAGTGTTAGGATCAGCCTTTCACTTGAAATATATATTGGAGGAGATATATTCATTCAAAAAACATATTCATCCATCTCCAACCAGTTATTGAGTTGCAGCTGCTATTCAGTCCTAGGGCTGCATTCCGATATTTTTGTACTTTTGCATATTTTAGGAAATCCTTCCCGGATTGTCTTGAAATTGTGTTTGGGAGCTTAGATCTTCACTCCTGACATTGTATGAGCCATTTATTTACATATCCATGTATTGAAATTATCTAGCAGTATTTATATCTAATAAAACTACGTTGTCATAGCCTTGGGCAATTTTTGTGTAGTAGTGATCTTTATATTTCATGTACATGTTCTCTTGAGGCTGGTTTTGCCTATCTTGAGTGACTATTTCCTCAAGGAATTGTATAAATTTTGTTGTTATGATATTAATGTGATGGCTATATGATCTTCTTACATTACATGTGTTGATTTTTCACTACTATTTCCATTATTGTGTTCATATATTGTTGCTTCCCCATTTGGGAATATTACAATCCTGTTGATCTTGGGCTGTAGCAATTTTGTCCTTAAGAGTCCGGAATACATATTGACTCCCCCCCAACCATTCTAAAAACAGTGAATAAAACATCATCAACATATGTATTCAAAATTAAAGGTGCACTAATGGCCATATAGAATTTCGGATGGTGACAATATTTCTCCAAGTGGAACCAACGCAGTTCTGCTCCTTGCTGCCCCAGAACACATTGTGGTAAGTAGATTCTTAGCCATTTACTTGATGCCTCTACCTACTCATCTGCATATGGGTAGAAACTGATGTTTGGTGTCAACTGGCACACCTCAAATAAGACAACACATGCCTAAATCCCTCTAGGAAGTGGCCAACACCACCACTGACTGTGGTCCCAAGAATACCATAAAGTCCAAAGAGAGGCTTGCCCTCTCGTGGAGAAATGCATTGTAAATGAATGGAAAAGGAATGAAAATACTTTGTTAGCTTATAAATAATTACAAAGACACAACCATTACCATGTACTGTTGGCAAGTTGGTGATGAGGTCCATAGATGAGCTCTCCCATCTCTCTCCTAAAAACGTGAGTGGTTGTAACAACCTTGTAGGATGATTTTTTCCCTCCTCATTCTTTAATAAAACTAGAAATCTCTTGATATGTTGCAACAGATCCTCCTTGAGACCCTCCCATGAGAATCTCTCCCAAATGGCCTGATATGTCCTAATGAAATCTTGGTGCTCGGAAAGGAGTGAATCATGTGCTACATTTAGAGAATTCTCCTTGAGCTTAGAATCTATAGTCAAGAAGATTTGATCCTGGTAATAAATGACTCCATCCATCACTGCATACCTCTCATCCATCACCTGTCCATCAAGCACTTCACATGTGATATGGTTCTTGGAATACTCCACCAATAGCCAAGACTCCCAATCTAGATCCATACCCAACAATGACAGCATTGTTGGCCTCTGTGATAAGACACTCGTCACCTCATCCCCTCTGTGACATGCTCAATGTCAAATCCACATGGCGGAATACTGCCATCCGACTTTTTCTACTTTTCCTGTAGCTGCTTTTTCTCAAGAAAATATTGAATTTTATGGTGGTCAATATTCAATTGGAAGCTATTTCCCATCCAAAACTTCCTGAGTTTGGCCAATGCATGCATGAATGCCAACAACCCTTTACCATATATGGAATAATCCTTCCTGTGTGGAAGTATATTCAGACTCTCAAAGGCTATGGAGTATCCCCTTTGCACCTGAATTGTGCCATCATCCACTCCTGAAACATCACCTCTCAGCACAAGAGGCTTGGTGAGAATTGGTGATACCGACACCGAGAAAATATCCATCTCCTCCTTGAGCCTATCAAAGGCCCTTTGCATTGTGCTGGGCTTACCCAAGGCTCCCTTCTTAACCAAATATATGAATGGTGCCACTTGCTGTGAGAAATATTTAACCAACTTCTGGTCTGGGGACCTTCCTAGTGGAATGCCTCCAAATAATATAACATCATGGTTTAAAGTAAACTGCATATCTGAGTGGACTGATGTGTCCTTTATCCTATTGCGCAAATCAGGCTCCACCTTAGGTGCATAGGCTTCCTGAGGTGGATAAGTGTGCATGCCCCTAATCATCTGATGCTTACCACTCTTATTATCTACCCATTCCATCTGCAAGGTCTCCCAATATGTGGTGAACTTCCCCAATGTAATCAACCACTACACACCCAATATCACAGTGGTGTCAGGAATGTTTACCACAAAGAAGTGATTAGTAAAAGTCTATTTCCCCATGGTTACAGAAAATGTTGGGACATACTTCATACACTGCATGCGTCTAGCTTCTAGAATCAAAACTGAGAATCCTCTACACTAACTGAGCATTAATAAAATTGTGGTTAGCCCCACTATCAATCAACACTAATACCCACTACTCCTGAATTGTACCTCGAAATCTCAACGTCAGGTACTTGGTTACTCCCCGAAAAAGATGCAAGGCCCCCTCCAATTGGAGAAAATGCCCCATTCCCACCCCCTGGTGGTGGTGGATCCTCCCCTGCTATCACAACAATGTTGATATAGATCCTCTTCTTCCTCTTCCTCACTATCAGAGAAGACCTCAATATAGTGTGCCTTTCTTGCAGCAGACTGATGCCTGGTGCCCATGGTTCTTGGCATGTGAAACAAATCTTCCTCCTCCTTCAGTCTCTTCGGACATTATCACTAAGAGGCCTTTGTTCTCATTCTCCTTTGGAGGAAGAACCTTCACATCTTTCCTCTTTGACTGAAAGGTGGGATTTTGCTGAAATGGAGCTCTTGCCCTTGGAAAAGCATCTTGTAAATATCTAGCCCTCTCAATAACATCTTGGAGTGTAGTTTGTTCAGTGGATGTTACCAACCCATGCAGAGGCTTTGCTAGCCCATCAATGAACATATATAACCTCCTAGTTGCAGATAAATCTGGAACCATGATGAAATTTTTTAGAAATTTAGAGATATAAGTCTCTAGATTACCTGACTGCTTGAACTTGGCTAGCTCGATAAAAGGTATCTTTGGGTCTCTTTGATCAAATATTTCTACTAATCTCTGGGTGAAATATGAATATGCAGTCACACTGGCATACCCCAATGTAGAAATACCATGAAACCACCAATCATGTGTCTCACCTTCAAGGTGTAGAGCTACTATTTTAATGGCTTCAATCTCTGGTACTTGGTTCAACTGAAAATAGATGTCTAGTTTCTCCACGCAAGACTTGCCTATGCACTTGGATGACACATCAAAAGTAGGCAGAAATGTTGAACACCTAATCCTCTATGGGTAGGTGTGGAAGGTGAAGAGTCACAAAGGATTCCAAGTGACCTTGGAAGATGAATCCAAGAGTCACGCCATTGTATTATAAATGTACATCTATGGTGAATAATATGAGTATCTCATGCTTATCTTTATATGTGTGTGTTTATTTTATTCATACACCATGTGTGTGTTTAACATGGTATCAGAGCTGATATGTTCATAACTAGCTCAACATTGTGTGAGCCAATTTTTTTGTGGCCTGTGTAAATCTGCAAAAATTCTGGTCATTTTTGCAACATTCATAATTTTTCTGCAGCATTTAGAAATTATTTTGTTGGGTTCATTCATAAGTATGTAGGTTTTCTCTCACTACTCCCTGCTGCATTTAGTTTTTACTGCTCTCTCCATTCTGCATTTTGAAAAAAATTCAAGTTTTGTTTACAACAAATTCTGGAATTTTTTCCTGCAATTACTGCTGTGTACAATTTCTACTCAAATTCTAAGCACAGTTTACAAATGTTTTAAAACAGTGAAATTTTTGTAGCATTACCTCATCTCTACCATTTCTCATTCCAGTTAAAATCTTTTGGCATTTGGTTTAAAAAAAAAAAAAATTTAAAAACAAAATTTTGAGCATCATCGGCTCTTGACCCTTGGCTTCCACACAGCACTCCTCTCACCTCACTCCCTACACCCTCACGCAGCCCTCACAGCCCTCATTTACCTCACCCATCCCCCTCACCCCTCGGACCAACCCTACACTCCCTTACCCCTCTCACCCCCCGACCCCTCACCCGCTCGGCTTTCGGTCCCTCCCCACATCCCCACTCCCCATCAGCTCTTCCCCTCTCTCCATTCCGCCCCCTCATGCTCTTCTCAAAATCCTCCTCGACCCCTCACGGCCTTCCCTCACTCCCCAACCCACGGCCCCTCCCCTCTGCCTCTCGACCACCCCTCCCCACTATTGTGGAGGTAAATCCCCTCTTGGACAGAGGCAATCCCACTAGCCCTAGATTGGGTCTAGCAACAATCGAATCATGCAATGAAGTTAGTTCCTAGTTAGAAGAAAGACAAAGATCGCGATAAGTAGCCTACCTCAAATCCCACGCTATTTTTATGGAGGAAGGAGTAGTGCTCCTCGTCCCTAGCTTGACAGATCACAATCCTTCCGTTCGCCACGTCCAGACACCTGTACACATGCAGAGAAACGATGAAATACAATGTAATACTTAAAGCATGTAACTATATATCAATCAGAGAAGATATAATTCATTGCATTACATAAAAGAGTAGACACACGAATGGAACCAAAATCAGAGTCACTTATACTATACATGACAAAAAGGGAGATTACAACCAAATGCTCTAACGCTAAGATCTTCCTTCAGCGGGGCTTGCAGCAGAGCGCATCTCAACAAAGACTGTCGATAATCTGGAAAAAGCTCTCTCTCTTACGGGGTTCTCCTCGACTCTAATCTCAATAGTCGCTTCGCTATAGTTTTCTTCCCACAAGTTCAGCTAGCTGGTAAATGGAGAGGGCAGGCTTTTATAGAGGGAGGAAGGGAAGTTGGGATCCCTATAATCATGGGATAGGGTCCTATTTCTTAGGAAGGTTCCTAAACAAGGAGATCCAGAGCAAAACTACCGAACTTATTTCGGATGATTCATTATGAAATTTCTAGAACCAAACTTCTGCCATTTATTTTTAAAAAAAATTCCCAAATAGGCTTGGTGCAAGTGAAACACAGGGACAGATCGCCAACTAGTGCGCCCTATGGTGTGCATTTTCCCCATTTGTGCGAGGGATGAACTGGCTACCCACGCCAATGCCAAAACATAGGTTTTTAGGGTTTTACAGAGGAAATTTTCTTCAAGATAATTCTTGTCCTTATGCAGAAGGATGCCATCAAGGTGTTTTTAGGACATTTTACTGTTCATAGGTCATGGGAATGGTCCTCCAATGTGCAGGATGAGGGATTGCAAGGACGGTGACAAAATGTTGTGTAACAGATGCCCCCTAAAGCATGAGGTTCGAGAGAGAGGGAGGGGTGAAATGATTTATGAGAACTTCCCCAACTGAAAACACTGCTGTCGGAAGACCTGTGAGTACAAATACAACTGATATCTGTGATACATGATATGTGGCATGGGTGCCGCCATCCATAATAAAGTGTACAAAACGAGATCCCAAGTATGAACGCAGCCATCCAGCAAAAGAAGGATCAACCAGTAAAATCAGGTATGGTCGCAGCCATCCAATAAAGAGTCATAATAATCCAAAAAGAATCTGTAGCCTGGATTTCATCAGATGAGATCTAGGGTCTTGTGCTCCATCTCGACTCGAACAAAGTACAAGTTTGAGCATGCAAATAAATGAGATGAAATCGAACATGCAAGAACATCGTCTGATTACCAGCCAATGATGAAGACTGTTAAAAGACGTGAGAGAAACCACCAATAATGACAATGGCTCTCAAGGTACAAGAGGTACAATCCACAGAATGTGAATAGTGATCTGGCGTCGAACACCCATAGAATCATCCGATCGAAGGCCAATAATGAAAACCTTACGTCGAATGTGAAGAACCAGCCATTTAGGCATGCAGGCTCCAAGGTACCTAAACGGAGTCTCTAGATCAAATTCCTAGGTAATGAGCTTAATTTGACAGGAATCGACCTCGTCGAAGTAGGGCCATAATGTTTCCCACATCATTGACACGAGACAGAGGAATATAATTTTTTTGTAAATCAGGACCAACAGAGAATTAGAGGGAGGTTGTAAACTACAGAGGCAAACTTCCCTTGAACATATCGGCGGCATGACAGTGGATTTGGCAGTATTTGAAATCAAAGGATCTGAGGTCATGGTGACGTGGAAAAGAGCAGATGAGCGGTCAAAAGAGATTACCTAAACCCATGGAGGCAAGAAGATAATGAGATGAGATGTCCCAAACCTAACATGAATGTAGACAAGTGCCATGCTCAAGAGTGACATACTGCCGACACGACTATGAGACTGGTTCCATTTTCCCCCACCATTTCTGGCGAGTACCCCATTTATTTTTGTTGAAAAAGCTTGAAGGGGATAACATATGCTTGTGCTGTAAGTTTTTCCTTCAGACAAATCCAACCTAGTATATTTAACGAGCCCTAGGAAGGAGGAACTCGAGTAACGTCATTACGACGGAGTCCGATGTTATTAGTTTTTAACGATTCTGACAAAGGAAGAACTCGACGTCTTTTCATGTTTAGAGAGTTTGAAAAAATAGCGAAAAAGAAAACTCCACCAGTCCCTTTTCGTAGATATTCCCACAGATTCGAAAAGGTAGAAAACTATGTCTGAGAGAACCTCCTAGTCACGATAGGCTAGGGTATTCCTTTTTCATAAATAATATATCCCAGCTCGAAAAAGGGGTAAATGTATACTGGGTAGATGTCGTTTCGCAGCCAATTTAACAAGCTCAAAACGACAAGCAACTCAACGATCTTTTTAGTTTTAGAGAGTGAGAAAAGAGCTAAAAGATGACTCCAGTAGTGACTTTTTCATGTTTTTACTGAGTCCGAAAAAGTATAAAATACAACTCGTGTCGTTGTCCTAATTGCACAAAAACCTATCGCTACACAAAAAGCAAGTGTAAAACCCATTTTTCAAAAAAAATATAATAAAATATTGGAAAATTAATTTTCAAAACCTAATTTTGATTTTGGGGAGGGGAGATTAACAATAGCCTCAACCTTAAGAGGGTTGAGGCGAATTCCGTCCTTGGAGACAATAAAACCTAAAAGGTGACCAGAGTCAACACAAAAGACACACTTGTGAGGATTAATCTTGATGTTGTAACGTCTACAATGGAGAAAAATCTAGTGGAGATGTTTGGGATGGTCTTCGCACCGAGCTTAATGAGCCGGAAGGTCATCCAGATATGGCCGAACAACATTATGTATGTCGTGAAAAACGTAAGACATGGCACGCTGGAAGGTATCCCCAGTGTTTTTTAAGCCAAAAGGGAGCTTCTTGTAGGCAAATGTTCCCCACGGACAGATGAAAGCGGTCTTATGTTGATCGGATGGAAGGATATTGATTTGATTATAACCTGAAAATTTGTCCATAAGGGAAAAGATCTCACTCCCTACACAATCGTCAATGATCTGATCAATAAAGGGGGTGGAATAGTTGTCCTTAGGACAAGCCCGATTGATATCTCAATAGTCAACACAGACTCGAATTGTGCCCTGCTTCTTATCCATAGGGACAATATTGGAAATCCACTCTGTCAGAGGGATCAGATATATGAAGCCCGCTTTAAGAAGTTTTTCAACTTCAGCTTTTATAGCAGCGGCTTTCTGAGGATGTGCTAGACGCAGACGCTGACACACAGGCTTCGCACCAAGATAGGTGGGAATTTTGTGCACAACTATACTGGGATCGATTCCAGGAATCTCTTCATAAGACCACACGAAAATATCACGGAATTCATAGAAAAGGCTAGTGTACTCTTGAATCTCATTGGGAGAACAAGTGACTCCCACATGGATGTTCTCAACGACCCTCGGTTTAACGGAGATGTCGATAGGCATCGTTTGGGTAATATTACTCATATTTCCTTCTGAAAATACTTCATGAGTCAATATTGGCATTTGGAGTGGCAGAGAGGGAACCTGAGATGAAAAACACTTGATACAATTGACATTTCCCCCAGGCCAAGAATAAACAAGGAACGATGATGCCCATCGCTCCATGGAAGATCATCGAGAGACATAGTCTCCACGAAAACTATAGTTGAGCGACTATTGAGAGCAGAGCTGAGGAGAACCCTATAAGAGAGAGGGCTTTATCCAGATTCCCGACAGGCTTTGTTGAGATGCACTCCGCTGCAAGCCCCGCCAAAGGAAGATCATAGCATCAGATCATTTGGTTGTAATCTCATTTTTTGTCATCTATAATATAAGCGACTCTGATTTTGATTCCATTCGTGTGTCTACTCTTTTATGTAATGCAACGAATTATATCTTCTCTAACTGATATATAGTTACATGCTTTAAGTATTATGTTGTATGTCATCATTTCTCTGCATGTGTACAGGTGTCTAG
Source organism: Pinus albicaulis (assembly GCA_034641835.2). Lineage (NCBI taxonomy): Eukaryota > Viridiplantae > Streptophyta > Pinopsida > Pinales > Pinaceae > Pinus > Pinus albicaulis. Next base: position 1,101,259,798 of record CM076581.1, read on the forward strand.
ACATGGAAAATGGAAGGATTGTGATCTGTCAAGCTAGGGACGAGGAGCACTGCTTCTTCCTCGACAACAGCAGCGTGGTATTTGAGGTAGGCTACTTATCGCACTCTTTGTCTTTCTTGCAACTAGGAACAAATGTCATTACGTGATTCGATTGTTGCTAGACCCAATCTAGGGCTAGTGGGATCACCTCTGGCTACAGAGGGGATTTACCTCCACAACAATTTGGCGACTCCATTGGGGACATGTCTTACCAAGATTGCACAAGACATTGCTATGGGGGCATGTGTAACTAAGGAACAAGCCATTGCTCATGCCTAGTACCTCGAGTTAGCGTACTATCAGTCCAGAACATTATACGACATCTTGACTGATGCCCTGCGACCAGGGACCTCTAAAGCACCAGCTACCCAATCAGTTGACGATGTTATTGGTTCCATGTCTTAGAATTCTCGCAAGTCTTCTAATGGGAAGTAGAAATCGAATTCTTCCAACAATTCTGCTCCTCTGGCTACTCCAGATTTTGGTAAGACCACGGAGGTCAACGCCGTCTAGGCCAATCCTACGAACAATACTTCCAAAGGGAAGAAGAAGGGCAAAGGCAAAGCCAAATTCGATGCCCCAAAACCAGAATCATCCAAACCACATGATGATGATGGTTCACAACAGAAACCGAAGTACCCCTACCTGATCTGTGATGAAGACCACTACACCAAATATTTTCCTAGACGATCCAAGGTTAGTCAAATTCTTAAGGGCTCTAAGGGAACTCCGGTAGTTCTTAAGGAACCTTTTCCATCTCAGCAGACCCAGATGGTCGAGCAGCCTTCTCCATATGCACCGTTTGGGTCTCAGGTTTTCATGATGAATGGTGCTGCACCTATTTCTATTGCCACTTGGTCGAAGGATTATGTCAGATCACGTCAGGCATTTTGGAAGGAAGTCATTGATGGCCCTCCTCCCCCACCTACCTCTGGTCCTCTTGAGATGGAGAAGCCCAGTGCTAAACCCGTTATATGACCACCTTCCAAAGGTGTTCTCCGAAATTCTTCCTATAATCCGAACACCCGTGTTGCTCAGCATTACAACATTGTTGAGGATTTTGCATAGGCACCTTCCACAATGTCTGTGTTGGAATTACTTTAGAGTTGTCCGTCTCAACGGAAATCTTTGTTATCTGCAATCAACAGAATTGACTCTGCCGATTCTAGCCTTCTCACCTTCGATCTAGAGAATTTTGTCCCTCAACTTTCGCACCAGATTTCCCTTATTATACAAGTCGGAATTAATGCCTCAATATTCATAGAGCCATTATGGACGAAGGTGCCTCTACCTGCTTTATGTAATCTTCTTGCTGGAAGGCCATCGACTCTCCAGCCCTCACTTCATCTCCCAATACCCTTGAGGAATTCGATGGAAGGGAATCAAAACCCTTAGGTTTTCTCACGAGTCTACCAATTACATTGCAAGGTAAGATAGTCAACATCGAAGTGGAAGTTGTTGATGCCAAACTCAACTACAACCTTCTACTCGGTCGTAGTTGGACCCATGCCATGTTCTGCATTCCGTCCACCCTCTTTCAACTTTTGAAGTTTCTAAATGAGGGAAATATTATTACTGTAGATGAGCTGTCTTTCTTTACCTCATCCTCTGAGAACAACGTGCCATACATGGATCAAATTCCTAACCCCCACCCCCGTGACAGTATAGGACCAGGTCTTTTCAAGGACCCCGTTCTCATGGGTATTTTCCCCCTTCCACCACCGAACACCGTTCAAGTCAATATGATCTCTAGGTCAGATGACCCATGGATCATCCCTTCTCCTGAACAGGTGGCTTCTTTTGGATAATCGATGCCTTTGACCCTGGTTGAAATCAATTATTGTGAGATCATTTCCGCATCAGATCCTCCTCCTGCTGTTAATGCTCCTTTGAGCATGGCTCTTGATGTTTATTCTCAATCCCCTTGGCTCGGCGATGTAGATTTGCTCGATCCTTTGAGAGACGTTTTTCCATCTGATGAAGCTATCGTGGAGACTATGTCTCTCTAAGATCTACCATGGAGTGATGGGCATCATCGTTCCTTGTTTATGCCCAGCCTGGGGGAAATGTCCAATTGTCTTGAGTGTTTTGCGTCTCAGGTTCCCTCTCTGCCGCTCCAAACGGAAATATTGACTAATGAAGTATTTTCGGAAGGAAATATAAGTAATATTACCCAAACGATGCTTATTGACATCTTCGTTAAATTGGGGGTCATCGAGAACATCCATGTGTGAGTCACTTGTTCTCCCGATGAGATTCAAGTGCATACTAGCCTTTTCCACAAATTTCGTGATGTTTTCATGTGGTCTTATGAAGAGATTCCTGGAATCGATCCTAGTATCATCGTGCACAAAATTCCCACCTATCCTCGTGCGAAGCCTATGTGCCAGCGTCTACGTCCAGTACATCCTCGGAAAGTCGTTGCTATAAAAACTGAAGTTGAAAAACTTCTTAAAGCGGGCTTCATATATCTAATCCCTTTGACAAAGTGGATTTCCAATATTTTCCCTGTGGATAAAAAGTAGGGAACAATTCGAGTCTGTGTTGACTATCGAGATATCAATCAGGCTTGTCCTAAGGACAACTATCACACCCCCTTTATTGATCGGATCATTGACGATTATGTAGGGAGTGAGATCTTTTCCCTTATGGACAAATTTTCGGGTTATAATCAAATCAATATCCTTCCATTCGATCAACATAAGACCACTTTCATCTATCCTTGGGGAACATTCACCTACAAGAAGCTCCATTTCAGCTTAAAAAATGCTGGGGCTACCTTCCAGCGTGCCATGTCTTACGCTTTTCACGACATATGTAATGTTGTTTAGCCATATCTGGATGACCTTCTAGCTAATTTAGCTCGGTGCGAAGGCCATCCCAAACATATCTGCCAAATTTTTCTTCGTTGTAGACGTTAAAACATCAGGCTTAATCCTCACAAGTGCGTCTTCTGCATTGACTCTCATTTCCTTTTAGTTTTTATTGTCTCTAAGGACGGAATTTTCCTTGACCCTCTTAAGAATGAGGCTATTGTTAATCTCCTCTCCCCATCCTCACTGCATCTGCTTCAGAGTCTTCAAGGGAAAGCAAATTTCTTACGTCGCTTTATCCCGAACTATGCTAAGGTAGCCAAAGGGTTTACGCAACTTCTAAAATAGGATGTCCCTTTCTGTTGGGATGACATTTCTCAGCAATCTTTCGATAACCTTAAAACATTGCTTATCAATGCTCCATTAATACGTCCTCCAAATTATCATCGCGACTTTACCCTCTATTTGGCTGTCGCATTCAGTACAATTTCCATGGTTCTCGTACAGGATGACGATGATGGTAACGAACATGTGGTTTATTATCTGTCTTGGAACCTCCTCGACCCTAAAATGTGTTACGCCTACGTCAAGAAGTTGGTGTTGGTTGCGGTCCAGGCCATTCAGCTATTTCACCATTACATCCTATTACGAACGATAACCGTGATTTTTGACTGCAACCCCATGACTTCAATTTTGTCTCGACAATTTCTGGGGGGAAAGTACTCAAAGTGGATTGTAATCCTCCAAGAATTAAATTTGCACTTCACTACTACCAAATCGAAGAAATCACTAGTTTTTGTTGATCTCATTTGTTCTCTCCCTACCGACTTTGTTTTGTCTCAATCCGAGGATCATATCCCGGACAAAACTCTCTTCTTAATCAGCACTCTCGATCCATGGTATGGTGATATAATCATGTACCTCCAGTCATCTACCTTCTGGTCCAAGTTAAAGAAGAATGCTCGACTTCGCGTTCGACATCAGTCGCAACCATATCACATTGTCGTAGATACCCTATATCATGTCGGAGTCGATTATGTACTCTGTTGGTGTTTGACCTTTGAAGAGGCTGAGAAAGTTCTAAATGACTGTCACAGTGGCGCCTGTGGCGGTCACATGTTTGGTTATGCTACCGCAGAGAAGATCCTTCATGTGGGCTATTTCTGGCCATATATATTTAAAGACTGTATTGTTGCAATATGAAAGTGTTATGAGTGCCATATTTTCCAACGCAAGATGTATGCGCCTCCTCTCCCTTTACATCCTGTCATTACCATGGGCCCTTTTGCCAAATGGGGCATTGATTTTATGACGTGTAACCCTCACTTGGCTGAGGGGCATGCTTATATCATCTTTTTCGTAGATTATTTCACCAAGTGGGCCGAAGCGATGCCTACACTGGCTGCAGACGGTAAGAAAACTACACAATTCATTTTCAACCATGTGATCACTCATTTTTTTATTCCTCAAGCCATTGTCACCGATCATGGCTCTCATTTTTGGGACTATATGATGGCAGAGTTGATGTCTAAGTTGGGCTTGTGTCACGACAACTCAACACCATACTAACCTCAGGAAAATGGCCAGGTTGAAGCCGTGAAAAAGGTGCTTGTCACGATGCTTCAACGAACAATTAGTATACACAAATCAAGTTGGCATCTCCAGTTGTTTTTAGCTCTTTGGACCTACCGAACGTCAATGAAGAATGCAACCACATTCACACCATTTCAGTTGGTGTATGGTTTGGAAGCTACTCTTCTGTTTGAATGTGAGATCCCTTCACTAAAATTGGCTGTGGAATTACTGCCCGATACTTCCCCGGAGGAATAATGTCTCCTATATCTCGAGTGGTTGGAAAAAACTTGCTGCTTGGCTGCTTTGGTTATCGAGGCACAGAAAAAGCGGGTTAAAGCTCATTTTGATCAAACATTTTCTCCGCACTCTTTTATCGAAGGGAACCTCGTCCTCTTGTATGATCAAGCTCACAATAAGCTTGGGGCTAGAAAATTCCAACCTATGTGGCATGGTCCCTATATCGTTAAATGTGTATTGAAAAATGGGGCTTATGAGCTGATCGATTATGAAGGTCTTCCTTTGGCACAGCCCAGAAATGGGTTGTACCTGAAGAAATATTATACTTGAATCATTCTTGCATAGTATATGTACATAGGTGATTTTTTTTTCATTTTTGTGTATGTGTGGTGTGGTGTGCTTTGTAAGCATTTTTCTACTTATTAGGTCTTCCTAATTATGCAGATGTCTATTACTCCTTATGTCGGTTTCGAGGATGGTGCCTCCCGTAGTACCAGGAACCTGTCTTCGGCAGCCTAGGTAATTTACAATCCTGTCGGTGAGTTGGTTAATTTACAAGGTGTTTGTCTAGGACCTGCCACAAATAATGTCGTGGAATATAGTGCCATTTTTTAATTATTAAACGAGGCTATCAGCCTCGCTCGCGCGTTACTTGTACACCTGGATTCACAACTTGTGATTTTACAGCTCAATGGTCATTATTCAGTTAGGAACCCATGCATTTTAAGACTATATCTACGTATTCTTTTACTTGAAATAAATTTTTATTACATTACATATTAGCATATACCAAGATGAATGAATACACTAGCAGATGCAGTAGCCAACATGGTATTAGATATACATTTGCGCAACTTGTAAAATGATCATCATATGTAAGCAAGATCCATGTAGAAAATAAGATGTATATATATATGTCAAATGTTTGAAACGTGTGCATCATATAAAACCCAAAAATATACATTTTTGTTACATCCAGAGATTAAATGTCTCTCAAAAATATGCAAATAAAAAGCCTAGGCGACTAATCGACATGGTGCTCATCGTAGCACGTCACTGCCCGCACCAACTGCCTTAGTAAGTGGTGGAGGCAACTCGGCACCCCTACGGTGTGCCTCTTATAAGATAAAGGGACTGCTATCGTCCTGTGATTTGGAAGATTGGCAAGCCAAATGACAGGGTAACATCAGACCAAGCTTTGGAGCCCTAGGACCTAGCCTTCCTGGACTCAGAGAGGGCTCTCTCTATTATGCAAAGGATGTAAACCTGTTTGCTTTTGTATATTTGATTTTAGGCTAGTTGTTAAGTACGTTTGTTTGTTTTTGGTTTTTGAGGGGAACTGATCAAAGGATAAATAGATCAAAAGCTCTTCAGATCAACTAGGCTATGGGGTCGAAAAGGTCGAGACTGTCTCAATGATGGACAAGGTATTACTGTAGGGCCGATTTGGTCCAAATAAATGGATTCTTTGGATGTAAGTGAAATGATATGGACATTAAGTTTGTGAAAGACAAAGGGATTTTAATCATAAATATTTTAAACAACAAGCATTCATGTGGTAGGGCTAACCATTAATCACTATGAATGAAACTCAAACTAATAAATGTAGAAAATAAAAAATCCAGTGATACATAGAAGTATAAGACCCTCTAACTTTGGGAAAATCACCTTTAGACTTTTGGGAAACAAATAATACAAACAAACAACTCAATATATGAAGAGGGAACTCCTAAACATCATATATTGAGCTATTGGGAACTTTGAAATAAGACTGCAAAGCATGGGCAAAGGGCAAGATCGAAACAAGACCTCTTTGACTTAACTAAGACAACCAATAATTCAAAGAGAGATTTCAGAGATGGAGTTTTGATTAGCTATGAGTAAGCAGGGCGTACCATGAATCATACTAGAAAACATACATAATTACCATTAATGAAACTGATAGCAAATTCTTAGGGTACGAAAGAGCAATTAATAATTCTTTGACATAACCAATAAAGATGAAAACATTTAAGATGTAATGAATCGGGAAATTTGAGGTGCCTCCATGGGCACATCTCAAATTTATTCTTTACTGAAATAAAGCAAGAAAGAAGCATGAAAAAATGTATGATAAACTAATAAAACATAACAGATAAGGGACACAATACCATTCACCAAGCCATGGAATCCTACATACAATCCTCCCCCACCATCAAAGTCAAGCAAGAGATCATCCACTTCATAAGAGAAGTATTTCTTCAAAACTCATAATGCTATGTATTTTCTCTATAACATCAAGTTCAGCCCCTGGTTACAATGAATTATCTTGTATTATATAGGCCAAATATAAAGAAACCCTCCTAGAGCATCTAGAAGGCCATTGGCCTAATACAAATATCTGATTTTGTCCTTGAGGCTTTGCAAAGCCCAAGGCACAAAATATCTTCGAAAATATCTATTTAAGCTAAAAATAGCAATAAAATTGACTTCTAATCTTTGAAATAGAATTAAAAATAGCTAAACACACATTTGGATGGCCACCTTCAGAAAACTGCTTTTTAAGCCAAAATGCTACAGGAGCGTAGCAGCGGAAAGAAGCCTGTTTTGCAGATAACTTTTTAGGGACTTCCCGATGTCAAAACAAGGCTTGTGATAGCTCGTTCGAAAGCCCTAGATGTATAGTTTTTGGAACTAATTGATTTTTCTCAAAATTATCCTAGAAGTCTGTAAAAAAGTGGACTAAGTGAAAAAATCCAGGAGGGTCTCATCTACTGATATGGGAGGCAGAAAGGTGAATTTTGACTGATTTTTGCCTCTTTGGGGGACAAAACACCTTCTTTTGATCTAAAAAGTTGTGAGTATATGCCCCCAAATTTAATACATCCAAAAAAATTAATTTCATGAGTTGAGGATGCTCCTAGCAATCATGGTAGCACCTTGAAAAATGTGCAATTAGAGCCAAAAAACACAAAAAACAAGATCATGTCAAAATTTGCTCAATTTTGGCGAGAAAACCCCTTATGGGTTTCTAGAATCATGCAAGGAAGCTGAAGCCAAGATTTCAAGCCTAGATATGTCTTTTTCCCCTATTTTTACCGGGCGCCTCCTTTGGGCAGTTTTGAGCCTTTCTTGAGCAATTTTGAGTTTTCTTCGGGCAAATCGGTTCAATTTCTTGTAATGCCCGGTCAGCTTCCTTTGCAAACCCAAGTATTTTTTTTCCTTTTCTAATTGGTCCTCCAATTCTTGTTTTATCTTTCAAGCCATGATTCTTTATCATTTTCTATCTCTTGGGCAAGCAATTGTGTGAGAGGAAATGATCGAGCAAGGGCTGCTTCTTCTTCCCTATGTTTCTCCAAAGATTTCCTGAGACCCATAGTCCTAGGCATTTTTCTTACTAGCTACTCTTCTTCCTCAATATCATCAAATTCGCCCATATACTCTTCAAGCTTGACTTGTGCTTTGTATGCTTCCCTTAGGTATTTGAATGCCGGGGCCTCATAAATTGCCATTTTCCCACTCATTTATTTATTTTGCATTTGTAGAAAGTGTATGAGGTCCTTCAACCTTTCTAGATCAGTTTCTAAGTCCTGGATTTGGGCTTCTCTATTTTGAAAAAGTGACTCAAGGATTCTAGCTTCATCATCTCCAGCATCACTGTCTATTTGTATGATGTCAGACTCTCTTTCTTGTTCATGGATACTCTCTTGTTGTTCAAATTTTTCTTTGCCCTTGCTTTGGATAGACTTCTTTTATCTTTTTCTCTTTTTAAATTCAATAATACTCTTCTTATACAGTTGCCTCTACTCCTTAGCGCCCTAGTTACATTACTAGTCACTGCTAGAGTGATTTTCTTCTTTGCAGATTTGGTGTTTTTATCCTTTGGTGCTTTTGAGGAATGAATCATGGTCCCTTGCTTAGGAGAGGCAGCAAGCACATGTTCTTGGCTATGTTGGGGAGAAGAGAGAGGAGGTTTTATCACTAGCACTTGTTCAAATTGATCTTTTACCCTGCTGCCTCCATCATCACTTGCTTTGTTGCTCTGTTCACTATTTTCCTCACTGTTTTGAGTTTGTTTGGGGCTGTTAGCTTTATCATCTCTTTTTGCTGCTTGACTATCTTCACTGCCTATCTGTGGACTACCTTGTTTACCCTCCTTACTGTCTTGAATTTGTTGAGGGATGCCTTCATTATGACTGTCGTCATTGTCATTTTGCAAGCTGTCACCTCCCTCGCTGTTTTAAAATTGTTCTAGGCTGCCAACCTTACCATCGCTGTATTGAACTTCTTCTTGTGTGCTGCCCTTACCATGCTCACTGTTTTCAAGTTTTTCATATGATATACTTCCATCATGACTGTCTTCATTGTCATTTTGCAAGCTACCATCATCTTCACTATTTTCCTTCTACTCTATGTGTGGGTTGCCACCATGGTCACTACTTTGCTAGGAGGCACGTTTTTCACTGTCCCTTTGATTGGTTTCATGACTTTGTTGAGGACTGTGGTGTTCCTCATAATTATTGCTTGCTTGAGGATTTTCACTATGCTTACTGCCACTTTGATTGCTTTCATGCTTATTGTCACTCTGTTTCTCATCACTGCTTTGAACCTCTTTCCTTTGCACTTCATCATCACTACCCTGCTACTCTTCAGTTTGTTCTTCATCATCACTAGCTATGGGTGGGTTGTCCCCATGCTCATTTTCACTGCTCTTCTTAGGGCTACTTTGTTCTTCATCCTCACTAATTTTTGAATGCCACTGACTTCCTTATTCTTTAGTGAGATTTCTTCACCATCACTAGTATACTCATGGTCACTGTTCTATGGTTTGTCACTTGGTTCATGCTCACTACTTTTCTAATTATCACTATGTTCCTCATCATCACTAACTTCATGCCTGCTTTTATAAGACTGCTCTTTTTCACTATCAATCATGAGTGATGTTTGCTTTTGAGGGGTATATTAACTAGGTGAAGGGGAGACATAGTGAGTGGAGGGTCAGGAGGAAATATGAGATGGACCATGTGATGAAGAGGTAGTAGTAAAATCCGAATGAGAAATGAAAGTCTCCCAAGAAACTCCTTTCTTTTCAAGCTGGTTAAGGATGATGATTTTGATGAGAGAATGATGGAAAAGACTAGCCTTTTGCTGAGCAGGAGGTCTATTTTGGACAAGGGAGGACATCTTGTCTATGCTTTTGAAGAGGAAGAAAGGGAGATTCAGCAGATGAGTCCTAGTGAAATGCATCAGAAGTCTTACATGATATGAATAAACTTGAGAATATCTCCCCTCACATGTGAAATATCTCATGATGGTTTTCATAAGGGATGAATACTTATTCAATAGATGAGAATAGGGGAAAATAGCCTTGCATTCATTTTGGTAAGCTGGCTTCAAGAAGGGCTTGTAGTGGTCTAGGTCCAAGTAGGCTTCTTTGAACCATTTCTCACCGAGATATGGAATCTTGGTGGCCCTTGACACTAACCTAGGAGTGAGAACAAAATCAAGGCCTTCTACGTGAACATGTTTTCCATGCAACCTCAGGACAAACACTTGTGTCAAGGGAGGGTGATTGGTGATCTCCTGGACTTTTTGGATAAAATCAAGGCACCCTACCTCATGAAAGTTGAAATGAACCGAAGGGGAGTCATTTATTTCCTGAGTTGTAATAGGCTCAAACCTTTTGTGAAATCCGCCCTTGCTGACCTTCTTTGGAGGCATAGTTGTTTAGACTTTTCTTCACTCTCTTACCAAAACAGGTCTTTCAAATGAACTAAAAGAAATAGAACTCTTATTTCAGCACTGTATTTCTTTATTAACTTAGCAAAAAGTTCTTTTTAATGAAAATAAGTTTCCTTCTTAAGAACTGTGCTTTTTATTCTTTGAAATCACTGAGTTTTGTCTTTTAATCTTTTACACCAAACAAGTTCTGTAAACTGACAATAGGTGCTTTTCCTCAATCACTGCCTTTTTGTCTCTTAGTAAACATGAGATTTTTGGGAACAAAATGTGTTTTCCCCTTCATTAGGCTGTGTCTTTTTGTTAATAAAATTGATTCTTAACACCTCTCAAAATCAAAGACTTAGGCGAGGAAAACAAGAAATACGTCTTGAAAATGTGTTGGCTGCTTTGGGAGATAAATTCCCTATGAAAAAAATTCGATTTATCGTGAATTAGAGGCCTCTTTAGAGGTGCTACGCTCCTGTGCACAAGCGCGTAACACCTGCACACCTCTGTGGGTGTTGTCGGGTCAGGCGTTGGGCACCCTCTGAACGTCGGGTGGGCGAAGAACATAGTCGCGTCGCGCTATCTTACAGGCATGTTGCGTCATGTGCAGAAGTATTTGTAGAGACGCTATAGGTGCGTCACATCTGGCTACAGGCACGTCACATCCTAAAAAAAGTGCAAACTACTTTCCCATGTTTTGAAAAATCATTCCTCTTCTGTTCGTTTGCACAATAGAAAGTGAACCTCCACTTTGAGAGCTTTTATAACTCTTTTTGAAATGCTTTTGAATGCTTCTTTCTCTCCCTTTAGTGATTTTTCACTTTTTTTGCCTTTGTGCTTTTTCAAAAACAAGGTTGGCACCCTTTTTCCTTTTGGAAGAAAAAACCCTTATGATGACTGTGTTAATGTTTGAAGAAAGAGGTTACATTTCACCAACTGCTTTATATTCTTCAAGTTTCCCTTCTCCAAACCCTGATGTGTTTATCTCTACTCATTAATGAAGGACTTATTTAACCAAATTTTAGTCCTATGAACTAATTGTGTCTTGCTTATCTCTGCTAGCCTTTGAACTTTGAGCCCTTTGTTTAAAAATTCTTTAGCCCATTCTCTTTTTAATGAAAGGTCTAGAATTGTAAGCACAAAGTTGCCCTCTACTTATTACTGAGCAAGGCACTTGAAAAACCATGTTTTTTCCATCTGCTCATAATTGAAGGAGGCCCTGTAAACACAAAGTTTTCTTTCATCTCTGTTTATCATTTGAAGACTATTTTTTAACAAGTTGTCTGTGGGCCCTCTACTTATCATGAAGGAGGAAATGTTTGACAAACTGCATGGACACTTTTTTGACCTCTATTAACCAACTAAAGAATTTTCATGAACAAACTATTTGTGGCTCTTTAGACAAACTATTTTTATCATTCAAAGAGATCATGTGCTTTTCATTCAAGGGAGGCTTCTTTAGGACTATGAGGGGTGCCTTTTCTTCTCTAGAAGGAAGCCTTTAATCTGACAGTGTTAACCCTTGAAAAAGGCTACTTGTTCCAAATCTAGGCCCTCTGAGACTGTGCCTTTACCCTTTTCCTATATTTTGAAGGAGGCTTCCAAAACACATTATTTCTGACCCTTCAGATCTACTATAAGGCCCCCTACTTATTTACTGATGGAGGTCCTTAAAACTATAAAAATTCATTCATTTCAAAACTGTGACCCCTGTCTATTTGTTTGAAAAATACAAAATAGAAGGCAACAGTGAATCTTTGGTATTTATCCTTGATGAAATCATTTGAATCATAATTCCCTTTGCTTTATGACGACCTGTCAGTAATGTATATCCCTTTTGCATAAAATCACTGTGAATCTTCAGGATTAAATAATGTGATTTGTAAATTTTGAGCGCTCACTGCGATGTATCTTTGAACTAACTCTTTCCCTTCACTGTGTTTTCAGGGGTAGTGAAATTGTTTGTGACAGTCTTTCAAATTTCAGTTCATGATAAGGTATAAGAAGCAGTTGTCCTTATTATACCTTTACTATGATGCCTAATTTTCTTTAAAGATCTTTTTTCCAGAAGACTATCACTGTTGGTTGTATAAGGTTGATTTGTAGGGCTGGCCATAATCTACACTTTCTTTGACTTCCATAGTAAACTGACACATCATGAAACCTTCTCCTGAGGTGCTCTTTTTTCTCACACTTTTCTTAGTGTCATCAATCAGTACACCCCTGCAGAGATGCATTGATAGATGTCTTTTGATCCTTTGGAGAGTTTTCTTGATAGAACATGATGATAATGCTTGAAATTTCACTTGATCATCTTTCTTCTGACAGGGAAACTCTTTCTCTTTTCCTGATTTGAAAAATTGTGAGCTCTGCATAAAAGAGACAAAGAAAGATTTAGTGGTGTGTAACCTAAGGATAGACCAGGATTTTTTTTTTTGGGTGAGAAGAAAATGATGGCTGGCGTGATGATGAAAAATAGGGTTTTTGGCTTAAAACAGTCTTGCCAAGGATTTTTCCCTAAAACACCACCACCTAGACCTACAGATTTTGTCGCAGCCCTTGAATGGCTTCTAAGGCATGAGTAGGTTATCACATGACAAGATGATCAGGGATTAAGGGGTGGTTACTTTGTCAAATGTTGGAAAGTGGGTTGTATGAAAAAACAAAGGATTTTTATGGTAGAGAGACAAACTTATGACAACTATAGACAGGGAGGCTTTGCTGAATTGTGGCAGGTAGGGAGACTGAAGACTATTCTTATCATAGGATGAAAAGGAGGGGTAGGGATAAAAAAATTTGTTGAAGGTGTTTTCTGGCTGACAAATTTACAAATTGAGATTAGCTTCTAGAAAACTTAGCCAAGGAATCTAGTCATCAAAGCATGCAAAAATACTGATGACTAACAGGGAAATTAGCTAGGTGAGCATAATCTGGAACCCCATGAGTGATCACCTCTAAGTTCTATACAAGCACATCCCCCTCGCCCCCTCGCCTTGAGGTTCATAAGCGAGAGGGGTCCTCCTCGCTACTAGTGACATCCTGGCAGGCCTCTCTGGGCCAGCATCTGCATACGTATATGATTAACTGTTAGAACATGCATGTGTACCAAAAAATTATAAAACTCATAAAATTAAAAAGAGTCTTACCCAACTCCTCATCCCATTCCTCTCCTTCCAGGAGCAGAAGGTCTAGGTCTCCAGTGAAATCAGTGCTCGCATAGGGCCAGTCCTCTATGACGATCAAATGTCATTGGAGCCATCCAAATAACTCAGGCTGCCATGAAATCTGTTGGCCACCCCCTGACCTGGGCATCAATGCTGCCCATCAAGCCATCCATGGCTCTCTCAATGGTGGATCCGAGACTATAGCCCCTTGGCACTAGAAGATAGGTAGTCGTTCCAGGAAGAACAATACCAAAATTGACCCATATCCAAACTATTTCAGTTTGGTATTTTTTCATTTGGTCAGTTGTCGTTTGATGTTCATAGTCATGGCCATGGCCCAGTCAAACAAGGTTGGGTTCATGCACTCTGACGCAAGAAGGAGTTGTATGTTGGTAGCCTCGTGCAGTGCCTGCGACCCCGCAGCTCGCGTAATAGTATGTAGCACTACTTTGAGTGCTAGATCAGGAACAATCTGAATGTCGACTTTGCCACTACCTATTCCCTTCTGTGCCCCTCGGCACACCGTGTCCATGACCATCATCATGTTTTCACCAGAAGGCCTAGTTCCAGTCAAGATAAGAACTGGACCCCTGCGTGACAGTCCAATGATGAAGTACATGTCTGACACTTCGAGCTCAAGTACCTGATCTCAAAGTTTAAACTTATCCTCATCCTCATCCCAGATGCTAATCAGATATTGCAGTATTTTAGGCTGAGCCCAGAGAAACAATGTTAGGAAGAAATTTTTCAAACCGTAATTTCAGAGAGCATTCATACACTACTCATTCTCCAATGCCCATTCATCTTCCTCACTGTGCTCTCTTTCCTTCCATTCAATTACCATTTTCATTGGGTACCTACATCAAATCAAACATAGGAGTATTAGAAACCTCCTTAAGCATTAACTTTTCTTTTCATTAGCTCATTTTTGAGATTTTTTAGGCGGAATTTGTGTTGCTTCGTTGGCGTGGCTGTCTGGCTAACAATCGCGCCAGCTGGCAGGGCCTCTGTGTAAAATAGAGTGGATTAGCGTGGGTCCGTGCCTGGTACCTGCGCCAGCCAGAGAGCCCTAAATTTTGAAATTCCCTCCCTAAAAGGCCTCAAACCATGATTAAATATAATGAAATGCAGCTTAAAAGATGGCTAATGGAAGTAGCTCTTATCTGGAAAATATGGAATCCGGATCAATCCACTGGATTGTTTGAAATCGACGCCTCAAGATCACAAAAGAAATGGCTCACTATCGCTCTGCAAAGAGGTAAAAAGGTGAAAAGTAAACAAATTTTTAATATTGGTGATATTTATAACTTTTCAAAATAAAAATTAGGTTTTGGAACTTATTTTTCCAATATTTTATTATATTTTTTTCGAAAAATGGGTTTTACACTTGCTTTTTGTGCAACGACAGGTTTTTGTGCGATTAGGATGACGACACAAGTTGTATTTTATACTTTTTTGGACTTGGTAAAAACACGAAAAAGTCACTACTGGAGTCATCTTTTAGCTCTTTTCTGACTCTCTAAAACTGAAAAGATCGCCGAGTCACTTGTCATTTTGAGCTCGTTAAATTGGCTATGAAACAACATCTACCCAGTATATGTTTACCCCTTTTTCAGGCTAGGATAGATTATTTACGAAAAAGGAATACCCTAGCCTATCACAATTAGGAGGTTCTCTCAGACATATTTTTCTACTTTTTCGGATCTGTGGGACTATCTACGAAAAGGGATTGCTAGAGTTTTCTTTTTCGCTGTCTTTTCAAACTCTCTAAACATGAAAAGACGTCGAGTTCTTCCTTTGTCAGACTCATTAAAAAACTGATGACATCGGACTCCGTCGTAATGACGTTACTCGAGTTCCTCCTTCCTAGGGCTCGTTAAATGTATTAGGTTGGATTTTTCCGAAGGAAAAACTTACAGCACAAGCATATGCTATCCCCTTGAAGCTTGTCCAACAAAAATAATTGGGGTACTTGCCAGAAATGGTGGGAAAAATGGAACCAATCTCATAGTCATGTCAGCAGTATGTCGCTCCTGAACATGGCGCTTGTCTGCATTCGTGTCAGGTTGGGGACATCTCATCTTGTTATCTGCTTGCCTCCATGGGTTTGGGTAATCTCTTTTGACTGCTCATCTGCTCTTTTCCACATCACCATGACCTCATATCCTTTGATGTCAAATACTGCCAAATCCACTATCATGCCACCGATATGTTCAAGGGAAGTTTGCCTCTACAGTTTACAACCTCCCTCTAATTCTTTGTTGGTCATAATTCACAAAAACATTATATTCCTCTGTCTCATGTCGATAATTTGGGAAACTTTATGGCCCTCCTTCGATGAGGTCGGTTCCTACCGACTTCAGCTCATTATCCAGGAATTTGATCTAGAGACTCCCTTCAACTACCTTGGAGCCTGCATGCCTCAATGGCAAGTTCTTCGCATTCGACGTAAGGTTTTCATTATTGGCCTTCGATCGGATGATTCTGTGGGTGTTCGATGCCAGATCACTGTTCACATTCCGTGGATTGTACCTCTTGTACCTTGAGAGCCATTGTCATTATTGGTGGTTTCTCTCACGTCTGTTAACAGTCTTCATCATTGGCTGGTATTCAGAGGATGTTCTTGCATGTTCAACTTCAACTCATTTATTCGCATGCTCGAACTTGTACTTTGTTCAGGTCGAGATGGAGCGCAAGACCCTGGATCTCGTCTAATGAAATCTAGGCTACAGATTTTTTGTGGATTATTATGACTCATTACATGACTCTTGATTGGATGGCTACGGCCATACCTGAGTCTACTAGTTGATCCTTCTTTTGCTGGATGGTTGTGTCCATACCTGGGATCTCGTTTTGTACACTTTATTATGGATGGCTGTGCCCATACCACATATCATGTATCACATATATCTGTTGTATTTGTACTCGCGGGTCTTCCACTGGTAGTGTTTTCAGTTGGGCACGTTCTCATAAATCATTTCACCCCTCCCTCTCTCTTGGACCTCATGCTTTAGGGGGGCATCTGTTACACAAAATTTTTTCACTGTCCCTGCAATCCCTCATCCCGCACATTGGAGGACCATTCGCGTGACCTGTGAATAATAAAATGTCCTAAAAACACCTTGATGGCATCCTTTTGCATAAGCACAAGAATTCTCCTGAAGAACATTTCCTCTAGAAAACCCTAAAAACCTATGTTTTGGCATTAATACGAATAGCCAGTTCATCCCTCGCACCAATGGGGAAAATTCACACTATAGGGTGCGCCAGTTGGCACTCTGTCCCTATGTTTCACTCACGCCAAGCTTATTTGGGAATTTTTTTAAAAAATAAATGGCAGAAGCTTGGTTCTAACAACTTCATAATGAATCATCAGAAAGAAGTTGGGTATTTTTTCTCTAGATATCGTTGTTTAGGAAGTGGTTTTCCACCTACCATGGAACCTTCCTAAGAGATAGGACCCTATCCCATGATTATAGGGATCCCAACTTCCCTTCCTCCCTCTATAAAAGCCTACCCTCTCCATTTACCAACTAGCTGAAATTGTGGGAAGAAAACTATAGCTGAGCGACTGTTGAGAGCAGAGCCGAGGAGAACCCCGTAAGAGAGAGAGCTTTATCCAAATTCCCGACAGGATTTGTTGAGATGCACTCCACTACAAGCCCCACCGAAGGAAGATCAGAGAGTTAGAGCATTTGGTTGTAATCTCCCTTTTTGTCATCTTTAATATAAGTGACTCTGATTTTGGTTCCATTCGTGTGTCTACTCTTTTATGTAATGCAACAAATTATATCTTCTCTGACTGATATATAGTTACATGCTTTAAGTATTACATTGTATGTCATCATTTCTCTGCATGTGTACAAGTTTCTGGACATGACGAATGGAAGGATTGTGATCTGTCAAGATAGGGACGAGGAGCACCGCTTCTTCCTCGATAACATCAGCGTGGGATTTGAGGTAGGCTACTTATCACAATCTTTGTCTTTCTTCTAACTAGGAACCAACATCATTGCGTGATTCAATTGTTGTTAGACCTAGTCTAGGGCTATTGGGATCACCTCTATCTGCAAAGGGGATTTACCTCCACAACAATGTCTTGAGAGCCATTGTCATTATTTGTGGTTTCTCTCGCATCTGTTAACAGTCTTCATCATTGGCTGGTAATCAGACAATGTTCTTGCATGTTCAACTTCAGCTCATTTATTCGCATCCTCGAACTTGTACTTTTTTTAGGTTGAGATGGAGTGCAAGACCCTGGATCTCATCTGATGAAATCTAGGCTGCAGATTTTTTGTGGATTATTATGACTCATTACATGACTCTTGATTGAATGGCTACGGCCATACCTGAGTCTATTGTTTGATCCTTCTTTTACTGGATGGCTGCGTCCATACCTGGGATCTCGTTTTGTACACTTTATTATGGATGGTCCCATACCATATATCATGTATCACAGATATCAGTTGTATTTTTACTCGTAGGTCTTCCGACAACAGTGTTTTTAGTTGGGCACATTATCATAAATCATTTGACCCCTCCCTCTGTCTCAGACC
This sequence comes from Pinus albicaulis, assembly GCA_034641835.2. Taxonomy (NCBI): domain Eukaryota; kingdom Viridiplantae; phylum Streptophyta; class Pinopsida; order Pinales; family Pinaceae; genus Pinus; species Pinus albicaulis. The sequence continues at coordinate 1,101,277,888 of CM076581.1, forward strand.
TCATGCTTTAGGGGGCATCTATTACACAACATTTTGTCACCATCCCTGCAATCCCCCGTCCAGCACATTGGAGGACCATTCGCGTGACCTGTGAACAGTAAAATGTCCTGAAAACACCTTGATGGCATCCTTCTGCATAAGGACAGGAATTCTCCTGAAGAACATTTCCTCTGGAAAACCCTAAAAACTTATGTTTTTGGATTGGAGTAGGTAGCCAGTTCATCCCTCGCGCAAATGGGGAAAATTCACACTATAGGGTGCACTAGTTGGCACTCTGTCCCTATGTTTCACTCACGCCAAGCTTATTTGGGAATTTTTTTTTAAAATAAATGGCGGAAGTTTGGTTCTAACAACTTCATAATGAATCATCAAAAAGAAGTTGGGTATTTTTGCTCCAGATCTCCTTGTTTAGGAAGTGGTTTTACACCTACCATGGAACCTTCCTAAGAGATAGGACCCTATCCCATGATTATAGGGATCCCAACTTCCCTTCCTCCCTCTATAAAAGCTTGCCCTCTCCATTTAACAGCTAGACGAACTTGTGGGTGGAAAACTATGTCTAAGAGAACCTCCTAGTCGCGATAGGCTAGGGTATTCCTTTTTCGTAAATAATATATCCCAGCCCAAAAAATGGGTAAACGTATATTGGGTAGATGTCGTTTCGTAGCCAATTTAACGAGCTCAAAATGAAAAGCAACTCGGCGATATTTTCAGTTTTAGAGAGTCAGAAAAGAGCTGAAAGATGACTCCAGTAGTGACTTTTTCGTGTTTTTACCGAGTCTGAAAAAGTATAAAATACAACTCGTGTCATCATCCTAATCGTACAAAAACCTATTGCTGCACAAAAAGCAAGTGTAAAACCCATTTTTCGACAAAAATATAATAAAATATTGGAAAAATAAGTTCCAAAACCTAATTTTGATTTTGGGGAGGGGAGATTAACAATAGCCTCAACCTTAAGAGGGTCGAGGCAAATTCCATCCTTAGAGACAATAAAACCTAAAAGGTGACCAGAGTCAACATAGAAGATGCACTTGTGAGGATTAAGCCTGACGTTATAACGTCTACAGTAGAGAAAAATATAGTGGAGATGTTCGAGATGGTCTTCGCGCTGAGCTGAAAGAGTTGAAAGGTCATCCAGATATGGCTGAACAACATTACATATGTCGTGAAAATAATAATACATGGCATGCTGGAAGGTAGCCCCAGCATTTTTTAAGCCAAAAGGGAGCTTCTTGTAGGTGAATGTTCCCCACGAACAGATGAAAGTGGTCTTATTTTGATCAGATGGAAGGATATTGATTTGATTATAACCCGAAAAGCTGTCCATAAGGGAAAAGATCTCACTCCATGCACAATCGTCAATGATCTGATTGATAAAGGGGGTGGGATAGTTGTCCTTAGGACAAGCCCGATTGATATCTCGATAGTAAACACAGACTCGAATTGTGCCCTACTTCTTATCCACAGGGACAATATTGGAAATCCACTCTGTCAGAGGGATCGGATATATGAAGCTCACTTTAAGAAGTTTTTCAACTTCAGCTTTTATAGTAGCGGCTTTTCAAGGATGTACTGGACGCAGATGTTGGCGCACAGGCTTCACACTAGAATAGGTGGGATTTTCGTGCACGATGATAATGGGATCGATTCCAAGCATCTCTTCATAAGACAACGTGAAAACATCACGAAATTGGCGGAAAAGGCTATTGTACACTTGAATCTCATTGGGAGAACAAGTGACTCCCACATGGATGTTCTCGATGACCCCTGGTTTAACGGAGATGTTGATAGGCATCGTTTGGGTAATATTACCCAGATTTCCTTCCGAAAATACTTCATGAGTAAATATTGGCATTTGGAGTGGCGGAGAGGGAACCTAAGATGCAAAATGCTCGAGACAATTAGAGATTTCCGCTAGGCCGAGCATAAACGAGGAACGATGATGCCCATCGCTCCATGGAAGATCTTCGAGAGACATAGTCTCTAGGATATCTTCGTCAGACGGAAAAAATTCTCTCAAAGGATCGGGCGAATCTGCATCGCTGAGCCAAGGGGATTGAGAATAAACATCAAGAGCCATGCTCAAAGGAGAATTATTAGCAAGAGGAGGATCCGATGCAAAAATGATCTCAAAATAATTGATTTCAACTAGGGTCAGAGGAATTGATTCCCCAAAAGAAGCCACCTGTTCAGGAGAAGGGATGATCCATAGGTCATCTGACCTAGAGATCATATTGACTTGAACAGTGTGCGGTGGTGGAAGGGGGAAAATACCCATGAGAACGGGGTCCTTGAAAAGACCTGGTCCTATACTATCGGGGGGATTAAGAATTTGATCCACGTATGGCACGTTGTTCTCGGAGGACGAGGTAAAGAAAGACAACTGATCTATAGTAACAATCTTTCCCTCATGTGGAAACTTCAAAAGTCGAAAGAGAGTGGACGAAACGCACAACATGGCATGGATCCAACGGCAACTGAGTAGAAGATTGTAGTTGAGTTTGGCATCAACAACTTCCACTTCGACGTTGACTGTCTTACCTTGCAACGTAATTGGTATACTCATGAGAACACCTAAGGGTTTTTATTACCTTCTATCAAATGCCTCAAGGGCATTGGTAGATGAAGTAATGGTTGGACAGCCAATGGCCTTCCAGCAAGCAGATGACATAATGCAGGTAGAGGCACCTTCATCCACAATGGCTCTGCGAATATTGAGGCTGTTAATTCCTACTTGTATAACAAGGGAAATCTGGTGTGGAAGTCAAGGGAAGAAATATCTAGATCGAAGGTGAGAAGGCTAGAATCGGCAAGGTCAATTCTGTCGATTGCAGATAACAAAGCTTTCCGTTGAGATGGACAACTCTGAAGTACTTCTAACATAGACATTACAGAAGGCGCCTGTGCCAAATCCTCAAAAATGTTGTAATGTTGAGCAACACAGGCATTCATATTATAGGAAGACTTTTGAAGAACACCTTTGGAAGGTGGCCGTATAACAAGTTCAGCACTGGGCTTCTCAATCTCAAGAGGACCAGAGGCAGGTGGGGGAGGAAGGCCATCAACGACTTCCTTCCTAGCTGCCTGACGTGATCCGGCATAATCCTTCGATCGAGTGGCAATAGAAACAAGTGTAGCACCATTCATCATGAAAACCTGAGACCCAAACGGTGTAGATGGTGAAGGCTACTCAACCATCTGGGTCTGCTGAGATGGAAAAGGTTCCTTAAGAACTGCCGGAGTTCCCTTAGAGCCCTTAAGAAGTTGACTAACCTCGGATCGTCTGGGAAAATCATTAGTGTAGTGGTATTCATCACAAATCAAGCAAGGGTACTTTGGTTTCCGTTGTGAACCATCGTCAACACGTGGTTGGATGATTCTAGTTTTGGGGCATCAGATTTGGCTTTGCCTTTGCTCTTCTTCTTCCCTTTGGAAGTCTTGTCCGCAGGATTGGCCTGGATGGCATTGACCTTCGCGGTCTTACCAGAATCTAGAGTAGCCGGAGGAGCAAAATTGTTGGAAGAATTTGTTTTTTTCTTCCCATTAGAAGACTTGCGAGAAGTCTGAGAGACAGAACCAATAACACCATCAATCGATGGGGTAGTTGTTTCTTTAGAGGTCCCTGGTCGTGGGGCATCATTCAAGATTCCGTATAATGTGCTGGACTGAGAGTATACTAAATCGAGGTACTGGGCACAAGAAATGGCTTGTTCCTCGGTTACACATGCCCCCATAGCAATCTCTTGTGCAATCTTATTGACAAAGGAGGTAGTGAACCAATGAGTTAGAAGTTGATCAGAAATGTCAAACTTGATCAGATGACAACGACGTCTCCATTCGTGAATATGATCTGAAATATGAGTGGCTTTATCCAGTTTCATAGATGTCAGGAGAAGTGTCCCAACTTCATAATGAACTGGTAACTGGAAATGCGTCAGGAATTCCATAGCTAGAGTATTAAAATTTTGAAAAATACCATGGGGTAGTTTTATGTACCATTTAGCAGTAGTTCTGGTGAGAGTGCACTGGAAAAGACATAGAAGAAACGAGTCATATATCCAAGAGTTCAAAGAACACCACAAATGGTATGTCATGACATGTGCTTGGGGGTCTTCCCCAGATTTACCCTCAAACTTAGGACAATCACCAGGCACCTTCGTTGGAACCAGAGGCCAATATGGATTATGAAGAATTGGATCATTTTTCAACTTAGACATGTCCAGTAACTCCAATGTGGTGAGAAAAGGTAATTGAGGGTTAAAAGGCATACCAGGTCCCCGATAAGGACCTGTACCTGTACTCCATCCTGGTTGAGCATAACTCTACCCCCATTGGTTATGTCCTGGAGGATTCTGACCGTAGGGGGTATAAGCCGAATAATTGGGTTGATATGGTGGCTAAAAACCAGGATATGGGGGTTGATAACCAGGGTACTGATTCTGATTATATGTGGCCCTAATTGAGCAGTGTATGGATTTGACTGTAGAGTATAGGTATAGCCTGGCTGTTGAAGGTAATAACTAGAACCTTGAGGCGGGTTGTAAATCGGTCGATACTGACCTTGACGGTAATCGCCACCTTGGTTTTGAATGGGCTGCTGGTAAGTGGGACCTTGCTGAGTCGGATAAGTTGGGCGCATAGGTGGATTCGGCTATGGCATAGAATAGATCGACGGCTGAGAAGGGTTAATAGGTTGTGCAGGTTGTCCTGTTTGAAAATGTTGACCTGGATATGCAAGTTGTCTTGGTTGAATAGGTTAACCTGGATGATGAGGGATACCGGGTTTCCCTGGCTGAGCAGGTTTTCCTGATGGTAGGAGTGGGCCAGGTTGTGTCCAATAACTAGGTTGACCTGTGACAGGACCATAAGATGGCCCTGGCTACGCAACATTTTGACTAATTGGAAAATGAGGTTGTTGAGGTTGCACCAAAGGTTGAGAAGGATGGGTTTGCCCCCCAGAACTGTATGGTGGTCTAGGTTGATACCCCGGTTGCCTTGCCGGTCCTTGAGGTTGCCCTGGTTGGACCAGAGGGTGAGGTTGCAGAGGTTGACTTTGAGGATTCTAAGACTGCCCTTGCGGGCCGTACAATAATCCTTGCTAGACCAAAGGTTGTCCCTATAAGGGTTTTCCTTACGATTCATACGCATACCCTAGCTAAACCAAAGGTTGTCACTAGAAGGGTTGTCCTTGTGGGCCAAAAGCATATCCTTGCTGAAACAAAGGTTGTCCCTGAAGGGGTTTCCCTTTTTTATTAGAAGATTGCACAGGTTTGGTAGCTAAAAAACCGTTAATATGCTGATAAGCCTCAGGAGCAGGGAAACGAAGGGGGTTGCCTTGCTCGTCATATTGATATGGAAATACGTAGATCGGGGCACCATCTGCTCCGTAATGGGAAAAGTAAGGATGATTAAGATCCTGAGAGGACTGACCAACCTCAGAGATCAGCGACTGTAAAGACATCCAATCCTCCTCGGGAGAAATGTTCTTTGGAATGGCAGAAGCTATATAAATGTCTTCGAAAACTGATGAGGTCCTAGTTGACTGAGTGGTGACAACAGGCATAGACATAGCCACATAGACAGTAGGTCTAACAGGTGCTAATGTGACAAAAGGAGATGTTGTGAGAGGTGTCGATGGCAACATCCCTAACGAGGGAATGGTCAGTCTCGTGGACGGAGTCGATACTCCCATAGAGGCAATAGTGGCCATGACCTGACTTAAAGACCTATACCCAGCTAGGAGCGATGGACCAGATAAAGACATAACAGACGGTTTGGGGATGTCTTCGAGAAAAAGCTGGTAATCTTCACCAAAAGTAGGAATTCCCTCACTAGGAGTAGGACTGGATGAGTCCATATCTGACCCTGCCGTAAGATCTTCTAAAAGATGATGGGGACTAGGAGGTATGACAATAGCCAAAAAGGGTGATCTCGATGTAAGAGGAGGGAAGTGTTCCCCTACTCCAAATCCAAACCAAGCATTGGACAAGGACCAATTGAACTCAACTAGTCCTCCAAAGGGAAGTTCAGATATAACCGGTCCCCCGTCAAGAAACTCAGATACAGCAGGCTACTGATACTCAGCAGAGGACTGAGAGATATCTGATGAATCGTTTGTATAAGGACTACTAGTAGATGAAAATAATGGTTCTACCACTATGAATTTAGCAAAAAATAGGAAGAGATAAAAAACAAAGACACACGGGAAAAAACTAAGGCAAACAAAAACAGGCCGAAAAAATCAATCTCTAAATGGGCGTGTGATTGTAGGTGATTAATTTTCCCACATTGAAACTGGAAATTTTACTGTTTCATGTTTTAAGAGTCTAGAAACAAGTAAAATATGACTCTATCTCTTTCATTTTGGAAACAAGCATGAAAGGACAAGCGCTTGATGATCTTTTCAAATTTAGGGAGTCAGTAAAGATCAAAATGACTACACTGGTAATCTAGGTAAATGAGTGTACCAGATATCCGTGAACTGCCATATACACCTTGGTAAAAATGAAAGATAAATCAATCAAGGACTTAACATACTTGCAGATAATCTCTCTGAATGTTGTGTCTGGTGTATCAAGGGTAAAAGGCGGCAGACTCGGCTTCCTATGGATAAAGGATTTGCAACCTAATGGGAACTCCCTTTATATACGCGATGCTACAGGGAGCACAAGTCCATACTAGCGTTGTCTGTAGCCAAATGGTGAGCGAAAACTGCTAGGCTTAAAGACGCCGGAACACGTCTCTACCATAGACTACTAGATGTTCCGTTAAGTTTCAATGCTGCCTTAGGTTAATTCAGTAAATTTTAAAGTTGATCTTCAATTTACGTTTCGGTTTCAAGGCCCTATCGAATGTTGGATCTCATAAAACCTCTAGATACAAACTACATGCCACAAAACATCATTTCGTTCAATGAAGAGCTATTTACGGAAGAGTTGAGAGCTTTCAAATGATAGCAAAATGAACACACAAAAACATCCACTACCAATTTCAATGCAAGCTAATGAAACAAGAAAACTTTTCTCTAGAATTATATAATTCTAGTAATACGAAAGAGCTTTCAATTTCCACTATGCCAATCGAAATGCAAAATATTTTTTTTTTGTATTTTTCACTATATTAGAGAAAATGCACTAAATGAATGAAAAACTAATGAAAGCATCAATTCAAGAAAGATAAAGAGAGAGCTGAAAACAAATCAAGTTCACTCAACTTAAACAAGTGCAATCGAGACTCAAACCGATGGCGAAATTCCTCAAAGCGAAGAAGATTCTCAAAAGAGACTTAAACAAACCGTGTGATCTAGCCTTGGAGTAACACAAAGAGAAATTGAACGAAAGAGAGAACAATCACTCAATAAAAACAATGATTCAATGGGATCCAGCAAGATGAATGCAATGAAGCAAAAACGAAGATGACAGGGAAAGAAAAGACCCAAAACTCCTATGGGAGACTTAGCACACTGAAGCACCTAGAAGCCCTAGGGCTAAAATGCAAAATTGATAGAAAAAGGCGAAAAACTGGAGGACAGGGGATAAACATACTAAAAAATGACTTCAAAGCACTCAAGCAATCAGAAAAAATGAACCAGGACCAAAATTCAAGCTCAGAGAGCCCAAGAATAGGCAAACCCTAAAACCAAGCAAGGTTGGCACACCTGTTTGGCTGTAATCTGCACCAAACAGGGGTTGGAACGGGTGCCTAACGAGAAACAAGTTCCAGTTCACGCGACTGTCAGGGGGATAACCGTGCCAATTGAGTTTACCCTAGAAAAAGATGAAAATGGACAAACAGAGACTGGATCTGGTCTTGTGGGGGCTGAACAGGGGTTTAACACCAAGGAAGGTGAACCAAAAAAGTAGAATAATCAAACTAAAAGCCAAAAAACAAACCAATGGAGGAAGGACTAACTCCCACTGATCCCCAGCGGAGTCACCAAATTGTTGTGGAGATAAATCCCCTCTCTGGACAGAGGCAATCCCACTAGCCCTAGATTGGGTCTAGCAACAATCGAATCACACAATCACATTGGTTCCTAGTTAGAATAAAGACAAAGATCGCGATAAGTAGCCTACTGATCCAGGTGGATATTGGTGGTCACCCGCCTATTCCACTTGGGACTCCACCATTATCTATTTCATTTTTTCAGTTTCGGCACAGTTTACTATTTTTAGTAGTTTTTCGGGTCCTAAACTTCCGGATCCGTTTTGAGGCCCTAAACGACGTTTTTGGGGAAAACAGAGAGCAACACGCGTTCATGGACCAATTTTGCTCATTCCAAATTTTTATTCCTCGGATAGATCTTTCTAACGAGGTATGGTACGCGTCAAACGGAGATCGTATGCCAAAGTTACGCCCCTGGGAAGTTGAAACACCAATTTACCCAAACGGGGCCCATAGTTTTGGCGCTTCATCTCCTAGGGTTAGGGTTTTGGATGTTTATGATTTCCCATTGTTTCTAAATAATAAATAGGCCCTCGAGCCTCATTGTAACTCAGTTCAGAGGCCTGTAGCCGCCACATCTCTTCTCAGAGATAGCTACCAGCGCCCTAGCTAGTTTTATTACCATTCTGTCTGTAAGCAAATTTCAGTTCTTTGATATTAATGAAATGAAGTGTTATTTTCGCTGCATCTCTGTATTTATGGTTATATGTTTATTCTGTTGCATTCCTGCATAAATTCGGATCACCTACCTCAAATCCCACGCTGTTGTTGTTGAGGAAGGAGCGGTGCTCCTTGTCCCTAGCTTGACAGATCACAATCCTTTCGTTCGCCACGTTTGGACACCTGTACACATGTAGAGAAACGACGACATACAATGTAATACTTAAAGCATGTAACTATATATCAGTCAGAGAAGATATAATTCATTGCATTACATAAAAGAGTAGACACACGAATGGAACCAAAATCAGAGTCAGTTATATTATAGATGATTAAAAGGGAGATTACAACCAAATGCTCTGACACTATGATATTCCTTCAGCGGGGCCTGCAGTGGAGCGCATCTCAACAAAGCCTGTCGGGAATCTATACAAAGCTCTCTCTCTTACAGGGTTCTCCTTGGCTCTGCTCTCAATAGTCGCTCAGCTATAGTTTTCTTCCCACAAGTTCAACTAGCTGGTAAATGGAGAGGGTAGGCTTTTATAGAAGGAGGAAGGGAAGTTGGGATCCCTATAATCATGGGATAGGGTCCTATCTCTTAGGAAGGTTCCATGGTAGGTGGAAAAACACTTCCTAAACAAGGAGATCCGGAGCAAAACTACCCAACTTCTTTCTGATGATTTATTATGAAGTTGTTAGAACCAAACTTCTGCCATTTATTTTTTTAAAACATTCCCAAATAGGCTTGGCGCAAGTGAAACACAGGGACAGAGCGCCAACTGGCGCGCCCTATAGTGTGCATTTTCCCCATTGGAATGAGGGATGAGATAGCTACCCACACCAATACCAAAACATAGGTTTTTATGGTTTTCCAGAGGAAATTTTCTTCAGGAGAATTCTTTTCCTTATGCAGAAGGATGCCATCAAGGTGTTTTCAGGACATTTTACTATTCATAGGTCACGAGAATGGTCCTCCAATGTGCGAGATGAGGGATTGCAGGAACAGTGACAAAATTCTTTGTAAAAACCACTCCCAACCTTCCCCCTCGCTACTCACTCCCCTCCCCGCTCACCCTATGCTCCCTCACCGCACTCCCCTCCCCGCTCACCTTACGCTTCCTCACCCTCCCCACTCCCCTCCCCTCACTGCTCTCTCCCCATCCCTCCTCTCATGGTCCCTGCCCCCTCATAGCGTCCCTCCACTCGGCCCTCACTCCCTCCCCAACCTGCTCCCCCTCATGGCCCTCACGCCCTCCCCAACCCACTCCCCCTCCTGTTTTTATTATTATTTGTACACAGTCACCCCCCCCCCCATCACAGATTATTAAGGTTCATGTAATTTTTGGTTTTTTTTCCATAAATTTTAATTTTTTTTTACAGATTGGCCTCCCCCATAAAATACCTTCCCCATTTAAAACCCCCCAGTTAAAACCTCTGTTTTTTTTTCCTTAAAAAAAAAAAAAACAGCAGAAGAAGAAGAAAGAGAGGAGATGGTAAATGGATAGATGGATTGTCTATATAGTAAAAAGTGAAGTTTTTTCTGTATATTTCTCTATTATGAAAACGTGACCAAGATGTGTGGCATGACAATGTGAAGGCAAATGTTGAAAATTGGTGGCGTCATAAAACTTACTCATAGTTTTTGGAATTTTCCTTCCTCTTTATTGTGAAGTAATATAGCAAGCTCAAGACCATCTGCTCATTGATAGTGAAGCATCCAAGCTTGTGAATATATTTTTGTGGAATTAGAGTTGTTGGTGTAAAACAATTCTTTGAAGAAGAGAGAAATTATATGCCTTAAAGGGTTATTGCACAGTGGTTTTTGCTACACATTTACAAAATAATTGCAGTGACATTGTATTGTACTCACATTGTGAGTGGATATTGCTTCTTCGTTCATAGTTGCAATCAGTGTTTGAAGTATAGCTTTGAGTTGTTGAGAAATTGTTGAATACTTCTATGATGTGAGTCATTGTTGCTTGCTGGTTAGATGGCCCAGTCTACACCTTGAGGTCCTCCATAATTTGAGTAGCAGAGTTTGTTCTTTGGGAATTCCATAATTGGAAGTTCAAAAAAAAGGGTCTTTGAAGTCACTTGTATTATTTTGAAAGTAAGTTGAATCACATTGTAAATGGGTGCAGTATCGGTTGAACCTGACACCCTTTATTTCTTGAGCCTGAATTGTTGAGAAAAATGGCTAAAATCAATGATGCATTAGAGTTGTTGAATAACTTCATTCATTCCAATGTTCATGATATGGTAAAAATAAGCAAGAATGCTCTTTTTAATATTCAAACTTGCTTGCAAGATGCACAAGACAAGATTGAGTTTTTTCAGTTGGAGTCTCAGCTTTAGCAAGATGAACTTCAACAAAAGAGTCATCATTCTGAACTTGTTTCTATTTAGAACATTGAGAAGGACTCTCATCAGCAACAAGAATATAAAGTTGCATTTGATTCATATTTAGTTCCTTGTACAAGAGAAAATTTACATGCAGATGCAGCAGCTTAGTCTGCACTTCCCAAGCCCATCATTAGACCTTGGGAAGAGCTTTTCCTCAACAAGCACAGAACAAGTCTTGGATATGACAAGGAGTTGTCCTTTCATATTTCGGACTACTCCAAGCCCATCAAATTTCAGAGTGTCAAATTTCTTTATGAAAATTCACCTGCAGCTGTTCCAGATCCTGCTCCACTTCCACAACAACAACAACAAATTGTAAAATGCCAACACTGTGATCGAGTTGGCCATATGAAAGATCATTGTTTTCATCTTCACCCATGCAAGCAGTGTAGTTGACACACCCATTCTTCACACATATGATTCATAAACAAGCCTCCTGCAAGAACAAATATTCATCTTGGATGGATTACTTCTTGGTAATGGGCATCAACAGCCAAGAAGATGTTTAAGTCACATGTCAGAACTTGTTCTCGAATATTGACAATCTTGCAGTTGAGTTTTTGCCATCATCTCACCATGCACCTGATAGGGGGGGAAATGGTGGTCATCTACAAGCTTCGAAGTCACATAAAGTGAGTCTGAGCCACAATCTCTCATTCCAAATTCAGAGTTGTAGCCAGAGACACAGTAGTTCAAGTGAGCCTGAGCCACAATTCATCATTCTAGATTCATATTTGTATCCAGAAACACGGATGCCCACGAGCATGCATTTGGTTGATGGACAACCTTAAACCATCCATGTGAGGTTGATATTATTCCTCTTTCAGAACACTTCCTCTAGCAAAATACTTCAGCTTCTTGCTACCTTTGGAAGAGTTCCAGGAATACCATCAAGCATTCCAGTGTTGGTGGTCATCCTTAAACCATCACAGGTTGTAGAATTCCCTTATTTTAGGTTGAAGGTCTCCCTTTTCAAATATGAGGGACACTTCCTCTAGCATAATCTCTCAGCTTCTTGCCAGTTTTGGAAGAGTTCTGGGAACTACAATAAGCGTTTCATTCTAGTGTTGGTGGTCATACTTAAACCACCTCTTTATGACAACATTTCAGAGAGTTGATTTAGCCTAAGTGTTGCCATGTATATTTTGCAATTTTTTGTTACAACTCTCTTCCTGGACTCACACATACTCCTTCGGATTAAGGGGGGGAATGTTGAACACCTAATCCTCTATGGGTAGGTGTAGGTGTGGAAGGCGAAGAGTCTTAAAGGAATCCAAGTGACCTTAGAAGATGAATCCAAGAGTCACACCATTGTATTATAAATGTACATCTATGGTGAATAATATGAGTATCTCACGCTTATATTTATATGTGTGTGTTTATTTTCTTCATACACCATGTGTGTGTTTAATAAGAAAAAATCTACCCATAGTACGCTGAAGATAATTGTTCTGCATGTACCCTCCACTCCTATTGTTATTCTGAAGTCTCCTATTATCCTTGATATGAAAAAAATCCTGAAAGTTCAGATTATCTTTGAATCTCTAATACTAAGACTCATACTCTAGAAAATAATCTTCCAGAGTCTCTTGTTCTTGGGGTCCTCCACTTTCATTTCCTACTGCTAGGAATGTAGGCATAGTGGAGCGTTAAGAGAATTGTTGCATTACTGGTTGCTCAAACCAGTGATGTGAAGTGCCAGCGCTTTCTCCATGTAGAAACCTTCTTGGGGTCTCTTTACGTCTCACCATCCTCATCTCCTTGATTTCTCTAGCAATATATTGCATAGTTTGGAGAAGAAGCTTTGGAAACTCCTTTTCATCTACTTCTCCTGATATTGGAGTCTTGCCTTTGTCTTCTTCGTTGCTTGTATAATAAAAAATTATTATTCTATTGATGTACCGCTTCTCCCTTTCTATGAGAGGCTCTTCTTCTCCTGATGACATAGATGTGATCTCTCACAGGCTGAGCCAAGATTATGCTCTAATACCACTGTAATATTCCAAATTTGGAAAAACATGAATATAGATCATAAGACTGGAAAATGTAGTAAAATATCAATACATCAATAGGAATAGATCATAGAGAAATTTTATTACACATTATAGAAGAAAATGAGTACAATATCTTGAGGAAAAAGTCACTCAAGCTAGGAAAAACAAGCCTCAAATGACCTAATACATAAAATATGAGACGTTGCTTGTATATAAAATACCGAAAGACATATGACTGCACAATCCTATGGAGAATAAATACAGGGTAAAACTGAAAATACATATATCTGCTGATATAATGCTTATAAAATGTCGAGATCAAAGATCTAGGATTTTTAGCACCAATCCAAGACAACCTAGAAGGGATTTCAGGAAATACACCATATGAAAGCTGCAGCTATAGGGTTGAATAACACATTGCAATTGGGTCATTAATATAAGGTGGATGATATGATATAAAAATGGCCAAAATCCCTTCCAATATATCCTTTGGATGAAGGGCTACTCCCCTCACTGGAAAACAAACTCACAAACTTGCGTACTAAGCCCTCCACTGCAATTGCCCTGCAAAATAACGCAGTTTCTAAAGGAGATTGCGCTGCTAAAGATGGTTGAAGCTTGGCCTGATACCGGATAGTGGAATTAAGCTCAAAGGAACCTATTTTGAGTGGGCACTCAAAGTCCCCCAAGGATGAGGGTGGGATTTTGGTTGGAAATACCGAGAGGGGGGGTGAATCAATATTCCTTTCAATTAGTATTATTATTAATCTTTCAGAGCATTAGTTAATCTTCAATTATTATCAGTGTTTGTACAATGATAACAGTAAACAAAGGGAACACAATTGCACACAATTTTTAAGGTGGAAACCCTCTCTGTGACAAAAACCACATAAATTCTTTTCTAATAATTATTTTAATATTCAACTCCAATTGAAAATAAATCCTAAACTTCCTAGAATCTAGAAAAGCATTCTTCTCCAGCTCCCACAGGATGGATGCTCCAATGCCTGAGATTCTTCAGTAGTAAAATGAATGGATGCCCCAACAACCAATGAGCTACAACTCACCCTAGCACCACCCTACCACTCTGAATTTTTTACAAGCTTGAACCTGTTGGCGACTTCATGCATGAGCCTAGCACCGGCCTAGCACCTTATAGAAGAATAAAAGAAGAATGGAATCTCGTACCAGGGAAAATGGTCAACTTTATAATGATATAGAATGATGTAGAAGAAGAAGAAACACTATAACATAACCCAAATTATGACACAACCACCTAATGATGATCCTAGACCTCTCGACACTGCCTCTTCAACTCTTGGCAGATAGACACTTGTACAATTTTTACAATGATTCATTTACAATGAATTAGTACAATGATACCTTTATAATGACTATATGAATTGCTGCCCACTTGAAGACTTCATGTGGTGAACGTCTTGTTGTTTTTTTTCACCTTAATTGCTGCTCTTGTCATGCTATCCTCTGTTGCACCTTGTGTTGCTTTGCTGCCCTAGAAAGTTTGGTCCTTTGCAGCCCTTGACAACACATGATCTAGATTTTTATTGCCTTCTAGGAGCTCGATATTGAATCTGGTGTATCTTTGTTATTTTAGATCACCAATATGTGATTTTTGGTTTTGTATTAGTCCTCTGACTCTTCTTTCCAATGCCACAGATCTGACCCAATTTGGATTCTTCAAGGGAGAGTTATGCCCAATCTCTCACAATTCCCTATTTATGGACTGATTCAGTAGAGCGAACTTGTATGGTATGCCTCATATCACTATTTCTTCATTTGGCTATGAAATTGATATAAAAAAAACTACAGTCCATGCACTATCCACCAATTTTTATAGAATTCCAATCTAATACTCAGAGAGATATTTATGATGATTTTCCCAAGGTCACTTCTTTGATATGAATTTTAGGAGCCTGCAAAAACACCGACTTCCACAGATCATATCTTTGAAAATATTACGCACCTTGGTCTAAAATTTTTACAGGAGCTTCCTTAGGATTTTAGCTTCGCAAAATAAATATTTCAACTTTTGAACCTTCGTAGAAAATAATTTATAGTGCAAATTCCACGATGACCTGTTTCAGGTAGCGAAATCCTTGCATAAGGAGGATATGAGGATCACAATTTATATAAATGCTTAGGTTGAGAGAGTCCTAAAAAAGTGAACATGGGAGAGATTTTAGGAGCTTAAAAATTATTAATTATTGAATTTTCAATGACCCATGCCACAACCCATGGGATTTTAACCCACTAACTGGAGTTACAAACTTCAAACATGAATATCTCTCAAACCGTGAATAATTACATGGCGTGCCATATATCAACGGAAACATCTTGACAAGTAGAAACCATATAAAATATTATTGACCCAGACTATAGTAATTTGGTAGGTAAAAATTACCATGAAATATAGAGGTAGCCCCTGGTGCTAATTATGTTGACATCAATGACAACCACTGATCAACAATCTCCCCATTTGGCATTGATGGAAACACAAGTACTCTCCCTGTGATCATGACACCTATTCCTACAACATTCTCTCCCCCTTTGACATCAATGGAAAAGATTAACTCCCCATGACACACAACCATCCTATGGACCTGTACACACTTCCACTCCCCCTTTATATTCTGAATAAGGAAAATCTAATGAGAAATTGGGAGAATCCCAAGCTTCTGGTGAAGATATTCAAATGCTTCACAAGTAATCTTACGATCATCAATGCTTCCTGCCCAATCTGCATTTGTAAATACTTGAATAATGAGATTGTTACCCTTGGGATACTACAAGATATATTCTGCTGTTCCCTTTAGATATTGAAGAATTCTTTTGACGACAATAATATGTGATTCTTTTGGTGCTGCTTGGAATCTTGCTACTTGTCCAACTGCTTGCATAACATCTAGTCGGAAGGGTGTTACATATAGAAGAATACCAATCATAGATATGTACAACATCTGATCCACATCCTTAGATGAGTTGTCTATGCTCAATTTGAAACCTGTTACCATCGGAGTAAGGATGGGTTTGCAATCTTCCATTTTGAATTTCTTGAGCATTTCCTTGATGTACTTGGCTTGACATATAAATATTCCTTTCTCTTGCTGAGATATTTGAAGCCATAAGAAGTATGTCATTCACCAAGTAAAGATATCTTGAACTCAATTTTCATCTTTCTAGCAAATTTCTTACTTAGTCGATCATCATTGCTACCAAATATTATATCATCCTCTTTAGCTAGTAGACATGCTTTAGTTGCTTCATCCAGAACATATATGTCGTTTTGAGCTCGACTTGCTGTAGCCACAATTTCACCATATTCGCCTTTCCTAATTTCACATTTTATGGAGTTGAATAGTATTGTGTGTCCTTGATCACACATTTGTCCAACACTGAGCAGATTGTGATTCATGTTTTCAACCAATAGAACATTCTTGGCTAGAGCATCTTTGCTTTCAAGAGTTACAATACCTGATCCTATAACATTTGAAGATCCATCATTTCCAAAGGACGCGGTTTCACCCTTCTTCTCTTTCAGAGATACAAATTTCTTTCTATCTCTAGTCATATGCATTGAGCAACAACTATCAACATACCACACATCTTTGTTGTTTTGAGCCTTGAGAGTGAGAGAACAATTATCAGTCTTCTTCTTCTTCCATGTTTGTTCATTCTGTGGCTTAGAAGATTCTTCTGGAGGATTTTCAAGTCTGTAGTATCTGGCTATATGTCCAAAGTTTTGACATTTAAAACATTCAATATTTATTAAATGTTCAAATCTATTGATGTTTCGTTGAGCCCTGAGAGGGTAATATTTGACAGATCTCCTGGAATTGTATTGGTTCTAGGGTACGTGAGACACTCTACAGCTTTATGACCAAATTTTCCACATGAATAACAATATCCATAAAAAATTTGTTGGTACCTGGATGGAAATCTTCGTCGAGGAATTGTCTTCCAAGGTTGTTCTTGTGAATCTTGTCCAATGAAGTCTACATGCTTGTCAGATCTCATAGGTTCATTGTATTTTGTTGTAGAAGGTCCTGCTTCTTCTTCTTTGTAACTGAGGAGAGTTCTATCATTGTAAGATCATTGATTTTTGATGATTTCTTCCAATGCCCTTGAGTTGTTGGCATAGTTTTGGACAATTTTTCCCTTCTTCACTTCCTTACGCAACGAGACTACTTCGGCTTCTAATGCTTCCCTTTATTGGTTGCTTTCTTACAACTTCTTTTGAAGTGACTCTTCAATACATTTGTATTCTTCAACTTCAATTTTGATACCTTGAACTTGTACTTCAAGAGTATTGGAACGGATCTTCTCAGCCTTGAGCTCTTTTATAAGCTTGATTGCCTCCTTAGAATTATTCTATGGTCAATCCTTTCTTTTTTCTTTGCTTGTTCCTTTTGAATCCTTTCTTTTTTCTTTGCTTGTTGAATTTCTTAAAGCCTTTCTTTTCTTTTGAGTTGCCATCACTTCTGTTCGGACATTTTTCTGTGAAATTCCTAACCTCACCACAGCCAAAACATATCAATGGAATTTTACCCTTGAATTTTCCCTTGCCAATTTTTATTTTTCTCGTAAAGTAAGCATATTCTGCATCTGAAAGACCTTCTTCATCATCTTCCTTTTCTTCACACTTGTAGGTGCAGGTTTGTGCCTTTGAAGGTTGTTTCTCCTTATTGGTTTTCTTAGATGCATTTAATGCAATTTCTAGATGCGAAGTACCCTCTTCTTCGTCAAGTACATTTCATATTCAAAGAGAACTCCATGTAATTCCTCTTTGCTGGGTTTGTCCAGATTTGCACTATATTCTAAGATCGATACCTTTGGGTTGAATCTCCTTGGTAACATTCTAAGAATATTTCGTATAATAGTATTCTCGTCAACAAGCTCTCCTAATCCTTCCAGAGTGTTGGTTATTTCATCAACGTGTTGGAAGTATGCAGCAATGTTGTTATCTTCTTTCATTCGAAGTTGCTAAAATTTTTCTCTGTAGATTTGAAGCTTTGATTATTTGAAATTTGACTCACCTGCATATATATTATCAAGCTTATCCCATATATTTTTGGTAGTTTTACAACCCAAAACCTTATGATAAGCAGATTCAATAAGTCAACTAATAATAATATTCTTTTCTTTTGCATAATTTACCAAATTATTCTTACCTTGTTCATCCACGGTTGATGTATATCCATTTTGAATAGTGTCCCATAATTTTTAACCTTGGCAAGGAAAATTTTAGGGGCTAATATTCGCAAGTGGGCTAATTTTCCATCGGTTTTCCAAAAAAAATATTCGTCAATTTCCATTTTTTTATAAAAATGATTCGCCCAAATTTTAGAATATAAAATTATTTTACGTTAAAAATCGCCAAAATTATATAGACAATATATATAATATCATTATAAATTTGAATAATTTTACAAATACATCAATAAATTTTTTATAGTTTTCATATTAAGGACTAGTGAGATTCGCCAATTTTTTAAACTTCAAGAGAATTTTCCACCCTTAAAACTATCCCTATGCACCAAGAGATAGACCTCCATTATTCCTTTCTAGAGTGCATAACTATTTTCATTGAACATAGGTACACCATTCGTGGTATGCTCCACGACCTCCTTCCAGCTATTAAACTACTATTAACGGAACCAAGCTCTGATACCAATTATTGGAAATACTGAGAGGGGAGGTGAATCAATATTCCTTTCAATTAGTATTATTATTAATCTTTCAGAGCATTAGTTACTCTTAAATTATTGTCAGTATTTGTACAATGATAGCAGTAAACAAAAGGAACACAACTACACATAGTTTTTAAGGTGGAAACCCTCTCCAAGACAAAAACCACCTGAATGATTTTCTAATAATTCTTTAATATTCAACTCCATTTGAAAATAATCTCAAACTTCCTAGAATATAGAAAAACATTCTTCTCCAGCTCCCACTGGATGGACGCTCCAACGCTCGAGATCCTTCAGTAGTCAATTGAATGGATGCCCCAACACCCAATGATCTACAACTCACCCTAGCACCACCCTACTACCCTATAGAAGAATAAAGAAGAATGGACTCCCGTACCAGGGAAAATAGTCCACTTTACAATGATATAGAATGATGTATAAGAATAAGAAACACTATACCATAACCCCAACTATGACACAACCACCTAATGATGATCCTAGACCTCCTGACACTGCCTCTTCAACTCCTAGTAGATAGACGCTTGTACAATTTTTACAATGATGCATTTACAATGACTTAGTACAATGATACCTTTATAATGACTGTACATAGTTCTGACCACTTGAGAATTCAAGTGGTGAAATTCTTGCTGTTGTTCTACACCTTGATTGTTTCTCTTGTCATGCTACCCTCTGTTGCACCTTTCTTTGCTTTTCTACCCTAGAAATTCTGGTCTTTTGCAACCCTTGACAACACATGATCTAACTTTTTCTTGCCTTCTAGGAGCTCGATATTGAATCTAGTGTATCTCTGTTATTTCAGAATACCTTTGGTCCTGTAGTAGTCCTCTAACTCTTCTTTCCAATGCCACAGGTCTGACCCAATTTGGATTCTTCAAGGGAGAGTTATGCCCAATCTCTCACAATTCCCTAATTATGGACTGAATCAGTAGAGCGAACTTGTATGGTATGCCACGTATCATTGTTTCTTAATTTGGCTCTAAAATTGATATAAAGAAAACTACAGTCCACAAAATATCCACTAATTTTTACAGAATTCCAATCTGATACTCAGAGAGAGAGTTATGATGATTTTCCCAAGGTCACTTCTTTGAGATGAAGTTGAAGAGCCTGCAAAAACACTGACTTACACAGATTATATCTTTGAAAATATTGCGCACCTTGATCTGAAGTTTTTACAAGAGCTTCCTTAGGATTTCGGCTTCACCTCTTAAAAATTTCATCTTTTGAACCTTCGTATAAAAAACGTTATAGAACAAAATCCACAATGACCTGTTTCAGGTAGCAAAATCCTTGCATAATGAGGATATGAAGATCACAATTTATATAAATGATTAGATTGAGAGGCTCTTCAAAAAGTGAACATGGGAGGGATTTTATTAGCTTAAAAATGATTAATTATTTACTTTTTAATGACCCATGCCACAACCCCATGGGTTTTTATCCCACTAACTGGTGTTACAAACTTCAAACATGAATATCTCTCAAACTTTGAAGAATTACATGGCGTGCCATATATCAACAGAAACATCTCGACAAGAAGAAACCATCAAAAATGTTTTTGAATTAGAATATAGTAATTTGGTAGGTCAAAATTACCATGAAATATCGGGGTAGCCCATGGTGCTACTTAGGTTGACATCAATGACAACCACTAATCAACAATTTCCGCTCAAAAACACCCTTGTGCTAAAAAACACATCAAACTTCACTAAACAACTGAGGCATGTATAAATTCATAAAAGAAAAAACATAAAAAATATTCAGAATGCCTTCTATGGCTGCCATCCCCTTCCTTATATTCTTTGTGAGCCTCCTCACCCTTGGTCCCGCTCATTAAAGATGCTACTCTCATGGAGACTCCCTCCCACTATGACTGCACTGTCCTCCAATAACTCTCCACTACCTCCATAACAACGCTATTGATCTAGTCAAACTTGATCCCATCCACATGATTTAAACTCAATTCACACCTAAGAATGATTTATTCAATTTATAAGATGATCCACATTCACATTAGAAGTGGTGTTTATTCCTACTAAAGACATTTATGGGTCTCTCTACCCTCTTATTCATCTACCTTAATGACAAAAGAAAAAATTAATATTCCAACTAGCTGAAAGCTAATTAGGAATATTACATTGTTGATGCTCCATGTGATATTCCACTGATTGAACCTTAGAATTTTCTATTAAATATGATGTGATGGATGATATCCATAAAGTGCCATAAATGGGGTCATTGTTTGTGTAGTATGGAAGGAAGTGTTATACCACCATTTAGCTAGAGGTAACCACTTGAACCATTGTGTTTGTTTATTAGATTCAAAGCAACGAAGATATACTTCCAAAACTTTGTTCACTATATCAGTTTTCCCATCAGATTGAGGATGATAAGATGAGTTATGAGTTAATTGAGTACGCAGACATGAAAATAATTCCGTCCAAAAATTTCCAGTAAAAATGGGATTTTTGTTGCTTATAATAATATTTGGGTTTCCATGTAGCTTTTGAATTGTTTCCATAAATGGATTAGCAACCATGCTTGCTTTATATGTAAGACATAATTCACAAAAGTGTGCATACTTGGTAAGTCTATCAACTATCACCATGATGACACTCTTTCCTTCAGAATTGGGTAAACGTGTGATAAAATCCATTGAAACCTCCTCCAAATGTTAAATTGGAATGGATAAGGTTGTAACAGACCTGAGGTCTTAATTGTCTCCACTTTATTTTTTTGGAAAACCAAACATTCTGCCACAAACTTTTGAATATCAGATTTAATGCCATCCCAAAAAATGCCTTCTTGAACCTGTGGTAAGTTTTTAAAAATCCTGAGTTCCCTCCTAAGTGATCTGAATGGGAATATTAGGTTTTCTCTGCTAAGCTCAAATTCAGAATTTAAAGAAAGTGCTTGAGGATGATGAGGTTAATTGCAAGTTTAACATGAGTTTTTATGTGTTTTTATGTGAATTTCATGAGAAAATTAACATAAAAAAAACACTGAAAACAACATCTAACAGACATGAACATAACCATAAACTGTAACATAATAACACATGATGAAGGAGTTCACCCCACCTAGGCTACATATCCTTGGTACAACTTCCAATGGCTTGACCCTCTTCTATTATGCTCAAAAGTGTGATTACATGTCTTTACAATGTTCAAACAACTCTGAAACCTATCCCATCAGCTCCAGAATGCCAAAAATGCCTGTGTAGCCTCTTTCTGCATCAAATTTGGCCAAACTGACTTAGTTATGTCTTCCCCACATTTATGCACTATTCGCTCCACATTTTCCCCAAATCCAGCATCATCCTACAAATCCACCCGGAATCCAGCTAACCGAGTGCCAATTTCAGCAAAAACCAGGTGAAATTGTTGGCACGCCATTTTTCCCAATAACGCTTATAAGCTGAATTCCATACCATCTCAATTATGTCTTTTTTTTTAAAAATATAAAACAAACCCCGCACGACTAGGCTAACCTCTTTTGAATTAAACGTGGGCACATGTCATGGTTGGTGGAATTTATGCATTAACGGTTACTGTTGGCAAGCGATTAACTCCACAGCTTCCGAACCGGCAATAGTATGTTGTCACATGGTGCAACACATGAAGTGTGTTACAGGTCAAAATACCTCCTCATCAGCTCAGAGGGGAAGACAAATATGGAATAAGTACATAGACCTAAATTAAACCTATTTCTGCCAGGGTAACGCATACATATAATAGAACAAGAGCGTTATAACTCAGGCAAGGGATACATTAGCCACGTTAGTGGCTAGGGCAACGCTCTGTTTACACTGAAAGGTCGCGTTACCCGTGTTTTAAGTTTGAATTGGGAAAAGAGCGCGGAGAAAGATTTGAATCTCTGACTTTCCCTCACGAAGGAGTCAGTGCACAGAGGAAACTGCAGAAGCACCAGTTCATTATTGGTCATTGCCATAGAATACTGAACTCCAAGAGAGGCAAAAGCATGGAGATCAAGGAAACATCTAAGCCTTTTCCATTCCAAACTAGTGGAAAGAGAAGGGCAACAATGGCTTTCTCCCTCTCCTATAAGAAGGAGCTGAAGGCTCTTAATCAAAGGTCGAAGGATTGCTCAAAGTTCTTGCATACTTGTGGAATAGAGAATAGTGTGACATTGTGAAGGCCAAGAGTCAAAGAGGCTCCTAGAGAGCTTGTTGGCTTGGACTTCTTCACTGGGTAGAGAAGAGAGATTGGGAGACTGAGGAGGGCTTGGTACAACCGATGGTTGTAATCCTCCTTCTTTCAAAATCAATAGAACTATGTTCGTTTTGTCCATTCGATGCTTAATGTTATATTGTTATTTCAATATTTGTTTAGTATGATATAAATGGCTCAGATGTGTATAATCTAGATGTTTATTGTTGATTTAATTGATAGAATACTTGTTATATCAGAAGTTACGCGGGTGCTTTGACTGATTGCAGGATTCAGATTTGGAGCCGGTGGAGGAAGGACTCTTGCTTTGCTACGTAGCGCTCTCCAAAGGATTCCGAAGTTGTCAAAGAGGTAATTCTCTGTTGTATTCTTTCAAGTTATTTCAGGCTAATATGAACATGCTCATGCCATCTTTGTGAACAGCATAGCTAATCTGACTGTCTGCCTCGGGCACCGGAAAGCCCTAAGAGGGATATACGAAAGCCAACCACCCAAGCAGTTTACCCTAAAGCAGAATTGGCGACTCCGCTGGGGAGTTGTTCCCCATAGTTTCCGGGCTATTTTTCCCCTCATTTCTTCTCTCCTCTGTTCTGTATCCTTTCGACCATTTTTTGATGCCCTGTAGACATACCAATCGCTTGCAGAGTTCGATCTTGTGCCTGTCTGGCCAACTGAAGAGCTTTTCCCTGGTTAACGCGACCTAGGCAGTGTATCCAGTGCGTTATAACGCAGTCTAGGCTTAAATACAGTGCGTTATAACGCTGTATTTGCTCACAGACAGAGCGTTACCCAGCCAAAAAACCCTGTTGTTCACTACCATGACTGTGTTTTAGCTGTGGAGTTTTTTGGCCACCAGTACCTTTCACAGACCGAATCCCTGTGCTTGTCTGCTAAACTGGCGTTGATTATTTGTTTCTCTTATTTAGTTAAGTGTGCAAAGCATTTAATTTTTTAAAAAGAGAAAAAAAAAATTTATTTTTTTGCATTTAGATGAGTTTATTCTGAAAAGTTTGATTCACAGACTGTTAAAAGAGGTAGATAGAAAGCTGAATCTTAAAAGTTGAGCTGTGTTATTTACATGTTGGTGCATGGATGATTGATAAAGAAACCTCTCCTTGTAGAAACATCGTTCATTGAAGTTAATATCTAGAGCATGTTTTGCATGGTTTATTGAGTCAGCGTCTCACTATACTTCATACGTCCATTTCCCCTCCGCCAGACTAATAACAAAGTACACTAAAAACAAAGCGATAATAAAATCAATCTAATAACTCTTTTTGAGCTCACACAAACAGTAGTTCAGGCTAGGATCTTGGGTTAGGACAGTGAGAAAACTACCCAACATCTCAAAACTTGAAAACTAGAGTCATTAAAGAGTGAAATCCTATTGCACTCACATTATTGGGACCGTTCCTTTACCGGAGCTCAGCGCGAGACAACACTTGGGTGCACTAGAAGGTAGCCCGCCTTTGACTGCATCCTATGGGTGTGTTATATATTGGGGTTCCCTTCGGGGATGTCGAAACTAGATCGGGGATCTAGGTATTCTGCCCATATAGCACACTGTCCTTGACCGTGGACCCCCCTGATGATGTCTGTGATTTGAGGTATCCTTAGTGGCCATACGTTTAGGGACTTACACAAGGTGACTGGGACGGGCTGTCCTGGTACCTGAAGCAGACGGACCTACTCTGTCTTCAGTCTTTAGGAGGGTACTCGTCTTCACGAGAGTGCTTACACCTATCGTCTGGGGTTCGGGCGAAGCTCTAGAGTAACCGTAACTGTACTTTCGACCAACCCTCTCTGTATGCTATTGTGAGACTGGATTTCATCACCAGTGAACGGTAGTACTCAGACAGGGCACCCTATACTGGTTGCTTGTTGATTGATTTTAGAGAGTCTTTTTTCTTTTTAGTAAGTGTGTGGTTACTGTCACTTGAGACTTCATAATATATCACATTTTAAAATAAAATTTGTTAAAATTAAACCGGTCACCGTGGCATCCCCTGACCCACGCCGTCAGTCTAGACGACAACAAGGTCTACCTCCTCTCACCTTAGAGGAAAGATTGAACCTTGGTGAACCCAGGCCTTCTACGGAAGAGCAGTCTCCTTTGACTAATCTGGATTATCACATAGACCCTTATCAGCCGGAACTCCCGGAGGACCCTTTCACTGAAGGCGTTGTACCTAATTACAATCCTCTGCTCACTGATCCGTTAGGACCAGTGATAATCTAGATTCCACTGTGCCAAGATATGTCTGCGGCAACACCAACATCTATTTCACCACCGGTATCCACAGGGTCGATACCAATGGCAACCATTCCTGGTTTTCCATCGTCCTCCCCACCGGTGGTCAGTTCTATGTCATTACTGGGTAACCCTAGTAGTCAACATATGCCTACCCCCAACCCTATGGTCAACACAACTGTCAGTAGTTTACTGAACCCTTCGGCATCTAATCCTACCGTGACCACGTTGGGGACAACGGTAGCTCCTCCCACGAGCACGACTACTTCGGTGCCCTTTAGCAACCCTTTCGGTTGGAACCCTCTGTTGAGTTCAAACCCCCTAGCCACTATGCCAGGGGGCAGTGTTATCAGTACACAGGTAGCAGGGAATATTTCTCTTCCTATGCAATCCTTAGGACAAATGGGACAACCCATTGTAAATATTATCCCCTTAAGTGGTTCAAACATAGGCGTAGGATCTATACCGTTGCCAAACTATGCAAATACTAGTATGCCTCCGGGAAACTCTATTGCATCCATTTGGACTAACCAACCCCAACCTCTGTCTGGAGTGGGAGGGCATTTTTATGCTGGGGGAAACCAACCATTTTCCCCTCAATACGCTATGCCCTATGGACAGCAACCGTATGTTCCTACTCCTCCACCTATGGGAGGTTTTTATCAAAGTCCCACTTACCCTTCTGGTAACATGTGGATGGGGGGACCCTATGGTCCAAATAGTCAGCCCATACTGCCTTGGTTAGACTCGGGGGCAAATCCACAATTGCCTTTCTTGGCAGCTTTGGACATACCTGACATCCATAAGCTGACAAACGACCCCATCAATCACAACTCGCTTTGGCCTCCTATACCGCATAAGATTCCTTCAGATATCCCGAAGTTCGACGGGAAGCATGGAGATGACCCAGCCGCACACATCACTACCTTCCATTTTTGGTCCATATCCAATTCCATGGTAGATGATAGTGTCCGCCTTCGACTATTTTCCCGCACCCTTACAGGCAATGCCGCCAAGTGGTACATCGAATTACCACGCGCCACCATCAATACGTTTGGCGCTTTAGCGACGGAGTTCTTAAAGAACTTTCAACTACCAATTAGAGTGGAAACCAGCACAGAATTGTTAACAACACTGGGCCAAGACACCGCCACCCACATCTCCGACCATATTCATGAATGGAGACGTAGGAGGAGGCTTGTCAAAGCGCCAATTCCGGACCATCTCTTGGCAAATTGGTTTTGCAAGTCTCTTTTACCCCATATCTCTAAAGACATTGGCCTTTCTGGTGCGGTGATAGAAGATCAATGTATTCGTCATGCCCAGCACCTGGATTTGATCTATTCACAATCTGGCACGCTTTACGATCTGCTCCCCCATGCCCCTGGTAACCCGAACCCTCCGGCTACTAAGAAAACCGGAGCTCATGCCGACGGCCTCGTTGGCGCGATCTCTGGTGTAGCCACCAATCAGTCTCGGGGACAAACCTCCCAGCCATCCTCGGCTGCCACCGCCCCCCATCAAACGACTCCTCTCCCTTCCGCTGAGGTAAATTCGGTGCAAACCTCACAAAAACCCAATGGAAAAAATAGGAAGAATAAGAAGAAAACATCTTCTTCGGAAGAGTAGTCGAATAATCAGAATAACTCCAATCAGAAAAATGCTGCAAACAAAAAAGGAAAGGATAAACCCATGAGATTCCCTTGTAAAATCTGTGCGGAGGACCACTTGACATACAAATGTCCTCGGTTGCAGGAATGCACTGATTTTATTGCTAACAAGGATTCTGGGAGAACACCTCCCGTTCTTCACAATCCTTTCCCCAATCAATAGCAGCAACATCAACATATGGTTGACAACCCGCCACAACCCCATCAACGGGGCAATGGTGGTTCGAATCCTTTCGGCGAAGGACCATCTGCCATTTATGGCATCGAGAGTATCGACCTTCAAACTCGTGCCAAGCTTTATGGAGCCCCTACCATAGATGCTCAAGAACCTGGAACTAGTTCCAATCCGCCGCCTCCTAACGATTTGCATATCGAAAGGCCTAATGCTGAACCTGTAATTCGTCCCCCAAAAGGGACACTTCGACGCACGACTCATAATACCTCTGCACGTGCAGCCCAAAACTACAATATTGTAGAAGATTTGGCGCAGGCACCGTCAGCTATGTCTGCTCTTGAAGTATTACAAACTTGTCCAACACAAAGGAAAGCCTTGCTTTCGGCCATTGGTGGAATAGATCCCCAAGATTCCATGCTAGCAATCTTTGATATGGAAAAGGCTAAACCTCGCCTCTCACATCAACTCGCATTCCAGGTGCAGGTTGTGTCGAAAGGGAGACCCATCCATCGCACTGTCATAGACGAAGGTGCTTCGACCTGCGTTATGTCACAAGCTTGCTGGCAGAATTTAGGTTCTCCTACTCTAACCCCACCATCGAATTCCCTGAAAGCTTTCGATGGCCACACATTCCTACCCAAAGGATACCTTGCTAGCTTTCCTGTCACTCTTGGTGGGAAAACGGTAAACGTGGACGTTGAAGTCGTAGAGCGTCATCTCGACTATAATCTATTGCTCGGTCGTAGTTGGTCTTATGCTATGACCGCCATCGTGTCTTCGGTCTTCCGACTCATCCTATTTCCATTAGATGGGAAAATAGTCACGGTCGATCAACTATCCTTCTGCACCCCTGATTATTCCACTTTACCAAGTAGCTCTGTACCCTTAATAGGAGGTGTCCCTGACTCTTACGTCAGTATCGGTACCGGTCTTCTGAAGGCATCTTCCCTACTGGGTTGTTTTCCTCTACCGCCGCCTCAGATCCCAAACACGGTTGCAATGATATCCACCTCTTCGGATGGCTCTATCGACCCATGGATCATTCCGACACCTTCAGAAATTGATTCCTATGGAGATCAGATGCCGCTTTCGCCGGTTGAGTTGGCTTACCAAGCCATCCAAGTTGCATCTAAACCCTCCGCTGATATGGTTTCGACCACAGGTACACCCCTCTCTACCATTACGGTTCTCTCTAAGGATCTCCTCAATGAATTCTGGCCTACAGACGAAGCTATTCGAGAGATCATGTCATTAGAAGAACGACCTTGGGGAGAGTTCCACCATCGCGCTTCGACGATTGATTCGGAGGCGATAAAAACTGAAATCCCGTTCTTTGACCAACCTGAGATCGTTCCCTCCTCTTATACGACTGTCCACACTATCGATTCAGAAGGGAACATGGGTAATCTTTCCAAGACACTACTCATTGATATCTTGGTCAAAACGGGTATCGTGGAAAATATTCAAATTGGAGCCGACTGCAATCCTGAGGAAATTGCAGCCTTCACAGCTCTCTTTAAGGAATTCCGCGATGTGTTTGCTTGGTCTCATAAGAAAATTCCCGACATAGATAATTCTATTAACGAGACAAAGATCAAGAAATTCCGAGCATTCTTTTTACGGTATTTTTCTTGCTCGTTAATCCGAAAAACCTCGAGTTCTCTTCTTCGGACTCGTTAAACTTACACGAAGTTTGCATCGAGCGTTCTTTTTATAGTCTTTTCTTGCTCGTTAATCTGAAAACCTAGATTTTTCTTCTTCAGACTCGTTAAAACCATGAAGAAGCTCTGAGCATTCTTTTTAGGAATCTTTTTCTCGCTCATAAAACCGAAAAAATCCCGAGTCACCTTTGTCAGCCTCGTTAAACTACTGAGACAAAGAACAAGGAGCCATTCTTTTCCTCTTTTTCAAAGCTCTTTAAACAGAAAAAGTGTATCGAGTTTTCTCCGTGTGACTCGTTAAAATTTCACGGAGGTATCGAGTTTTCTCCGTGTGACTCATTAAAATTTCACGGAGGTATCGAGTTTTCTCCGCGTGACTCGTTAAAATTTCACGGAGGTACCGAGTTTTATTTGTTGGACTCGTTAAAATTTCACAAGGAATATTGAGTTTACTTCGTCTCCTCGTACTCATAACAAAATGAGGTAGACGTCCATTGAACATAGATTTCTCACTTTTCCGGATTCGATGGACTAACTAACGGAAAATGAACTGTTCCGGGCTTACTATTACCCCTTTGCCGTGCCCGGTTATCAAGACATGACAAAGGTACCCCAATGGAGCCGTCTTTTACGACATTTTTTAGACTCCCTAAACATGAAAAATTCACCGAGTTTTCTCGTCTGGACTCGTTAAACCTAATCAAACAGAACATGGAGTTGTCTTTTATGACATTTTTCAGACTCTCTAAACATGAAAAATTCACCTAGTTTTCTCATCTGGACTCGTTAATCCTAATCAGATGGGGCACAGAGTTGTCTTTCCTGACATTTTTCAGATTCTCTAAACATGAAAAATTCACCGAGTTTACTCGTCTGGACTCGTTAAACTTAATCAGACGGGGAAAAATTTGGACAAAATGGATATTACCTCTATTACATTTTCAAAAAAGGTCGATTTGGCAGCAAAATTCTTGAACATGGCACTTCCCAGAAAACTCTTTCGCAGTTAGCCGAACCCTACCATCTATGAGTATTAGCCTTCATTTCCCAGTGTCCCTTCACCGATAAAATCCTAACACACTCTTTGGTGTTCAACACGCTTCAGCTGCCTAGTACCCTGCTAGAGTGCCTTCTATTGTTCAAGCAGATCTCGCTATCTACTGCTCTTGTTATCAACCAAACCGTTCATTATGCCAGAAATTATTTGTCGTCTGACGTTCCCATTCACTCTTCCTTATCTCAAATCATAAACAAAATCAGTTGGTTTCTGTTTCATGTTGACTGATGTAGGACGCCTCAGTGCCTACCTCTCAACAAATCACTTCCTATCGACTTCAACACCTTATCTAGGAAGTTGATCCAGAAACACATCAGTACCCAGATACTTGCAGACATCAGTGGCAGGTAGTCTTGTGTTTGATCAAGAGTCTTCATCATTGGCTCTTGGTTGAATGATTCTACGAGTGTTCGACTTCAACTCCTTTTATTCACACTCGCTAGATTGTACTGGGCATCTTAGGGACCATCATCATTATCGGTGGCCACCTTCGCGTCTGTTAACAGTTTTCATTATTGACTGGTAATCAGACGATTTCTCACATGTTCGGCGACAACTCCCTCATTCACATGTTGAGAAATATGCAGTTTAAGTGAATCGGTGGTCAAGACCTTGGGGCAAAAGGCTACACCATTAAAGTTGTGTTCCCTTCCCCAAGCTGCGATATTGTTTATGGAGACAGCTTCTTCAGCCTGATCCTGTTATGACGGACACTTCCACATTGTGCCTATTGGTGGACAGATTCTTCATATCTCTATTCTAGAGAAATCATGTTGTTTAAAGCTACTGAGCATGGGACATGCCTGACTCTAGGCAAATACTATATTTTCTGACATATGTTGTTGTTTCAGGTTTTCCTCAGTCCTTCAATCTCTCTCTCTCTACAAATTATAAAGTATTTCGGCCATCATCTTCGTCTCTAACCTCACACTTTAGGGGGCATCTGTTACAGGTTAAAATACCTCCTCATCAGCTAAGAGAGGAAGACAAATATGGAAGAAGTACAAAGACCTAAATTAAACCTATTTATGCCAGGGTAACGCATATATAGAACAGAACAAGAGCGTTATAACGCAAACAAGCAATACATTTCCCGTGTTAGTGGCTAGGGCAACGCTCTGTTTACACTAGAGGGACGTGTTACCAGTGTTTTAAGTTTGAATTGGGAAAAGAGCGCGTAGAAATATTTGAATGTCTGACTTTCCCTCACAAAGGAGTTAGTGCACAAAGGAAACTGCAGAAGCACCAGTTCATTATTGGTCATTTCCATAGAAGACTGAACTCCAAGAGAGGCAAAAGCATGGAGATCAAAGAAACATCTAAGCCTTTTCCATTCCAAACTAGTGGAAAGAGAAGGGCAACAATGGCCTTCTCCCTCTCCTATAAGAAGGAGTTGAAGGCTCTTAATTGGAGGTCGAAGGATTGCTCAAAAGTTCTTGTATACTTGTGGAATAGAGAATAGTGTGACATTGTGAAGGCCAAGAGTCAAAGAGGCTCCTAGAGAGCTTGTTGGCTTGGACTTCTTCACTTGGTAGAGAAGAAAGATTGGGAGACTGAGGAGGGCTTGGTACAACCGATGGTTGTAATCCTCCTTCTTTCAAAATCAATAGAACTATGTTCGTTTTGTCCATTCGATGCTTAATGTTATATTGTTATTTCAATATTTGTTTAGTATGATATGAATGGCTTAGATGTGTATAATCTAGATGTTTATTGTTGATTTAATTGATAGAATACTTGTTATATCAAAAGTTACGCGGGTGCTTTGACTGATTGCAGGATTCAGATTTGGAGCCGGTGGAGGAAGGACTCTTGCTTTGCTGCGTAGCGCTCTCCAAAGGATTCTGAAGTTTTCAAAGAGGTAATTCTCTGTTGTATTCTTTCAAGTTATTTCAGGCTAATATGAACATGCTCATGCCATCTTTGTGAACATCATAGCTAATCTGACTGTCTGCCTCGGGCACTGGAAAGCCCTGAGAGGGATATACGAAAACCAACCACCCAAGCAGTTTACCCTAAAGCACAGTGTTACAGTTAAGGACGGGGGCACGGGGC
The DNA here is from genome assembly GCA_034641835.2 of Pinus albicaulis. Lineage (NCBI taxonomy): Eukaryota > Viridiplantae > Streptophyta > Pinopsida > Pinales > Pinaceae > Pinus > Pinus albicaulis. The sequence goes on from CM076581.1 coordinate 1,101,309,683, forward strand.
TAGCCTCCTGCTCGTGGTCCTACCTCTGACGGTGACCAGGATTGGGGCTAGACCCTGACCCCCAACACCCAACACACATTTCATATGTGATTAAAACTATATGAAACCCATAACATATTAAGAACTAAATGTGCAGTGCAATGGTAAAGCTTGGTCATGGTTTGTCAGAGGTCGTGGGTTCGACCCCCAGTGCCTCTGCTCTACCTCCCACATAAATTTTGGTGGCCCTCAGGCTACCACGTGGCAGCCCCTGCATGGGCAACGTGGCATCCTATGGTTGGCCAGCACATCAACCAATCACAATTCACCACTTCAAACTAGTAATAAAGTGCCACTTGGCACGTTCCTATTCACCGGAGAAGACCATTGACCAATTCAACCTGCACAGTCACCCTACCATGTCGGCATGCCCAATCAGCTATACATACTGCTAACTGGGTTGTCCCACACTTTTTTTTTTTTAATTTCCTATTTGACAAAGCAAACAAAATGTGTTTCTGGGAGCATACAGTGTCGGTTTTCCATGAAATGAGTTGCACCAGATTTAGAATGACGAGATATGCACGTTCATTCAGGTTCCACACCATTCTTACAACTTTCATTTTTTAGCATAATTTTGAACACTTTATCACTCCTCCCCACTAGAATATTTTGGACCCCAAAATATCACTTTAATTTGTTCATCAGATGAGGGTACATTTCCCTCACCTTTCCAGTCTCAATCCATTTTTCCTTAGAAGGATTCGTGCCTTTAAGCCCCATACAAAGGTAGTCTACACTCCCTCGTTTTGATGCCCTTGTTCTCCTGTCAAGAATTGTGTTTTGTTGAAGCTCATCAAGGTATTGTGGAGAAAAATCCTCAATAGAAGGAATCAGAACTAGTTCTCCTTGATCTTAAATCAATGGAGGCTCATACAACCTCAAGTTCTAAACATTAAATACAGAGTGAATTTTCATGTATGAAGGAAAATCTAACTTGAAGGCATTTTCACCAATATTTTCCAAAATTATGAAAGGCCCATAATGGATTGGTTTCAATTTTTTACCTTCCCCTTGAAGCCTCTATTTGCTAATGTGAAGCCAAACTTCATCACCAACTTGGAAGTTATGATCTACATGATGCTTTTCATGCCTTGCTTTGTACATTCCTTGACTCTTTTCAAGATGATCTTGAACTGTTTGATGTATCAATTGGATTTTTTCTATGACCTTATTGGAGTTTTCTATGTCTCTATGACCATTAATAGCAACATCCTTCCCAAAAATTAAATCTAATGGCGATCTAGGCAAGTATCCAATGCATGCCTCAAATGGTGATGTTTGTGTAGAGGAGTGTTTTGCACGGTTGTAAGCATGCTGAATGTAGTGAAATTTTTCATCCCACAACTTAGAATGCATGTTGTAGTATCCTAGAAGAAGATGTATGAATATTTGATTGACCACCTTAGTTTGACCATCTGTTTGTGGATGAAATTTTGTACTATTTTTCAACTTGGTATCCATCAAGTCCCACAAACTTGACCAAAAATTCCCAACAAATTAAGAATCTTGATCACTAACAATGGATGTGGGAAAACCAAAATGAACCCAAACATGCTAAAAGAATAAGTGGTTTGTTTGTTCAGCTGTGATTTTCTTTTTAAATGGCATTAATATACACATCTTGCTAAACCTATCCAAAAATACATAAAAATAATAATGACCTCTTTCTAACAATGGAATACCTCCTACAAAATCCATAGAAACAATCTCCCATGAACATGGTGGTACAAGAAGTGGTCCCTAAAATCCTAACTTGCTATTTCTAGGCTTACTGATCGCACATAATGAACAAAATTTAATGAAATGTGACACACTTTCAAGCATACAAGGCCAATAAAAATACCTCTATAGATTTACCACTAGTTTTATTATACCTAAATGTCCAAAAATAAGAGAAGTGTGTGCTTCCCTTATGACATTCACTCTCTCCCCATGTGGAATACAAAGCTTTCCCAAATGATACAACAATTTATTATGTACATGGTAATTCAATTCCTCTACTTGGTTGCCTTGACTCAAGCTTGCATCAACATATTGAAAGTCATTATCACATGCATATTGATCAACATAACTTTCATGCAAAACATAATTATGCTTGAGTAAATCATTTTCACTAATAATAGGCCTAGAAATAATATCCGCAACCTTATTGTATACACCTTTCTTATACGTGATGACCAAGTGGAATTGTTGTAAAAAACCCATCCATCGAAAGTGCCTTCACTGCTACAACTTATTTTGTGATTGCAAGTATTGCAATGGTTGGTGGCTAGTGTGTATAAGTGTTTCATTTATTATCAAGTAGTGTTTCCACTTTTCACACTTTGAACCAACGCATAAATCTCCTTATCATAAGTAGGATATTTAATCACTGCACCATTGAAATTTTATGAGTGAAATGAAACAAGATTACCATGTTAAATAAGGACTGCGCCCATGGCATAGTCGATTTAATTAGTTTGAATCTCAAAGGGATGTCTCAAGTCTGGTAATGCAAGTACTGGGGCTGAACTAATCTTCTCTTTCAAAGCATCGAATGATCTTTGTTGCTTGCCGCCCCACTGGAAGACCTTTTTCACGCTAGTCAATGCATGCAAAGGATTTACGATAGAAGATAAGTCAGCAATAAACTTCCTCCAATATTGGTCTACTCCCAAAAAAATTATTACCTCAGTGACTGTCTTGGGTGTTGGCCAATTCACAGTGACCTCAACCTTAGAGGTGTCTTTCCTCAACTTGCCTCCTCAAACAATAAGCCCCAAGCACACCAAATAAGTTTTAACAAACTCACACTTTGACATCTTCAAAAACAATTGTTCTTCCCTTAAGACATCAAGTACTTTTCTTACATGCATGACATGTTCATCAAGTGCTTTACTGAAAATTAAGATATCATCCAAGTATAAAATGAAAAAATCATCAAGAAATGGCCTTAAAAAATCATTTATCACATGAATTAAGGTAGCAGGAGCATTGCATAAACCAAAAGGCATAACAGGCCATTCAAACAAACCTTGTTTTGTTTTGAATGTTTTCTTCCAAATGTCACCTTCAACAATTATAATTTGATGGTAGCCATTACTTAAGTCCATATTAGTAAAATAATTTGCATCTTTCAATTGATCAAGTAAATCATATATTCTAGGAAGTGGATAGCTGTTCTTTACTATAATCCTGTTCGATACATGGAAATATACACACATGTGTCATGTTCCATATTTCTTTAGCACCAACACAATAGGTCACCCACATGGCAAAGTACTTGTTCGGATGATCCCTTTGTCCAAAAACTCTTTTCTTTTCTTTTTTATTTTAACACTCCAATGTTAAGAAGAGGATAATCTCACTGCAACTATATTTCATGCTAGATTCCCCTCTTGGGAGGTAACCCCTTTGGCTCCTGAAACATCTCATTATTTTGATTAATCACTTGATTCAAATCATATTTAAACTTTGGATCAAAACTTTGAAATGCCTCATAATCAACATAATTTTTTGGTTTAATCATTGGAAGCACAAAATTCTTGCTTGAATTCACTAGTATTTTCATTTTCCCTGCATTAACTAATGAAATATTTAGTTTCTTGCGATGAAATCTCACAATATACTCCACACCATTTTTGAACAAGTGATACTTGTTTTCATGGAAATATAAGATGGATTTTCTATCATAGAGGTAAGGAATTCATAAAACAATTCATGAAATATCAAGAAATACAACATCTAATTCAACTTCGTCAATGAAGTTTGTTGTTATTGCAAACTGAAGAATACACTTTCTTGTAACCTGTAAATTTGTGTTCTTGCATATCTGACCCAATGGATATGGTTTGTGATGAGGAATGGTTTCAAGATTAATTTTCCTGACTAGGTATTTAGATATCAAATTGGCTTGAGACTCACTATCAAATAGTTTGTCAATTTTGTATGTTTTGAAATAACCCTCATTTTAAATAATTCAATCCTTGTTTCTTCATGTTGGAGTAAAGGTGTGACAATTTGATGAAAAAGTGCTAGAAATGGATTCTTTTCCTTTCATACCCATGGTTGTAATTTGAGTTTCATCACCCAAATTGGATCCCAAATCTTGTTGAGTGGTTGCAGTTGTTTTATTTTTCCCTTGTTTTTGAATTTATTGGGACTCATCTCTGGATGAAGCTTCCAACAATGGTATTAATCATGACCTTCTTTAGAACAATGTTTGCATGTCATTTTATCTCCTCCCTTTTTAATGAATGCATTTTTCTTTCCCTTTCCTTTGAAACCCTTTCCTTTCTCTCCACCCTTAGATGGCTTCAGTTTACCCTCTTCTGGAATATTTTTCCCTCTTTCCTCAAGGTGAGTGGCTTGCACATAAACCTCATCTAGACTAGTGGGATTGAACATAAGGATAGTATGCCTTACATAGCTATGTAAACCCCCTATATACTTCAAAAACTTGTCTTGTGAATGAAAATCAACACATAACATAAGAGCTCTTTTACTAAATTATTGGGTGCAATATTACACACTTTGACCTTTAAGTTGTCTAAAGTTCTACCAATTCATGATGGATTTTTGCATATATTCTAGAGGGTAAAATTTTCTTTTAATTGCATCAATGAAATTAGACCAAGAGAGTGAGATCTTACCATGTTTTTAATCTCATATTGTGTCTTAGCTTCCCACCATACTAGTGCTACACCCTCTAGTCTCAAGGAAGCTAGCTGAATCTTTGTATCATCATATTGAAAGTTTTGAATTCTACAATATACCTCCAACCGACAAAACCAATTGTCAAGTTTCTTTGCATTCACTTCATCATTATACATAGACAGCTAAAATTTAATATCAAGTTTTAACAAGGGTTGTTTACCAATTTTTATTGAGGTAGGTTGATGAGTATGAGTAAAGGTTGTATTAGTGGAAGAGGATGATGGTGGAGTAGATGGTGGCTTATCACCATTTCCATTACCTCCTCCTCCTAGAGAACCCTCTCTTCTTGGAGGACTGGAGCTTTCACCCTGCAATTTTGTGTTCCTCTCTTCATATAAGACCTTCACCATCTCTGTCATGTCAAAGAAAACCTTCCTAAACACCTTCTAATCCTTTGACATGTTATCATTTCATCCTTCATGAGACATGCTAAATGAAGCTTCTACTGCAACTAGAGGTGAACCTTGTGGTGGAAATTGTGGCAATTGTGCTCTCCTTCTCCTGGCTCCAACTAGAAAAACTGCACCCAAAATATTTCCTTCTCCTCTCTTGAGATTCAACCTTGTAAGAATTTAATCACTTGCAAAACAAATTAAATCCTCCTTGCACAAGTAAACCTAGTGTTATGATACCAACTTTATCTAAATGGGAATATTAGTGTTTTTTGTGCTAAGATCCAATTTATAATTTAAAGAAAGTGCTTGAGGATGATGAGGTTAATTTCAATTTTAACATGAGTTTTTATGTGAATTTCATGAGAAAATTAACATTAAAAAAAATGAACAACAACATCTAACATACATGAAAATCACTATAAACAGTAACAGAATAGCACATGATGATAGAGTTCACCCTGCTTAGGCTACGTCTCCTTGGTCCAGCTTCCAATGGCTTGGCCCTCTTATATTATGCTCAGAAGTGTGATTACATGTGTTTACAATACTCAAAAAACTCTGAAACCTATTCCATCAGCTGCAAAATGCCCAAAAATGCCTGTGTAGCCTCTTTTCGCATCGAATTTGGCCAAAAACTGACTTAGTTATTAATTCCCTAAGTTTTTGCACTATTTGATTCAAAAACTCCCCCAAATCTAGCATCATCCTACAAATTTTCCCCAAATCCAGCTAATTGAGCACTAATTTTGCCAAAAACCAGGCGAAATTGTCAGCCTACCAATTTTCCAAATCATGCTTATAAGTTGGATTCCAAACCATATCAATTATGGTTTAATTATATATATATATATATATATATATATATATATATATATATATATATAGATATATATAAAACAAACCCTGTGCAGTTAGGCTAATCCCTAAACTTGGCATTAAATGTGGGCACATGTCATGGTTGGTGAAAGTTATGCACTAACGGTTAGTGCTAGTGGGCGATTAACTTTGCAGCTTTTGAACCAATGGTAGTATGTCATCACATGGCAGAACACATTAAGTGTTATGATTAAGGACGGGGGCATGAGTCCAGCCTCCTGCTCCTGGTCCCGCCTCCAGCGGTGACCAGGGATGGGGCTAGAACCTGACCCCAAACACCCAACGCGCATTTCATATGTAATTAATACTATATGAAACCCATAACATATTAAGAACTAAATGAATGGTGCAATGGTAAAGCTTGCCATGGTTTGGAAAAGGTCACAGGTTCAACCCCTGGTGCCTCTACTCGACCTCCCATATAAATTTTGGTTGCCCTAGGGCTGCCAGGTGATGGCCTCTAGCTGGGCCATGTGGCAGCCTATGGTTGGACACCAAATCAACCAATCATAATTCACCACTTCAAACCAGTAATAAAGTGCTACTTCACATTTTTCTATTCGTCTATGAAGACCATTGACCAAGTCAACCTGCACAGTCACCCTACCATGTAGGCATGCCCAGTTAGCTGTATGGACTGTTGATTGGGTTGTCCTACACTTTTTAAAACAAAATTTGCCTGTTTGACAAAGTGGACAGAGTGTGTTTCTGGGAGCATACAGTGTCATTTTTCTGCAAAATGAGTTGCGCTAGATTCAAAACGACAAGATCTATGCAGTAATTTAGGAGCCACACCATTCTGACAACTTTCACTTTTAGCATAATTTTGAGCACCTGATCACTAAGGGAGAGGTGTGTAGTTCCAAAAGAATATTTTTTTTTAGTTGGGAGTTATTACAAATATATAAGGTACCATAATGAATCATTTTTCTAGCTAAATGTATCATATGTATTGAGATCTTGCTGAAAATTTTGAATGAGTGTCCATACTTATTTTCAATTCTTCCATTCATCCCTTGCTTCGATTATAGAATATGGTTGGATAATAGAAATGGCACAAAAAAATGCTTACACATCCTCATCTTTTCTTGAGATTGCATACGCAACAACGTTTTTCTTCTCTTTTTTGTAGATGATTTCAAAGTCATAACCCAACATCTTTGTGACCCATTTTTTTTTCTATTCTAAAGAAAATATTTGTTCCAAGAACTATTTAAGATTATCTTGATCTTCTTTTACCTTGAAGTGTCTTCCCATTAGGTGAGGTCACCATTTCTTTAGTGCATGTAGTATTTCCAACATTTCCTTCTCATAAATAGGTTTGTGTAAAGTATTTCCTTTCATTGGAAAACTTTCAAAAGCAATGGGTCTTCCGTCTTGTATTAAAATAACACCAATTCCATTTCCTAAGGCATCACATTCCACAAGAAATGTTTTTGCAAAGTTTGACATAGATAAGACCGGTGCTTGGCACATTGCCTCTTTAATATGTTCAAAGGACTTAGTTGCTTCTAGAGTCCAAGAAAATGCATCTTTCTTCAATGATGTTGTTAAAGGTGCCTCTATTCTCTCATAATTCTTAACAAACTTGCGATAATACCCTGTCAACTCGAGAAATCCTCGAAGATGATTTATGGTTGTGGGGATTTTCCATTCCTTAATGGCTTTAATTTTGTTAGGGTCTACCTTAACACCCTCATGTGACACAATCTGACCCAGATATTCCACCTCCTATAGTCCAAATAAACATTTTAAGGTTTTTTCATATAATTTTTTCTCCTCCAATAGTTTGAGAACCCTATCAACATGTTAAACATGATCCTTCCAAGACTTGTTGTAGATTAGTATATCGTCAAAAACTACTAACACAAATTTTCTAAGGAAGGGTTTGAAAATGGAATTCATCAAACCTTGAAATTTAGAAGGTGCATACATAAGGCCAAAAGGCATGACCAAAAATTCATAATGACCCTCACAAATTCTAAATGTTGTTTTCGCAATGTCTTTAGGCTTCATTCTAATTTGATGATATTCTGAACGAATATCCAACTTGGTGAAATAAATTTCTCCATGTAATTATTCCAACAATTCATCAATGACAGGAATGGGAAATTTATGTTTAATAGTGATCTTGTTGAGCTCCATATAATCTGGACACATGCACCATGATCCATCCTTCTTATGCACCAGTACTACTGGAGTAGAGAAATAACTTTGACTAGGCTTAATTATACTAGCATCAAGAATTTATGCAACCATACGTTCATTTTCACTCTTTTGGGCATAGGGATATCTGTAAGACCTGATGTTTGGAGGAACAATTCCTAGAATCAAGTGAATGTCATGATCATGATCATGAATAGGTGGGAGGATTTTGGGAGTCTCAAATACCTTGGAATGATTTTCCAAGAATTTTTGGAGATCTGGAGAAGTAGATAATTTCGATGTTGGAACCTCTAGTGAGCATGATTATGCAATTATGCCTCGTATTTCTTTCTTTAGAATATTTTTCATGCAATTAGAGTTGATTATCTTTCCATATTTCCTTGTGATAGCCCTTAATTCAACTTCCTTTCCTTCCCAAAATAATTTCAAGAAAATTTCTGGAAATTTAAAAGCTATCGTACCCAAATATTGTAACCATTGGACACCTAGTACAATATCAACACCATCCATTGGAATGGAAAGAATTGGACTATCCAATACATATTCCCCCATGGTTAGCTTGATATCATGGCACTTTCTATAGAGATTTATAGTTCCTCCATTTTCAGCCATCACTTGACACTCTAGTGTTGGATATAGGAAGCAATTCAATTCTTTGGCTATCTTACAATGAATAAAATTATGGGTACTACCCGAATCAATAAACACTATTAAATTTTTCTTCTGGATATGTCCTTTTATATTGAGAGTTTGAGGAGTGGTAATTCCTACCAATGCATTAAAATATACGGTTAGATTTATTTCTTCTTTCTCTAAGGCTAGTTCTTGTTGTATATCCTCTTATTTTGACATTTCTTGTTCCTTTTCTTCCTCCTCTTCACAATCTATGTAAAATAATTTCTTCTCAACACAGTTATGACCTTTAGTGTATTTTATATCACAACTATAACAAAGCCCTTTTTCTCTTTTTTATTCCAATTGTTTTGGTGTCAAACTTGTAGGTTGTGAAAGGCTAGGAGCAACAAAACTTCCATATTTATAGGTGTGATTGGTAGACTTCTTGGTTTCCATAATTTTTCTTTCAACTTTTCTTGCCACCCTGAATGGATTCTCCAATGAATCAGGTTCCTAAAGGCAAACCTCATGTTGGATGTTATCCTTTAAAGTCCCTATGAAGAGATCAATCGTATGTTCCTATGGAATATCATTTACCCTTATATTCAATTTTTGGAAGTACTCAATGTGCTCTGTCATTGAACACTTTTGTTTGAGATTTATCAATTGGCTAAATAAGGTGTTTCTCTTTGTATCCTCATAATGCACTATAATTTCCTCCGTAAAAATTGACCAAGTGACAATTGGTTTACGAGAACAAATCCATTGATCCCATACAAATTGACTGGGTTCTAGATATAAAATTGCAAAGTGTAAATTTTGTGTGCATTGCTCATTATGGAGATAAAAATATTGCTCCATTTGTAGTATCCATGTTACTGGATCCTTGTCATAAAATGTACTCATATCGATCTTTGGAATAGGTGGGTCTTCAATCCAGCGTTAGATTCTATGAAATCCTGATTAACATTTCTTTTTTTCTCATCATGAGTTTCATCTAATACCTTTTCGCTATTAGGAAGCATTTCTTGTAGCAACTTTGTCAAACCTTCCTTCAAACTTTCCATGTATGCTTTTAAACCATCCCTAAAACCTTCCATATTCTCTTTTAAACCATCCTTGAAACCTTCCATGTCTCCTTTTAATCCATCCTTCAAACCTTACATGTCTTATTTTAAACCATTCTTCAAACCATCCATCTTATATTCCATTTCATTTTTTGTTACTCTTTGTGAGAGCAACATTTGTTGCACTTGGTATCATAATTTTGATATATCATGTTACACTTTTTCCTCTTCATGCATCATATTACAGATTTCTGAGGGATTAATTGTTGTGGAATTATTATTTTTGGGAGCCATTTTATAACCCAATACTGATATCTATGCTTCAATATGCCTTTTGGAATAACTTCAAACTAATTTTTCAAACAAAAGTTATGCAATTTAAAAAAAATAAAAATACACACATTTTTATTTATTTTAGGAGCTTGATATTGAAGAGGTTGTAACTCTATATTTTAGGATCTCCAAGGTCTGAATTTAGGTCCTATTGTAGCCCTATGAATCTAATTTCCAACCCCACAAGTCATAACGATATTGGATTCTTCAAGAAATAGTTATGCCTGATCTCCCATGATGGCCTAATTATAGATGGCTTTGGTAGAGTGAGCTTGTATAGAGTGCCACATGTCACTGTTTCTACCTTCGACCCTAAAATTCCTACACACAAAACTACAGTCCGTGCACTTTCATTGTAATATCCCAAAAGGGAGAAGGCAGTAATATTAAAACACAATATAAGAACTGCAACAAAGTAAACAATAAATATAAATACACATTAGAATGCACAGAATAGCTGAGCCATTCTATTAATATGGGGGTGGATAAGCTAGTACAACAATACTCAAAATATGAGACACTCAAGCCAAAGGGATGGCCTAGAATGACCCTAAAATTATCCCACAAGAGGGACTGCGTAACTGTTGAACTGTTGGAAGGGAAACTGTGTTATCCTTATTGCGACTGTTGGGACTACAACTTCCGGAAGGATAGAAAGTCATATCTAGGTAGTTTGGGAGCTCTGATGATGCTGAAAATAGAGATCCAGGCTCTATGATGGATACCCAAGATAACATAGAAAGGATTTCTCAGATCTGTCAATCTAAGAAAATCACCCTCTTAGGGCTTGCACTATGTAGCTACTGGGTATGCAGATCTACTGCATGAACTGAAGATATGATGGCTGCAATGATGTGCAATTAGCTCTATGAAAGAAGGGTTTATCCCCTCACTAAATCCTTGGGCTAAAAGCTCAAGATCTAGCTCCTCCAATATCATCCACTGAAAATAGCTACTGAATGATCAACAACTTTAGAAAACTGCACTGTAAGAGAGGAAGGTTCAATAGCCTACTGCTAGATATGTCAAATCAGCTCTGGAATTATGAAGCAATGGATACAATGTGAAGAGATTATCCCTCATAGGATTTCTAGTTGAATTGCTGAAAAATTCCTTCCTCCAATAGATCTATAAGACTGCACTACACAATCCTTGAGGGGACTGCTTCTGCATGGAGGTAAAATAAAATGGCCCGAATGCTGGATATAGATATGCTGCTCCTAGAAGACTGAATATGAAGAACAAAGTGGAAGAATGAATCATCTAAAGGTTTCCTAGTTGAATTCTATAAAAAACCTCCTGAAGATGGCACTAATGCCCGATGAGGAATACAACTCAATAGAAAACCTTCCCAGAGTAGGCTTTTGAAGTCCCCTGTGGGTAAGGGTGGTATTTCCGCTTAGAAACACCCTATGCTAAACAAAACTGCAGACTTAGATAAATAGCATAAGAGTGCATAGATATGTCCTAAGACAAATCCAGATCTAAGCATATCAAAGAAACAAACAATCCAAGTCATGCCTTCTATTGTGCCTTTACCTTCATTATATAGATTGTGAGCCTTCCATAGCCTAGGCCCACTCCATAACTATGTTTTACATGTGGACACAAGTCTCCATGATTGACTGCGTTGTCTCTCCATTTCCTCCACCATGTCTACATGTGATGATCAACCTCTCCATCATGTGTGCATTAAATGCATTACACCCTCCATCATGTGTTCATTAGATGCACCACTTTTCCACTAAATTTTATTAATTGCTTTATGATCTTACTTTGAATGCATTATGATCTTAGTTTACCTCTTCAAAGATCCTCGTGATTTTACATTTAAGATCCATGATCTTATTTTACTGTTTCATCCTCAATGATCTATCTCATAAATTAGACATGATCTCCACTCTTTTATCTTTAATGAAGCTTCTCCACTACTCCATGATTTAGATATAGACTTAAAATATCCACATACACACATAAAAAGTGGATTTTATTCATCAATGGGGTTTATGGGACCCTCCAACCTCTTATTTACTTAATTAATTAATTTTATTAAGAACTCTGATATTACAATAAACATGTGAAAATTTTGGAATATTACAGTCCTCCCCGGCAAAATGTTGCTTGTCCTCAAGAAACTGCAAAAGTAGATGCTAGAGCAATCTGACCCCCTCCAAATGGAATCCACACAAGGAAGGTTTCCCCATTTGCTGCAATGAGTTATGTATGCCCAACACCAAAGTTTCCTCTCTAGAATTTCTAGAGTGACCTATAATTGTGTGGCTAGATGTCCCTCCTCAATCATGAAGCTCCAAGTGACAACCATAAGCTTTCAAACATCCTCCATAATACATGAGATACTTAAAAATAGGTGGTTCCCTCCACAAAAGGAAAGCTCCAACTCACAAAGTATACCTCCATCCCATGTTACATGAAGTAAAAAGAGGCTCTTCATGCCTTCATTCTTAGCCCTGTTGGCCTTGTTGGATCTAAGAATCATCCCAACATTATACAAAAGAATACATATAGACATATGGGTAGACAAAATTGTCAAACCATATTCTCCCAATAGTGACCACCGCAGCAATTCTCCCTACTGCCACACCACACCATCAAAATACCAAGTGGGTTGGCCATATTCTCTCAAGAGAAGCCACATCAACAATGTATCTTGCTGCCCCACCACATCATCATCAAACCAAGTATGGTGTCCATACTCTCCAAGTAAGATCCATCAGAGAAATGCCTCTTGCTGGCCTATCTCATAATTCTACAAGTGGCTTGGAAACCCCTTGCTCCACATCATCAACCTTTCATCCCAATGAGGATGATGGGTCTCATTCTACAAAAAATTGGTATCCTCCCATTGTAGGACACCAACCTCCTCAAACTTTTGAAGAAATTTTCACTCCATGATATTTTGAAGTGCGCCTCCATTGAGATCTCTCCATGAGATTCTCTTTTCATCATTGGCCCTCCAAAACCAATAAGGTTCTAGATCTGCTGCAAGTAGAAGTTTATCTTTGAGCAATGAGATGCTCGTTGCAAAAAATCCTTCTTGAAAGGAGAAAATATTACCCATCTCAAGATGTCTACCATCTGTCATCCTTTTCTCCATTGCTTCATGAGTGAAGCTGCCATTTGATTTCTTCCATAAGGAATGGGTCATCTTCTTCTCACTGCTGCTCATTAACAGCACTGTAGATCTACAAGGTGATACATGTGCTATCTCAAAGCAAGGCACAATGCTGAACTCATAGCCAGCCATTGTACATAGGATCATACTCATCCCATCTTCTGAAACTCTACACTTCAACTCAAAAGGTTCAATGTAGTCCATAAATGACAAACGAGGATGGTTCTACCTTCCTTCCCTGATTAGATCAAGGGTCCTCTGCATAGTGATATGATGTTGCTCCAAATAAACATGTTGTTCTAACCCTTCGTCATGCAATAGCCCTGGTGGCATGTCCCCATAAGTTTCAATAAGAGGTACTGAAACAATATGAGATGAAAGTGGGTGCATACCTTTTATCAACCGATGTGTGGGAACCTCTTGCAAGACCACAAGAGTTCCTCCAACAGGAACAATGGTGTGTCCAACTACTGGTAGTGATGATGGCTCCATCTCTACAAATGTACCAACACTGGAATATGCCTCCTCCTCATCATGCATCTCGTGAGTAATGCATGGGGTTCCAAATGTCAAGAACTCAAGATCATCTTGAAAATATGCAAGTAATCCTCCTCTTGATGTAAGCACATCTACAGCTAGTGGTGGTAGAGGCTCCTCCTCCTGAGTGATAATGAGGACATCTTCCTTGGGCTCTTCAAGCACTATCTCCTTGGTGATGGGATATGTTGCTATGTGAGATGTATCTGGTTTCTTTCTACCATACTTCTTCTTCAGTATTTGAATAAAATCTTCATAAACAGATACTTTCATATGGGACAAGTGACTGAACCACCAATCTCTTGCTTCACCTTCTAGGTGCAGCGCTGCAAACTCCACAACCTCTCTTTTTGATATAGGATATTTCAAAAATAAGGCATCCAATTCTTCCTCCAATCCCTCAATGTGCTTGTGGAAGATCCATCAAATGTAGGCAAGAAGAATCTATGCCTCTTTCTTCTATTGTTGCTTCTGGATCTCCTCTCTTATTTGAGTTGAAAAAACTGTTGGAGAGAGAGATTCTCCTTCAATGCTATTGGTTGTGACTTGTATTCAGAAATATATTTACTTAGGTTCTCATGCCTCAAGTCTTCATCATATTTAGACCAGTCCTCTTTCTCATCAAAAAAAGTGGATCTAGTGGAAAAATGTGAAGCCCTTTGCTTCTCCAGTCTTCTTTGATGTTGATAAGAAGTATTGGGACCTTCTTCATTCTGAAACCTTCTTGAGGTTTTTGTTTTCCTTTCTCTTCTTTTTTCATTGATATCTTTGGAGATATCTTTCATAGCTCTGAAGAAATATGAGGAAAACTTAATCCCTCCATTATAGTAGATCTCTACTATCTTCTTATCATATGTTGTCAAAATTTCCACAATTTGAGCCAAAGATCATGCTCTGATACCACTGTAATATCCAAAAAGGGAGAATGCAGTAATACTAAAACACAATATAAGGACTGCAACAAAGTAAACAATAAATCTAAATACACATCAGAATGAACAGAATAGCTGAGCCATTTTATTAATATGGAGGTGGATAAACCAGTACAACAGTGCTAAAAATATGAGACATTCAAGCGAAAGGGATGACCTAGAATGACCCTGAAATTATCCCACAAGAGGGACTGCGTAACTGCTGAACTGCTGGAAGGGAAACTGCACTGTCCCTGCTGCAATTGTTTGGTCTACAACTGATGAAAGGATATACATTTAGATCTAGGCATTTTGGAAGCTCTGATGATGCTGAAAATAGAGATCTGGGCTCTATGATGGATACCCAAGGTAACCCAGAAAGGATTTCTCATATCTGTCAATCTAAGAAAATCACCCTCTTAGGGATTTCACTATGTGGCTGTTGGGTATGTAGATCTGCTGCATGAACTGGAGATATGATGGCTGCAATGATGTGCAATCAACTCTATGCAAGAAGGGTTGATCCCTTCACTAGATCCTTGGGCCAAAATCTCAAGATCTAGCTCCTCCAATCTCCTCCACTGAAAATAATTGTTTAATGATCAAAAACTTCAGAAAAATGCAGTGTAAGAGAGGGAGGATCAATAGCCTACTGCTAGATATGTAAAATCAGCTTTAGAATGATGGAAACAATGGATACAATTTGAGTAGAAGATCCCTCATAGGATTTCCAACTGAATTGCTGAAAATTTCCTTCCTCCAATAGATCTACAAGATTGCACTTCACAATCCTTGAGGGGACCGCTTCTGGATGGAGGTAAAATACAATGGCCTGAATGCCGGATATAGATCTTCTACTCCTGGAAGACTGAATATGAAGAACAAATTGGAAGGATGAATCCTCCATCGGTTTCGTAGCTAAATTCTAGAAACAACCTCTTGAAGATGGCACCAATGCCTTATGAGGAATACAACTCAATAGAAAACCTTCCCAGAGTAGGCACTTGAAGTTCCCCATGGGTAAGGGTGGGATTTTCGCTCGGAAGCACCCTATGCTAAACAACACTGCAGACTAAGCTAAATAGCATAAGATTGCATAGATATGTCCTATGACAAATCCAGATCTAAGCAGATCAAAGAAATGAATAATCCAAGTCACGCCTTCTATTGTGCGTTTACCTTCATTATATAGATTGTGAGCCCTCCATAGCTTATGCCCACTCCATAAATACATTGTACATGTGGACACAAGTCTCCATGATTAACCATGCTATCTCTCCATGTCCTCCATCATGTCTACATGTGATGATCAACCTCTCTATCATGTGTGCATTAAATTCACTACACCCTCCATCATGTGTTCATTAGATGCACCACTTCTCCACTAACTTATCATAATTGCTTTATGATCTTACTTTGAATGCATTATGATCTTAGTTGACCTCTTCAAATATCCTCATGATTTTACATTTAAGATCCATGATCTTATTTGACTGCTTCATCCTCCATGATCTATCTCATAAATGAGACATGATCTCCACTCCTTTATCTTTATGAAGTTCCTCCACTATTCCATGATTTAGATCTAGATCTAAAATATCCACATACACACATCAAAAGTGGATTTTATTCATCAATGGGGCTTATGGGTCCCTCCATCCTCTTATTTACTTCCTTAATTAAGTTTATTAAGAACTCTAATATTCCAATAAACATGTAAAATTTTTGGAATATTACATTCATCCAATTGTTATAGAATTCCAAACCGATGTATGAATCACAAGTTATGACGAGTTTACCTAGGTCACCAATTTGAGACTAAATTTTGGAGCCTACAAAAACTCTAACTTCCCTAGATCATATATTCAAAAATATAGTGAACCAATATTTGAAATGTTTGTTACAGGTCAAAAAACCTCCTCAACATCTCAGAGGAGAAGATAAATATGGAAGGAATACAAAGACCTAAACTAAACCTACTTCTGCCAAGGTAACACAACACTATAATAGCACAAGAGCGTTATAATGCACCTGATCAATGAATAGGCCATGTTAGTGGCTAGAGAAACGCTTTGTTTACACTAGAGGGCAGCATTACCTGTGTTTTGAGTTTGGAACAGGAAAAACCCGTGGAGAATGATTTGAATTTCCAACTTTTTCTCACAATAGAGTCAGTACAAAATAGAAACTGCAAAGCACTAATCTCTTATTGGGCCTTGCCAAAAACAACTGAACTCTCAAAGAAGGAAAAATCATGGAAGTTGAGGAAACATCTTGGTTTTTTCTATTTAGAACTGGTGGAAGGAGAAGGGCAATGATTGCTCTCTCCATCTCCTATAAAATGGAGCTAAAGGCTCTTGGTTCAAGGTCGAAGGATTGTCAAAGTTTTGAATACTTGTGAAGTAGAGCATTATTGTTGTAGTGTGAAGGTCAAAAGTCAAAGAGGTTCATTGAGAACTTGCTGAACAAGACATCACCACATTGAGAGATAGAGAGATTGGAAGGCTGAGGAGGGCTTGGTGCAATTGACGGTTGTAATCCTCCTTTTTACAAATTAATAGAACTATATCTGTTTTGTCCATTCTATGCGTTGATATTGTCATTGTTATCTGATTATTTACATAGCATGAGATGAATGGCTTAGATGTGCATTGTTTAAATGTTTATCATATATTAACTTAATTGATAGGAAATGTATGTTGTGGTAGAGATTACACGGGTGCTTTGATTGATTGCAGGGTCAAGATTTGGAGCTGGTGAAGAAATATCCCTACTTCGTTGTTCAGCGTTCTCCAAAATACTTCAAGATCATTAAAGAGGTAATATTCCATCTTATTCCATCAAGTTATTTAATTTGATATGAACATGTATATGTCTTCTTTGTGAACTATACAACTAATCTTACTGTCTACCTTGAGCACCGGAAAGTCCTGAGAGGGATATTAGAAAACCAACAACCCAAGAATTTTACCCTATAGAAGAATTGGCGACTCTGATGGGGACTTCCCCATAGTTTCTAGACTATCTCTTTGCCCCTTTCTTCTTTCCTCTATTCACAGACCCTTCGGAGTAGTATTTATGCCCAGTAGACATTTCAAAAGCTCACAGAGTTAAATCCTATTTTTGTTTGACCATTTGAAGAACTTTACCCTAGCTAAAGCTACCTCAGTTGGTGTTCCAGTGTGTTATAACAAGGGCTCTGCTTAAATACAGTGCGTTAGTCTTTGGATTAACGTTGTCTTTACTCAGAGACAGTGCGTTACTCAGCCAAATTTTTTTGTTCACCCCTATGATTGTGTTTTGGTTGCAGAGTTTTTTGGCCATCAGTATCCCTCCTTGACTAAATCCTTGTGCTTGTTTACTAAGCTGGAATTTCTATTTGTTTTCTCTTGTTTGAAAATTTAGTGTCAAAAACATTTACTTTTTAGAGAAGAATTTATTTATTTATTTATTTTCCTGCATCTAGCTGAATAATTCTGAAAGTTTCAGTTAAAAGACTGTTAAGATGAGGTAGATAGATGTCTGAATCTTTAAGGTTGAACTTTGCTATTTGAATGTTAGTGCATGGATGTTGAAAATAAACTTCTCCTTGTAGAATAATCTTCATTGAATTGAATATTTAGAGCATATTTTTGCATGGTTTCTTGAGTCAGAGTCTCATTACATTTCATATGTCCACTCCCCCTTCGAAAGAATAATAATCAAGTACACTAAGAATCAAGCGATAATAAAATCAATCACATTACTGTTTTTGAGCTCACACCAACAGTAGTTCGGGCTAGGATCTTGGGTTAGGAAAAGTGAGAAAATCACCCAAGATCTCAAAAATTGAGACTAGAGTCATTAACAAGCGAAATCCTATTGCACTCATATTATCGGGACCGTTTCTTTACCGGAGCTCAGCACGAGACAACACTTGGGTGCACAAGAAGGTAGCCCACCTTCGACTGCATCTGGTGGGTATGCTATATATTGGGGTTCCCTTCGGGGATGTCAAAACTATATCGGGGATCTAGGTATTCTGCCCATATAGCATGTTGTCCTTGACCGTGGACCCCCCTGATGATGTCTGTGATTTGAGGTATCTTTAGTGGCCATACTTTTTAGGGACTTACACAAGGTGACTGG
The DNA here is from genome assembly GCA_034641835.2 of Pinus albicaulis. NCBI lineage: Eukaryota > Viridiplantae > Streptophyta > Pinopsida > Pinales > Pinaceae > Pinus > Pinus albicaulis. The sequence goes on from CM076581.1 coordinate 1,101,328,581, forward strand.
GACGGGCTGTCCTGGTACCTGAAATAGACAGACCCACTCTGTCTTCAGTCTTTAGGAGGGCACTCGTCTTCACGAGAGTGCTTAAACCTATCGTCTGAGGTTCAGGCGAAGCTCTAGAGTGACCGTAACTGTAATTTCGACCAACCCTCTCTGTATACTATTGTGATACTGGATTTCATCACCAGCAAACAGTAGTACTCAGACAGGGCACCCTATTCTAGCTGCTTGCTGATTGATTTTAGAGAGTCCTTTTTTCTTTTTTCTTTTTTAGGTGTGTGGTTACTATCATTGAGACTTTATAATACATCACAATTTATTAAAATTTGTTAAAACTAAATAGGTCACTGTGGCGTCATCCGACCCACCCTTTCTGTATCGACAACAACAAGGTCTACCTCCTCTAACTCTTGTGGAAGAACTGAACCTTGGTGAACCTGTGCCTTCTGCGGAAGAGCAGTCTCCATTGACAAACCCTAATTTTCACATAGCCTCATATCATACAGAATTTCCGGAGGACCCTTTCATGGAAGGTGTCGTACCTCATTACAATCCTCCACTCACTGATCTGTTGGGGCCTATGATAGTTCATATTCCACCATGCCAAGTCATGTCTTCGGCTGCACAAACATCCATTTCACAACCGGCATCCACAGGGTCGATACTAATGGCAACCATCCTAGGTTCGCCACCATCCTCCCCACCAGTTTTTATTTCTATGCCATTACTTGGTAACCCCAGTAGTCAACATATACCTAGTCCCAACCCTACGGTCATCACAACTGTAAGTAACTCGCCAAGTCCTTTGGGATCTACTCCTACCGTGACCATGTTGGGACCTATGGTTGCTCCTCCCACGAGTGTGACTAATTCGGTTCCTTTTAGCAACCATTTCAGTTGGAACCCTTTGCTGAGTTCAAACCCCTTGGCCACCATACCAGGGGGAAGTGTCACCAGCACGCAGATAACAGGGAACACTTCACTACCCCTGCAATTATTAGGACAAACCAGACAACCTATTGTTAACACTATTCCATTAAGTGGTTTAAATATCGGTGTAGGGTCTATGCCATTGCTGAACTATGCAAGTAGTAGCATGCCTCTAGGAAGCTCTATTGCATCCATATGGACTAACCCACCCCAACCTCCATCTAGAATGGGAGGGCACTTTTACACTGGGGGCAACCAAATGTTTGCCCCGCAATACAATATGCCCTATGGAAAGCAACCATATATCCCTACCCCTCCACCTATAGGAAATTTTTATCAAATTCCTACTTATCCTACTGATAACACAATGATGGGCGGACCCTATGGTCCACATAGTCAACCAATACTTTCTTGGTTAGATTCGGGGGCAAACCCGCAATTGCCATTTTTGGCAACTATAGACATTCTCGACATCTATAAATTGATTAATGACCCCATTAATCACAACCCGCTCTGGCCTCCAGTACCACACAATATTCCTTCTAACATCCCAAAGTTTGATGGGAAATAAGGGGAAGACCCAGCTACACACATCACCACCTTTCATTTATGGTCTATATCTAATTCCATGGTGGATGATAGTTTCCGGCTTCGATTGTTTCCCTGCACCCTTATAGGCAATGCCGCCAAGTGGTATATTGAATTGCAACGCATCGCCATAAATTTTTTTGGCACTTTAGCGACAGAGTTTCTAAAGAAATTCCAATTACCAATCATATTTGAAACCAGAACGGAACTGTTAACCTCGCTGCGCCAAGACACCGCCACCCACATCTCTGATCACATTCATGAATGGAGACGTAGGAGGAGGCTAATCAAAGTGCCAATCCCGAATCATCTCTTATCTAATTGGTTTTGTAAGTCTCTCTTACCCCACATCTCTAAAGACATTGGCATTTTCGGTGTGGTTATAGAAGATCAATGCATTCGTCGTGCCCAACATTTGGATTTAATCTATTCACAATCTAGCACGCTATATGATTTACTCCCCAATGCCCCTGGTAACCCAAATCCTCCAGCTACTCAGAAAACCAAATCTCACGCCGACAGTCTCGTTGGCACAATCTCTGGTGTAGCCACCAAACAGTCTCGGGGGCAAACCTCCCAGCCATCCTCGGCTGCCACCGTCCCTAACCAAATTACTACTCTTCCTACCACTGAGGTAAATTTTGTGCAAACTTCACAAAAACCTAATGGAAAGAATAAGAAGAACAATAAAAATACATATTCTTTGGAAGAGAAGTCGGACAATCAGAATAATCCTAATCAGAAAAACACTGCCAAAAATGACAAAGGGAAGGATAAACCCATGAAATTTCCTTACAAGATCTATGCGGAGGACCACTTGACATACAAATGTCCTTGGCTGTAAGAATGCACCGATTTTATCGCAAACAAGGATTCTGGGTGAACACCTGCCGTTATTCATAATCCTTTCTCTAATCAACAACAACAACACCAACACATGGTTGACAACCCACCACAACCCCAACAATAGGGCAATGGTGGTTCACATCCTTCCAGTGAAGGATAATCTGCCATTTATGTCATTGAGAGTGTTGAACTTCAAACACGAGCCAAGCTTTATGGAAATCCTACCATAGATGCTCAAGAACTTAGTACTAGTTCAACCCCACCACCGACCAACGATTTGCATATTGAACAGCCTACTGCTAATCCCGTGATTCATCCCCCCAAAGGGACACTTCGACGCACGACTCATAACACCTTTGCATGTGCAGCCCAAAAATACAACATTGTAGAATATTTGGCGTAGGCACCGTCAGCTATGTCTGCTCTCGAAGTATTGCAAACTTGTCCAGCACAAAGGAAAGCCTTGCTTTTGGCCATTAGTGGAATAGACCCCCAGGATTCCATCCTAGCTATCTTTGATATGGAAAAATCTCAGACTCGCCTCCTGCACCAACTCGCATTCCAAGTGCAGGTTGTGTCGAAAGGGAGACCAATCCATCGCACTGTCATTGACGAAGGTGCTTCGACCTGCGTTATGTCACAAGCTTGCTGGCTCGCTTTAGGTTCTCCTACCTTAACACTGCCGTCGAATTCCCTCAAAGCTTTCGATGGCCACACGTTCCTCCCAAAAGGATACCTTGCTAGCTTTCCCATCACTCTAAGTGGGAAAACGGTAATCGTGGACATTGAAGTCGTAGATCACCATCTCGACTATAATCTATTGCTCGGTCGCAGTTGGTATTATGCGATGAACGCCATTGTTTCTTTGGTATTCTGACCTATCCTATTTCCATTGGATGAGAAAATAGTCACAGTGGATCAGTTATCCTTCTTCCCCCTGATTATTCCACGTTACCAAGTAGCACGGTACCCCTAATAGGAGGCTTTTCTGACTCTTACGTCAATATTGGTACTAGTCTTCTAAAGTCATCTTCCCTACTGGGTTGTTTTCCCCTCCCGCCGCTAGAGATCCCAAATACGGTTGCAATGATATCCACCACTTTCGATGGCTCTATCGACCCATGGATCCTCCCTACACCTTCAGACATTGATTCCTACGGAGATCAAATGCCGCTCTCACCAGCTGAGTTGGCCTACCAAGCCATCCAAATTACATCTGAACCCTCCACTACTATGGTTTCGACCAAAGGTAAAAACCTCCCACCCATCACAGTTCTCTCTAAGGATCTCCTCAGTGAATTCTTGCCTATAGACGAAGCTATTTGAGAGATCATGTCTCTAGAAGAACGACCTTGGGGAGAATTTCACCATCGCACTTCGATGATCGACTCGGACGCGATAAATACTGAAATCCCATCCTTTGACCCACCCGAGATGGTTCCCTCTGCTTATACAAATATTCAAACTATTGATTCAAAAGGTAACATGGGTAATATTTCTAAGACAATGCTCATTGATATCTCAGTCAAAACGGGTATCGTGGAAAATTTTTAGATTGGAGTAGATTGCAATCCTAAGGAAATTGCACGCTTCACATCCCTTTTCAAGGTATTCCACGATGTGTTTGCTTGGTATTACAAGAAAAATCCCAACATAGATCCTTCTATTGACGAGAAAGAGATCAAGAAATTCTGAGCATTCTTTTATGGTATTTTTCTTGCTCGTTAATCCGAAAAACCTCGAGTCCTCTTCTTCGGGCTCGTTAAACTTATACGAAGAAGCTCTGAGCATTATTTTTACGATATTTTTCTTGCTTGTTAATCCGAAAAACCTCGAGTTCCCTTCTTCTAACTTGTTAAACTTAAACAAAGTCGATTTCGAGCATTCTTTTTATGGTTTTTTTTCTTTCTCATTAATCTGAAAAACCTGGAGTTCTCTTCTTCAAACTCGTTAAAACTAATATGAAGAAGCACTGAGCTTTCTTTTTAGGGACCTTTTTCTAGCTCATAAAACTAAAAAAACCTCGATTTTCCTTTGTTGGGCTCGCTAAACTACCACGATAGAGAGTAAGGAGCCATTCTTTTCCTCTTTTTCAAAGCTCTTTAAACCAAAAAATAACCGATTTTTCTCCACGTGACTCATTAAAATTTCATGGAGAGCACCGAGTTTTTCTTTGTTGGACTCGTTAAAATTTCACAAAGAGTACTGAGTTTACTTCGTCTCCTCGTACTCATAAAAAAATGAGGTAGACATCCATCGAACATAGATTTCTCCCTTTTCCGGCTTCAATGGACTAACTCATGGAAAATGAATTGTTTCGGGCTTACTATTCTCCCTTTTTCGTGCCCAGTTATCAAGACATGACAAAGACACCCCAATGGAGTTGTCTTTTACGACATTTTTCAAACTCTCTAAACATGAAAAATTCATCGAGTTGACTCATCTGGACTCGTTAAACCTAATCAGATGGGGCACAAAGTTGTCTTTTATGATATTTTCAGACTCTCTAAATATGAAAAATTCACCGAGTTTACTCATCTAGACTCGTTAAACCTAATCAGACGGGGAAAAAATTGGACAAAATGGATACTACCTCTGTTATATTTCAGAAAGGTCGATTTGGCAGCAAAAATCTTGAACATGGCACTTCCCAAAAAACTCCTTCGCAGTTAGCCGAACCCTACCATCTATGAGTATTAGCCTTCATCTCCCAGTGTCTCTACACCGGTAAAATCCTAACACACTCTTTGGTGTTCATTAAAGCCATAGCTTCCTAGTACCCTGTTACAATGCCTTCTATTGTTCAAGCAGATCTCGCTATCTACTGCTCCTCTTATCAACCAAACCGCTCATTATGCCATAAATTATTTGTCATCAGACATCTCCATTTGCTCTTCATTATCTCCATCACAAAAAAAATCATTTGGTTTCCGTTTCGTGTTGACTGATGTAGGACGCCTCAGTGCCTACCTTTCAATAGATCTCTTCCTATCGCCTTCAACATCTTATCTAGGAAGTTGATCCAGAAACCCATCAGTACCCGGATACTTGCAGACATCAGTGGCAGGTAATCTTGTGTTTGATTAGGAGTCTTCATCATTGGCTCCTGATTGAATGATTCTATGAGTGTTCGACTTCAACTCTTTTTATTCACACTCGCTATATTGTACTGTGCATCTTTGGGACCATCATCATTATCGGTGGCCACATTTGTGTCTGTTAACAGTTTTCCTTATCGACTGGTAATCAGATGATTTCTCACATGTTCGATGACAACTCCTTCATTCACATGTTGAGAAATATGAAGTTTAAGTGGAGCGGCGGTCAAGACCTTGGGACAACGGTTACATCATTAAAGCTATGTTCCCTTCTCCAAGTTGTGATATTGTTTATGGAGACAGCTTCTTCAGCCTGATCCTGTTATGACAGACACTTCTACATTGTGCTCATTGGTGGACAGATTCTTCATATCTCTGTTCTAGAGAAATCATGTTAATTAAACTACTGAGCATGGGAATGTCCGACTCAAGGCAGATACTATATTTTCTCACATATGTTGTTGTTTCAGGTTTTCCTCAGTCTTTCAATCTCTTTATCTCTACTACACACATTATAAAGTATTTCGTCCATCGTCTTCTTCTCTGACCTCACACTTTAGGGGGCATCTATTACAGGTCAAAAAACCTCCTCATCAACTCAGAGGAGAAGATAAATAGGGAAGGAATATAGAGACCTAAACTAAACCTACTTCTGCCAAGGTAACACACCACTATAACAGCACAAGAGCGTTATAACGCACCTGATCAATGAATAGGCCACATTAGTGGCTAGGGAAACACTCTGTTTACACTAGAGGGTAGTGTTACCCGTGTTTTGAGTTTGGAATGGGAAAAACCCGCGGAGAATTATTTGAATTTCCAGCTTTTTCTCACAAGAGAGTCAGTACAAAATAGAAACTGCAAAGCACTAATATCTTACTGGGCCTTGCCAAAAACAACTGAACTCTCAAAGAAGGTAAAAGCATGGAAGTTGAGGAAACATCTTGGTTTTTTCTATTTAGAACTGGTGGAAGGAGAAGGGAAATGATTTCTCTCTCCATCTCCTATAAAATGGAGCTGAAGGCTCTTGGTTCAAGGTCGAAGGATTGTCAAAGTTTTGAATACTTGTAAAGTAGAGCATTATTGTTGTAGTGTGAAGGTCAAAAGTCAAAGAGGTTCATTGAGAAATTGTTTACCAAGACATCACCACATTGAGAGATAGAGAGATTGGAAGGCTGAGGAGGGCTTGGTGCAACCAATGGTCGTAATCCTCCTTTTTACAAATTAATAGAACTGTATCTATTTTTTCCATTCTATGTGTTGATATTGTCATTGTTATCTGATTATTTACATAGCATGAGATGAATGGCTTAGATGTGCATTGTTTAAATGTTTATCATATATTAACTTAATTGATAGGAAATGTATGTTGTGGTAGAGATTACATGGGTGCTTTGATTGATTGCAGTGTCGAGATTTGGAGCTGGTGAAGAAATATCCCTGCTTCACTATTCAGCGCTCTCCAAAAGACTTCAAGATCATTAAAGAGGTAATCTTCCATCTTATTCCATCAAGTTATTTAAGTTGATATGAACATGTATATGCCTTCTTTGTGAACTATACAGCTAATCTTACTGTCTGCCTCAGGCATCGGAAAGCCTTGAGAGGGATATTAGAAAACCAACAACCCAAGCATTTTACCCTATAGCAATGTTTACACAAATTTAATCAATATTTCGTATCCATGTGATCGAAATTTTAGGTTTTGAAGCCGCGTAGAAAAAATGCTATAGTGAAAATTCCAAAATGCCCTGTTTGAAGAAGCAAAACCCTAGAATCCAAAGATCTGATACCAAATGTTATGCAACCAACACACAAAATAGAAGAAAATATAGATCAAAAACTTCAAAATTATCCACTTTGAGGAGGAAACCTCATTTACATTATAGAAATGAACAATTCTTAGATGATTCAAATGAAAAACCCTCCCTTCTATATATAGGAGTCTAGGGGTCACAATATAATCAGAGCCAACATAAAAATAATAATGTAAGGGTAAAAAAGTAACATAATGGACTTCTATGGGGCATAATTACACTAACAATAATAATAAGGGATACACTAGTATTATAAGGACCTAACATGTAGAAGCATGGTTGCTTGATATGAAGTAGTTTTTTAAATTGCATGATTATATAGAGAATATGAAAGCCAAGATAACTATTTTCAGTCTCAAGGGAAAAGCAGATATCGAGTGGGAAGACGTGAAATGTATCAAAGGCATTAAGCCAAAGGAATTGAGTTGGCTTGAGTTCAAAAGACTCTTCAAAAATAAGTACTTTTCTGAGAGATACTATGATGGAAAGGCTAAGGGGTTCTGTGATTTGAATATGGGTTCTATGAAAAATGAAGAGTACATGACTAAATTTATGGAGTTTTTGAGGTATGTTCCTTACCTAAAGGATGAGGAGATGAAGGTTCAAATATTCATTAGTGGACTACCATTATCATTCAAGGATAAAATTGAGTATGATGAGCCTCGGTCATTGGAGGAATTCATCGGGAAGTCGAAGCACTATTATGAGCAGTTGAAGCGCAAGAATGATCCTAAGTGTGACTTGTAAGGTAATAATAACAAAAAAGGTAAATGGCCTTCGAAGCGGGAAATACTTCATGATTAAGGAGAAACAGAAAATGTGGCCCCTTACAAGAAGTTCAATACAACAAGGAAGGGACATGGACCTTAGCTTGGAGAGCAGGAGAATAAGGGTAATGGTAGAGAACCATTTCAATGTTTGATATGTGGAAAGGATCATCAAAAAAATTATTTCCCATTTTATTAGGTTGGCATACCTCAGATCTATAGTTTTTAGGAGGCACAAACTATTGGGGATGTTGGGAAGAGCATTCCTCAGATTCATGCAACATTTGATAACAAGTAGAAAGATCACCAGACATAATTATTGAGATGGAAGGTAAATTTTTTGATTGAGTTGTTTCCATTTTTATTGATCCTGGATTTAATTATAGTTATGTTAATATTGACTTGGTGGATAAGTGTGGCTTGAGTAAAGAAGAGCAACCAGAGTCTTGGTTGGTGCAGTTGACTACAGGGACCAACAAAATAGTTCATCATTGGGTGAGATCTTGGCCATTTGAATTGAATGGTATGCCTACATCAACACATATAAATGTGCTTCCATTGGGTTCATATATCATTCTTTTGGGTATGGATTGGTTGTACCTTCACAAGACTAATGTAGATTTCACGAGAAGGATATTGAGTTCTTGGATGATGATGGAGAGAAGAGAATATTATAGGGAAAGAATAAGCCTACATCAATGAGAATGATACAACTATGTAAGCTAAGCACAAGTGTAGGAGAGGGCATGTATTTTTTGCAGTGCATGTTTCCAGTGAAAAAGGGAAATATGTTGAAGATGATGAAGTCCCGAAGACGTATCCTTTTTTGCAGCAATTTTAGGATATATTTCTTGTAGAGATACCAGAGTTACCACCTCATAGGGAAGTGGATTTCTCTATTGATTTGGTACTAGGAGTAGCACCAACATCAAAGGAACCCTAGAGGAAAATCACTCCAAATTTAGTGGAATTGAAGTTGTAGCTTAAGGAAATTCTTGATAAAGGACACATAAGGCCAAGTGTGTCACCGTATGGTGCACCAATATTATTTGTGTAAAAGAAGGATGGTACTCTCAAGCTATGTATTGATTACAGGAAGTTGAACAAGGTGACTATCAAAAACATGTATCCTTTGCCGCATATTGATGATTTTTTTTATCTACTAAAGGGAGCAGTAGTGTTCTCGAAGATGGACTTGATATCAGGATATCATTAGGTATGCATAAAAAATGATGACATATACAAGACTACATTTTGTACCAGGTATGGGAATTATGATTTTGCGGTGGTTCTGTTTGGTCTTACTAATGCTCCAACTACTTTCATGTGTTTGACGAATAATGTGTTGTGTCCTTATCTGGACAATTTTGTGATAGTATTCACTGTTGACATATTGATATATTCTAAGAATGAGGAAGAGAGTGTAGCGAACATGACATTAGTGTTAATATAGTTTAGAGAGTATCAATTGTATACCAAGATTAGCAAGTGCAATTTCTTTCAGATTGAATTTCATTACTTTGAACATGTTATCTCCAAGGAAGGTATAACAATGGACTTGAAAAGTATTAGAGCTATCATGGAGTGGAAAGCTCCTAGGAATGTGGATGACTTTAGATCAATCATCATAATAGCAGGTTATTATAGGTTGTTTGTTAGGAACTTCTCACATATTTCCTATCCTATTACATCATTGCAAAGGAAAGGAAAGAAATTTGGATGTACTTAGGAGTGTACAACTAGTTTTGAGCATTTGAAGCATTTTATTACTAATGCTCCGGTCTTGATGATTGCAGATCCCGATAAAGAGTTAGTGGTATGGAAAAATTCTTGTAAGAGACGACTTAGTGGAGTCTTGATGTAGGAAGAATAGGTGGTATGTCATGAGTCAAGGAAGTTAAATGAGCATGAGCATAACTAAGTGACTCATGATCTTGCGTTGGCAGCTATCATTCATGCCTTGAATATGTGGAGACATTATCTTCTTGGTAGGAGGTTTATTGCAATGAGTGATCATAGTGGACTAAGGTACTTGTTTGACCAACCCAATCTGAATTCCAAGAAAGATAGGTGGTTGGATACCCTTAGTGAGTTTGAATTCGAGATCAGTTACATCAAGGGCAAGGAGAACAAGGTTTTACATGCTCTCAGTAGGAGAGTACAGGTGAATCACATTGAAACAGTGAGTTCTTATGGGACATACTTGCAGGAACATATCTTGCAGGTAGGACAACATGATGACAGGTATCAACAGTTGAGGCACATGTTATAGCAATAGGGTAAAGGCGATAGGGATGAGGAATATCATCTCACAACAGATGGCTTGGTAAGATTCATGAACATGATTTATGTCGGATAACAATGAGCTCAAGAAGCTTATATTGAGGGAGTTTCATGTCAAGTTGTATTCTAGTTACTCGGGATATCAAAATAAATTGATAGCAGTTAAGAAGTTCTATCATTGGTTGAACTTGAAGAAAGAGGTGGCTAAGTTTATTGCTAGATGTATGGACTGTCAGAAGGAAAAACAAGAGCGTGAGCATACAACTAGTTTATTGCATCTGATTTTGATTATAGAATCGAAATGGGAATTCATTTCCATGGACTTCACTACAGGTTCGCTGAGGACATCGAAGCAGAATGATTCCATCATGTTTGCGGTTGACAGGTTAAGTAAGGTAGCTCACTTCATTGCAGTTAAGTCTACTAATTCATCTAATGAGGTAGCTCAAATCTTCATCAGGAAGATAGAGAGATTGCATGGTGTTCCCAAGAAGATCATATCACACAGAGATTCCAAGTTCAATTCTAGGTTTTGGAAGGAGTAATGAGTTCTTTGTAGGTTTGGGGATAGAGTTGGATTTAAGTATGCTTATCATCCAAAAACAAATGGACACACTGAGAGGGTCAACAAGATTCTTGAGGACATGTTGAGGATGTATGACATGCATCAGCAAAGGAAGAGGGAGGAGTATATTCCACTAATAGAGTTTGCATACAATAATGGGTATCCAAATTCCTTGAAGATGAGTCCATTTGAGATTCTATACGGGCAGATTTGTAATACTCCTATCTGTTGGAGTGATCCAGTGAACAAGGTGTTGATTTGACCGGATATGTTGGCAGAGATGGAACATGAAATACATGTTATTAAGAGGAACATGAAGGAAACATAGGACATGCAGAAGAGTTATGCAAATCAACACAAGGCATTCAAGGATTTTCAGGATGGGGAAGATGTGTATTTTCACATCAAGCCTAAGAGGATCTCCTTGAGGATTAGGTCATGTGCCCAGATGACACCGAGATATTGTGGGCCTTTTGAGATACTTGAGAAGATTGGACCAATGTCCTACACACTTGCACTGCCTCCAATTGTGAAAGTCCATAATGTTTTCCATGTTTCATTACTTAAGATATATACAAAATGTTAATCATGTGATTAACTAGTCTATATTTCAAGTGGAATGAGAGAGAGAATTCCAACCATAAACACAATTCATATTGAAACAAAAAGAACTTATGCTCTGAAACTAAGCAATAGAGCAAGTTAAAGTGTAGTGGAATAACTTTGGGCCCGATGAAGCTACATGGGCGATAGCTAATCAAATGTGGGCTTTGTATCTTTCATTATTTTCTGATTCAAGAAAATAAGTTTTTGGTATATGTATATGTATATGTATTTTTTTGTAGATACCAAAATGATCTGTATTATAAATCTCCAATAAGAAATATTTTTGTTTTGTTTTTTAGCATGATTTCATTTTAAATATTTTATCGATCTATGCTATAAAGCTCCATAGGGAGTATGTTTTGTTTTCAACAATTTATTGGCCTTAGGTGTCATAGAACATTGAAGATGGTGTTCCCCAAGGGGGAGGGGTTTGTAACAACCTTGGGTTAAAGTTTCTTGTAATAAAGGTTAATAATGAAAAAATAAGAACAAGGTCATGGGAAACGTATTCCAAGCTAAAGTTGGGAAAATACTATATTGGGCATAATAGTTGGTTTATTTATGGCTAAGGAAGTTGGAAAATGAATTGACAAAGGAAAAGAGGAAATAATTGACATTTTATTTATGAAAATAAAGGAAAATAGGATAAAAGTAAGGTGAAGAGACAAATATTTGCATGCTAAGGAAATTACAGGAAAAATGAAGGAAAATGAAGAAAATAGAGACATCAATAATAAAAAGGCATCATAGAACTAGTTCATAGCTTTTGTCAGTTTTGGATTTGGAATTAGTTTCAGAGAGAGACAGAGAGAGAGAGAGCTTCAATGGAGAAAGCAAGAAAATGAAGGAAAAGGAAAGCAAAGGGAAGCGAAGGAAAGCAAGGAGAAGGCTAGATCAACAACTTCAGCAAAAGGATTTTACAGGTAATGGGTTTCATGTGTGATTTCCTAGTTGAGGTATGAATGCATGGTACATGAATTTTTTTATTTGATTCATTTGATATAATTGACATGGGTTTTTCCTGATTTGACAATGGCTTTAGCCTTTCGATGTCATTTCCTAGATAACCATGGTGTGATGGGATTCATTTCTTGGTTGATATTTGGATTTTCTAAAGGTTTTTGAATTAGGTGAGGTAGTCTCAAGAAAATTCCCAAGGGTTGCAGGTGGAGATGGTTTTCTCTAGGAAGCCCTCGATAGGTGTGTGGAGACAGAAAAAATCCTCAAGGTGTGGTGAAGGAATTCTAAGGAATCTAATCTTGGTTTGGTTTTGTGATCTCAAAACCTATTTAGGTGATATCATGGTAGTTTTAGGGTGGAGGTGGTTTAAATTCTAGATTTCCTTGCTTTTTTATCTATTGGCTTATCCCATGAGATACCACATTCATGCTTGGAATATTTCATGGGGGTGATTGGCTGAAATAAATATTTATTTCAGCTCAATCTATGGTCGGGTGGTATGTGGATGTCCCTAAGTTGGTTGGATTTTTCATAAGTTAACGAGAGCTATTTTCCTATTGTGATTAATTAGAAATTGTACCTGGTATTATGTTGATTTAATGGTTATTTTTCATGGTTAATATTGTTCTTATATGCTAGTTATAAGCATGGTTATATGGTGTGCGCTAGTTGTGGCTGTTGTTATGCTTTGATACCTTATTGAATGTTTGATGCATGCATGGACTAAATAGTGTTGTCGCAGCTACTTGAGAATGAATTAAACCTTCTCGATGATTTTTAGATGACGTTCAGATATTTACACTCAGATATGAATTCATGGCCTATAGCTTACATCTTTACCATATGTTTGACAAAATGTCTATCATGTTCTAGGAAGTTGAGGTCAAGTTACGAGTTTAAGTTTAAATGTTTAGCATTATCGTCATGTACATTATGAATTCAGAAATTTACATGAAATTTCGGGAAGTGGTCTAGAGTCTAGTCTGGAAAAGTGGCTTAGATGCCTGTACCTCAAGCTCATAACTGGGGAATTTAGGTCATAACTGCATGGAAGCAAGCCTATGCATGCGGTTGGAGGCCTATACTCACACTCTCTCCTTGTTATGCATGTGGTTGTGGTGTTAGGTCAGTGGAAAAGGGGTCCAACTCAGGGATTGACGACCTGGGGTGGTTTGCAACCTTCTGAGTGGTTTGTGGTCTCTGAGGGGTGTTACTAAAGTTGTCGGTTTATCGGCCCCACTTCCATAAATGGACCTTGGAGGTTGGGTCATGTCTCGTAGCACTCCGCTTCACATTTACCCGAAAGGCTTGTAAAAGCGGGTAAATGTGAGGAGGGGTGTGTTACACACATCATTTAATGCCTCAAATTGATGCCATAAAGTTTTAGATCCCAATCCTCCAAACTAGGTCTTGTTGATAAAATTGATCTTGTAAACTTATTCTTTTAAATTTTCCACTTAAAAATATTAAAATAGATAACAATATAATAATCTAATCTAAGTCATTATTAATAATAAACAATTATACTTCTACAAATGTAAACATTAATACTTGTAAATTCAATTACAGAAGTTTATAATTGCATATGGGTGTTCTCTACCAGGCCATAATTTTTGTTGGACAATGAAATTTTCATCGAAATCAGGTGAAATATTTTTCAAGAAACCCAATATTGAGAGTGTTTGAATCGTTTTTTATGGTGGAAATGGATCAAACACCATCAAGAACCCCTTGGGCACCCATTTTCTTCGAAATCCGATGAAATATTTTTCAAGAAACCCAATATTGGGAGTGTTTGAATCGTTTTTTTTTTTTTTTTTTTTTTAATGGTGGAAATGGATTGAACACCATAAAAAACCTATTGGGCACCCAAAATACCAAAGCTTGACAATTGTAACTAGGATTTACAAAACTTTCTCCTGGATTTTTCTAAATTTTACCATAATTTCCATTGTTTTCTGAATGTTTGCATACGTAAATAACGAAACTCACAAACAACCCAAAATTTTAAGTACAATGTGTATATATATATTATGCAAATACCGATAAATACCTATCGGAGAATTTTTGACATGGAATCATAACCTGTTCATGATCTAAGGTTTCATTGCTTAGAGAAAAACTGAAGTCCTACAAGAGTGTTGGCACATATCTGAGAAGACAACACACATCATTAAATCATGTTTTTTATATTAAATTAGATTGTAACCATGCCTAGAAAAATGTGCTCAAAGCCATACAAGTGAACTCAAATTCGATTTTTTTAAAGTTAAAACCATATTTTTATACCTGCGAGAGGCAAGTTATATTTTATATTTTTTTTATTTTAGTTAAAAAAAACTTTTAATTTCAAATAGCTTTGAAAAATTTAAATAGATTTTATGAAATTTATTAAAGTTTTGAAAAAAAAAATATTAAACAGAATATTTTGGAAAAAAAAAACTTGATTTTTTAAAATGTAAATCATTTTTTTCTAATTAATTGCTCACTAATTTTATGTCAAAAAGTACATATATGAAAAATGGCAGCCTTTAGGGTATAGAAGAAAAGGAATTGTATGAGTGTATAAAATTTGGAGCAAGAGTCCCACTTCATAGGCAATCACAACTGTCAACCCCATACAAGTTAGGTCAGCTCTCCAGCAGGAGATGCCCCTCAGGAGGTCACCATCGTTTAAGCATCCGCGATGCCCTCAAGTTAGGTCACTGGTTTGGATTCACGCACCACCCAGCCCTCAGGAGGTAAGTTGTTAAGTCGTCAAACTAGTAGGCTACTTCCCTACTTGTCTAGTGAGAACCTATGGAGTCCGGAGCAATAGGTCCATTTTATAGGCAAACACCGAGGCTTTGAATGGTGATTCATGGTTTGACGCCATCCATGGATTTAAATTGACTATACTTGTATGCGGCTCACTCCGTGCAGGCAATATTGAGCTTGAAGCAACACTGAGCCGTAAGGCATGGGGTGCAAATAATAGTACGTCACACCTTTAAAAAGGGCCTAAACACCCCTATTCATTGACACTTACTGTCTGCCCTGAAAGGGGGCCTTATTGCCACATTATTGCTAATATTTCTTCGTACTATTAGATGAGACCCTTAATGTGGGAATAAGGTGCCTTATTAGGCGGTCACTGTTTCTTCTTATTCTTTAGCCCTGCCCTCAGGGTGGGCCTTATTGCCACATTATAGCTTACTTAGAGCTAATAGTTCTTCGTACTATTAGATGACCCTCTATGCCCCCTTAATGTGGACTTAAATAAGGTTTACCATGCCATCTAAGGTGGTCACTGTCTCTTTTTATTCTTTAGCCCTGATTTTATCAGGGCATATTTGCCTTATTTTTATCAGGGCATATTTGCCTGATTTTTATCAGGGCATATTTTCTTGATTTTATCAGGCCATCTTTCAAATGGGGTAAGACCCCACGCCCATTCCGGAAAGTTTCTTTAAAGAGGCCAAAGCCTTACCCTACCTTTTTGAGGTCAAAGAGGCTGTAAGCGCCTTGAAAAGGCCAAATTAGAAGGTTTAGTAAGGTCCATTGAGCCTTAGCTTCCAACCAAAGGTTGAAGTAAACCATAGTCAGAGACTATGGTTTATCTTAAGCTTACAACCAAAGGTTGAAGGAAGGGGCCCCATTAAGGGCCACCAACAACCAAAGGTTGTTAGGGGTTCCACCCAACCAAAGGTTGAAGGAAGCTACAACCAAAGGTTGAAGTAAACCATAGTCAGAGACTATGGTATATCCTAAGCATCCAACCAAAGGTTGAAGGAAGCTACAACCAAAGGTTGAAGGAAGGGGCCCCATTAAGGGCCCTCAAGAAGGGGCCCCATTAAACCAAAGGTTTAATAGTACAACCGAAGGTTGCACCATAGTGCTGATTAAAGTAGCAACCTTCGGTTGTACTATTAAACCTTTGGTTTAATTGGGCCCCTTCTTGAGGGCCCTTAATGGGGCCCCTTCCTTCAACCTTTGGTTGTAGCTTCCTTCAACCTTTGGTTGGATGCTTAGGATATACCATAGTCTCTGACTATGGTTTACTTCAACCTTTGGTTGTAGCTTCCTTCAACCTTTGGTTGGGTGGAACCCCTAACAACCTTTGAAATATTTAAATAGATTTTATGAAGTTTATTAAAGTTTTGATTTTTTTTTTATTAAATTGAATATTTTGAAAACAAAAGAAAATTTGATTTTTTTAAATGTAAATATTTTTTTCTAATTGATCGATGACTAATTTTATGTCATTTTAAATTGAATTGTGAGATATAAAAAGTATGTTAAAAAACAAAAAATCTAAAAAAAATTCAGTTGGACAAGTGTCATAATATTGATTGTTATTGTAGTCTTTGCACAACACAATGCTATGTAGATAGTTGACCACCGTAATTTAAGCAAGTAGTTGCATAATAAATGGATATGAACATGATGTAAGCAATAACAACAATATTATATTTGTACCAATGCTACATATTATACTTGTATTGAAAAACAACAATATTTATAGACACGAAGCTATTACATCAATATTTTTCATAACATGTTAATAGTAGAAAATTGAACTTGAATGGGAAAATAACATTCATTCTTACTAACCACATAAGCTAATTCCAATTAACATATTATTTTCCTTAATTCTTTGTATATTCTATATTTATTTGGTATATAATTAATCATATGTTATGTTATTTTCCTTAATTATTTGTATATTCTATATTTATGTGGTATATAATTAACCATACGTTCAATTTTTTAAATATTAATGTTGGTGTGATTGATATTAGAGCATGATAATAGATAACATGTGGCATTATAGTTAATCTATGATATTAATGACAAAAGATTTTTCAAAGAGTTAGGTGTGGTTGATATGTTAAGATTCAACAAGAAAAATTCAACACCCATGCCTAGTTGCATTAAGCACCCAGACTAGGGTGGGGGCCACAATGTTATTTTTGAGTGCATGTCTATTTTGGTCATCCCTTAATTAAGATGGACATTAAACTGTAATATATTCTCAATGTTGACTTGAATCAGTTAACTGAAAGTGATAAATTCAGTTAGCTAGTGGATTTTGAGTTAGAGGTAGTTGGTGAGGCATGCAAAGTAATTCTAGTTGTAACAGAGTTTGAAGTGTAGTGGTGCATGAGTTAATGCAAGTTGTAAATATTTTAACTCAGTTAAGTGATTTAAACTCAATTGCGCTAGTTGTAACTGAAGATACAGTAGAGAGAGATCTAGTGAATTAAATATTAATTCATTCAAAATCAGTGATCTCACATGCAACATAGGATTTACTATTATTCGCTACATGCATGTCAGATCCAGTGGAGACCTAGTTGAGTTCTAGGTGAAAGGCAAGTTGACTATCGGTTGTAGGATTATTCGGTTGCACACATGTAACGAAACACCCATTGGAGTGCCCATGATACTTGTGCAGTCAAGGAAGGCCAAAATTCCTATCTTTTATGGATATATTCCATCAGGGATTGTGCAAACAAGACATGCTGTCTGGACGCTGAGAATTGGCTATGTGTTGGTCAGTTTTGCATATGACAGTGTGAGACAATTAGTTGAGTACTAGAGGGCCCTTGTGAGAAGAGTTTTTTATGTAATTGTTTCATGATCCATGCTTAATATACAATAGAAGATAGTGGGGTTTTTAGCTGTAAGCTTGCCCCGAGAAATTATCTGTGTTGTGTGTGATTAATCTTTCTTCATGCTCATGTGATTAGCGATTCTGTTTTTAATTCTGCAAAAGATTTATAGAAGCAATTCAGTATTTAACTTTAGTACATTGTTAAATCAGGTGAATCCATGATATACATGCATGTTGTATAATTTCTACATGATATTAGAGCAGTCTAATATTTAGCATGTGGTATCATAGTTAACCTATGATACTAATCATAAAGGTAGTTATGATATTAATGACAAAGGCTTTGTGAAAGAGTGGGGCATGGTTGATATTAGAGTAGGTTAATATTTAAAATGTGGTATTTTGGTTAATTTATGATATTAATAATAAAAGTAGTTTTAATTATATTAATTAGCAATTGTCCTTAAGGGTTCAAAGATACACCGAAGGAATAGAAGATTTGAGAATATCAACTCGCCAAGAACAAAACTCACTACTGAATGCATGCTCATAACACTTGCAAATCACATGAAAACATGAAAACAATAAAAACAATATCCATATATGTCTACCAATTTAGAACATTTTATTAATTTGTAAATATAATTTTAGCTATCTCTTTTAAAACAAATTTAAATTAATTGAGAGCCATTAATTCTAGTTTAAAATTTAAATTCAAATTAAGTGGTGTATTTTAAACAATCCAAAATGGGCCCTTCTTAATGCTTAGTAAATCTGTGGTTGAGATGGATTTAAACTAGTCTAAACAAAAAGTTGATCTTTAAATATTCTATCTATTAATTTTCTTTTTTTTAATAAATTTATTTAAAATTTGTTCAATTTTTTTTTAAAAGAAAATTTTAAATTTATATAATTTTAATGTTATCAATGCATTAAATCTATTTATATATTAACATTACATTTTAAAAAACATAAAATTACAATTCGACTAAATAATAAAACAAGATTTAAATTATAATTAAAAATATATTTAAAACAACATAAAATCACAATTTAATGGAGCAAAACTCATAACAATTATAAAATTAGCCACACAAACCTGTCATCAAACATCGTGCTTGTGGCATTATTTATAATGGCATCAAAAAAATCCCAGAGAGGTTCTATCATGCTCTCTATATTGATTCCAAGATCATGATCTGCTGCAACATATCCAATTACATGAACAACTTTTTGGAATATAAAGTTTTGTCTCCATGTTGCTCCCTCTAAGTCCACTGCAATAACCTTCCATTTATAGCTCAAGAAATGACCATGATTGGATGAGATTCACATGCATAGGTCATATATATATATATATATACTATTAAGATTAATCTAGACTTGGGAATGACAATGTATAAGTAATGGTTTTGTGACCCATGGTTTTATGTGAGTTGGATTTGGTTGGAATGAAATCTATAAATAAATGTATTTGTCTTCATTGTAAGAGTGCCAAGCACCAAAGTGCCTAGAGTCAAATAAGGTCTCCTCGATCAGTGTGAAAGGCCTAGGGTTGAGCAGAATCTCCCAATCAATGTTTAAAACCAAAAGTTGAGCCAAGCTCCAAATTTTTTTATTTTTATTTTTTGGCTAAGTCTAATAAAATTCTACTAGAAAATTCATACTTTATTTTTTTAATCCAATTTTAGCACCCTCGAAATACGCTCATAACAAAACAATAACAAAACAATAACTTGTCGATCAATCTCTTGTTGTATGCATAATATTTTCACCACGAAAAATGCACCAAATCAACAACAATTAGCTTCATTACCATGAAAATCAAATATGTGTAAAATATTAATGTCAGACATTAATTTGACATTAATTTTGCCAAGGAAACCCATGGATCCGGTCACTAATTCTTCTTCCTCTCAGATTTAGTAACTTATGTGCTTGGAAGGAGGGAAATCCGTTAAGACTTGGCATGGCCACTGTGTCGCGTGCCTCCTTCGGTGTAATAATAGTGGAAAACAAAATATAGACAAAATTCGGTGTGAAGAATTTAAAAAAGGAATACTTTCAATGTAAATAATAATTAAATATTTATGTGTAAAAATATAAATTTTTAAGAAAATTATTTATAAGATTATAGAGTCCATTTTGAAATGTTTGATGGGTAAAATTTTTGATATATTTAAATTTGAGACGGGATGAAATAGGATTGAGAAACAAATTTAAATAATCTTAAAATATATTAAGTTTTAAGAAAACATATAAATTTTATTTTAAACTTAAAAAAATATAAATTTCATTTTAGAAATGTGATAGTGAAAGGTTTAATTTCTTTAAATTCAAGGTGAAACTAAGTTTGATTGAGAGACATTTAAATTATTGTACAAAGTAGTAAATTAAAGAAAGAAATATATATTTCATTTTGGTGATGGTGAAAAGTTTAATCTTTTGAAATTCAAAGTGGAATGAAGCATGATTGAGAGGGACATTTAGATCATTGTACAAGGCATTAAGTTAAATGACAAAAAGAATGAGGGTTGGGAAATATTAATATTAAATGATAAAGAAATGGGTCTTATCGGGTTAACTAAGAAGTATTTAGTTTTACTCCATGTTACAAATGTAGTGAAAGGTTTAATTTCTTTAAATTCATGATGAAACAAGCTTGATTGAGAGAAACATTTAAATTATTGTACAAAGCAATACATTAAAGAAAGAAATATATATTCCACTTTGGTGATGGTGAAAGGTTCAATCCCTTCAAATTCAAAGTGGAATGGAGAATGATTGATTGAGATGGACATTTAGATCATTGTATAAGGCATTTAGTTAAATGACAAAAAGAATGAGGACTAAGAAATATTAATATCAAATGATAAAGAAATGGGCCTTATCAAGTTAACTAAGAAATATTTACTTTTTTACTCCATGTTACAAATAAGGGAAAATGTTTAAAAGTATATATCAAAATACTTTAAGAATATTATAATGTTATGAACAAGTTGTATATAAAACAATAGCTAGGTTGTTTTATAAAATAAGAGTGAGGATACATGTGTACCCCATTGTTGTTTCAAACACATACCCACAAAATGTGGCATGATTGGGCCACTTTAAAGGTGTTGGTTGATTAAGTTGCAATAAACAAGGTTGATAAGGTGAAATGTTAATAAATGATAAGGAAATGGCTTTATCATGTTAAATAAGAAAGATTTAGTTTTACTCCATGTCAAAAATATGTAAATACAAAAAGATGTTTAAAGGTATATGTCAAAATACTTTAAGAATACTATGAACATTGGTATATAAGACAATGTCTAGGTTGTTTTATAAAATAAGAGTGAGGAGATAGATATACCCAATTGTTGTTTCACACACATACCAACAAAATGTGTCATGGTTGGGTCACCTTAAAAGTGTTGTTTTATTAAATTTCAATAAACAAGGTTAACACATTAATTATTTTAATGTGTATTGTTCTAAATTTGAATAGATATCCATTAGTGTTAACATAACACATATATAATCTTGAATTATTATGAATTTACTTCTTCATAGGGACTATACAATAGTCATTAAAACATTTACTAACATAAATGCCTTATTTCTTATAAGCAATGTGTTAGGTCATTTAACATATTTACAAGCATGAATAATTAAGTATCAATAACCGAGGAAACAAACATATAGAATGTAAAGTATTGGAACTATGTCAAGAAGGGTACTTTAAGAGCCAATTCAAAGAGTTATGGATTCTAAGAACAAGAAGATGACCTATATATTGACTTTACAAGTAAATAACATGTTGGGAGATGACACTGTGGTCATGATATTGGCCACAACACATTATAGTGAGGATTCATGCTTCATTAATTCTTGATATCTATTACATATTTATCTTTTATTTTTTATTTTTACTTTTATTTATTTATTTTTATTTTTCTTCTGAATAAGGCTAATGGTACAAAAAGAGTATATTCAGGCTTCGTGATAGGGATTGTTGAGTTAACCAGCTCCTGTCAAAAGGATACAATTAAAAAATTAAAAAATGGGGTTGCCCCTTTGGGGAAACCAACCCATAGAGAGTTCAACAAGTCATATAAAGAGCTGCCTTTCACGGGGAAACCAGCTATTAAAAAAATATCAAAAAAACTGAGTTTACTGTGCAGAAGAAAAATAAACATAGAAACTATAGAGTAGCATGAAAATAATAAAAAAAGGAGAGCCATGGCTCTATAGTTGCTGGTCCTTTGCATCATGGTGCTGTGGATGAGGAGGTTCTTCCACAATGTAGCACCCGTAATATGAGAGAGCATCCTCCTTCTTGGAGAGTTAGGGAGCCAACTCTAAAGTAGAGGTGGAGCGAGTGCCTATGTACTCTGCATTGTCAAATTGTCGTGCTCCTTTAGCAGAGCTGCTGCCTCCACTTTCAAAAGCTTCTTCCATGCTTTTGACAAGAAGAGCCACCATTTTCCTAGGCAACGAGGAGGATGAATGAGAGATAGTGGATTTTCGGGGCCACTTCCTTGAGCATGAGTCGAAGCGGCTCTGCTGAATCTCCAGAATTTGAATTAAGAGATGGGTTGAGAGCATCTGGGGGTCAGAGACCTCCGACATGTCCATAGCCACCGAGAAGGCCATAGTGTGCTCTACCATGGCCAGAATTGGAGGGCAGGAGGGAGAACACCTACCTCCTCCCCCTACGGCAGCACATGTGGTGGCGGCGAGGCATGGCTTCGATGGAGTGCTAAGGATGTAGAGGAGGGAATGAATGTGCATAGGGAGGCGGATGGGCAGTGGGTGTAGGAACAGCGGCATGAAGGGCTAAGGAAAAACTAGGGCAAGCATAACTGATTTCAGGAGCTTGCAGAGCAAGACGAAGAGAAAAACAAAGGGAGGCACAAAGCGAATGTGGGAAGGAGTTGGCTCCATTACCCATAAAAGGCCAGATAATTGTGCATTGCAGAAGAGGCAGGAATGAATGCACATTACGCCAGATTGAATGCATCAGGTGCCATGGAATGAATGAGGTTGGAACACAAGAAGGTGTATTTATGGCTCTCACGCTGGAGACAAGTGTAGTCTCGAGGTGAGGCCAGTTGCATGACTGCAGAAGAGCCATGTGGCCTTCCAACGAAGCATGTCTAATCACCTGCATCCGGGGTACATATGCACATTATAGTGAAGATTCACGCTTCATTAATTCTTAAGATCTATTACATATGAACTATTATAGCAAGTAGTTATTTACCAATCAAAAGATTAAAAGATGTTTTTCTAGTTATCATTTATGTTATTAAATCATTAATAAAAAATTTGTAATTCAAATTTCTTATGATATAAAGCTTATTTTTTATATATTTAATATTCTAAGTTAAAAAAAAAAATATTAATTTTATCATTAAAAAAAAATAAAAAATAAAAATATTAATATATAATCAAATTCCAAAATAAATATTTACTATAATAATCAAATTTACAATTTTATTAATATTATATAAATAAGCCAATAAAATATAAAACCAACAACAATACTAATTCAGGTAAACAACCAACAACTACACCAATTATTGTGAACAACCCATCTTTTATAGAGTATACAGTTTCAAATAAAAAGATTCATGTCAAGAACCTATCTTTTTCTGTATATTTCCATTGTTCAGTTTTGAGTACATTTGTTTACTTTTGATTACATTTTTCATCCTGAAAGAGCCAACAACTACATCAATTAATGTGAACAACCAATCGTTATATAGTATATAATTCCAAATAAAAATATTCAAAATTCTCCCGATCAAAGAAGCTTTTACATGGTATTCAACCACAAGTTCAAATATTTTATAGAATATATAATTGAAAGCAAAAAATTTCAAAACTTTAAAATGTAAAAGAAAGAAGTTATTTTATAGAATATATAATTGAAAGCAAAAAATTTCAAAACTTTAAAATGTAAAAGGAAAAAGTAAATTGCAATGTTCGTGGCTTACCCCTCACGTTACATCGTTATGTAGAAATTCCAAGAATATAAAAATTCAACTTAGAAGCAAGAAACCAAATTATATAAAGAAAGAACTCTCGTGTCATGGCAGCTCTATTGTAAGGACAACGACTTCACAGGTTGTGATGGCAACTCTCAAGAGACAAATCAATTTGAAGATAAGGTTCGATTTGAAGATATCAATGTCAACTTTTCTTGCATCTCTTCTGTAAGCTGCATAATTTTTGGTTGAATTTGAATGAAATTATGTAACTATCATAATTTTTGGTTGAATTTGAATGAAATTATGTAATTATCATAATGATAGTTTACCATGTAAAATCTAAATTCCAATTTCAGATAATTTACAAATTTTTTGAAATATGTTAATTAGTTAAAATGAGTGAGATATTTATGTTGTAAATTAAATAACTTAAATTTATAAAATTTTTGAAATATGTTAATTAGTGAAAATGAGTGAGATACTTATGTTGTAAATTAAATAACTTAAACTTATAATAGTATGGAGGTTGGTATTTTTAAGAAATTTAACTAATGATGTTTAAACAATTTTCATTATTAAACATTATTTATTACTTTTTGGTAAGCAATTTTCATTATTAAACATTGCTTAATATTTCTAGGTAAATTTTCAATTTTTAAAAATTATTTATTAAAAAATTTGTACTCCTACCGTTTATTAAAAAATATTGTGCCCATTTTCCATGCTCAATTCTGAAAATTTAGCCACGAGGCCATCTCCCCTACGTTTTGTGAATCTCCCCATCTCTTTCTAACTCTTCCTCTATTCTGCAAATTTAACCACGCAACATCGACTCCACCATTTTATTTTATTTTTTTTCAGAGGAGAAAAAATGTTGTCCTTTTAATTATGAAAAGAAACAATACATATGTATAAGGAATTGAACATGCATGTAAGACAGAACATGAGTAACATAGCTCTAGAGATAAGATAATGGTACGAGAAGGGTACAAGAAGAAAGGAGCGTCCCAACGCTCAAACAAAGTAAAGTATCATGCCAATGGGCCAAAAATTTACTAAAAAGCCTGCATAGAAAGGGAGGGGACTGTAAACGAGAGAGAAATGCCATCCTATGACTAAAATAACAAAAATAGAAAAAGCAAAAAGAAACTAAGGTAGGGGCAGATTATAAGAGCTTGATAAGATGGAGCCCCTCCAATGCTGAATAAGTAGAGAACCAAAGGGAGCTCCAGGCCTTGTTTGGAGAGCCTACAAACTCTGGAATTTTCCTCTCTGAATATGTGTTGTAGTGGAGGAGAGTACAAACGCCGCCAAAGGTGGAGGATTCTCTTTATCTAGCTGAGAAGGTCAGGAGGCTGAAAAGATGATGTTCCATTTATTCCATCAATAACTGACTTGGAGTCACCATATATGGAGAGATTTAGGATTTGAGCATTGTAGGCAAACTAAAGGAGGCTCCACAATGTGACAAGTTCAACCTTAGTGTTGGAACCTAATCCCCCATTCCAACATATGTTGTAGCGCTCTCCTTGGGCCAGCTTGATCTAGGCACCGCAATCACAGATCCCATGTTGCTCAACACTATCGAAAAAACCTGTTGGGATGCTGATCGGATGAGGAAGAAGTCTGAAGAAAATATCTTTGGTAAGATCGGGAGGGAGCTCTTGAGTGTTTATCCACACCATGATGGAATGGAAAATTCTTTGTGGGAATAGCTGGGTTCCATAAAAAATGAGCCTGCTCCTAGCTAACCAAACTTCCCAGAACAGGAAAAAAGGAAAGGAACTAAAATGTTGATCCAAATGAGACCATCTGTTAATGCTTTGAGCTATACCATTTGGCCTCCATGATTGATCCTGCAAGATGTTAGCAAACATAGACCAAATATCCAAGACAATAGTAAAATTTTAAAAAATATGGGAAACAGTTTCAGAATCCTGTTTGCACATGTTGCATATACCTGGGCCCTGGAGGCCCCTCTTGGCCAGATTGTCCCAGGTAAGGATCCTATTCTTCCACGCCAGCCAAGTGAAGAGAATGATCTTCAAAGGGATTTTTCTCTTCCAGAAAATGTTGTAAAAAGGTTGATTGTCAGTTAGTGGAGAAGAGGAGATCATATTAAAATATAGAGTACAAACATCAATGGCCCCCTTCTTGGATTTTCCAGCCCAATGGATATGGTCTCCAGCAGGGCTGTGGCAGAGGCTCGCCTGTTTGAAGAACAAAAAGACTAGATTCCATTAAGCTCGAGTGGGGCCAGTCAGTCCCAGGCGGGGAGCATCTTTCCAGATAGGGCATCACTACTGTCAGTGTAGTATAAAATAAGAGAGAAAAAAATAGCTTTCTACACCAGGGTATGACAAACCGGTTGGGGGATGGAAATTTCCAGAGGGAGCCCCGAAATTCCATCAATTTCGAGCATAATGTTATGGCCATTCCCGAACATCCACAGAAGCCTATCACACACAATTGAGGAGATACCTCTGAAGCTGCGGGAAATGATGGAGTTGTACTGACACGGGGAGATGCCTGGGCGAAAAAAATTGAGCATCTCATTGTGTATGTTGTACTTGTTGCGGAAAAGGAGTGTCCAGATGCCATCTCCTGAGATAGCCCTCTAGAGGGATTTGGCCAGAAGGGACTGGGTGAAAGTGTGGATATCAAGTAGTCCCCATCCCCCCAGTCATTTAGGAATAGAGATCAAATAAAGTCGACAAAGGTGGAATTTTCCAAGTCCCTTCACCCCAAACCAAATAAATTCTGCCATGGTCCTTCAGATCCAGGAAATGATAGAGGTTGGGATAAGGAATAGATGTTCCCAAAAGATCACGAACTGCTGAAGGATTGACTATGAAAGTATGAATCTTCCCCCTAGAGGTAGCCACCTGTTCGACCACATACCCAGTCTTTTCTGAAAATTTTCCAACAACCACTAGCACGCCATATTGCAGTAATTATTGGGTTTAAGCCAGAAGCCAAGGTACTTGAAACCCACCGATAGAGGAACCAAGGGAATTTGAAAAATCCCAACAATGATCTAAAGATCATTCTGATCCCCTGGCCCAACCACAATGAAGAATTTAGAACCACTTATAACAAGGACCGAGGTAGCCCTGAAATGAAGAAAGATGCAGTGGAGGGAGGACCGTTGAGCACATGATATGATACCAAAAATTAAAATTTCGTCCACAAAAAAAGAGTGGGAGATGGTTATGCCTCTGGATATATTGATACCTAAGAAAAAAATTCTGTGCATCAGGTCCAGAATGTGTAGGCTCAAGCCATCCATGATGAGAATGAACAAAAATGGTGAGAGGGAGCAGCCTTTCCGAATTCCCCTCCCAGCCTTGAAGAAACCAGATGGGGTGCCATGGACGATGATAGAGTACCAAAATGGGGCTATACATGCGCGAATCTAGGACACATTTCGCACTTCCATCCTGATTTGTGCAAAAAGAGCAGCACAAAAGAAAAATCTAAACAGTCATAAGCTTTGTATAGGTCGATTTTCATGATGATCCCATTCAATTTTTTAGTGTGGATCGAGTGCAGTCCCTCCTGGGCCAGGGAAATTTCATCATGAATGAGGTGACCCGGGAGGAAGCCATATTTCTCTCTAGATATATGTTTCGATAGGGGCCTGATAATTCAATTTGCAATGACTTTTGAAATAATCTTATAAACCACATTACAAAGAGAGATAGGCATAAAATCTAGAAAAGATTTAGGTTCATATTTAATAGAAATTAAAACAATAAATGTAGAATTAATATCTACCGTAATCTTGCTTGAGATTTTGGATGTTTCCACAACCTAGATGAGGTCATCTGCCAAAATTTCAAAACAATGTGAATAAAATTCCACTGTCCAACCATCTGAGCTGGGGCTTTTATCGGTAGCAAAAGATTTGATAACCTCTCATAATTTTTTTTTTTTTTTTTTTATAGGGGCATTCAACCGCTAGTTGTCTTCGTCATCAAACATAGTATGGAATTTTTCAAGTGCCCAAATATGCTCCCCAAAGAAGACCCCCTCACTATGCCTGTAGTGTTCAAAGAAATATCCGAATGCCTCATTTCTGATGTCCATTGAATTGTAGAGAAAATTTCCATCCTGCCCTTCAATCTACTAGATAGTGTTACGGTTCTTACAACCATTAGAAAAATGGTGAAAAAAGTTTGTGTTTTGATTGCCCTCCTTGAGCCAAACTGCCTGACTTTTGAGTTTCCAAATGAGATCCTGTGCTTTGAGAATGGATAATTTTTTGTCTTCCAGCTCCTGAAGTTTCGAAATCACTATCCCATTTGGAGGACCCACAACCATTGATTCATAAATGTTGTTGTTTTCCAACTCGAGGCTCCAGAGCTCCGATATCATCTGGGCCTTTTTTTATTTTTCCCATGTCTTAGTCCATATTTTTAGGGCATGGAGTTTATTAGTGAGTGGGCAGTGATCCATATTTTCCAGAGGGGTAGACCAGATGTATTTGAATTTCTTCATGAAGACAGGGTCTTCAAGCTAGAGTCTATTGAACTTGAAGGGGATAACTTTGTATAGTGGTGCCAAACGCCAGTGTAAGCAGATAGGTTGATGGTTAGAAATATTAATAGATAGTATTGAAGAGCATAAATCCCCCAATATCTCCAATACTACTTCTTTTACTAAACAATGATCCAGCCACTTGCCAATGAACTCAGAGCCCAAAATGTGGTTCGACCAAGTGGGCAGAAAATGAGAGGGGCAGATATCCACAAGGTGGTTCTCAGAGAAAATTTTGCATATTCTTTTAGCCAAGGGATCCAGGCGGCAGTGAGTGCCCCAACACTTAGAGATTGACACTGTGGCATTTAGGACCTTGACCAAGATCATATTAGGGATGTCGAGGATATTGCTCGAATGGATGCAGTTCCAGAAGGAAACACAGTGTTGGCAGGGGGATTCTACTAGAGATGAGGATGATAGAAAAGGAACTGAAGGCTTGAAAAGTGGAAAAAGAGGGATCCCACATGACAACAGGGTCGCCATAAAGCCCATTAGATTTGGTGCTGGTAATATGCCAGCCCGGTTTGATGGCAAGAAGATATGGGATGGCTTTTGATATAGAAAAAATGGTTGCTTGTATGAAAATAATGGAAGGAGAGGTTTACGAGAGGATTTTCCTGAGATGGAGGGACTTGTCATGGCCTCCAAGTCCCCTAAAGTTAAGGGAGAGGATTCTATTCATGGTTCAAAGGGGGAGGGTGTGCAAGATTTAAGCACTCGAGGGTCATTGGTGGAGATGATTTGGATGTCGCAGAGACCTTCTGAATTAATAGAGAACAATGAGTGGGTTTTTTTACACCCCCTAAAATGATGACTATCATTTTCCCCTTCTTTCAGACAATGATATTGCAGGCTGAGGCGAGATAAATTTTGGGAGGCAAAGTTGTAGGGAGACCATCATGAACAGTGAGGGGGGAGATATCCAAATCAGGGTTCATGAAGATTAATTCATAGTCACTCCCAATGGAGTTGTGTGGGGAAGAGGGGGAAGGATGTGGGTCAGGTGAAGGAAGATTAGCAGGCGACGGGAGGGCCGTGGGGTGGTAATTATTCGGTGGTGAAGAATCTTCCAGTGGTGGCATGTCGTCATCAACAAATTCCTGATGGGGCACAATGGAAGGGGAATTCACCCCATTTGACAGGATCAAGGTGGGTATTTGCGAGGGGAGATGAGGAGGGGGAGGAGCAGAGGGAGGGGGGGTGGGGGTTCAGGGCTCACGGTCGTTGTGCCCCAACGCTTGAAGGTCGTGGTTTATGGAGCGAATGGGGGTCGTCAAAGGGGTCAGAGGAGGTCGAAGAAGGAGAGTGGGGATGTTGTGAAGAGGAGTGTGGAGTGGAACTGGACGAGAGTGGGTTATGATTAGTTGCAGTAGCTAAATAAAAATTAGGATGGGGATGAGGAACCTTACTTGAGACCAGAGGGGGCGCAACAACATGCTGAGGAGGGATGTGATCCGACCAATACTTTTGTGGAGGAGAAGAGTTTGAGAAACGAGTCACCATCACAACATCCATAGTAGAAGTACCATAGAAGTGAGCTAACGACTTGAAACTAAAACTCTACATAGACCCCCAACACTGTGGGCAACGATTCGTCAAATGCCTAGTTTGATGGCACTGAAGGCATCTGAAGGGGATGCCCCAATAGTCA
Source organism: Pinus albicaulis (assembly GCA_034641835.2). Lineage (NCBI taxonomy): Eukaryota > Viridiplantae > Streptophyta > Pinopsida > Pinales > Pinaceae > Pinus > Pinus albicaulis. Next base: position 1,101,358,805 of record CM076581.1, read on the forward strand.
ATGCGTTGCCGATGTCTAACACCCTCCAATTCAAGATCCACGCAACTCGGCAGACCACCAGTGAAATTTACTTCAACCAGAAGCTAAGCAACCCATTTATCTCTCACCCCCATCGAACCAGGGTCTAGATATCTCAGCCTGCCAATTGAATTTCCAATGGATGTGAGGGGCAGCTTTTTCCAGTATTCAAGGGACAAACCAGGGAGTTTAACCCATACAATGTTGTTCAGAGGGGCTTCCATAATCACGTTGTATCCTCTGTACCAAGAGAGAAGTTGGAGGAAGCCGTGTCTACGGACCTAGGTGTATATCAAGATTTTAGCGGTGCCCTTGATCTGAATTTATGGAGGAATGCAACAAAATACACATGTAACCATAAATACAAAGATGCAACAGAAATAACACTTCATTTCATTAATATCAAAGAACTGAAATTTGCTTACAGACATAATGGAAATAAACTAGCTAAGGCGCTGGTAGCTTATCTCTGAGAAGAGATGTGGCAGCTACAGGCCTCTGAACTGCGTTACAATGAGGCTCGAGGGCCTATTTATTATTTAGAAACAAAGGAAAACCATAAACATCCAAAACCCTAACCCTAGGAGATGAAGCGTCAAAACTATGGGCCCTGTTTGGGTAAATTAGTGTTTCAACTTCCCTTCGATAGAGTGCTAAGGATGTAGAGGAGGGAATGAATGTGCATAGGGAGGCGGATGGGCAGTGGGTGTAGGAACATCGGCGTGAAGGGCTAAGGAAAAAATGGGGCAAGCAGAACTAATTTCAGGAGCTTGCAGAGCAAGCCAGAGAGAAAAACGAAGAGAGGCACAAAGCAAATGCGGGAAGGAGTTGGCTCCATTACCCATAAAAGGCCAGAGAATTGAGCATTGCAGACGAGGCAATAATGAATGCGCATTACGCTAGATTGAATGCATCAGGTGCCATGGAATGAATGAGGTTGGAACACAATAGGGTGTATTTATGGCTCTCACGCTGGAGACAAGTGTAGTCTCGAGGTAAGGCCAGTTGCATGACTGCGGAAGAGCCATGTGGCCTTCCAACGAAACATATCTAATCACCTGCATCCAGGGTACATATACACATTATAGTGAAGATTCATGCTTCATTAATTCTTGAGATCTATTACATATGAACTATTATAGAAAGTGGTTCTTTACCAATCAAAAGATTAAAAGATGTTTTTCTAGTTATCATTTATGTTATTAAATCATTAATAAAATATTTGTAATTCAAATTTCTTATGATATAGAACTTATTTTTTATATATTTAATATTCTAAATTTCAAAAAAAATATTAATTTTATCATTAATTTTTTTTTTAATATATAATCAAATTCCAAAATAAATATTTAATAGAATAATCAAATTTACAATTTAATTAATACTATAGAAATAAGCCAATAAAATATAAAACCAACAACAATACTAATTCAGGTAAACAACCAACAACTACACCAATTATTGTGAACAACCCATCTTTTATAGAGTATACAGTTTCAAATAAAAAGATTCATGTCAAGAACCAATCTTTTTCTGTATATTTCCATTGTTTAGTTTTGAGTACATTTGTTTACTTTTGATTACATTTTTCATCCTGAAAGAGCCAACAACTACATCGATTAATGTGAACAACCAATCGTTATATAGTATATAATTCCAAATAAAAATATTCAAAATTCCCCCGATCAAAGAAGCTTTTACATGGTATTCAACCACAAGTTCAAATCTTTTATAGAATATATAATTGAAAGCAAAAAATTTCAAAACCCTCACGTTACATCGTTAAAGGAAAAAGTAAATTGCAACGTTCGTGGCTTAACCCTCACGTTACATCGTTATGTAGAAATTCCAAGAATATAAAAATTCAACTTAGAAGCAAGAAACCAAATTATATAAAGAAAGAACTCTCGTGTCATGGCAGCTCTATTGTAAGGACAACGACTTCATAGGTTGTGATGGCAACTATCAAGAGACAAATCAATTTGAAGATAAGGTTCGATTTGAAGATATCAATGTCAACTTTTCTTGCATCTCTTCTGTAAGCTGCATAATTTTTGGTTGAATTTGAATGAAATAATGTAACTATCATAATTTTTGGTTGAATTTGAATTATGTAATTATCATGATGATAGTTTAGCATGTAAAATCCAAATTCCAATTTCAGATAATTTACAAATTTTTTGAAATATGTTAATTAGTGAAAATGAGTGAGATACTTATGTTGTAAATTAAATAACTTAAACTTATAATAGTATGGAGGTTGGTATTTTTAAGAAATTTAACTAATGATGTTTAAACAATTTCCATTATTAAACATTATTTATTACTTCTTGGTAAGCAATTTTCATTATTAAACATTACTTAATATTTCTCGATAAATTTTCAATTTGTTTTTTTTTTTAATTATTTATTAAAAAAATTGTACTCTTACAGTTTATTATCGATTCATACTGAGAAGACTTCAGATCTAATCAATAAAATTGCATTTTTAAATTTCATAAAAAATATTGCGCCCATTTTCCATGTTCAATTCTATTAACCACGAGGCCATCTCCCCTATGTTTTGTGAATCTCCCCATCTCTTTCTAACTCTTCCTCTATTCTGCAAATTTAACCACACAACATCGACTCCATTTTTTTTCATAGGAGAAAAAATGTCGTCCTTTTAATTATGAAAAGAAACAATACATATGTATAAGGAATTGAACATGCATGCAAGACAGTGCATGAGTAACATATCTCTAGAGATAAGCTAATGGTATGAGAAGGGTACGAGAAGAAAGGAGCGTCCCAACGCTCAAACAAGGTACAAAGTATCATGCCAATGGGCCAAAAAATTACTAAAAATTCTGCATAGAAAGGGAGGGGATTGCAAACGAGAGAGAAATGCCATCCTATGACTGAAATAACAAAAATAGAAAATGTATAAAGAAACTAAGATAGGGGCAAATTATAGGAGCTCGATAAGATGGAGCCCCTCCAATGTTGAATGTGCAAAGAACCAAAAGGGAGCTCCAGCCCTTGTTTGGAGAGCCTACAAACTCTGGAATTTTCCTCTCTGAATATGTGTTGTAGTGGAGGAGAGTGAAAACGCTGCCAAAGGTGGAGGATTCTCTTTATCCAGCTGAGAAGGCCAGGAGGCTGAAAAGATGATGTTCCATTTATTTTGTTGATAACTGACTTGGAGTCGCCATATATGGAGAGATTCAGGATTTGAGCATTGTAGGAAAACTAAAGGAGGCTCCACAATGTGATAATTTCAGCCTTAGTGTTGGAACATAGTCCCCCATTCCAACATATTTTGTAGCGCTCTCCTTGGGCCAGCTTGATCCAGGCACCGCAACCACAGATCCCATGTTGCTCAACACCGTCGAAAAAACCTGCTGGGACGTTGATCGGATGAAGACGAAGTTTGAAGGAAAGATCTTTGGTATGAGTAGGAGGGAGCTCTTGAGTGTTTATCCACGCCATGATGGAATGGAAAATTCTTTGTGGGAATAACTGGGTTCCATAAAAAATGAGCTTGCTCCTAGCCAACCAAAATTCCCAAAACAAGAAAAAAGGAAAGGAACTAAAATTTTGATCCAACTGAAACCATTTGTCGATGCTTTGAGCTATACCATTTGGCCTCCATGAGTGATCCTGCAAGATGTTAGTGAACATAGATCAAATCTCCAAGACAACAGTACAATTTAAAAAAAGATGGGAAACAGTATTAGAATCCTATTTGCACATGTTTCATATACCTGGGCCCTGGAGGCCCCTCTTGGCCAGATTATCCCAGGTGAGGATCATGTTCTTCCACGCCAGCCAGGTGAAGAGAATTATCTTCAAAGGGATTTTTCTCTTCTATAAAATGTTGTAAAAAGGTTTATTGTCGGCTAGCGGAGAAGAATTGATCAAATTAAAATATAGAGAAGAAACATTAATGTCCCCCTTCTTGGATTTTCCATCCCAGTGGATATGGTTTCCCGTAGGGCTGTGGCAGAGGCCCGCCTGTTTGAGGGACAAAAAAACTAGATTCCATTGAGCTCAAGTGGGGCTAGGTAGTCCTAGGCGAAGAGCATCTTTCCAGACAGGACATCCCTACTGCCAGCATAGTATAAAATAAGAGAGAAAAAAAGAGCTTTCTGCACCAGGGTATGTCAAAGCGGTTGGGGGATGGAAAGTTCTGAAGGGAGCCCCAAAATCCAATCAATTCCGAACAGAATGTTATGGCCATTCCCGATCATCCATAGAAGCCTGTTGTACACAATTGAGGAGATACTTCTGAAGCTGCAGGAAATGATGGAGTTGTACTGACAGGAGGATATGCCTAGGTGAAAAAAAGTGATAATCTCGTTGTGTATGTTGTACTTGCTATGGAAAAGGAGCATCTAGATGCCATCTCCTGAGAGAGCCCTCCAGAGGGATTTGGCCAGAAGGGACTATGTGAAAGTGTGGATATCAAGCAGTTCCCATCCCCCCAGTCATTTAGGAATAGAGATCAAATCAAGTCGGCAAAGGTGGAATTTTCTAGGTCCCTTTGCTCTAGACCAAATAGATTCTACCATGGTCCTTTAGATCCAGAAAATGATAGATGCCCAGATAAGGAATAGATGTTCCCAGAAGATCACGAACTGCTGAAGGACCAACTATGAAAGTATGAATCTGCCCCCTAGAGATAACCACCAGTTCGACCACATACCCAATCTTTTTTGAAAATTTTCCAACAGCCATTGCCAATCCATATTGCAGTAATTATTGGGTTTAAGCCGGAAGCCAAGGTACTTGAAACCCACCGATAGAGAAACCAAGGGAATTTTAAAAATCCCATCAATGATCTGGAGATTGTTATGATCCCCTGGCCCAACCACAATGAGGAATTTAGAACCACTTATAACAATGACTGAGGCAACCCCGAAACAAAGAAAGATGCAGTGGAGGGCAGACAGTTGAGTACATGATATGATACCAAAAATTAAAATGTCGTCAACAAAAAAAGAGTGGGAGATGGTAATGATTCTGGATATATTGATACCTGAGAACAAAACTTTGTGCTTCAAATCCAGAATGTGTAGGCTCAAGCCATCCATGATGAGAATGAACAACAATGGTGAGATGGAGCAGCCCTATCGAAGTCCCCTCCCAGCCTTGAAGAAACCAGATGGGGTGCCATTGACGATGATAGAGTACCAAAACGGGGCTATACATGCAAGAATCTAGGACACATTTCGCACTTCCATTCTCATTTGTGAAAAACAAGCAGCACAAAAGACAAATCTAAACAATCATAAGCTTTGTACAGGTCGATTTTCATGATGATCCCATTCTATTTTTTAGTGTGGATCGAGTGCAGTCCCTCTTGGGCTAGGGAAATTGCATCATGACTAAGGCGACCTGGGGGGAAGCCATATTTCTCTCTGGATATATGTTTCAACAGGGGCTCGATAATTCAATTTGAAATGAATTTTGAAATAATCTTATAAACCACATTACAAAGAGAGATAGGCCTAAAATCTAGAAAATATTTAGGTTCATATTTCTTAGCAATTAAAACAATAAACGTAGAATTAATATATGTTGGAATCATGTCTAAGATTCTGGATGTTTCTACAACCTGGATGAGGTCGTCTGCCAAAATGTCAAAACAATGTGAATTAAATTCCACCGGCCAACCATTCGAGTTGGGGCTTTTGTCGACAGCAAAAGATTTGATAACCTCTCATAATTATTTTTTGTTTACAGGGACATTCAACTGCTGGTTGTCTTCGTCATAAAACGTAGTATGGAATTTTTCAAGTGCCAAAATCTGCTCCCCAAAGCAAACCCCTTCACTTCGCCTATAGTGCTCAAAGAAATATAAGAACGCCTCATTTCTGGTGTCCATTGAATTGTAGAGGAAAGTGCCATCATGTCATTCAATCTACCAAATAGTGTTACGGTTCTTACGACCATTAGAAAAATAGTGAAAAAAATTTGTGTTTTCATTGCCCTCCCTGAGCCAGACTGCCCGACTTTTGAGTTTCCAAATGAGATCCTGTGCTTTGAGAATGGATAATTTTTTGTCTTCTAGGTCTTGAAGTTTCGAAATCACTATCCCATTCGGAGGACCCATGACCATTGATTCATAAATGTTGTTGATTTCTAGCTCCATGCTCCAGAGCTCCGATATCATCTGGGCCTTTTTTTCTTTTTCCCATGTCTTAGTCCATATTTTCAAGCCACGAAGTCTATTAGTGAGTGGGCAATGATCCATATTTTCCAAAGGGGTAGACCAAATGTATTTGAATTTCTTCATGAAGGCAGGGTCTTCAAGCTAGAGTCTATTGAGCTTTAAGGGGATACCTTTGTATAGTGGTGTTGAACGCCAATGTAAGAAGATAGGTTGATGGTCAGAAATATTAATAGATAGTGTTAAAGAGCGTAAATCCCCCAATATATCGAAGACTACTTCTTTCACTAAACAATGATCCAACCACTTTCCAATGAACTCAAAGCCAAATCTGTGGTTCGACTAGGTGGGAAGAAGATGAGAGGGGAATATATCCATAAGGTGGTTCTCGAAGAAAATTTTGCATATTCTTTCAGCCAAGGGATCTAGGTGGCAATGAGTGCCCCAACACTCGGAGATCGAAACTGTGGCGTGTAGGACCCTAACCAAGATCATATTAAGTACACCGAGGATGTTTATGGAATGAATGCAGTTCCAGAAGGAAACACAGTGTCGGCAGGGGGCATACATGTTGATGAGGTTGAAACAGTGAGAATAGCTGCAGATTCTACTAGAGACGAGGATGATAGAAAAGAAACCGAAGGCTTGAAAAGTGGAAAAATAGGGATCCCACATGACAACAAGGCTGCCCTAAATCCCATTAGAGTCGGTGCCGATAACATGCTAGCCCGGTTTGATGGAAATAAGATATGGGATGGCTTTTGATATAGAAAACATGGTTTCTTGTATAAAAATAATGGAAGGAGAGGTTGACGAGAGGATGTTCCTAAGATGGAGGGACTTGTCACGGTCTTTAAGTACCCTAAGGTTAAGGGAGAGGATTTTATTCATGGTTCAAAGGGGGAGGGCGTGCAAGCTCTAAGCACCCGAGGGTCATTGGTGGAGATGATTGGGATGTCACAGAGACCTTCCAAATTAATAGAGAACAATGAGCGGGTTTTTTGACACCCCCTAAAATTATGACTATCATTTTTCCGCTTATTTCAGATAGTGATATTGCAGGCTGAGGCGGGATAATTTTTGGGAGGCACAGCTGTAGAGCGACCATCATGAACAATGAGGGGGATATATCCAAATTAGGGTTCATGAAGAGGAATTCATAGTCACTCCTAACGGAGTTGTGCAGGGAAGAGGGGGAAGGATGTGGGTTAGGTGAAGGAAAATTAGTAGGCGACAGGAGGGCCATGGGGTGGTAATTATTTGGCAGGGAAGAATCTTCCAGTGGTGGCATGTCAGCGTCAAAAACTTCCTGATGGGGCACAATGGATGGGGAATCCGCCCCATTTGGCGGGATCAAGGGGGGTAGTGGTGAGGTGGATATGAGGAGGGGGAGGAGCGGAGGTAGGGGGTGGGGGTTCAGGGCTCATAGTCGTTGTGCCCCAACTCTTGAAGGTTGTTTTTTATGGGGAAAATGGGGGCCGTCAGAGGGGTCAAAGGAGGTCAACGAAGGAGGGTGGGGATGTCATGAAGAAGTGTGTGGAGTGGAATTGGATGAGAGTGGGTTATGATTAGTTGCAGTAGCTAAATAAAAATTAGGATGGGGATGAGGAACCTTACCCGAGACCAGAGGGTGCGCATCAGCATGCTGAGGAGGGATGTGATCCGACCAATCCTTCTGCGAAGGAGAAGAGTCTGAGAAATGAGTCACCATTGCAACATCCATAGTAGAAGTACCATAGAAGTGAGCTGACGGCTTGAAACTAAAACTCTGCATAGACCCCCAACGCTGTGGGCAACAATTCATCAAATAACCAGTTTGATGGCACTGGAGGCATCTTAAGGGGATGCCCTAGTAGTCATTGCGTTGTCGATGTCTAACACCCTCCCATTCAATATCCACACATCCCGATAGACCACCAAAAAAATTTACTTCAACCAGAAGCCAAGCAACCCGTTTATCTCTCACCCCCATCGAACCAGGGTCCAAATATCTGAGCCAGCCAATCGAATTTCCAATGGATGTGAGGGCCAAATTTGTCCAGTATTAAAGGGAAAAACCAGGGAGTTTAACCCATACAATTTTGTTTAGAGGGGTTTCCATAATTGTGTTGTATCCTCTGTATCAGGAGTGCAGTTGGAGGAAGCCGTGCCCACGGACCCAGGTGTATCTCAAGATTTTAGCGGTGCCCTCCTCATACAAGAAGTGAGTAGAGAACCATGAGTTCATCATGCGACTAACCTTAGGGGGGTATCCAACCAGCTTGCTCCACACCTTTTTAACCCAAGTGACCATTTCAGATTCTTCCATAGCTGTGAAGACCCAATGTCTGATGAGGGCACACTTCTGAAGACTATTCATCCTGCCCCAAAGGTCTTCGAAACCAAATCTCAATAGTTTGATATCATGAGTAGGTTGTATAATATTTTTCGTAGAGAGTGCAACCCACCCGCAAAGTCTGTAATGGCTCTTATCATGGAAATGATCCTTTGAAACATTTGGTTCAATTGAAGAGTGATAAGCATTCAGAGGAGCAGAGGGAAGAGTTATGCCAGACCCATATAATTGTTCTGCAGCCCTATGGCTCGAACAAAGGCCTCATGGGCCGACGTGTCTGAACCAAATGGGTCCCCCAGTCTATCCATAGGAGGCCAGATAGGAAACGTGGCCAGCTCAGCATTTGAGAGCGAGATGTACATAAGAAGTGAGTTAGCACCGCCAGGTTGTGGGATATGGCCAGAGCAACCATAAATAGAAGTATGGAGGTCAGTGCATCAATGGATGAATTATGTCAATGATTATCAGAGGCCAACCACCTAGGATTTCAAAAATTATGCAAATGGATATTGACTTAAATGGAGATGAGACAAAACATGTTGATTACAAAAGAAAGTGACAGTTATGGGAATAGAACATGTTAAAAGAAGAGAAAATCATTTATGAGAAACCTCGAGAATGTTTGAATTGTGCTAATTTGCATCAGTGAGATGACATCTACAAGGAATGTCAAAAAGGTGGTAGCCGGAGAAAAAGTCACCAGAGAAAAAGGTGGTGACCTGAAAAAATGTCAGAGGATGTAGAGGTTTGATGACGAGGGAAGGGTGAGGAAACGTAGTGGTAGGAGGTGGAGGGAGAGATGAATTCGTAGAGTATTGGTGGTGTGTGGAGGAGCTAGTTACAGGTCACAACAACAACAAAATCAACACCCCATGAAATTCCACCAATGATTGTAGAAATTTAAGTTGAAATCTTTATAGGGTCGAGAAATTATGAATGAGTCCACCCATTTGTTCTAGAGAAGTCCCCATTTAGATTTTTTGATGGATTCATAGGAGTCAGAGTCTTTTATGATCCTGGGATAGACTGCACAAAATAATTTTTAGACATGAGGGCGACGACCCAGGCGATGATGGGTAAGAATTATATGGTAAATGATGAGTAGGGAAATGAGAGTGAGCAGGAAGATATGAAGGATTTCACCCGTGGTATCCCATTTCATAGTGGGAGGAGACATGCTAATGGGCTTAGAGTAAATATGAACAAACCCGCCCTGGGTTATACATTCTTACGGATACATACCCTTGCTATACAACTGATCTCAGGTAGCCTTAGTAACCTTGAAAGCGGCAACTAAAAGCTGAAATCACCTCCCAAACGAGATAAACCTTGGTATTGTCGGCCTAGGCACAAGGAAAATACCAAGGGGGGATAGGTAAGGAAATTCCTTGGTTATGAGTAAAGGGACTTATAATCTATATTTTAAAACTAGAGTGAAAAACCTTACCTAGTTCGCTCGAAACTGATTATCGTAACCCTCCGCAGCGAGCCGGTGCGCCAAAATTTCACTGAGCTTTGGCCATTGCAAGAAGAGACCTTCTTGTTGCCTTCTCCCCCTTAAGGTGGTGGGAGTGTTCAATCCAAAATGAGAAAACACTTCAAAAACTTCAATACATCGACTTCGCCATTGCCATGGAATTGTTTTCCTATTTATTCTAATTGCAAGTGAAGTGAGTGGAAGACTTAGCCATCACTAGGTTTGGGGTATTTGAGTCTAATTTGATTATAAGTTTTAAAATATTTTAAAACTCTAATGGATATGGATATAGTGAAATTTAAATAGTGGAATTTGTTTATTTTATAAATTTTTAAAATATCTTAAAATTTATAATTAAATTAATTTATTTTATAATTTATAATCAAATTAATTTATTTTATAATTTATAATTAAATTTTCATAACTTTTAAAATTTATAATCAAATTATTTTAATTTTTGAGTAAAAGATATGTCTAAATCAAAGAATAAATAAAAAATGGTTTCAAATATATAATATAAATGGCCTAGATCAACTCAAGGGTAGGTTATCAAATCAAATTATATTGAGCAAATAAAACAAGAACGAGAAATAAAGAATTTGGAGAAGAGAGCGATTTATGGCTTAAATATCCTGACACTTTCCTAGAGAAAATATCAGACTCATTGAAGCCCTTCTTGAAGGTGTCATTATTCATTATAAGCAAATGACCACTTCCTAAACCCAAATCTGAACTCATATCCTCATGTAGAGATATAATATGACGAGCACTTTTCCCGTCATGGGGTGATTTTCTCATCAAATACAACCAAAATTGTTTCCTTGCAGTCAACAACCTTTGTTAAAATAATCAAAATGGGCACTAGAGTTGTAGAAATTTTCAAATTTGACGGGTGTTTTAGATTTGAATTTCCTACCCCACCTTCACAGTTCACATGATGTTTCATTATCCACAAATGCCTTGTAACCATCCAATTGACTAAGATCATTCCATTGACAAATACCTTGCATATACCACTACATTTTTTTTTTAATGGCTAATACATAAACATTAATGTGTCTTGAGATTTTATGGAAAAAATGGGATGATAAAGAAAGCATCATACTAGTGAGTGAGAAAGATATGGATAATTGTAGAGAGGGAAACTCTTTGAGGTCGACTTTCAATTTTTATGTCAAAAAGTTATAACATTTTCATTTATGAGTACTTAAAATATTTAAATATTTGATCAATGAGAGAGGAGTGTAGTTATTTGATTAAAGGGTCACATGGTTTTAATCACTCATGAGTAAATTTCAACACAAAATTGTGAAATAAAAATCTATAGCTACATTTTATTAATCTAAACACTAGCTTATATAACTTTACATAAAGAAACCCCACAGTGAGTGAGCATTAACTAAGAGTCATGAGTGTGATGATTTTTCAAGTGAAAAACAAATAGAGGGAAGCGACCCCCTCCACCTGGTAGCAACATGAAATCATGAAGCATGCACCACCCGTAGGAAATGTACATGAAGTAAATAGGTTTATGTGTTAGGTTGGCTTTGTAGGACGAAAATTCTCCATTCCAAAGGGAATCATTGGGCTCGAAGGAAATTTGATGGCAAAGTAGTTATAATGAACACAAGAAACATCATTTGGGAATTTGGTTTGTACGGATGTAGGAAGATGGAAACTTCAGAGTTTTTTTAAATCATATTTCTCAATATACCTACATCCCTCGACTTTTATGGATAAAATTGCACTGGTACTATAGGTCAATTATTTTTAGCTAGTTGTTTTTTAAACACAATTGTGAGTTTCAAAATATATATGTTAAATGGATGAGGGGCTTACTAGTCTTGGTTCAAGACTTTCTTCATCCAGATGTCTTTTTGGTCTGTTTATGATCATCTTTGGTTCACTTGGGCTTAGTTTAGACCCTATTGCATCTTTAATATTCTAGATTATAGTCTCTTTATGGCTAATTTCTTGGTTGTTTTCTCTAAATATTGTAGCTTATACTGGCATGATTACCTCATTCAGTAAGTTCTAGAATCAGTGACTGAGTACCAATATAGAAATTATTTTTGTGGGAAGGATTTTTAGGCTCACTTTCATGTTTTTACTTTCGTCAACTTTGCATTCTCCATAGGATAGTTGTTGTTTATATTAGGTGATTTGTAAGAATCCTCTGGAAGGGGTTTTGCTCGAGTACGTGTTGTGTTTTTTACTACCTTGTTCTCATGCAAAATATTGTCTTGGTCTTGGCCCACTGGTGGGTAGTTTATGAGTCTGAGATAAAAATGGGTCTTTTTGGTTATCTCGTCCTCATTGGAAAGGTTGTATTGATATGGGTTCAACAATGGGTAGTTTTTGAATCGAAGACAAAAGTTGGTAGTTAGAGTTTCATCCAATGGAAAAAATTTATGAGTCTTTTACATCGTTGGGCTTTCTACATTTTTCTTTCATTTTGCATCGGGTTTTTCTCTCTTCGTTGGTGTAAAATCATGACATGAAGAAGAGGTCTCATAATAGAAGAGGTCAATGTAATAATAATGGTACATTAAATTCCCAAGCCTAGAGAGTAGCACAACACTTGGAAAAAGTATTTTATAGCAATACCCCTCTAACGATCCAAAGGGAATTTGGGGATGTGGAGAGGGAGCCTAGAATTGAACGCAAATTTATAATAAATGAAGAGGTCTTGAAGCATATTGGAAGTTGGAATTCATACATAGGTAGTACAATAAATAGACACACCAAATACATGCAAACGATGGATATTTATTTGAAAATCAAAACCATAATGGGAAATGTGTTTGTGATGCATTCATAAGAGAATCTTGGATGAAGTATAGAAACAAACTCAAAAGATAAACACCAAAATAACAAAAATTACAAGAAATATTTCCAATTTAGAATTCACAAACTTTAATGAGGACATAGCCCCACCTATTACAATCCCAATGGATTTCCCCACTGAATAGCTATTGTTTATGATAACTGGAAATACGCTTTTTGTATTACCTTGATGACCAATTAAGATAGAATAATCTCTCAAGCATGCATAATAGGCTATAACGTGTTTAATAGGTAGTATATAATAAGTTATTTTATTAGTTTCAAACCTTTTATATGGACAAAAGTGATAATGTTATGCTTTTGGTATGGTTTCGTTTGTGCCAATATAGTAAACATATAAAGACTACCCTATGCCACTTTTTTTAATATGATATAATACAAATCACCTACATAGAAAAAAAAAAAAACTTTAGTAAAGAAAACTAACTCAATATATTTAGTAGAGAAATGCGCGGTAGATCCTAAGAATTAGTAACTAAGCACAATGATAATATTAGACAAAGAAACAATCTCAATTACTCTATGAGAATAGGAAACCAAAAGGCTTCATCATACCAAACCACAATAACAGTCTCTTGATTTGAATAATAATTTGAGATGCTAAATACATATGCTAATATACAAAATGTTAATATATATCATTCCTACCAACAACAAAAGCATTGGCCTCCATGCTTTTAGGAGAAATGGAAAATTATGTCACATATATTGTTGAGAAACCTAATGAGCCTACTGGAAAACACAAAAATCATCACCACAAAGAGAGACAAGGATATATGTTGGAAACCCTTTCAGGAGAAAAAGCACCCTTCTTGTTGTTGCGTTGCTCTGAATATTCTATTATTTGTCAAGAAAAATGATGTCTTTTAGATAGATTACTGGCAACCACCACCTAGGATACTTGAACTCAAACATAGTTAGCTAGCCACCACCATCTAGGAGACTCACTCCCAAAATACAATTTGTTGGCTACCACCAACTATTATCCAACACCCACTATGCAAAAGTGACTACTTCTACTACACTATAGTTAGCACCCACTAACATGGAATCATTTCTCCAACTTAGAAAACACCCACTTGCCAAAGGCCACTCCTCCAAAACACTATTTGGACCTATATTTCATTCATTTTCAAACTACATCCCAAAGACACTATGCTTAACAAGATTCAACTCTGCTATCAAACCCTAGCAGCAAGATAGTCTCAACAATCCAATTAAAATAAGATCATCAACATAAACAACCAATACAATACTACAACTCACAAATCCCTCAATACAAAAACAACATAAAATAATAAAATGGCTCTCACACGTAACCATATCAATAAACCAAACCCTCATACAATAATTCTCCGACATGCAAAACTCCTACATCAAATCATCATCAGTAGCATCTCAATCTACAAATAAGAATTCAACCAAATAATGGCAGATCAACCATGAAAAGTAATGCTACAACCATACAATTGAATACATGCCCCTACAATACAAATACATTGGACACATAACCATGGAGCTACACTAAGCTCTCCATCTCTACCATCGAATTATGAAACAACACATTCTACCTCTGATTTGTCTTTGCCACAAGTTTGATTTGAAAACTAATATAATGAACATAGTTATTGATCAAACGAGAACTATTACCTCAAAATGAGAACTCTAACAAAAAAACATTAAAAAACCATGGAAAAACAACCCGAAAAAAAAAGTTGTATTCTGGAATAACTTTTTTTTTTCAGGGTTAATTTTCAACATTTTTAAAAATGGAAGTAAAAGTCAAATTTTTTTGTGCAAAAAACAACCTGAAAACAAAAAGTGTTGACGTTGGAATAACATGTTCAAAAAACAACCTGAAAACAAAAAGTGTTGATGCTAGAATAATGTCGCCAACTTTGTTTGTGCAAAAAACAACTTGAAGTGTAAAGTGTTGATATTGGAATAACGTCATCAATTTTTGTGTGCAAAAAACACCTTGAAAATGAAAAATGTTGATGTTGGAATAACATTTTTTTTTTCGGGGTAAATTGTCAACAATTTTTAATAATGACATTAAAGATAAAATATCATGACTCTAAAAAAACTCAAAATTTCAATGATAAACACGACATTAAAGATAAAATATCAAAAGTCTTAAAATTCCAACGATTTTTAGGCATGGTATTAAAGATAAAATATCATGTCTCTGAAAAGCTTTAAAAAACTAAGGATAACATTAAAGATAAAATATCACATTTATGAATATAAAATTCTAATAATTATTAGTCATCATATTAAAGATAAAATATCACTTGTAAAAAAAAAAAAAAAAAAACCAAAACCCAAAAAAAACCATTTTTTTTTAATAAAAAAATTATTAATAATAAAAAAATGGCATAATTATAAAAATTTATAAAATAAAATAATTAAAATAAAAATATAAAAATAATTAAAACTAGAAAGAAAAACAAAATAATTAAAAAATAAAAATAAAAAATAATTTAAATTTAGAAATTAAAATTAAAATAAAAATATATTTAACTTAAAATAAAAAATAAAAAAATAAAAAAATAAAAAAAATTAAATTTAAAACAAAAAAATTAAATTAAAAAAATTATCTACATATTTGAAAAAAACAATTTTAAATAAAAAAAAAACAATATTAAATAAAAAAAAATTAAAAAGGTAAATTTTTTTTAAAAATAATAAAAATTTAAGAGAAAACATTTTAAAATTAAAATTATATATATATATATATATATATATATATATATATATATATATATATATATATATAAAATTAAATATATATATATATATATATATATATATATATATATATATATATTAAATTTTAAAATATATATAAAAAATAAAAATAAATAAATTTATAAAAAGAAAAAAAATAGAAAAAAATTAAATTAAAAAAAAAATACACAAATTTCCTGACCACTGCTACCTTGGGGGGCGTGGGGCTTGGCCAGTGGGCGGCAAGAGAGTTTCCAGCTCTCTCACCACCTGTCGACCAAGCCTTGCGGCCCTCAAGGTGACAATGGTCAGGATATTTATTTATTTATCTATTATTATTATTAATTTTTATTTTTTTAAATTTTTTTAAATTTAATTTATATTTTTAATTTTTTTTTAAGTATATATATATATATATATATATATATATAATTTGTGATCCATTTGTTTTTAAATTTTAAATATTTTTATAATTTAAATTATTATTATTATATATACACTTTTTTTTCAATAATAGGAATTTGGCTTCTGTGATCCATATTTCATTTAAATTTTCTTTTTAAATTATATATATATATATATATATATATATATATATATATATATATATATATATATTTTTTTTTTTTTTTTTTTTTTTTTTTTTTTTTTTTTTCTGAATTTTAATTATTTTTTATTTTAGTATTTTGATTATTTTAAAATTTAAAATTTTATCTTTTTTTTATAGTTATGTTATTGTTGTTTGTTTGTTTTTAATAACTTAATTTATTTTTTAATAACTTTAAAAAAATGTTTTAATTTTTTTTTTCTTCCTTTAAATTTTGTGTTTTTGTGTGTTTTTTTTTAATTTTTTTTTTCAAGTTTTTTTATTTTTTTAACATTTTTATTGGTTTTTTTTTTTAATATTTATTTTTTATTTTTGTCATGTCTTTTTATTTTATTTTTATATTTTAATACCAAGGTGAAAATCACCACTCTAAACAAAAAATATTGATGTTGCATCAACACTTTTCAAAATTAGCACGAAAGTCACTAACATTTTAAAACAAATGTTCATACTTGATAAATAAAAAATCACCACTTTTCAAAATGAACATGAAAATCATGGCATTTAAAAAAAAAAACAAAGAAAATTTGAAGTTCCAAAAATATGCTAAAAAAACAAAGAAAGTAATTCTACATCACCATTTTTCAAAATCGACATAAAAATCATGACATTTAAAAAAAAATTCATAAATTTTTTTAAAGTGCCAAAAATATGCTAAAAAGGGGTGATTCTGCATCACCACTTTTCAAAATTGGGTGTTTTTTTTGCTACCTCAAAAAAGTAGGTACTAGTTCAGTTACCTATTTTATAGGTAACTATGTTAATGCTTCAGTACTCTACTGCAAGCCTTCGATCTGCTCACTCCATTTCCATTTGGACTCATACACTAAGGTATCTTTTCTCACCAATATTTTTGTTGCATTCTACCTCTCTGCATACCTATTACTCTCTTGATTAGACTAACCAACCATTTCTTGGATCCAAAATGAGATATTTATAATGTGTTGGGTGAATTCCTCTTTTGGAATGAGTTCATAGGTGCACAAATTTGATGAAATACATCCATAACCATCACTACTTGTGTATTAAAGGAATTCACACCCAATGAAGGTCTTATTCAACCAATTCCGTGCTTACCCAATTAATTCTGAAGCTTCTCAGAATTACCTTGTCGAATTTATTTTGATGTCCATGAGGAATGCAGATAAAAACTCATGTATGCGCATAGCCACAAGGAAATAACTAGAAATTCTCGGATATAGTAAAAATATTTACACTGCATCCCAGGGGATAAAAGGATAAAACTATACTGAGGACACTCTCTTCCAGCATTTATGGCAAAGCATAAGGAAAAACATAAAACCTTCTACTCGGAACTTCTTCCAACTTCTTGCACACCTTCTTCAACACCTGTACACACTTCCATACCTCTACCAAGCTTTGTGACACTTCAACAAATAGGCTCATTCATTAGACAAGTTCCACCACCATGTTGAACTAGATTCCAACAAGTCAAAAGTTGGCATTAGTGCCAACAAGCTCTCTACTCTTCATCAGACATCTACACGACCTTCAACACGTCTGCACAACTATGTATAACTTCTGCAAATAAGGAAAATATATTAGGACATCAATTAATCAACTAGGTCACCTCAATTTTTTCATCAATGTCAACAAGACTATGCTCTTTGAACTAGATTGGCATCAATGCATCATCTAAACCATCACAAGGATGAAATTAATTCCAACACAAACCAACTACAACCATGAAATCCATAATGCCAACAATATACCCCTTTGGCATTGATGGAAACCACACAGTCTCCAAACTTTCAACTTCTCTTCTTTCTACTCCCCCTTGAAATCAATGGAAAAGGGTCAACTCATTCTAATAAGGCAGTAAGAGCTTTTTTCACAAGCATAAGGTCTAGAGCATATGATATCTACAAGTCTGAAAACTAATGCAAATCAAAAAATAACCATGCTTCCCACATAAAAACCAACAAGCATCATATCAAGTGAATCATCAAGTAGTCTCCTCTTACTAGCATGTCAAAAAAATCAATCTCTAGCAATAACAACAATATGCACATGAGGCAACAACACATGGTATCAATGAACAAAATCACAAAGATGTGATAACTATGAACAACACCAATCAAAATATGCAACATTCTCCCCATGAGGGACCACCCCATACTCTCCATAATACTAAACACATGTCAATAGAAAAACATGCTCGAGAAACACTTCTACAACAAGCACCAATCATTTCTGAGTGCAATATATCCAACAACAACATCAATGGCCAATCAAAAACCTCTCTTCTCATATAATGAGTTCAAAAACCCCAATAGTCATAGCATATCATGAACAACTCCAAGCGGACCATAATTCCAAAAATGGATGGTTGAAGTAAATAGGAACATCCAGTGCTCCCCTTAAACACATGCCATCTCCAAAACATCTCCAAGATGTAGTGAACCACTTCTTCTGCAATCATTTCTTCCTTATCAAGTATCCAAGCTCATTCTGAAAAGAAATAATCAATGATACCAACAAAAATGATGATATACCATCTATTTCCACTCATAAACATTAATATAGCAGTTGCAAGAAATACGAGTGAAAATTAAAATAAGAATAAATAAAAAGCCTTGAAAGGCTACAAGCAAGAATAACTAGCCCTAAACAAGATATACCTCATATAAGTATGTTGATCCTGTTGAAGAAGCATTGGATCAAAACTAGTTGTTGCTGGTACTCATCAAGTTGCCAACACTCCCGTGAGACCATGCAAGTCTCATATGTACTTTTGTAGTCAAGTAGATCTATCATGCAAGAGTGGATTGTAGTAGGGAGTGATCTTTCTTACTCATAATCCAATGAGGAGGAGTCGTCATTGGTATATTCTTTCTACTCACTCTTCCCTTCAACACATACACATTATCTAGTGTCTTGACTCCTTGGGAAATTAATCTCTTTAACCCTTATTTCTCGATAAAAAAACCTTTGGAGTTGGAGATCACTTTCTTGCCCCCATCGACCATCTACATCACATTCAAAATATTGTGCTTTAGCCCTTCAATGAGCCACACATAATTTTCATTGGTACTCTTCTCACAAATATTGTCTTTATTTCTTCCCACACTCTCACTAGTACATTACCTTAAAAAACAACATGGCCAACCTTGGTTCTCTTCATAAAGTGAAATATACTCCTATCTCCTAACATATGGTGCAAGCATCCACTATCAATGTACCACTTATTTTCCTCATCACATGAGAAAAGAACAATACAAAACCTTCCTAGCTTCTCCTCCTTCTTCCACATGGTTCTTAGTTGGTTCCTTGGTTGAACACTCTCCTTTGTCTGTTTATTTTGACCAGATGGCCTGAAGGATCTAGGCAGCTTGCAATAATCGACCATGTGCCAAAAATTGTGACACACATAGCACTCTATTCGACCAAGATATGAAGCCAAAGGATTTGATCTTTTGCTTCTCATGTCAAATCTCCATCTCCTCATGTCAGATCTGAAATTAATGGCCTTATTTCCAAACATGTTACAAGCATAATAATAACCATTACATGAACTTACATAGCTGAAGGCGGGTCCTCATATTGGTTTTCCAAGATATTGCATAGATGTGTATAATATGATCCTACAAGTAGTTTCCACATGTCCAAAACTGTGACAATTGAAGCACTCAATATAATACATCAAGGGGGAAAGGAATTTTAACTCATCCTCTAAAATATCCCACTATCAACTTTAGGAGTGAATGATATTATGGTTGTGAAATATCCCCTTGAATATCTTCTTGGTTGCTAATTATAGATCTGCCTTCTTTCTCCTTTCTTGATGCTATTGTTGATCACATTATTCACTGCAGGCTTATTTGTTTATGCTTTGTTGTTCTTTCCTACATGCGAACTGGATTCTCCCTTTTGAAAACAAAGACCATATCTCTCCAATGGTGATCTTTGGTTTTCAAGAAAATTGTCCAATTCTATGGTGATTTTTACTTGCTTCAGTTGCTGGCCCTTTTCTTCAAGCTACTCTCTCAATTTGGCAATTATAGATTCAAGCCCTTCAAAATACTATTTTTTCTCTTTTTTCTTGTTGCACATAATTTCCTCAATTATTTTTTATTATGCCAAGTAGGTATTTCGACTAATGATCTCCTCCTTGAGATCCTTCTTCTTTTCATCACATATCTTCAATATCTTATAATGCTCTCTACATGCATATGTTAGTCTACCAACTTCTATAGAGATTTATTCAATAACATCCATGGAAAATTCATATTCAACTTTAAGGAGCATAAAAATATGAACATTATCTTCTTCAATAACTAGATAGGAATTATTATCATCACAACTATCAGAAACATAACTCAAAACTAAATCATTACGTCTTGTACCTTCAAATATGTTGTCCTTTTTCACAATTGGTTCAACTGGAGCTTCTTCCTTCTTGGATCTCTTCGTCTTCTTCTTCTTCTTCTTCCTTTTTATCTTCTCCACTTCTTCATCATTGTTGTTGTTGCTTCCTCCATATAACATATTCATTATATCCAAAATATCCTTAGTATATTTTAGATCTGCTATTTTGTCAATATATGCAGTATGGAGATTCTCACAAATAATGCCCCTTTCTTGAGCATCATTTTTCATCACACTTGTTGGTATGGAATTCTCTCTGCATCCTTAATAAACACATCCCCAAATATCAACACCACAAGATTTCAATTGATTTTTGACTTTAAATTCCAATACTGGGAATTTTGCGATATTAGAACATATACTCGTTGAGGGTTCATTCTGAAAATAAAATATCAATATTCTCCAAGACTTCCCGGATCTACTCTCCAAAGATTAAGCTACAACTAAGATCCATACTCTGATACCAGTTTTTAGAAACCTTGAGCACTACTGGGGGGGGGGGGTGATTCAATTGTGTATTATTATCAATTTTACTCTTTTTTTTTAGATCCTGAATCAACCATTTATTAACAACTTCACATGTAAGAGAATCTATTCTAAAACATATATCATATGCAGCTTAAAATAAACATATAAACATATAAGCAACATGTACACATATAAAACCATCAAAATGCACAACTAGATCATCATCACAAGGAGACACAAGAATATTTTGTGGAATTGGAGAAAAAACACCCTTTTTACTAGTACGCTACTCTAAATATTCTATTATGTGTCAAGAAAAATGATGTCATTTAGATATATTGTTGGAAGCCACCAGATAGGAGACTTGACCTCAAACACAGTTAGCTAGCCACCACCAACTAGGAGACTTGATCCCAAAGTACAGCTAGTTGGCTACCACCAACTATTATCCAACACCCATCAGGCAGAAGCAACCACTTCCGCTACACTGTTGCTAGTACGCACTAGCATGGAATCACTACTCCAAATTAGAAATAACCCACTCACTAGAAGGCACTCCTCCAAAACTCTATGTGCACCTTGATTTCATTCATTTTCAAACTGGATCCCTAAGACACTATGCTCAACAATATTCAACTCTGCTGTCAAACCCTAGCAACAAGAAAATCTTAATAACTCAATAAAAGTAAGATCATCAACATAAACAACCAGTACAATACTAAAACTCACAATCCCTCAATACATCAGCAACATAACATAATTAAATGGCTCTCACACACAACCATATCAGTAAATCAAACCCTCGTACAATAATTCTATGGCATACAAAATTCCTACATCAAATAATCATTAGTAACATCATAGTTTGAAAATAATAATTCAACCAAATAATGACAGATAAACCATGCAAAGTAATGCTACAACCAAGAAAATGAACCTATTCCCCTAAAATAAAAAATACATTAGACACATAACCATGGAGCTACACTAACCTCTCCATCTCTTCCATCAAACTCTTAAACTACACATTATGCCTCTGATTTTTCTTCGTTACAAGTCTGATCTGAAAACCGATATTTTCTTCAATACTCTATTGGAAGCCTTCGATCTGCTCATTCAATTGCCATTTGGACTCATACACTAATTTATCTATGCTCACAAGTATTTTTGGAGCATTATACCTCTCTGCATACCTCTTATTCTCTTGATCACACTAACCAACCAATTCTCAAATCCAAAATGAGATATTCATAATGTGCTGGGTGAATTCCTCTTTTGGAATGAATTCATAGTTTCACAAATTTGACGAAATCCATACATAACCATTACTACATGTGCACTAAAGGAATTCACACCTAATGGAGGAATTATTCAACCAATTTTGTGCTTACCCAATATATTTCAAAGATTCTGGGAATTACCATGTCGAATTTCTTTTGATGTGCATGAGGAATGTAGAGACAAACTTGTGTAGGCCCAAAACCATAGGGACATAAATAGAAGTTATTGGCTATAGCCAAACTCTTTACACTACATCCTAGTGGTTGAAAGGCTACAACTTCACTAAGGACACTCTTTTCTAGTGGTTGTGGCAGAACATAAGGAAAAACATCAAATCTTCTACTCATAACTTATTGCAACTTCTTGCACACCTTCTTCAACACTTGTACATACTTCCAAAACTCTTGAAAGATTTGTGGCACTTCAACAAATAGGCTCATTCATTAGACAAGTTCCACCTCCAAGTTAAAATAGATGCCAATAAGTCAAGAGTTGGCATTAGTGCCAACAAGTTCTATACTCTTCCTCAGACATCTACGCAACTTTCAACACCTCTCCACAAATCTATAACTCCTAAAAATAAGAAAAACAAATTAGGACATCAATTTATCAACTAGGACACCTCAAGTTTGTCATCAATGTTAACAATAATATGCTCTTTGAACTATATTGAGATCAATGCATCATCTAGACCATCATAAGGTTGACATCAATGCCAACACAAACCATCTACAACCATGAAATCCATAATTTCAACAAAGGTAGGAAATGATGGATCCCTAATGCGTTTAGCAAGTCCTCTACTCCAAAATATGATTTGCATCAAGTAGAGGCCAAAAACTAGGAACAATATGTACAAGATGAATTGTTGGGGTCTTTGTTTCCAATGTTGATTCATGATATGGTTTTAGAAGATAAAAATTTTCAACATCATGAATTCCCAAGTGAATTAGAAGATCAAGGTGATAATTTTTTTTATAAATTGAATCTAGATGTCCACTTCATGAAAATATCATGAATAAAAAAAGTAATCCATATTAAGTAATAATTATTTATGATAAGAATATATATTTTAGTCATGATTCATTGAGAATTTTAGACATCTGCTAGATGATTGAGCAGGGGCCATATTAATGGTTTTAACATTATTGTACATTTTTTCCTAAAATCAACATTTGTCCCAATGCAACCACGCTTTGTCACAAACTTGAAATTGGTGTGCCACACATCAGACACTTGTCCATGAGTTTTTTTTGTAGTTCTTGAGTCTTTTTAAAGGATATTAATAACTTTGGCTTGGAGTATTGAACGAAAAATTGTGCCTTATCTTGTTATTTTTAAAGATGTGATGTAGCTAGAAGAGGCAAAGATAAGGGAAAATCATAAGGATCCAAGTGGAAAAAACTGAGACAAACCTCAAAGGGAGAGTGAATAGAAGAGGAGTGAAATAATCAATTATATGCATGCTTAATATGGGTAAAGTTTCAAATCCCATTTTGTTGGAGAAATGTAAAGATATATGTGAAGATGTTGCACTAAGATATGATTAATCACTTTAATTTGACTATCAGTTTGTGGATGAAAGGTGATGGGGAAAAATTAACAGAAGCTCATAATATTTTCCAAAGGGAAGACCATGAATGATATTAAACTATTTATTTGTAATATGATTAGTTGGAATCCAATCTCTTTCCTTTAAGACTATGTTCTACTCTTATGACCCTTGGTCTATTTTTTATTCATTTTTTCGTTAGGAAATTGCTTCATAATGTATCATTAAGAAACAATATAATTAACTATTATTTTTGGATTAAACAACTAAGAACTTAAGGGTCTCAGACTTATCATTCATTTATTGTTCACATAGGAGTTCTTTCTCCCAATTCCATTTGATTCACCTCCATTGAGGATGAGTTATTTCTATTCATCTCAATATATAATTTATTTAAAACTTTCATAATGTGATTGAAAACAATTTTTGAGGAATTTGAGTTTTAGATTGAATTTTGAAAATTTTATTAAAGAAACATTTTTTTTGTTATAGTAGTGATAAGATGGATACTCTCCAATTTTTTCCATTTTAAATATGAAATAATCAAATATTTTTTTATATAAGATTAAATTTGAATTCAATATATATATATATATATATATATATATATATATATATATATATATATATATATATTTTGAATTCAAAACGACTTGATGCACTCGAAAGTGATCGACATTGCAAGCATGTATATTCAAATTTGATTATATATATATATATATATATAAAATCAAATTTGAATATACATGCTTGCAATGTCGATCACTTTCGAGTGCATCAAGTCATCAAAGAGAGTGTATCTTCGCATGGCTAAAATTAACAAATATTGGTTCTCATCGATGTCTCCTTCGAATATATTATTGAGCCACACCCATGATCTCACAACCAATGTGCCAGGATACCAAAACCTTCCTCTGGATAGGAAACAATGTCAAGAATATGAAGCAAATTCCTTTGAGTTCCTACGTGTTCTAGTAGACATGAAATTCAAAGGTCTCGCTACTACTCAAGCCAAAGGATAACACTCAAATTTATAGTGGAACAATTCACACAAAAAAGTTTCTCTTCAGTCGTAATTCATTAGCTATATTGTTTCCAAGGAGTGTTGCAAAAGAGTTTGTTGTAGAATAACCCATATCACATTTTCATTACGCTTTGTTACTAGATTTTGGAAAGAGAAGGCATAGTAGGGTAGAAATGAGAGAAAACCAACAAAATGATCTTTGTCTTGGGATGAAATGGAAACAAGTTTTATCCAAAACTAAAATTAGATTAGAAAATAAAAAATAGAGAAAGAAGGCATAGATAACATATTTCTTTTTGTGTGGAACTCTTTGTTATTTGACATTTATCTTTCTAATTATATATATATATATATATATATATATATATATATATATATATTATTTATGGAAATTAAAATTGATTGAAAAAACAAATAATATTTCCAAACACATTTAAAAAAATTATTTAGTATTAAAAAAAGAAAGAAGAGAGAAAACAACCAACCAAAAAGGAGGATGCTCTAGTGACAAGTTTAATCAAAACCCTAAGGCAAAGACAAACTTATAAATGGGTCCTACACAAATGGGGCAATATTTTGGATTAACAATTTTTTTATAGGTGAGAGAAGCTCCTTGTAGTTTGATATTTCGAAGTATTAAGATATTTGACTTCCTTGGTGTCTATCAAATTTCTAAAATATTTTAAAATATATAAATCAATATAAAAATGATATTTCTATATACCTTGTGCCTTGAGCCTAGTTTAATGTGGAAACCATACTTCTCTTCTTCAAACAAGACTATTTGAACAACTTTATCATGTTTTATAAGAGTATGGTAGTAAGTCTTTCCCTAGTCTCCTAGCTTGTCATACCCTTTGTAACATCCCTCAAATTTTAATTGTATTTACTATAATTTCTAAGTTATTTTATTTTATTTATTTATTTTCTCCATTTGTTAAAAATCTATAAACTTTTCTTCATAAGGTGATGATTTTCTTTCTTAATCCATCCTTACTTAAACCAATGATTGTTCTTTCCAATTTTCCTATCTATATTAATATATGGCATGTTATTCCACTTGAGTAACTTGTTATGGCTTAGTGTTATCGCTTAATTACTTGGGATGCGATTATTTGGAATGTTGGTCTAGCCAACCCTTTCCAATAGTCAAAGGTTGATATCATACTTGAATTACAATATATAAATACCATAACCATATATGCATTGCAATACCCAAGTGAATAATTATATTTACCTTGCTCTATACAAATTGTGTTTTCGACTATATGGTATGGTATCGCTATTATAACATTACAAAGATGGTTAACCTATATAAAATATAGGTTCCCTTAGAATTTCATATATATTGATGTGTGGACAAAGGGTTCACATTTTATTAAATTATTGGTGTTGAGTTAAGTTTCCCTTATGCTTTCTAAGGTTAGACTCCTTGGGATCCCCATGACTACTCGAGCTATCGTGGAATTTTTTCAATATTCATACCACATGAACATAATACATGTGGCAGTATGGTACACCTCGCAATCCAATTGATGACGTGTGTAATCTCAATGGTCCAGATTACTTAGGGTTTTGATCTATGGTGAATTATTTTTTTTCTTGGTTAAAGTAACTACCTCCTATGAACTCACTGTCACCCTGGCCTCATTTTCTCTTGTGATACTATGGAACAAGCTCTACAACTAGTGATTTTAACTTGGTAACTAGGGTTTATCCCTCCAATATTGAAGGTTTGCACTAAATTTCTTTGTCATTTCTAGCCTAAATTCCATAAACAAAGGTTTCATTTATGGTTCGAGATAAGGTTTGCATATTCAGGTTGGAAATTGACATCACAATCAATCATTTTTCTTCTTTTATTATATAAATTCATTCCTTGCAACTAATGTTTAGAATTTAGGTGTTTTTTCAGCTAAGTCTTTATTTCTCTGCTAATTTCCATTTCTTCATAGTCCTAGATGGAACCTTGGCATCTCATGTGGCTTCTGGATTTTGGTGTCCTCTATATTATGGTTTAAGACCACGACTCCAAGCCATATAGTAATTACAAGGTAAAAATTTCAAAAACCGTTTCTAAGATTTGAACCCTAGCTTTTTTTTCTATTTTTAAGAGAATATCATGTTTCCCCTTATTACATATCCTTTGATACTCGAATTTCTATATTTTAGACCATGGATTGAACCATGAATTCAATTTCTTTGTCAATTAATTCCTTTTGATTGAATTTACTTACAAACATACCACATTTCCTTACAGTAGTATCTTGAGAAAATTCCAAGGTTTTTAACAATGATTATATTTGTGTCCCCTTGCAAGTTAGACGTGGTTATGGTTATTTTCGCTTAACTATTTTCGGAAATGATTCTTTCAAGTTGTGGCTCTATGTTTTACTCGCGAGTTGTAACATAGTAGAACTAGATCTATGACTATGAGGGATGCAAATTGAAAGAAAATAGGAAAATATTGCCTACTAGTTATCTTCAAAACCCCTTTCAGATATATAGTCAATATGATTTCTATATTATATGGAGAAGCAAATCTTGAGAATTATAAAATAGAATGGTTCCCTCTTATATATGGAATTCATAAGCAATTGAGAAGATTCATTTGGGCATATATTCTTTTTCAGAATTTGTCAGAAGCCATTAAGGTGTCTTTAGCATCCCCTCTTGGTTTTGAACAAGTATTTTTTATGCATTCTTATCTCTTAGATGTTGTTATAGCCTCACTTCCATTTCCATTAATTTAATGGAATTATTCTCTCAATTATCGACAAACTATTTAGGATTATTGTGTTATTTTATGAGGAAGCAAATATAAATAACACTTTGATGATATATACAACAACATGATGATTCCATTTCATGAATTTTTATTTGGAAAGACAACCACCCTCCCACACACCACCCCCAGCCATTTTGTAAGTATTTTTAAGAAGCTCTGTCTCAAATTGGTGGTTGGTTTGTAAAATAAATTTTTCCTTTATCAGAATCTATGGAAGTGAGGTAGGACCTCATGTCTTACCAAGATACATACCTCATAGGTTATCCATCAGATAGATAGCCAACCAGACTGCACTTCATGGTCAAGCTATAATGTTGAATAAATTTCAAAAGAAAATATGGCCCAGTTTCCCTATTGTAATTGGTTAGATTGCGTTAAAGGATAGAGGACATGGTGTGGTTGAAGTAGACAAGTTACGAAATGATAATAATACCAAGACATTGTACCTTTGTTATGTTGAGAGACATGATATTAATGTTATGTGGAAGATGTGTATGTCCCCTTTAGCTTCAGTACCTTGTCTGCTTCCTCTCCAATCATCATGACCTTTTTGTCGGAAGTCCTCCTTATCTCAAACTTTTAATCAAAAATATGAGTGGAATGCCCTTATTGTCGAAGATGCACAAGGGATAATAAGTTAATCTGCAATTGAGGAAGATAGAGAACATCATGTAAGATAAAATTTGAAAATCTGGGAAGCTTGAGTATTATTGTTCCAATCACTAATGATTTTGGCAAGTCCTCTAGTAAAAAGTATGATTTGCATCGAGTAGGGGCCGAAAAATACGAACAATATATACAAGATGAATCTTCTAGGTATTTTTTTTCAATGTTGACTCATGATATGGTTTTAGAAGATAAACATTAACAACATCATGAATTCCCAAGTGAATTGGAAGATCAAGGTGATACTATTTTTTTTTCTAAATTGAATCTAGATGTCCACTTCATGAAAACATCATGAATACAAATAGTAATCCATATTAAGTAATAATTATTTATTATAAGAATATATATTTTAGCCATGGTTCATTGAGAATTTTAGACATCTTCTAGATGATTGAGTAGGCGCCATATGAATGGTATTGACGTTATTGTACGTTTTGTCCTAAAATCAACATTTGTCCAAATGCAACCACGCCTTGTCAAAAACTTCAAATTGGTGTGCCAAATGTTAGACACCTATCCATGAGTTGTTTATGTTGTTCTTGAGTCTTCTAAAGAATATCAATACCTTTGGCTTGGAGTGTTGAACAAAAATTTGTGCCTTATATTGTTATTTTCGCATATGTGATGTAGCTAGAAGAGGCAAAGATAAGGGAAAATCATAAGGATGCAAGTGGAAAAAACCAAGACAAACCTCAAAGGTAGAGTGACTAGAAGAGGAGTGAACTAATCAGTTATATGCATGCTTAATATGGGTAAAGTTTCAAATCCCATTTAGTTGGAGAAATGTGAATATATATGTGAGGTTGTTGCACTAAGACACGATTAATCACTTTAGTTTGACTATCGGTTTGTGGTCGATGAAAGGCGATGGGGAAAAATTAACAGAAGCTCATAATATTTTCCAAAGGGAATACCATGAATGATATTGAATTTTTTATCTGTAATATAATTCATTGGAATCCAATCTCTTTCCTTTGAGACCATGTTCTACTCTTATGACCATTGGTCTATTTTTTATCCAATTTTTCATTAGGAAATTTCTTCATAATGTATCATCAAGAAACAATATAGTTAACTATTATTTTTGGATTGAACAACTAAGAACTCTAAGGGTCTGAGACTTGTCATTCATTTATTGTTCACACAGGAGTTCTTTCTCCCAATTCTATCTGATTCACGTCCATTGAGGATGAGTTCTTTCTACTCACTCAATATCTAATTTATTTGAAACTTTAAAAATGTGATTGAAAAGAATTTTTGAGTAGTTTAAGTTTTAAATTGAATTTTGAAATATTTATTAAAAAAACATTTATTTTGTTATAATAGTGGTAAGATGGATACTCTCCAATTTTTCCCATATTGAATATTAATTAATAAAAAAAATCGTATAATATTAAATTTGAATTCAAACAATATATGTGTGTGTGTGCAATGTTGATCACTTTCCAGTGCATCAAATTGTAACACCCTCTTCCCACATCTACCCCAGTAACCAAACAACCGAGGTAAACATGTGATGACAAACTACTAATATGAGATTCAACCTCCTAGATGACCTTAAGGAAGTGGAACCGATGGAAACACCGAAAAAACACCTTACACTGCATCACTCACATCCCCATGAGGTAACTGAACCTTTCAGGGCCCTATTCCCTGAGGGGGAGCTGAATTTTAGCCACTTTAAGGTTGATCTGCGGGCTTTTAAGGGAAAGGTATCAGCTATAGACCCTATAGCCACAGGATAGCCTTGTCAAGATAACGGTTAAGGCCCAAGAAATGAATTTTTCGCCTATCACTCTGGGATATGTGCCACATTTTCAGCCCCTGAGCCCAGGTCACTGCCCATAAATTCCTGTAACTCAGGAGAGGGTATTTAACATTAAAAAAACATATGCAATCAATCACATCAACTGAAACTCATCCAAACCCACCCAACCATGATAGGCATTTCATCAAACATGTCACAAACATAACATCTACATGTATAAAAAATAGATTTAAACAAAGGGGTCTATTTCTTATCTGAGAATGGCTAAGAATAATTTCTCCCCTACATCATAAGCTATCATACAATCAATTTTACCATAGGTACATTGTGAATTCATTTACAAGTAAAAAAATGGAGAATGCCATACTTCATCATTTTCACAATACATGCTAATAACCAACACAATACCAACAAAAATACCATGGATATATCAACAATAGAATCCATATATATACTAGTTGATATACACATCAAATACCAAGGAAATGAACCTTTCATTAATGAGTGTAAAAACCAACCCGGAATGGGACTTCCATGTTCCACCCACCATAGACATGGCTGAGCCAAATCTCACTTCAGCCAGCCACCCTCGTGCCATATTCCAAGCATGATTGTAGGACTTTATAAAACACATCAATCAAAACCAAACCAGGGCTACAGAGACCACACCATCTCAACCCTAAATCAATGATTCTACTTCATAGTTGGACATCACTAACCATCATGGATTGGTCTCTATCCAAGTTTCTCCAGGGCTCCATAGTGTTTGTCCCAACCACATGAACAACATGTACACAACACCACATGCACACAACACCTTGTGTACAATCATGCACACAAAACCAAACACACGTAGTACCATATGTACATCACGCACACAACACCATATTTACATAACACTACATATTCAACATGTACATAGCACCATACATACACAACACCGTGTTTCTAACATGTGCATAGCACCATATGCACACAACACTACATAGACAACATGCACATAGTAAGATACATACACATCACTGCATATCTAAGATGTACATAGCACCATCTATACCTAGCACTGCATATGAAATATACACACAACACCATATATATAGTATGCATACAATGTCATATGTACACAATCCTACATATGAAAAATTACACATCACCATAGGTACAATCACTGAATATAAAACATATGCACAAGAATAGCATTGTACATCCATAGACCAAACAATAACCCCACAAGAAACCTTACTTCTAGTGTCTTTTCACTATCAATGCTTATCCTATCTACCCAAAATCACACTACTTTCACTTCATTGATGTACCCTTCAACATTACCTATCCATAACATAAACATAGGCATAGTACAAGCATATAATATAAATTCATGTCCACATGATAATAACCTCATAGATATTTGAAGGCTACTCTACCACTTGATTCCTCATATCCAGGAACCTCTTCATTCCATTCACTTGCATAAGAAATCATTCGTCCACAAGAATGATCCTTGAAACCCTGTCATACAGTGACGTATATATAATCATTATCATAAAAAAATCATGATCCTGTCAGGAAACGTCATACATACATACATACATACATACATATAAACCATCAACATAAAACCATCAAGATACATGACGACCCTATCAATCAACGACATACATACATACATGTATGCATATGTAAACATCAAAAAAATCATGATCACAATGCAAGGGCTAGATATCGTAAGGTCTAGGTTAAGAGAAACTCCTTATTTGTGCACAACATGCACAACGTTGATAATAATAGTTCCCAACATAGCCAAGGCATCTAAAACCTTATTCATTTTACCTTTTTTGTTTCCTTTCTCCTGTCTATATTGCCACCATACATTTACCACAATGGACCCAACCAGTCCAATTGACTGGCATACTCTTTACTTCTGTTGCACTTAATCATGCACTGAGATTCATTCATGTCTTACATTAGTTGTTGGGTACCATAGAGCTCTCCCCACGTTCCATTAACTTTCCTTTGTCCCAACCAATTCCAAAGAATCTAAAGCAAAGGGCATGAACAAAAAAAAAAAAAAATACCATGAGAACCAAAAGCAATATGACACCACAACAAAGTGGCATGGTCATGCACTAGATGCAGAAGATGCAATTAATTAAACATTCAAACAACTAGCTAACATACCATGCTAAATAAATCAACTGGATGATGTAATATACACCAAATCACTCAAACACCAAATGGATGATATAATCAAACAATTAAGCATAAAGTGCACGACATAAGAAAACTCATACCTTGATGTATCTTAGGGGAGGATATCGTATCTTCACAATCAATCCAAATTAGAACAATGTAACTTCACAACATATCAAATCAATAATAAATAAGGTCATGTTATCCATAATGGTAACTAGCTAACAGGTTCACATCATAGACTCATAAACAAATGTCATTCATGCATAAAAATCACATATGCACAATATTCTAGATTAGTGCAACACACTATCATAGCTAGTGTTGGGTCATAAAGGTGACTGTTACAGGAAAATTCAATGCATCTCATTCAATTATCAACCCAGGGCAAGTCTTGTTATTTCAAGAATGTTAGAATAGTATATGCAAGTGATATCAAATGAAAACTACTCTAAATTATCATAAGGAAGATTATCTAATTCTCGAAGTTCAATCAAATTGAAGTGAAAGGGATTATAGAATTCTTTTGACTATTCCATCTAAGTAAGTGAAGAAAAGAGAAAAATATGATTGAACAACATACTGTGATGAATTGAACATCAATCCTAACAAATTGAACAACAAATTGAACAAATTGAACAACAATTGTTTATCTAAATTTTGCAATGGAATTCTCTTTGCAAATTAATATATGACATCTCTCTGAATCAAACAACAACTAGACACCTCGCAATAATAATGGAAAGATCCAATTGAACTATGTACAAAACTGAACAAAATTCATGCTAAAACCAATGAAACGAGTATAAAAGCATTGGGAAATGATGAAAGCATCTAGACTATTATGAAAACATTGACTGTAAGCAAGAAAGCATGAATGATGAGCTATTATAATGAAAGAGAAAGTTGTAGTGTCTTATGTTCACAATTCAACCAATTAAATGATATCTCATGAAATGCATTAGATGACTGAAACGTAAGTTCTGTAATTGAATTTATAGCACAGAGGTTAGCATAGAAACTTCCAAGGATGGGCCCATAGCCACCATAAGTCTACTGCTAAGGAAAACTTAGAGATTGACGATTCAAAAATGCCAAAATATTTATTAAGCTGAAGATTAATACATTGATACAATTGGACAATTCTGTCCCGATACTTCTATTACAGAAGAAAATCTCTATTCAGATCTATCTATATTTTTCGTCTTCAGCCTTTTAAAGGCGATTTCAACAGTGGTAATGGATCTTTTCCATACGGGATCCTGCTGCTCGTGGCTGTCATTTGAGTTCTTCAAGCATGAATGTGCCTTTCCATCTTCCGCTGGCCCATGGGAGCCATCATGATCCTGTTTGTTTCTCTTTGTCAGCTGTCTTCTGGTTATCATCAGTTCAACCGCTTTGTTTCCCTGTAAATGAAGATACAACAAGTCGATTTCCCATTGTTAAACATCCCTTTTTCTGTCAATTCACTTTGTCCTGACTTTACATTAATTTCCTTTCCTTTATTGTTAAGATGAGGAAAATTTATAAAAGTGCATAAAAAATCATGGTAACGATAGGATGAAAACGTACCTTATTCTCTACCCAACATACTCCCCTGCTTACCTATTTTCAAGTCCTCGTGAAAACAAATGGTTGAGGTGTAATTGGGTCAGAGAATATGTAGGGTAGAATTTTTCTTTATAGGATCTGAAGCCATGTTTCTGTCTGATCTTTGCAAAGGCGGAGTTTGTGTTCCCCTCTAGAAGCTCATAATCGTGATCATAACCCTCAGGGGGGTACCAAATGAGAGGGCATCTATACCTACATCCTATCCATGTAGGGCCCATGTTGAAGATTAGATTGCTGTATAGAAGGAATCTGGAGGCAGATGCTTTGAAGTTTCTGTAGTCAAATGGTTCTATGATTTTCACATTGTTCGTGGAGGACATCCACCTTTGTTTGGCTGTTGCCAAAGCTGCTTCCTGAATGTCCTTAAAATAATCTCGCCCATGTTGTATGATATCCTTATGGATAGGTCCCAGTCTAGTCCTTACTCCCTTCCTCTACATGAAATTCTTATGCTGGGTGATTAGGTACAGGGGTCTAGTAGGCTCCCCTCCACGCTCCCTCTTCTGGAAAATGTTGTAGGCCCACAACATATGCAGATGCAAATTAAAGGCAGATTTAGAAAAAAGTGAATGGGTTTCGCATAATTTATAAGTGGTAAGATGTTTTTGGAAAAAAAACGCGATATCGGTCTTCATACGACACATGGCGAAGAGTGGGTTTTAAAAACCACTTTTATTGCGTAAGTTTTGGGGATTATGCCTCATGCACTTTAATTGCGCGATAATCGTTGGATGCGTGCAATATTTGGCATTGAAGTGCGAGAATGGATCCACTGTTGGTTCATGGCCGAAGTTTCATAAAGGTATGTCATGAATGTTGTGGGCCCGAGAGTTTAATATATCAGGGTCTTTGGTTTTAAAGAAATTCGAAGGTTTTATATTTATTAACATTTCGGATTATGTTTGGACTATTGTTTAACGCAAAGGTAAGCAGGGTATGCATGTTGTGGGCCAATTCAATTAGTAATTGATGCGATGGTTTGTTTTATAGCTGGAAGTTTAATAAAATGTGGCTAGAATTAAGGGTTATATGAGATGGGTCTGAACGTTACAAAACCTTAATATATAACGTGATGCCATACTTTGATAATGAATGTAGAATGGGAGTGTTGGTGGGTTTTATGCTGTGGAGTCTACGCCATATTCATTATACGATGGATTTAAACATGAAGTCCAAATAAAGACTTGAAACCCATGAAGTGAGGGTGAAAGTTTAATATGGGTTTAGTTGTAACGGTCGAATATTAATTCGACATATTATAAGAAGGGTTTATACTATGGTCCAATCATAGGTTTTGGAAAAGGTAAAGCTACCCCATATATGAAGGTTGATGGGTTCTTATCAAATGGGTTTAAACCATAAGTCATGCAAAGCTTCCGTGTGTTGGAGGTTACCCAGATTTAAAATTATTTGTGCTAGAAATGAAAAAAAATTTTATATACAATAGAATTGAATGTTGAAGGTAGCTTGAGCATCATGTGGTATCAGAGCTGGAATAGCTCTGTCTGAAGAAAAATATTTTTTTAGTGATTAAATCTGAAGGAGTGCATGTGATGAGAGAAGGAAGAAGATCAAATTTTGAAATCTAATATGAAAAGATACACAAGGTTGCAGTGAAAAGGATTGCAAAAATGAAGGAGTGAAGGACAAGATCATGCAGGGATCTTGTAGGTAAAATAATTTTAAATATGACTTGAATTTATGATTGCAGAATCATGGTTGCAGATAACCGAAGACAGAGTTTGATGATGATAGTAGTGAACCTGATATTCAACTAAAAGTTGGATAGGAAGAACAATTGCAACGTTTTGAAGAAAAGGTGATTTGATGAGCAATGTTTAACTATAGTTTGAAGAATTTTTTTCATAATTCAGATTGCAGGCAATGGAGGAAATCTCAACAAAGGCAGATCACAACTTTGAGAGCAGTGATGAAAGAGTCCAGCAAAGGATTCTGAAGTGAAGAATAAAGTGTGGCAAAACCTGGAGAATTCCCAACAGAGGTTGGATGAAAGAAGAACAGATGTGTTCTTGAAAAGCTTCAGAGTGAAGCCTAGAGAGAGCAGAAGAGAGTGCTCAAAAGGTTCCAGCAGACAGGGGACCAGTACTTGCCAAAAGACCAGATCTGGAGGGAAGGATTGGTGAGGTAAGTGGCAGCAAGAGAGCTTGCTGTTGCAGAGGCTTAGTGCAGCTGATGAGTGAAGAAATCATGGAGGAGAAGATGACTACTGATATTCATAGCAGAGATTGCAGAGGTTCTGAGAGAGACCACATCAGAAGAAAGGAGAAAGAAGATGCCAAGGAAAATGGCATAAGGCAGCAGTTAACTGATGCAAAATATTAGAAAGAGATAGCTGATATCAATGAGCAGTTTAATAAACTGGAAAAGAGGATAGAGGAAAGCCAGAGAGTTGGTTGGCTCATGAATAAGAGTGTAAAATGGCAACCATTACAATTGAGGTTGAGGCAAAAGGAGATTGCCTTATTGAAGGAGGAACTCAAAGCAGCTAAGTTGAGAAAAGAAGTTTCTAGTTGTGAAGCAGAAAAAAGTACAAGTGAAGAATATAGATCTCTGAAGGATCTTATGAACCATGATGAAGGTTTAAGACAACAAGAAGGTTTTCTTGCTGAAGAAAAAATCATTGATGATTTCCTCAGTTATTGGACAAGTCCAGATCAGCTGGATGATGCAAAGCCTTGTATTTTTGAACCTGACAATTGTGAGGTGATTACAGGTTCCACAGAGGAAGAGGAACTCAGAGTTCTTGAGTCAAGGATGGAATTTGAAGATTACACATGCAGATCTATTCAAAGG
Organism: Pinus albicaulis; assembly: GCA_034641835.2. Taxonomy (NCBI): domain Eukaryota; kingdom Viridiplantae; phylum Streptophyta; class Pinopsida; order Pinales; family Pinaceae; genus Pinus; species Pinus albicaulis. Next base: position 1,101,395,527 of record CM076581.1, read on the forward strand.
GAAGTTCTTGAGAAAGCAACCAAGACTGAAAAGTCTTGTGGTTTTGAAACTAAAGAGCTGTGTATGTTTGCAGGTACATCACAGGGAGATGAACAAAATTTAAAGTTTGTTGAGGAGGAGAAATTGAATCTGAAATATGTTCTGATCAATGCTGAGATAGTAAGATCTCAGGAGGAAGACATGAACAAAGAAGATTCCAATGAGAATATACAACAAAGTATTGAGGAAAGATATGAAGGACCATCTGATGATTGGTCAAGAACAAGTGAAGGTATAAAAGGTTGTGTGAGGTTCCCAAAACCTACTCCAATTGAAGTTGTTGAGTTGTATAAAAGGTTGTATTTTTAAAGAAGAGAACTGGAGAAATAGAGGTAATATGCACAGGATAAATTGATGAAGAAGCAAGACAGAGGAATTGTCATGAATGATAATTAGAGAACAAAGGATGAGAAAAGGATTCAACAAAATGAAGGAGTTCATTTTGGTGAATCACAACAGAAGGACATTCATGAAGAAGATGATGGAGAGAAGAAGAGACTAGCTGACAGTCTCATGATGGATGAAAATCAACATACTGATGTGCTAACAGAGGATTTGGAAGGAAACTCATAACAACATACTGATGTGTTTTCAGTGGAGGAAGCAGTATTGAAACCTTGTAATTTTAGTGCTGAAATTTCATGTGTTAATGATGTAGGAAAAGAAGGACAACCAATGCAAATTGTCAGAGAATTGAATGAAAGAGAAACTATGTTGGTTGAGAACATAGTAGAAGATCATCATTCTAACATGGTGATTGTCACAATGAAAGTTGAGGAGAAATATAGTAAGGATTTTATGGGTCTTGAAAGAGACTTAGAATTGCAGAAAGAAGAGTTGGTGACTGGGTCATAAAATGAAACCAACAGGTCTTGTGATTTTAACACTGACAGTTTGATTATGGTTACAGGCATTGCAGAAGACAATCCATCATTTGGAGTTTTCTTGAGAAAATAAGAATTGTTGCGGAAAGGAGGTGAGACAGTCATGTCTCATATGCATAAACTTGTTACTGTTGGTGACAAGGAAAATTTGGCTTGTCTGATGGGCCAAGAGCAGACTGTGGGGCAGATTTTTAAGAATGACACAATGATGAAGAATCAGAATTATGTTCTGATGGAGAATGAGGATGTAGAGTTGGAAAAACTTGATTTGATTGCCAGAATCAATCAAGAGCATGAAAGACAATTGCTAAAGATTGTCCAAGAAGAAGAAGAAGATGTTGAATTTAAATTGCAGCATACTGATGAGGTGAGACAAGTACAAATGAGATGGCTGAAATGTTTGTTGGGGACATATGCAGGAGTTGTAAACATGTTAGTAACATGTGGGATAGCTAGAGCAACAATGTTTGTAGCAAAAAGGGCAATAACAACAACAATAGCAAAAGCAACTACAACAGCTGAACTAACAAAGATTGGAAGCAACAACAGTGGGCAGATAAATTTCCAGACAAGAGATAAGTTGGACAAAGAAATTGAAAACATCAGAAGACTAATGATGAAGGTATCTCAGAAGCAGCAGACCGCAGAAAGAGAGCAGAGGAATTTTAACAAAGGAAAGACAAAAGCAGAATGTGAAGGTACAACTGGTGGTAATATGCAGAACAAGATATGGAGACCTGGAGAAGTGCAGTTGGAAAGTAATACAACTATTGGACAACATCAAAACAAAGTATAGGACCTAGGAAAACAAATACTGAAGACACATGATCAGGAGATCATGATCAATTTGAACCTTGGGAGTCTGATGCAGGGGCATTAGGCACAATAAAATACTTTGTATCTAAGTAGACATAGTGGGGTCTCATGTTTTTAAATTCTCATGTAATTATTAGTATTTTGAATAAAATGGTAAGGAACTGTAAATGTTCTCTAACCACTAGAGAACATGAGGGAAGTTGATTAAGATAGGAAGGTGAAGAGTTAGTTTCAGTTATATTACGAATTGAGTCTAACTTTAGGACTTTGGAGAATTCCAAGAGTCTTTGTTGAACTGTTAAAGAAGCTGAATCTATTCATTCATCTCTGGTATAAATGTAAGCATCAAGTAGAGGTCTAGGGAGGAGGAGAGAGCTATTCAGGAGGCAGATTAGTGAGGAGAATGCCACTGGTATAGAAGATCAGGCCAAGGAGAGATCCTATGTAAATATTGATTTTAATATAGAACTCAATTTTCTGAGTTGCACTCCATTTCTGGGTTATGGTGTAATGGTGGAGTTGATAACTCAGAGGAAGTTTGTCAATTCTACCTTGAGTTATAGGATTGATTTATTTCATGTAACTATGTGTGCTTAAATTTAATGGTGTGAACTATGAAATTCAAACGAAAAAGTGAATGAATTGATGTTATTGAATGAAATGATGCTTTCACACAATATTCGACGAAAGGGGAATTATATACTCTGTTTTATGCATACAGTGAGATCTAGTGTTAAGTCCTAGATGGATTTCCTCTGATATAATCAGATAATAGGGTCAAGCCATGCATTGCATGAATTTCGGGGGGAATTTGGCCTGTTCGAATTATTAATCTGAGCAACGGTGCAATGAAACCCTGAATCAAAGGAAAAGAGGAATTGCGAATTCACCTCGAGTGGAATGGAAACATTCTCTGCGCAAAAGTGGTGTTTAAGCATGTGGATATGGGCATTGATTTTCTGTAACATGAATTGATGGAATAGCAACGACTGTTCAAACTTTGAATGGAATGTAGCAGTGGTTAAGACCGTGAAGAGTGTTCAGATGAATGCGCAGAGAGGTTAAACACTAACGAAGTTGTGCGTGAAAAGAACACGGAATTAAGAAATGAAGTGGAACCCTGAAGATGAGGAGTGGAACCGGCAGATGCAAAGTAAAGGCAGATTCAGAAAATAGTGAATGGGTTTTGCGTAATTTATAAGTGGTAAGCTGTTTTTGGAAAAAAAATGTGATATCGGTCTTCATACGACACGTGGCGAAGAGTGGGTTTTAAAAACCACTTTTATCGCATAAGTTTTGGGGATTAAGCCTCGTGCACTTTAGTTGTGCGATAATCGTTGGATGCATGCAATATTTGGCGTTGAAGTGTGAGAACGGATCCACCGTTGGATCATGGCTGAAGTTGCATAGAGGTATGTCATGAATGCTATGGGCTCGAGAGTTTAATATATCAGGGTCTTTGGTTTTAAAGAAATTCGAAGGTTTTATATTTATTAACATTTTGGATTGTGGTTGGACTATTTTTTAATGCAAAGGTAAGCAGGGTATGCATGTTGTGGGCCAATTCAATTAGTAATTGATGTGACGGTTTGTTTTATAGCTGGAAGTTTAATAAAATGTGGCTAGAATTAAGGGTTATATGAGATGGGTTCAAACGTTACAAAACCTTAATATATAACATGATGCCATACTTTGATAATGAATGTAGAATGGGAGTGTTGGCAGGTTTTATGCTATGGAGTCTACACCATATTCATTATACAATGGATTTAAACATGAAGTCCGACTAAAGACTCGAAACCCATGAAGTGAGGGTGAAAGTTTAATATGGGTTTAGTTGTAACGGTCGAATATTAATTCGACATATTATAAGAAGGGTTTAGACTATGGTCCAATCATAGGTTTTGGAAAAGGTAAAGCTACCCCATATATGAAGGTTGATGGGTTCTTATCAAATGGGTTTAAACCATAAGTCATGCAAAGCTTCTATGTGTTGGAGGTTACCCAGATTTAAAATTAATTGGGCCTAAAATACTTGAATGCAGTTTTGTATGAAAAGGGGATTGAATATTGTGGGTTTAAAGTGAAATTGAAATTTTATATATGCACTAAGAGTATGATGTGAATTCTGATAGGTAGCTCGGGCATCAATAAGAGTAATTGGCAATCGTTAGAAGAATACTCTCATACCACAAGTAGAGCCACTACTGCTAGCAGGTGTTCATAGCCTCGACGGGGTCACTATTTTAATAAGAAAAATGCGTTAGAATCCTTTATGTAAAAGTATATATTTTTCCAATTTTATGGAGAGATCACCGTGTTGGTGTGGTGGCCAGATAATCAAGGTGCCACTCATTGGAGTTATAACAGAGTGATCAGGCCAGCTCATGATGAGACCTCATGTCTGATCCAGGTGGATATTGGTGGCCACCCACCTATTCCACTTGGGTCCCCACCATTTCCTCTTTCAGTTTTTCAGTTTCGGCACAACTTACTATTTTTTGCAATTTTTGGGTCCTGAACTTTCGGAGCTGTTTTGAGGCCCTAAACGACGTTTTTTGGGCATCGCGCCTCTAGCAAATATCATTCCATTTCAGAATGGATATTCATGGCAAAAGTTTTAGTCCTCATATATATATTTCTAATGATGTACCACGTGCGTCAAACGGAGATAGTATGCCAAAGTTACATCCCTGGGAAGTTGAAACACCAATTTACCCAAACGGGGCCCATAGTTTTGGCGCTTCATCTCCTAGGGTTAGGTTTTTGGATGTTTAGAGTTCTACATTGTTTCTAAATAATAAATAGACCCTCGAGCCTCATTATAACTCAGTTCAGAGGCCTGTGGCCGCCACATCTCTTCTCAGAGATAGCTACCAATGCCCTAGCTAGTTTTATTTCCATTCTGTCTGTAAGAAAATTTCAGTTCTTTGATATTAATGAAATGAAGTGTTATTTCCGTTGCGTCTCTGTATTTATGGTTATGTGTTTATTCTGTTGCGTTCCTGCATAAATTCGGATCAGTGGTATCATAGCGGTATGCTTTTTCTTGATCCTTCTTTGCATGTCCCCAACGAGGTCGGGGTATAAGGAGTTAGGGCTCGATCTGGTGGAACCTTTGCAAGATCAGCCTCGCAAACCCCGACGGACGCCCATGGGGGACGAAAAGAAAGATGAGGGAGCAAGATATCCTATCAAAATATTTCTCGAGGAGGTCCTCAAAAAACAAAGGAATGCGATGATGGATAACTTTGCCCAGATCCTTCAACGGCTGCCCACTGGCGGCGCATTTGCATCCAGCAGCCACTCTGGAGGTGCAACTCCTTTTAAGGTACAAGTAAATTTTGACATTCCCATATTTGAGGGTCAAATAGATGCAGATGTCATATATAGATGGTTGAATCTATTAGAAGGATATTTCTAGGTTCATGACTTTTCTGACAGGGAGAAGATTATTTTTGCACTCCTCAAAGCTGCCCCCCATGTCAAGGACTGGTGGGAAACCCACTGTGAGAAAAAGAATGAGATAGAACCCTCTCTGTTCTCGGCCGTACCCACTTGGAATTATTTCTGAGATGCCATCAAGGAACAATACTATCCCATGGGGAGCTATGAGGACAAGTACATACAATGGACCACGTTGCAGCAACAAAGGGATCAAGATGTGCATGAGCTGACGAATCTGTTCCATACCCTACGCACCAAGTTGGGTATCAAATATTTAGAGAAACATCTGGTGCTAAAGTATCGCAGTTGTCTACATAGATACATTCAGGAGGAAATGGAGTTCCTCGACATCTCCTCGCTTGGTACGACATACCGATATGCTGCCAAGATTGAGCAAAAATTCAAACATAAGAAGCGAGACTTTGGGTCTGTGAATCAAAAGCAAGGGAAAGGTGCTCCCAAACTACAAAACAAAGGATAGAGCCAAGGCATGGCGACTCAAGACAACCTGTCAAAGCCACAAGCAAATAACAACACCACAAGGCCAAAGAAGGACATGGGAAAGTGGTGTGAGTTCCATAAGAGCTCCACTCACAACACAAGTGAGTGTCGGGCCAAGGAGTCAGCTGTACGAGATGTGGGCTTATGATTCCGTATGCATTATTTGACTATTAATCAGAACCCTCGACAAGGGGAATGACAATAGGAACAAAGATTATTGATGCGGAGCCCAATGCCATTGTTGCCACTACGAAGATCCAGAAGGAGGAACCGGAAGATTCGGAGGAGGAGGAACGTCTCTTCCACTCCTAGATGTGGGTAAAGGGCTCCCCGGTAAAATTCATTGTTGACAATGGGAGCAAAAATAACCTCATTTCTGCAGATGCTGTGAAGTAGTTAGGCTTTCCGACCATAGCTCACCCACATCCATACACCATCAGGTGGCTTCACCAAGGACGAGATCTCCGCGTCAGCCAGTAGTGTCGCCTTCCCTATAGCATCAAGCCCTTCACGAATGAGGTATTATGTGACGTTTCTCCTATTGATGTTTCTGATGTATTATTAGGACAACCATACTTGTGGAAGCGTCATGTTGTGTATGAGTCTCAGCCTCGCGCTATTATTGTTACTTTGGGAAATAAGTTGTACGGGATACCAGAGGTACCACCTCCTACCGCTATCTCTTTGGTTACTGCAAAACAATGCATTAAGCTCATTTCCCAAACCAGGAAATTCATTTTCCTGATGATCCGCCCCCAAGGAAAGAAGAAGGTTGTGGCCACGACCTCCAGACAGGGCTCCTCTGCACGACAACAACAAAAAATGGATAAGATTGTGGAGGAGTACGGGGACATCTTCACCTCACCCACAGGGGTTCCTCTGCACTGTCAGGTCAAGCACCCGATTGATCTGACCCCAGGTGCGCCGCTACCCAATGGACCGATCTATCGGCGCTATGTTCGGGAGAACGATGAAATCAAGAGGCAGATTTAGGAGCTGCTGTAGAAAGGTCACATCCGACCAAGTTCATCGCCCTGTGGGAGCCCGATCATGTTGGTACAGAAGAAGGATGGGACGTGGAGACTCTGTATTAACTATCGGGTGCTGAACAAGATCACTGTCTGGAATAGGTACCTGATCCCACGAATTGATGATCTTCTGGACCAACTCAAAGGTGCAAAATATTTCAGCAAGATTGACTTGAAGTCGGGGTATCACCAGGTACCGATTGAACCCTCCAATGTGTGGAAGACTGCCTTCAAAGCCAAGGAAGGAATTTTCGAATGGCTGGTCATGCCTTTCGAGTTGACGAATGCTCCCACAACCTTCATGAGGATGATGGACGACATCTTGCGGCCATTCACCAACTCATTTGTAGTGGTGTACTTAGATGACATTCTGATCTTCAACAAGACTTGGGAAGATCACCTCTACCACATCCGACAAGTCCTCTGAGCACTGCGGCAACACAAGTTGTGTGCCAACTTAGAGAAGTGCACTTTCGGCATGACCCAGGTTCAATATCTGGGATACATTATTGATGAAAGGGGGGTGCATGTGGATCCAACAAGATCTAAGTCATCTGTGTTGGGACACTTAACTGCTATAAATAAAGCTTCGCAGATTTCGGGTCTTGCTAATTTCTACTGTAGGTTCGTGTTGGGATTCTCTCATATCACTTGGCCCTTGAGTCAAGTCACCAAGGGAGGAGCGAGAGAAAATTTATTTTGGTCGGAACCTCAATAGAAGGCATTCACAGAATTGAAAAATCGCCTCTGTTCTGCCCCAGTGCTCACATTACCAGACTTGCAACAATCATTTGTGATCAAGACAAATTCCTCTGACTATGCTATTGGGGTAGTTCTTACTCAACAGGGACCTCCAGTGGCATATCACAGTGAGACATTGTCTAACACAGTTCACAAGTATCGCACTTATGAAAAAGAAATGTATTCCACTATGCAAGCTTGTCGACAATAGAAGCATTAAATTTTGGGGAAGGAAATAATCATCCACACAGACAACCAGCCCCTGCAGCTCATACAGACACAAGGGAATTTGAAGAATGATCACCATCAGAAGTGCTCCACATATCTCAGCTTCATTTGAACATCAAGTACACGATGGGTAGCACCAATAATGTTGCATCGCTCACTCGACCACCGATCATGGCGCTCACCACTGTGCTCAACTCTTATGGGCACAAGACTTCTGATTAGCCGCTTCTCTATGAGAGTGACCCAGAATTCGGCCACACTTACAAGGCACTCTTGGGGGGTACGCAAGTTCCAAATTTTCACCTCCAAGATGCACTTTTATGTCACCTGGGGCACCTTTGTGTTCCTTCAAGTGAGCGTGCCAAGATGATATGGGAAGCACACTACAGTCGAGTCGCTGGGCATTTTCAAGTCGAGAAAACAATAGCAATCCTGCAGAAGTATTTCTACTGGCTGAACCTTCGAAAGGATGTCGAGAAGAAAATTATATCCTACACTGCATGTGCCATTTCCAAACCGACCATCAAGAAGCAAGGCCTATATACTCTACTACCTACCCCTAGTCAACCTTGGGAATCCATCTCCATAGATTACATGTTGGGCCTGCCTTCTACTAAGCAGGGAAATGACTGTGTTTTCGTGGTTGTCGACAGATTCTCGAAGATGGCCATCATGGTGGCCTACAAGAAGAATATCACAGTATAAGCCACTGCTAAAATCTTCTTTGAACAAGTGTGGGTGCACTTTGGGATCCCACAATATATCATATCAGATCGGGATAGCAGGTTCCTCAGCACATTTTGGTCTAGCCTCTGGTCAATGTTGGATACCAAGCTCACCAAGTCCACATCTTTCCATCCCCAAACAAATGGCTAGACAAAGGTCATCAACAGAATGCTTGTACACATTCTGTGCATGTACAATTCAAAGCATCCACGCACATGGGACGAGAGCCTCCCATATGTACAACATAGTTATAATCGAGCTCTCCATAGTTCAATCAGCCATAGCCCCTTTCAGGTGGGCTTGGGATTCCAGCCACTATGTCCTATTGACGTAGCCATACCATTTGCAGCTGCTCAGGCCGATTAAGCTCATGTCCAGTCTGAAGTTGACAAATAAAGTAGTTTCATCGAGCGCATTCAACACATCCGCCAACAGGTTCATGATATATTGGACAGAGCCAATGCCAAGTACAAGCAACGCCATGATCAACACTAGGTTCTACACAACTTCCCGGTGGGCGACAAAGTATGGCTACATTTGTAGAAGGAGCGCCTCACTGGACCACACCGCAAGCTTCACCCGCTCTGATACGGGCCGTACACCATCACCAAGGCTGTAGGGAACAATGCCTTCGAGCTCAGTATTTCACCATTCCTTGGTCTGCACCCAGTCTTCAATGTGGATCACCTTCGTCCTTACTTCCCACCTCTACTGGACACCTCAGACATTGCATAGCAACTCACACTAACAGAGTTAAACCTAGACTGCATGGAATAGGCCACCACAGATTGTATCAGGGACATGAAAATAAAGAGCACTCACCAACAGAACATCCAACTATATCGGGTTGTCAAAGCTGGCCAACTCCTGCACCAAGGCAAGTGGTTCACCAGGGACCAAGTTCAGTAGAATTTTCCTCATCTCATGGAAGAACTCAATGCAATGGGGGCCATTTCTTCCTAAGGGGGGAGGAATGATCTAGGTGGATATTGGTGGCCACCCGCCTATTCCACTTGGGGCCCCACATTTCCTCTTTCAGTTTTTTAGTTTTGGCACAACTTACTATTTTTAGCAGTTTTTCGGGTCCTGAACTTCCAGAGCTGTTTTGAGGCCCTAAACGACGTTTTTTGGGCATCGCGCCTCTAGCGAATATCATTCTGTTTCAGAATGGATAGTCATGGTGAAAGTTGTAGTCCTCGGATAGATATTTCTAATGATGTACCATGTGTGTCAAACGGAGATAGTATGCCAAAGTTACGTCCTTAGGAAGTTGAAACATTAATTTACCCAAACGGGGCCCATAGTTTTGGCACTTTATCTCCTAGGGTTAGGTTTTTGGATGTTTAGAGTTCTCCATTGTTTCTCAATAATAAATAGCCTTGAAGAACAAGTGTCAACGTTTCAAACCCCAACTGGGATCCATCATCAGGACTAAAAAAGTCCTGATGATGGATCCCAGTTGGGGTTCGAAACGTCGACACTTTTTCTTCAATACTGTGGATAATCCAGAACGCTTCTTACAAAATGATCACCATAGGAGTTTAAAAACCAAAATAAATAGGCCCTCGAGCCTCATTGTAACTCAGTTCAGAGGCCTGTAGCCACCACATCTCTTCTCAGAGATAGCTACCAGCACCCTAGCTAGTTTTATTTCCATTCTGTCTATAAGCAAATTTCAGTTCTTTGATATTAATGAAATGAAGTGTTATTTCCACAGCATATTTGTATTTATGGTTATGTGTTTATTTTGTTGCGTTCTTGCATAAATTCGGGTCAATTTCCTTCAAGCAATTGGAGTTGTCGAGAAGGTCATTACCTTGGTGTGTTGGAAATTGTGGGCATGTCACCTGCTATATCCTTATGATCATGGTAGGCTGGCTCATAATGAGAGCCCTATTCTCTCTTAAAAATTTTCATATAGGCATAATATTTATTTTTTTAAAAGTAGAAATTTTTCTTTGTTTTATGAAGAGACCACTGTGCTGGTGTGGTGGCCAAATAGTCACAGTGCCATTCATTGGGATTGTAACAGAGTGATCTGGCCTACTCGTGATGAGACCTCCTGTCCTTTAGGAAGTTGGAGATATCGAGAAGGTTATTACCTTGGTGTGTTGGCTATTGTGGGCATGTCATCTTCTAAACCCTTCTGATCATGGTAGGTTGGCCCATGATGAGACCCCCTATTATCTCTCTTTTTTTTTTTTAAATTGCATGTAAACATAATATTTATTCTTTATACATGAAGGGGGGCTAATTAACTCCTTAAGAGTTAGGGATGGTATGAGAATTAAAAATAATGCATATACAATTAATATTCCTTCTTCCTAAATATTTAGGACAAAAGGGTAATACTACTCGAGAGTGTAGAAAGATATACCATTATAAGACTATGAATTGTGTGATAACATGTTTGGGTGGGGGATGTCTAGCCCTTCATTGCATAGATGTACCATGTCAGCTTCCGGAGTAGAGATTTCCATTAAAGTTCCAAAGGATCATCATATTAGTAATATTACTTCTTTTCTCCTTTTCAGGTGCCAATTCCTACTCAAAAATGTCTTTTATAGTTAGGGTGTGGGATGAGGATTGGGTTTTGTGAGAAGAGATTAGAAAAAAGGAAGAAGGACCATGCTTAAGAAAAAGGAAAAGAAAAAAACCAGTTGTTCAATCTGATTGAACAACAGAAACGACACATGACTGTTCAATTCGATTGAACAATGCAAAAACGACACAAAACTATTCAATCTGATTGAACATTAGCTGTTCAATTGGATTGAACAATAACCGTTCAAAAGATTTGAACATCAAAAATAAAAACACAAAAGGACACGAATGTTCAATCTGATTGAACAACAAAATTGAATTGAACAACAACCGTTCAAATATTTGAACATAAAAAAAGGGCAAAAGGACACTGCTATTCAATCTGATTGAACAACAACTGTTCAATTGGATTAAATAGTAGTTGTTCAAAGATTTGAACAACAAAAATAAAAATGAAAAAGGACACAACTGTTCAATCCGATTGAACAACAGTTGTTCAATTGGATTGAACAACAATCGTTCAAATATTTGAACAGCAAAAATAAACAACAAAAAGGACGATGAAGGAGAAGGATACGACTATGAGTATGAAGAATTTACAATAAGAAAACTAAAACTTGTAGGGAAATTATAGACAATATTTACAAAAGGAAGTAGCAAGCTCTCATGTGCTTAAAGTTGTGGGGTTATCACCCCTTTCTGCTAAAATTTGGATAGTGGGATCATTGCACACCTGCTGGCAGAAAGAATCCCTTGTAAGAGGATTGTGATAGAGGTGCACTCTGTGTCCATTGACTCAGAATGTAGAACCAAACACGTCTATGGTGGTCAAGTTGAGGGTACCATTGTTGTGTACTTCTTGAATTTTGTATGGACCGAGCCACCTTGTTTGTAACTTGCCTGGAAAATCTTGGAATCTGGAGTCATAGAGAAGTACCCAATCTCCTCTCTAAATGTCTTCTTTTTTATGAGGTTGTCATGCAACTTAGCTCGTTGTTGTTGGATGATTGAAGTGAGCTACAGATCCAGTAGCCGTATTTTATCTAATTCATTTATTTTCTGGAGTCTTCTAATCTGGGCCTCCTTCAAGTCCAGCCCTACCTCTTAGGCTATGCTTAGAGTCTTTATCTCGAACTCAATAGGAAAAATAGGCTCTCTTCCAAATACTAGATGATACAGGGAATATCTAGTGGTGTTTCTCCAAGTTGTGTGGTAAGCCCACAAGGCCTCTGGTAGTCTAGTAGCCCAGTCCTGACGATGTGTTGATACTATTTTAGTGACAATTGCCTCAAGGACTTCGTTGGTACTTTCAACCTACCCATTTTCCTGCGGGTGGTAGGGAGACGTGACTCTATGGATGATATGGTGATTTTTTAGGGTGGCTATAATTTTGTTACCCACAAACTGTGCCCATCCATCGGTTATCACTTCTCGTGGTAAGCCATATCACACAAATATATCAAAAAGAAAATTAATCATAGATTCTTCCGTAGCTCTTGATAAGGCCACTATTTCGACCCACTTCGTTACATAATCTGTGGCAACCAGTATGTATATTTTCTGATTTGATGGCGAGTTGAATGGCCCAATGAAGTCCAATTCCCATCATTCGAACGGTTCTACTACCAATTGTGGTTGTAATGGAATTTCATTAGCTTATCCTGGCCAGCCCATTCTTTGGTAACTATCGCAGGCTTAGACATATTTTTTTGAATCTTTAAAAATTGTAGGCCAATAATAACCCAATTGAAATACTTTGTGCCCCATTTTGTGATTTGCAAAATGGCCACTACAAGGTTCATCATGACAGGCCCATAGAATGTCATAAATCCCATCTTCCCAGATGCATCTATGTATATGCATATCAACTCCTGTGTGAAAGAGGTATCCACTGATCTAGGAGAATCTAGCACTGCGCTGAAAAATTAACTTTCGTTCCCTTGATGTTAAATGTCTAGGCAACTTTCCTATTGGTAGGTAGTTTTCTACATCTGCGTACCATGGTTTTTTTACTGCTACAACAAACAAATGTTCATCGGGAAACTGATCGTCCACCGCTAGTGTATCATCTGTTTTGGGAAATCTGGATAGGAAGTCTGCAACCATGTTCTCCTTTCCTGGAAAGTCTTCGATAGTTATATCGAATTCCTGCAAAAGCAGCAACCAACGAGTTATTCTCCCATTTGTAATTGGTTTATTTGCTAGATATCTAATGGTGGAGTGAACAATATGTAGGAGTACTTGATAGCCAGTTATATAATGTCTAAATTTATTGATAGCATAAATGACAACCAAGAACTCTTTTTGAATCACTGTATAGTTTAATTCAGTAGGAGTGAGATTTTTTCTAATATAAAAAATAGCATAGGGCTTTTTGTCTTCTTCTTGACCAAGAACTACCACTATCGCTATGTCGGATGCATCCAAAGAAATGTGAAAGGGTAGCTTCTAGCTACGACCGCGTAAGATAGGTGTGGTTGAGACAAGTTTCTTTAAATCTGTAAAAGAAGTGTCACATTTATCAGACCAATGGAATTCAACATTTCCAATTAATGCATACAAGGGTGCAGCGATTTGCGAAAAATTATTTATAAACCTGCGATAGTACCCTACGTATCCAAGAAAACTGCGTACCTCTGTTTGCGTACAAGGTGTGGCTAATAAAAGGATTACTTCTATTTTTGTCAGATCTACCTGTATTCCAGCTGCAGAGATATAGTGTCCAAGGATTACTCCTTCAGTCATCATCATGTGGCATTTTTCATTGCTTAAACATAATATGGTAGCAATACATTGTTCTAATAATTTTTCTAGTGTTTCTAGTGCTCGATCTAATTCATCTCCATACGGGGTAAAGTCGTCCATGTAAATTTCAAGTCCTTCATTTATTAAATTAGAAAAAATGCTAAATGTGGCTCTTTGGAAGGTTGCTGGGGAATTACATAGTCCAAATGGTAATAACCTATAGGAAAATGTACTCCATGGCTAGGTAAAGGTTATTTTATCCTAGTCTTCAGGGGCTATATGGATTTGATTGTAACCGCTAAACCAGTCAAGAAAGGAAAAGAATCGTTTCCCTACCAATGTATCGAGGAATTGGTCAATAAAAGGAAGGGGGAAGTGGTCCTTTTGTGTTGCTTTATTAAGTTCTCTGTAATCCACACAGATTCTCCATTTCCCATTCTTCTTACGAATGACTACTAGGGGAGAGACCCATTGTCTCTCTGAGATAGGATAAATGAAGTTTACATCCAATATCTTTTTCAATTCATCTTTTACAATGTCTTTCAGATGTGGGTTTAGCCTTAGTTGAGGTTGCCAAATAGGCCGAGCCTCCTTGTCAGTTTAGCCTCCATGTTTGGGTAGTCCAAAGAAAATGCTCCCTGATACTTCTGTAGAACCTTTATGAGCCTTTACTTTTGGTCACTATCTAGACTGCCATTGATATTTAAAATTTTCCCTGGCTCAATTTCAATTGGTATGTTGTTTCGTACATCGATTGTGGGTATGTGTTGATTATCAATGTCTGCCAAGGGTTCTTCTTGTGGTTCATCTCCAAGAACTGTTTTTAACATTTGGAATTTTAAGTTTCTAGGTGTAGATGGTTGATTCATGAAGTTATTGATTACATCATCTTTAGTTTGACCTTTGAATTCAAGAGCTTCAACTATGGTCAGTGGTGAAGGAATATTTTGTTCCCAGTATGTATGTGGATGTCTATGAATATTTACCATGGGTAGACTTGGTTTGGAAGGTGGGTAAATGATAATGTTTTTTATGGAATCTCCTCTAGCAATGGTCATGCTCCCTGTTTGGCAGCCTATGTAAGCATCGACTGTTGCCAACCAAGGTCGACCAAGTATCAAGGGGTGTCCATCCATCCTACTTTTTGGGTTAATAACTAAAAATTCAGCTGGATACTCCCATGAGTCCATAGAAACCAGGATGTCTTGTAATATTCCTTCTGGTCTGATAACAGATCTGTCAACAAGTTCCAACAAAGTAGCTGTGGGTTTTAATGTTGTTATGCCTAACTTCTCGCGGGTCTCTGTAGTTAATATGTTAATGGCCGCCCCTAAGTCAACCAATGTGTTTGGAAAGGAGTGGCCAGAGATTTTCATATTTACTATGGGGTTCGTTGTATCCTCATATTTCATGAGTGTTTCCTTACCCAAAAGTAAGTCAGATAGTGCCCCTACCACATGAACAGTGGGTATGGTTTTTTCTTTCTGCTAGAAAATTAAATATTACAGAGTAATGCAACATATAATATATGTGGAAAACACAAGCACACAAAACACATAAAACCAAAGAGACACAGATATATGTGGTTCACACAGTTTGGGCTACGTCCACCCCGAATAGCTAGTCCTTCCTTTCTATTATCCAACAAAAATGAAGAAATACAACCTACAACAGATCCGTTGTAATATCCTCTGTTCTCTCTCACAACCTCCCTATATTTTTTGGAATCTATGCTTCTGTGATCCATCATATAATTTGTAAAAAATATTTCGGTAATAATCACATGCAATGGAACATTGTCATGTTCCATTGCATGTGATTATTACCAAAAGATTTTTTACAAAGTCTCCCTATATGTTTCTTGCTCTGAGAATACACACACAATACACAGTGGCAATAAAATACCCTCATAAAAACAAGGGGTTTCCTTCTAGGGAAAAAAACCCTAAACTAAACATAACTTCTACCGTTAGATCATCTGCCTAATGAACGGACCAGATTGACTAGAAATTACTATACTTTTACAAGGAAATTTTACATCTGTTTTTAGCTTCAGGGGTGCTTCCCTCGAAACCCCCCGCCAGTGGGGGCTCCATAAAGTCGTAGCCACCCCCCTTGGACCCCCCAGGCAGCGTTTAATTATGGGCAGCGTTGCCACCCCCATTAAGGTATATGGGGTCCAATGCCGTGATACAAAATAAACAAGATAATCAGGCTCCACACCCAACAATCTCCCACTTGGAGACTGATTGTAGCAACTCCACCGTTGCTTCATTTGTTGGAAAATGACTCCTCTTTAGACCTGGCTATTTCTCATCTTCATCGTCATCCTTGAAGACCAATTGAAACTAAGCATGTTCTTAGTTTCTCCCTGGTTACAACTTTTGTTAACATATCTGCAGGATTCTGGCTAGTGTGTATCTTTTCCAGCTTCAACTATCCATCTTCCAATACTAAACGTATGAAATGGTACTTGAGATGTATGTGTTTAGTCCTGGAATGAAATGCTAAGTTCTTTGCAAGATGGATGGAAATTTGGCTATCACTGTATAACGTGCCCATATCATGCATCTTACCCAATTCATCCATAAACCTTTGTAACCAAATCATTTCTTTACTAGCCTCTATAGAAGCAACATACTCTGCTTCCGTTGTTGAAAGTGAAACAACACTCTGGATTTTTGAAACTCAACTGATAGTTGTTCCACCTACAGTAAATACATATCCTGTAGTGCTCCTCCTATTATCTCTGTCACCTGCCATATTTGCATCAACATATCCCTGTAGAGCAATGTTTGAACCACCAAAGAATAATTCTTGATTTGTGGTACCTCTCAAATATCTTAGAATCCATTTCACTGCCATCCAATGTTCATTTCCCGGATTGTTCATGTACTTGCTTACAACTCCCACTGCATGTGCAATATCGGGCCTTGTGCAGACCATTGCATACATTAAGCTTCCAACTTCTGATGCATATGGAACTTTAGACATATATTCCATTTCTTCGTGGGTCTTGGGGCACATATCCTTACTAAGTTTTAAATGGATAGAAAAAGGTGTACTAACTGGTTTTGTATTCTGCATATTAAATATTTTCAACACCTTTTGTATGTACTCATTCTGAGACAGTGTTAATTTGCGATTTTTCCTGTCTCTAGTTATTCTCATACCAAGGATTTGTTTTGCAGCTCCCAAATCCTTCATTGCAAATGAATTTGCCAATTCTCTTTTTAGCACATTTATTTCCTGCATGTTAGACCCTGAAACAAGCATGTTATCTACATACAATAACAATATAATGTAGCTGCCATCATTTTTCCTTTTCAAATAAACACAATGATCAGAGTGACATCTAGTATAACCTTGTTCAAACATAAACCTGTCAAATTTTAGATACCACTGCCTTGGAGCCTGTTTTAAGCCATACAAGCTATTCTTTAACCTGCACACTAATTTTTCTTTCCCTTTGACCTCATATCCTTTTGGTTGCTCCATATAGATCTCTTCCTCCAAATCTCCATGGAGAAATGTTGTCTTTACATCTAACTGTTCAAGATGTAAATATTCCGCTGCTACAAGACTTAAAATAGTTCTGATTGAAGTCATCTTAACAACAGGAGAAAATATTTCATCAAAATAAATACCTTTCTTTTTTGCAAACCACTTAACCAAAAGTCTAGCTTTATACCTTTTTTTTCCTCCATCTTCTTCCTTCAGCTTGTAAACCCATTTATTCTGCAATGTAGTTTTACCTGCAGGCAACCTGACTAAGTCCCAAGTCTGGTTATGCATTAAGGAGTCCATCACTTCTTCCATGGCTAGCTCCCACTTCTCCCTGCTTTCAACCTGCATTACTTCTTCATAACATTCGGGTTCACCAGAATCAGTCAACAATAAATAATATAATGAAGGAGAGTATCGTTCAGGGGGTCTACTTATCTTGGTAGATCTTCTAACACCACTTTTAGGTGTTTGAGGTGCCTATTGCTATTGTGGTGGTTACTGTTGTTGTAGTTGTTGATTATTATTATTTTCAGGCACCTTTACTTTTTCTGTGATCTCATCAAGAACTTTGTATTCTTTGTTTTATTTTTCCTATTTCTTTTCCTGCAACTGATTCTTATACAAGACCTTTTCATTGAATATTACATCTCTGCTCCTAATGATTTTGTAATTTTCATAATCATATAAGCGATAACCAAAATAATTAACACCATATCCAATAAAGGTACATTTCTTTGATTTTTCCTCAAGCTTTTTTCTATTTTCTTTATTAATATGGATAAGGGCCTCACAGCCAAAAGACTTTAAAAATGACTAGTTTACCTTTTTACCTGTCCATGCTTTCTCTGGAATACCACCATCCAAGGAACTTGAAGGCCCTCTGTTTATTAGATAAACATTAGTATCTATAGCATCTGCCCAAAATTGTAAAGGCAATCCTGCATGAAATCTCATGCACCTTGCACGCTCCATGATTATTTTATTCATTCTTTTTGACACACCATTTTCTTGTGGTGTTCTTGGAACTGTCTTCTCTCTGCGAATTCCATGCTCTAAACAGTACCTATCAAACTCTTTGCTGCGATATTCACCTCCATTGTCTGATCTGAGACACTTCAAATTCTTTCCTGTCTCAATCTCAACCAAAGCTTTCCATTTCTTAAAAATATCAAATACATCAGATTTATTCTGAATATAATAAATCCATGTTTTTCTAGTTGCATCATCAATAAAAGTAACATAATAACGAGAGCCGCCAAGAGATGATACATGAGCAAGTCCCCATACATCTGTATGCACAAGCTCTAATTTTTCGCTCTTCTTTTCTTTACCAACTCTGAGAAATCTGACCCTCTTCTGTTTTCCATAAATGCAGTCCTCACAAAAATCCAAATCAACATTCTTCAAACCCGACAAAAAATTCCTTGAGTGAAGAATCTTCATCCCCTTCTCACTCATGTGTCCGAGCCTATGATGCCATAATGTTGCATCTGATCCTTTGGAATTTAAAGCATTAACAGAGTTAGAAATACCATTGCATAAATACAATGTACCAACCTTTTCGCCTTTTGCTATTACCAAGGCTCCTTTGGTGACCTTCCAAGTTTTATCCGTGAAAGTTGTCACACAACCTTCACCGCCTAACTGCCTTGTTGAAATCATATTTTTCTTCAAATATGGAACATGCCTTATGTCCTTTAGTAGCCATTGGTTTCCATTCTGTTGTTTTACAAGAAATTTACCCATTCCAACAATTTTACATGGTTTATCATCACCCAAATGAACTTGTCCAAAATCTCCTTGAACATAGTCATGAAAATATTTCTTATCAGGTGTGGTATGGAATGAAGCCCTTGAATCTACAACCCAAGAATCAGTAACATTTTCAAAAGAAAGAATCAAAGAATCTTGTAACAAATCACCTATCACATTTTCTTCATGATTGTTTTCTTGTTGTGTGTCTCCTTCTTTTCCCTTACGATATCTACAGTCTTTCTTTAGGTGTCCTTTCTTTCCGCATTTCCAGCACACTATCCCCGATCTGGACTTAGATCTGCCTTTCCTTGATTTACTGTGATATCTTGAGCTCTTTCCTCTTTCCATTCTTCTTCCCCTAGACTCTGCACTCAAAGCATTACACAATGTCTCATTAGAGCTTTTCCATCGCATTTCCTTACTAAGGATAGCACTGACAACATCATCAAACTTTAAAGTACTAGATCCAGAGACAGAGTTACTAATGTCCATAACTAAACCATTCCAACTTTTTGGCAATGAGCGTAGAAATAACAGAGCTCTAAATTCATCATCAAATTTTACCCCTACAGAACTTAACTGACTGGTAATTGTATTAAAATAATTTAAATGGTTTGCAACAGATCCACCTTCCGACATATTCATATTAAATAAACGTTTCATAAGAAATACCTTGTTTGAGGCCAAGGGTTTTTCATATAGTTTCGCCAATTCCTTAATCAAACACTCTGTTGTTGTTTCCTTCGAGATATTGAAGGCTACCGAAGCCGTGAGGTACAACCGTACTGTTCTGAGTGCCTTTATATCGAGAATCTCCCGTTCCGCGTCTATAATAGCTGTCAGATTCTTTTTTTTTCCTCTCAATGGTAGGTACAGATCTTTTTGATACAGATAATCTTCCATCTGCATCTTCCACAACGGGAATTTTTGGCTATTAAATTTCTCAACCCTAAATTTACCATCTTCCGCCATTTCTCCCACTCGAACCAGGAAAACCTTCTTTCCTCCGAGTTTATCAGCCAAATAGACCTTCGGCTCTGATACCAGTTGTTAGAAAATTAAATATTACAAAGCAATGCAACATATAAAATATGCGGAAAAAACAAGCACACAAAACACATAAAACCAGAGAGACACAGATATACTTGGTTCACCTAGTTTGGGCTACGTCCAACCCAAACAACCAGTCCTTCCTTTCTATTATCCAGCAAAAATATCCTTTTTTCTCTCTCACAGTCTCCCTATTTGTTTCTCGCTCTGAGAATACACACACAATACACAGCCGCAATAAAATACCCTCATAAAAGCGAGGGGTTGCCTTCTAGGGAAAAAAACCCTAAACTAAACATAAATTCTACTGTTAGATCATCTGCCTAATGAACAACCCAGATTGACTAGAAATTACTATACTTTTACAAGGCAATTTTACATTTTTTTTTAGCTTCGGAGGTGCTGCCCCCAAAACCCCCCACCAGGGTGGGGCTCCATAAAGTCGCAGCCGCCCCCCCTGGACCCCCCAGGCAGCGTTTAATTATGGGCGGCATTGCCACCCCCATTAAGGTACAGGGTTCCAACGCTGTGATATAAAATAAACATGATAATCAGGCTCCACACCCAACACTTTCCTCACCTGTTTCTTTCCGCACAGTTATTTAATTATCTTGGCATAGATAGGGATGTCTTGCATAGCCTGCAAAAGAGGAATTTTAATGCAAAGGTTCTTTAATTCCCCTAGGATATTGAAATTTGGAGAGACTATCAGTCTAGGCAGTGTTAATCTTTCAGGGAATGGAGGGGGAGAAATAATAAGGTTTTCAGGTTTCCCTTGATCAATCGTTCCCCTCCCCTTCTCTACCTTTGTTTCAATCATAGTTGTTTGTCTAGGCTCTATCAGAGTTCCAGATTCAAGTTGTGGCAGGGCCGTACCTTATGCTGGTGAAATAACACGTCTAGATCTCAGCCTTAGTTCATTGCATTGCTTTTGTTCAATTTCAGGGTTTGGGTTTTCTACAATCTGAATTAGCTGAACTGGCCTATTATGAGGATTAGGATTGGGTTGAACTGGAAATTGAGGTTGATTTTGAACTCCTATCCCCATTGGTAGGTTGGTCATTCCCAGAGGTCACTGCCAGTTCTGAAGCCAATTTGTGGTTTGTGAAGGGGAGACCGGCCATTGGGATTGATAGGGAGTGTTTTGCCAATAAGAAGGAGAACAAGGAAAACTTGGCCAATTATTTATTAAAGAGGATTGTGTTAGCAAAGGCGGCATAGGAAATGATTTATATGGCCAAGTAGAGAAAGGTGATTGGTTCTGCCAAGCTATTGCAGGATTTTTCTGGTTAACCTGTGGAGAAGAAAATAACTGAGGCAGGTCTTGTGGCATACCTAGTCGTGCTTGCCATTTTCGACATTGGTTCATTAGATAGAATGGTTCTGTCTCTTCTTCTTCTTCTTTAAAAACTTCTTTCATCAATGGAAGTGAAGGGCAATGGTCTGTGGCATGGTCCTTGGCGCAAATAGCGCATGTCTGGACCATGTCTAATGGACATTCCCTTGGCTGCGCTTTTTCCGATAGCGCGGGAAAAATATGACCAAGTTTTGTTCAGCTATAGCTTGCTTCTGCTTGGCTTATAGGACATCTAGTTGTTTTTTCAGGGTGCCCAAGAAGTCATTTTTGAAATATTATAAAATATTACCAAATTTTGCT
Source organism: Pinus albicaulis (assembly GCA_034641835.2). Classification (NCBI taxonomy): domain Eukaryota; kingdom Viridiplantae; phylum Streptophyta; class Pinopsida; order Pinales; family Pinaceae; genus Pinus; species Pinus albicaulis. The sequence continues at coordinate 1,101,417,195 of CM076581.1, forward strand.
ATGGTCACGTTGCCACCGAACTGCTTAGGATCCCTTGTAGCTGAGTCTCGCTCGATTGGCCTACTTCACGTACTAACCTTGAGAACACCTGATACATAGTGAAATAATATCATCATATTCTTCTTGGTATATGTCCCCTTTTCCCATTATGTTAAGTGTTTCAACCCATTCTTCTTTCATTCCCTTAATCATCGTTGCTTTTAAGATGTCTTTGGACGGTGTAGTATATGGAGACCTTTGTAAGTTATATTGAAATATTTCGATGTATTCTTTAAATGTCTCATTGCCTTTTGTAGACACATTGAAGATTTCATCTTTTAATTCTTGAGTCCGACAATAGTCTTGATATTTATTAAGAAAATGTTCTTCATCTGGTCCCAATAATTGATGGTTCCTCCACCGAGCCCCATTAACCAACATGATGTGGTCCCCTTCAAGGTGGAGGGAAATAATTTCAGTTTCTGAGGGTCAGTGGTGTAGTCATATCCCCTACATAAGACATAAAATTCAAATAAAAATGCATCATTATCTTCTGAGGTAAGCCCATAGAAGGTGGGGATGTTTTGTAAGGGAATGGCTTCCATAGGGCCATTTGCAGCATGATCAACAATGGGATAGTCCAATGTTGATGTCTGCCTTTGGTTCTGGTTCTGATTGTTTGCCATTTGATCAAATATATGCCAATAAACTTCGGGGATTTATTTTTCTAGAGGAATAATCTTAGTGGAATTAGGGAGTGGATGCAGAGGAAGCCTTACATCACTTTCCCGATTTTGGATACCGAGTGTCTCTGTTTCAACTACTTTCTCAGCGGATCCAGGCTCTATAGTTTTTACCTGTGCTGCGCTGCTGGTTTCTCCTTCCCCTTCTTTTAAATTACAAGAACCTCCCTCTCTCGAATGATCAATACTTACATGGTCAGAAATCTGAAGGCTTTGTTCAGACCCATTTGTTTCACTGTGAATATTGGCGTAGGCTGTAGATGGTGAGGCTGCTACCTAAGGGAGTGTAGTAGCACTCTAATTAGGAATGGTTCTGGGTCCTACGGATGTTTGGGATTCATCTTTATTAATGACTTCGTCTATATATGTTGTTATGCCAAGGATCACCAGTCCTTTGGGTTTCATGGATTTAAGTGGGTGATTTTAGTTTGTTTCTATCTTTTTCTTCCTAGTCATAAGACAAGAGAACCTATCCTACTAGCCTCTGCACAATTTCTGAGAAGTGGGCTGGAGAGAAAGAATTTTTATTGCCAGTACGCAGGTTCTTACCTCTCGTTTTCAATACCCAAATATTTGCAACAAAAGAAAAAAGAAATAAAGGACATCACTCTTAAACACTCTCCCCGGAAATGGTGCCAAAAATGTTGGGTCATAAAGGTGAATGTTACAGGAAAATTCAATGCTTCTCATTCAATTATCAACCCAGGGAGAGTCTTGTTGTTTCAAGAGTGTGAGTACAATATATGAAAGTGATATCAAAGTAAAACTACTCTAAATTATCATAAGGAAGATTATGTAATTCTTTAAGTTCAATCAAATCAAAGTGAAAGGGATTATAGAATGCTTTTGACTATTCCATCTAAGTAAGTGCAGAAAGAGAAAACTACTATTGAACAACATACTGTGATGAACTAAACAAAAATCCTAACAAATTGAACAACAACTTAAACAAATTGAACAACAATTGTTTATCTAAATTTTTCAATGGAATTCTCTTTGCATATTAACAGATGACATCTCTTTGAATCAAACAACAACTAGACACCTCGCAATAATAATGGAAAGATCCAATTGAAATATGTACAGAACTGAAGAACATTCATGCTAAAACTAATGAAACGAGTATAAAATCATTAGGAAATGATGAAAGCATCTAGCCGATTATGAAAAAATTGACTGTAAGAAAGAAAGCATGAATGTTGAGCTATTCTAATGAAAGGGAAAGTTGTAGTGTCTTATGTTTAGAATTCAACCAATTAAATGATATCTCACGAAATGCATTATATGATTGAAACGTAAGTTTTGTAATTGAATGTATAGCATTAAGGTTAGCGAAGAAACTCCCAGGGTTGGGCTCAAAGCCACCAGAAGTCTATCGTTAAGGAAAAATCAGAGATTGACGATTCAAAAATGTGAAAATATTTATTAAGATGAAGATTAATACATTGATACAACTGGAAAATTCCATCCCAATATGTCTATTACAGAAGAAATTCTCTATTTAGATCTATCTATCTTGTTCGTCTTTGGCCTTTTAAAGGTGATTTCAATAGTGGTAACAGATCTTCTCCATACAAGATCCTGCTGCTCGTGGTTGTTGTTTGAGTTATTCAAGTGTGGATGCAAATTTCTGTCTTCCGTCGGCCCATGGGAGCCATCATGATCCCATTTGTTTCTCTTTGTCAGCTGTCTTCCTGATATCATCAGTTCAGCTACTTTGTTTCCCTATAAATGAAGATACAACAAGTCAATTTCCCGTTTTTAAACATCCCTTTTACCATTAGTTCACTTTTTATTTACTTTACATTAATTTCCTTTCCTTTATTGTTAAGATGAGGAAAAATTCATAAAAGTGCATAACAATTCGTGTTAAAGATAGGATGAAAACTTATCTTATTCTCAGCCCAAAAACTAGGTCAAATCATACCTGAATGTCTTAACCCTAACCAACTGCATATGCCAATCCAAATCAAAATGATACATATAACTTCAAAATCTTAATGTGATAACCCTAATTGTCATGTTACTAGCATATAACAACAAGAAGTTATATATCATGGTCATGAACAACATATAACCTAATCATCAAGCTAACTATACAAAAATTGAAAGTTAATGTAAAACATATTCATCAACAATGTATAACATAATCATCAAGTTATCTCATCATAAAAAAACAATAGAAATGAATATAACCACATGTTACTATCACTCATGACTATCTGACACATGTGAATATAACTACACTAATCAACTAGCATCTACCATGCATGACTAACCCATGCATGTACATATAAGTAAAATGATTAACTAACATCTATCATGTATGTAACCATAAAAAAAATAAAATGACAAACATAGATATAAGTAACCCTAATGCATATAGCAATCCATGAGTCGCATACCTGCATGCCAAGCATATAAATTGTATGATGATTTGTTCTTTCCTCGAGGTCCAATGCTGCAACTTCACTTTGATGATTTGCATTTCCTACTATATCTCAACCAACACATTGGCATCATAATGTACCAATATCTTCACGATGACCTAATTTCATACAATGACCTTAAACACAAAAAACTCAATCAAACCAATGCAAACATGACCATATGCACCCACTTGACATGTATAGCAAAACATGTGCAACCAATGCATGTTCAACAAATAGCATCACATAAGCAATCATACATGGAAAAAACACAAAAATGTCCAATTTTTAACCCTAACATAAGAAATAAATTCATGTATGATGTAGGATGATCTCAAAGGACAAGTGGCTTAAAATTGCTCAAAATTCATTGTGGTTGGCTTGCTCTTGAACTAGGTTCAGATTGAAGTACTCATCGCCCTGATTCCAATGGTGTGAACAGATCTCCAATTCGAGCCCGTATGGAGAATTTAGAGTGAGTCAAAATTTTGGTCAAAGTTGGGCAATGGGCCAGGTTTAAGTGTCCCACAAATTCACCATCAACTGGCAGGGAATCCAACTTCCGAAAACAAGCAAAATTGTGGCCTAGTTAATTTTCCTAATGACCCTTATTTTCATTAAAATAAAATAAAAAACCAATATTGTATTCAATAAAAAAAAATATTAAAAAGTAGGGGTGGTGGGCCATGACCACCGCCACCCCCATCGGACCTTATAATTAAAAATCAAAATATGTCATTGGGGGGTGGGCTGTCAACCCCATCACCCCCATCGGAATCCACAAAACATGTAAACGATTATATGTATGGTTAAGAGGGTCGGGTCAGGGCCTCCTGGAGCAGACCCCACCCACCATAAATATATTATCACCACCGATATGGCACTGTATTAAGTGGGTCGGCGAGAATTGAACCCGCTTGACCACGTAGGCTGACCTGCTCCACGGGTGGCCCAACTAAATCATTACAAAAAAAACATTACAACCAAAACAAGGGTGCCCTATTTTTAATACAAAAAATATAATGCGCCCAATTTTGGAGAGGTGGGATTTTATCCCGTAGCCTCTCCTCTATCATTTTCCTTAATTACTACTAAGCCAAACCACCTCGTGTGGTAACTCCACCCAGATTTGCATAAACCCTTCATTTCTCTAGTGCATGCAGACATAGCAGGAGGAGAAGGAGCAGAACCACGAGCAGGCTAGGGGGGGAAGAACCATGACCAAGGAATATTGAGGGGCATCAAAAATATTCCTTGGGGCGAAGAACTTACTAGTGTCCATTTGAGACAAATTTTATGTCGATTCTATAGCTCTTGGCGACAGGAACACAACGGTGATGCCTGTTTCAACATTAGAGATCTCCATTTTTCAAGAATTTTCTAGATTGAAGGTATAAGGGTGCTTTATTTATTTTTTCTTGTACTTATTCTTATTCTTCTCGTCACTTAATGAATGAAGGCCCCCCCCACGGTTGAGCAGGGCCTGAAGACATAGTTTGAATTGGATGAACTCCGTAATCAATTTTTGGTGTCTTGGTCTCATGCCTATCATGGTCTCTTTATTCTTCATTTTATGTGTTTATGTTTCATGGTTTTAAATTCTTTGTTATATGTAATTCTTTAATGCATCTATAAGAAAAAGACCTTGGACCAAATGGTATTAGAGTAGGTCTTTGTCGATGCAAATTGCATGAGTATATGCTAACCAGAAACAAGTTGCAAAGAGGTAAAGGAAAGCTTAATTCTTTTGATCCTGAAGAAAGACGTGCACGACGAAGAAGAAACATGGGAGATGAGGGAAATTTTTGGGAAGAAGAGTGGAATTAACGCAAGTAATTCTACAACATGGTAGAGAAAGTAGACAATTTTTTTGCAGAGTATGAGAATATCATCAAGCCTGAGAAGGAAAATGTAGATGACCATGGATTAGTAAACCATTGAGATGGTGGAGAAGAGCCCCCTCCCTCTACATCTTCTAGTGATAGTTCCTCTTCTTCTTCTCATAATTCTTGCAAAGGTCATAGGCATACATCTAAGAAACCTTTCCTTAAACTAGATGTAAATTTTTACTTGCCTATGTATATAGGAGAATGTAATGTAGAAAATCTCAACAATTGGATTAGACAGATTAAGGTCTACTGCCAGATTCAACAGATCAAGAAAGAGAGGCAAAGATCCAGTTGGCATCCCTTCGACTGAGTGGCACTGCTCTCATTTGGTGGGAGAGAAAATTGCAAGGCAACAACAATCTGGGTAACCTTCTCTCCTCATGGTCAAATTTTTTTTTCTGCATTGAAAACTCAGTTTTACCAATTGGGCTATAAGCAAAAAACATTAATGGAATTACAACACCTAAAGCAAGGAAAAGGCTAAAATGTGAAAAACTTCACTGAAGAATTTAGAAAAAAAGCATTGAACTTAGACATTTCATTAGATTCACCCTAGATTGTAACTAAGTATATTGGTTCTTTACATGGTTACACAAGAAATTCATTATTATTGTTTGAGTTTGCTACTATCAATGAGGCTAGTGTGAAGGCCATGCATCTTGAAAACAAGGATACATATGAAAAAAATGGCCACCCAAAAAGAGCCGCAACAACAAAGAGAAGAGGAGCAAATACCTCTTGCACCCATTGTGAGAAAGAAGGACACCATAGAGATAATTGTTGGAAATTGCACCCCGAGTTGAGACCTAAGTGGGATGACAGGAAGGAGAGGCAGAAGAGAGATGGCACCATGCAATAAGATAAAAACTATGGATCAAAGGAAGATGAGAAATTTATGGCTGTGGGAGTTTCACGAGGTAGACCAATTGACTTGGGATCAGATTCTGGTGATGAAAGGAGGATTGCAGCTCTTGGAATTGTAGTAGATGGACCCATCGATTTGGGTTCCGATTCAGACGATGAAACATAAATTTCAATACATAGTGTACCAAAGATGAAAAGGTCACCCAATGCGGCATGGCTCCAGGAAATTGAGGATATCAATAAAAGCATTAAAGCATAGAATACTGAGCTAAGGATACTCCTATAGGAAGTAGAAAAAGAGAAACAAAGGTTGCTACGCCAGTTGCGAGCTAAGGACGAGGCCTTGGAGAGGCTGCAACATAACCCCCTTGAGGTAAAAAGTGTTTCTTCAATTTCACATACTTTTCATGATGAATATTTTGCTTCTTTTGAAAAACATACTATAGGTATTGGGTACAAAATGTTGAATAAGATGGGGTATCAGGGAAACAACCTCAACATTAATGACCAACGAATCATAAACCCTATCAAAGTAGAAGAATTACCTCATCATGCAGGACTTGGGTATGTCAAGAAGGAAGTTTGGGAATGGTCAAAGATAGCCAGCAACCCACCAAAAATAGATGATGAGAGTTCCTCATCACATCCTACACTCTCATCACATCCTAGCGACAGTTAGGGATCCATGCGCACTTATTAGAGGCACATCGGTAGGAAGCATTCCAAGACAATCCGGAAAGTATGGAAGAGGAAGGATCATTTCCACAAGGATGAACACCAGAAATCCACATGTTAAATAAATTCAGGCCCAAAAATCACCCATGAAGAATCCAGTCATTGAAGGCACTCCATAAGAAAATCTGCCACAAGGAGGTGACACATTTACTTTATTAACTAAAAAATGGTTTTTTTAGAGGTAGTCTCTAGTTATGGCCACAATTTGTAAATCATGCATTGCGAATAAATGTAAAAGTGATGATGTGTCTTCCATTGCTTCAAAATGCAAAAATGATATTTTTTTCCTTTTAAGTAGATGAAGTATTGGGTTTTTATTATGTAATCCTTGACCAATGAGTGTGTTCTATAAACTCTTGGCAAGTGAGGGGTTGTTTGAGTCATGTGTGGTTTGCAAAAAATGTACTAGATTTGTGTGCAGGTGATTGAAAGTATGGTTTGGCAAAGACAAAAGTAGTGTGTTGGACGTGTTAATGCTTTTGGTGGTCCAAAAGTTCCTCATTGGGGAGGATTTATCTAGGAGAATCTCAGAGGACAAGTGGCTTAAAATTGCTTAAAATTCAAGGTGGTCGGATTGCTCTCGAACCACTTTCGGATTGAAGTACTTGTCACACTGATTACGAAGGTGTAAATTGATCTCCAATCCGAGCCCGTATGGAGAAATTAGATCGAGTCAAATTTTTGGTCAAATTTGGTCAGTGGGCTAGGTTTAAGTGTCCCAAAAATTCACCATCAACCGGTAGGGAACCCAACTCCCGAAAATGGGAGAAATTGTGGCCTATTTAATTTTCCCAATGAACTTTATTTTTGTTAAAATAAATATAAAAAAAAACCAATCTTGTATTAAATAAAAAAAATATATTAAAAAATAGGGGTGGCGGGCCATGACCCTCGCCACCCCTGTCGGACCTTATTACAATAAAAAATCAAAATATGTTGTTGGGGGGCGGGCTGTCAACCTCGCCACCCCCGCCAGAATCCACAAACCACAAAAAAAGTTATATGTATGGTTAAAAGGGTCGAGTCGGGGCTGCGTGGAGCAGACCCCGCCCACCATAAATATATTATCACCATCAATATGGCACCATATTAAGTGGGTTGATGGGAATCAAACCCTCCTAGCCACGTAGGTCGGCTCGCTCCATGTTTGGCCCAAACAAATCATTACAAAAAAAACATTACAACCAAAACAAAAACGCCCTATTTTTAATACAAAAACTATAATGTGCCCAATTTTGGAGAGGCAAGATTTTATCCCCCGACCTCTCCTCCATCATTTTCCTTAATTACCACTAAGCCAAACCACCTCGTATTGTAAACTCCACTTGAATTTGTATAAAACCCTTCATTTCTCTAGTGCACCCAAGTAGAGCAGGAGGAGTAGGAGCGGAACCACGAGCAGGCTAGAGGGAGTGGAACCATGCCAAGGGAATATTGAGGGGCATAAAAAATATTCCCTGGGGTGCAGAACTTGCCGGTGTCCAGTTGAGACAAATTTTATGTCAATTCTACACCTCTCGATGATAGGAACACAATGGTGACGTTCATTTCTACATCAAAGCTCTCCATTTTTCGGGCATTTTTTATATCAGAGGTATAAGGGTGCTTTATGTAATTTTACTTGTACTTATTCTTCTTCTAGCCACTTAATGAATGGATGCCTCCCCACTGTTAAGCATGGCCCAGAGACATAGTTTGAATTGGATAAAATTTGTAATCAATTTGTGGTGTCTTGGTCATCATCTCTATGTTCTCCATTTTATGTGTTTATGCATGTCATCATCTCTATGTTCTCCATTTTATGTGTTTATGTTTCATGGTTTTAAATGCTATGTTATATGTAATTCTTTAATGCATCTATAAGTAGAAGATCTTGGATCAATGTACAATATGTAACAATATGTAAGAAAGCATGCATGAAAAATATACAAGCATGAGCAACACATAACTAGCCATACACTCATGACAACATGTTGACAACAACACCATCATCACTTCCATGGAGACACCATTGCCATCATGGACAACACAACACGGATGAAACAAGTATATATAGAATACAAGCATACTACACATGCATGTAACTACCATAAACACATGATCAACACACCACCCATCTAGTTCGAGAGTTCTACCATGCTCTGATACCACTCTGTAACACCCTCTTCCCACATCTACCCAAGTAACTGGCCAACCAAGGTAAACATATGACGAGAGGCTAATAATATGATATTAAACCTCCCAGATGACCCTAAGGAAGTGATACCGACATAAACACCAAAAACACACATTACATTGCATCATTACATCCCAGGAGGTAACCCAACCTTCCAGGGCCCTATTCCCTGAGGGGGAACTGATTTTTAGCCACTTTGAGGCTGATCCACAAGCTTTTAAGTGCAAGGTAATGGCTATAGACCCTATAGCCATGGTATAGCCTTGTCAAGGTAGCGACTAAGGCCCAAACAATGAATTTTTTGCCTATAGCTCCAGGATCTGTGCTACATTTTCATCCCTTGAGCCCAGGTCACTGCCAAGAACTTTATGTAACTTCATGAGAGGGTAATTAACATTAAAAAATACATATGGAAGCAATCAAATAAACCGTAAGTCATCCAAACCCATCCATCCATGAAAATAATTTCGTTAAACATGTCATAAACATAGAATCTACAGGTAGAAACAACAGATTTAAACAAATGGGTCTCTTTCTTATCTAAGAATGGCTAAGAAGGATTGCTCCCATACATCATAATCTATCAGACAATAAATTTTACCATAGGTACATTGTGAATTAATTTACAAGTAAAAACATGGAGAGTGTTAGCGCTTGAATCTGCCTCAGGCTGAAGGAAGGCAAGGTTCAAGGCAACATCAAACCAAGCTCAGCCTCGTAGCTAGCCCTACGACGACAGGAGAGGGCTCTCTCCGGGTCTATCTCGGAAAAAGGTCTTCAAAGGGGCTGAGATGACTCAAAATTGATACTAATTTTAGGCTAGTAAATAAATGTGAAAAGGAAATTTAATGAATAACTGAGTTTTCTGGGCTGTATGGGACCAAGGAACAGCATGAGCAGAGATTTAATCAAAGGCACAGGGTATTTCATAAGGTGAGATAGGAATGAAGTTTAACAATTAAACTGAAATTAAATGGAATGTAAAGATTGTTTAAGAAAGTTGAAAAGGGCATTAAACAATGAATCCTTTCCAACAGAGGAAAATTACACAAATATTGAACGCTCTCTCAAGGAAGAGCAAATAAATTGGATTCTACCCCCCTTACTGTAAAGCATTCAGCTGGAAACAATTATGAATGAACTATGAAACATTACAAAAGACATATGAAACAGAAAGAAGGACACATTTGCTAAATTTGTACCACAAGAATCTTATAAACCAGAGCTGTACCATTCATTAATTCTCTGTCAAACAACTGTACAATGAAGCTCTGTATTTCTCCTCCACACAGCTCTCCCAGCACTCTCCCTTACAAAATGTTTTACAATACAATAAATAAGCCCCTCTATGAGAAAACAAATCGATCAAAAATAGTGAGTTGTTTAACATCATTAACCAATAAGAGTCAAACATCTATTCTGAAGCAGCGTTCCCCTTGATTTTTTGTGATTGGCTAATTAAGAGACAAAACTGGAGTGCAGATCCCATAAAATCATGATTGAGGACCAAAAATAGGCTTCATTCCTATATATTCTGCGTTCTAATTTTGGCGTGCTTTGATTTCCTCTTCTAGCATGTATTCGACCCCTTCATCTGTGAAATCATCTAAACACTCTTGCAAATCAGCACTTATCTCATTCAAGATAGAAGCATCTGATGCTCGAAGGACAAACTTGCACATCATTATGGTAGTCTCATCTCCAAGATCAAAATTCCTGCTTATTTCACTAGCCCCAAAAATCATCATGCCCAAGAAACCTCCATACCAAGTCCTTGAAGAATAGCACAGTTGAAATCCTGCCACAGTACGAAGAATATGAGAGCACACTTCATGAAAAGGTTTTGATGGGAGGGACTTTAAACCACTGAGAAATGGTGGGGCTTCACTCTCAAGAGCAGCAGTTGCCTTGAAACCACTGCCTTCATAGGTATAGGCACTCGTGAACTCCAGTATTGCAGGAAGGCTTGGCCATATGCGAAAATACTCAACAGGTGAGCATTTGTGTGGCAAAAGTAGTTCAGTAAGCGGTATTTTATAAGATTGGCACCTTAAAACTACAGGTTTCCCAAATTCTGGTTTTTATGTCCTCCTGTGTCTCACTGTATGTGTAGGATCCTCCTCTAAAAATTCTCCATCATCGAAATCTTCAGAAGTCTTCATGAACACTAGCAGCATGCCAATGTCTACACGCTAGACCAGCTTTAAAACGCAGTCCAAATCATCATAGTTAAGCATTTCCACATTATCCATATCATTGTTGACATTCTCAATATCCTGCCCTGCTTCGTCATTCTTTTAACTTATCTTGAAATTTACGGAGCCCATCCTTGTTCACATTCGTGAACAAAAACTTGGAAAATTTTGAGGAGACCATTTGAGTGTAGCACATGAATGCACCTTCCAGTATCTGCAACCTTCCCATCCTTAAAAAAGATGAAATATGGTACGGTCGATATTGAGAATGCCTCTAAAATCTCTGGTTGTTGTTCAGCGTCAACCCGAAGAAACTTAGCATGAGGGGTATCTGGAAAAGATGGGAGAAAACCCGATCCATCTGTTTAGAAGCCTCGCACCATTCTGCCCAGAAATGCAATATGGCAAGCAGCCCTCTTCCTTCCTTGAGTATCCCGTCAAGCTCCTCTTTTGACCGCACGTCCTTCACAGTGGAAGTCATGTTGATCTGCTCACTAAATCGTTTTTTAATGGCCTTACTGAACTTAGTTCACTTATAGTGCAGCTGATGAGTTTAGAGCTAGAGAGCTCAACGCGCCGCGCGCAAACCCAACGCGCCGTGTTGGCCTGGTGCGCCGCGCACGTGTAAATTTACACTGCCAATTTCTCCTCAGTGAGCTGCGCGCTCCTTTGTATGCACCGCGCACCATGATAACACACAGTGAATTCTCACCTACAATTTAATACAACTCTTCTCTTTTACAGCTCGACATTTGGCATGAACTTAATGTTGTTTTTTATTTGATTTTTCTTGATTTGTGTAATGATACTTTGGCTAATTTTTGTAGGGTAATTGGCACAAGATTTCGACTTGACTTTAGCAAAACCCATTAGTTGAAAATTTTCACAATTAAATGTGTTCTAGATGGCTTTCAACTCTTGGACTAAAAAAAGAGTTTCTTTGTTGTCTTTTGCAGGAATGTTGACATGGAGTTTTGACAAGGGATTATGGCGGCGGCGTTTGAAGCATTTCGTGCCCAAAAAAAAAACTTTGAAAAATTACACATTTAAAAACAAACTTGACAACTTCTTCTTCAAAACAGAGTTTTGAAGAAGAAGCATCCTCGAGCAATTTTGACGATGACAATCCTGAAATGAAAACTTATCAAAGCTTCCTTCTGGCCTGCAGGTGTTATTGAAGCACTTCTGAAGACAAAACCCTGGACTCAAGAAAGTGAAATGACTCTGACAGAGGACTGACAAGACTGAGTCTAACATTGGCTCCAATGGGGATGGCAGATGCCGCTTCTTGGAGGTGCCAAGAACTGCAGATCTTTGGGAGAGTAGACAGTGCCTCCATCCATTGGGAAATGGGGTCCATTATTTCAAGAAACTGACATGATTAATTTATTGATTGGAAATTTGACTCAAACTAACTCGATGGCAAACTGAAATGACTTGAAAAAACTTGACTCTAACAAACTAACTCAAGACCTGAACTTAAAACTTAAAGCTTGCTGGCAGTACATAACCGCCTGTGTTTCTTACAAGACCATATACCATCAAACTATATCATAATGCCAATGTAACCAATCAAGCAAATGCCTTCTTGATTGATTCTCCCGATCAGATCTCCTAGTAAACAATACAAACTGATAACTGGGCATCCAAAAACATAGCTGACCATGATCTCCTTCATCACTGAACACTGCAATAATCACTTTCACTGTTGACTGTAACAAATCTGCCATTGGATCCTGAAAAACATGAAGATTTACCTCCTGATGAAGAAACAAGTTGTCTTTGTCTCCTGATTCCGATCTGTCTTCATCATGTACTTCAGTAAAAGTATGCTCCTGGGCTTCAAAAAACTCTGAACAGGTAGATGAGCAGATCTCCTCTTGTAAAAACATTTCAACACATGAAACATATGAAGAAGAATCTGAATGGAAATCGTGAATGTTCTGATCTCCTGTAGCCTGAAAATATGATAGGTCATCTTCATATGATAGGACAGTCGAATTTTCATTACAGTCATCAATCATGAAAAAATAAACTTCAGCTGATTCCTGATGCTCAAACGTGATATCTCTATCATCTACCATAAATTCATCCAAAGGAACTGTTTCACTTACTTGAATGAAGATCCCATCTTGTTTTTCATGAACTAACCGAATTACCTCTTTATGCAGACTCTGTTCTGATGACGGACTGGCAGTATGACTGAGAACATTTGGATCCATAACTGTGTCTTCTGCATCCCAGATGATTTCAACAGCAGAGTTCTCTTGCATAAGATATTCTTGGTCATCATTATTTGAATTTGGATCTAAATTTGAAAGAGCTGACTTGACTGCATCACATTCTGAAATTGAAACTTGACTTCCCTGTATGCTATCTTCTTCTGTGGACAGATTTGAAACGAGGCTTTCTCTTTCATCATCTTCAACCATATGGCAAACTTTAACCTGCTAATCTCCATAAGTGTCCTCTAAGTTTTCTGGGTGCTGCTGAAATGGGTTCTCATACAGGGCTTCCATGATCTCATCATCCATGAAATTATCATCTTCATAATATTTCTCAAGGCTTTCAATAAAAGTAGAAGCATATTTGCAACAGTCATGAACTAAATTTAATGATGGATAAGATACTAGATATCTTTCAATGAACAGGGCATGAAAATCCTTTAAACAGTAAATACAGGCCAGCGGAAAATTTTCATACCAAGATTGGGCTTCACCTTCCAGAGTGGCCAGGAATATCTTCATCAAGAAATCTTCAGGAAAATCCACCTTCAACTTGCGAATATGCATGTGAAATCTAACCAGATGTAAAGCAGCATCCTTCTTACCATCATCGTTAAACGTAGGCAGACTCCTTGACCAATCTACTTTGGGCATCTTGTTCGGAAAACCTGGAATGTGATCTCGGCTCATGGGAGCATATCTTCTTACGATCCGGTCCATCTTGAAAACCTTGAAGCTACTGATCTCCCTGCAGTGAAGTCACCATGAAGGATTGATTTTCTGGCTCTTTCAGTGAATGGAGTCTCTAGGTGAATGATTTCAGCCTTGCGATGTCTTACTGCTATCCACCATCAGCAATCGGATCTGAACTTTGTCATCATGTACTGGGGCAAGACAATCTACAAGTCGAATGTCATATCAATAGAAAACCATCTCCCCAGTATGGTCGCCACTATGTTAGCGCTCGAATCTGCCTCAGGCTGAAGGAAGGTGAGGTTCAAGGCAACATCAAACCAAGCTCAGCCTCGTAGCTAGCCCTACGAGGACAAGAGAGGGCTCTCTCTAGGTCTATCTCGGCAAAACGTCTTCAAAGGGGCTGAGATGACTCAAAATTGATACTGATTTTAGGCTAGTAAATAAATGTGAAAAGGAAATTTAATGAATAAGTGAGTTTTCTGGGATGTATGGGACCAAGGAACAGCATGAGCAGAGATTTAATCAAAGGCACGGGGTATTTCATAAGGCGAGATAGGAATGAAGTTTAACAATTAAACTGAAATTAAATGGAATGTAAAGACCGTTTAAGAAAGCTGAAAAGGGCATTAAAAAATGAATCCTTTCCAACAGAGGAAAATTACACAAATACTGAACGCTCTCTCAAAGCAGAGCAAATAAATTGGATTCTACCTCCCTTACTGTAAAGCATTCAGCTGGAAACGATTATGAATGAACTATGAAACATTACAAAAGACATATGAAAGAGAAAGAAGGACACATTTTCTAAATTCGTACCACAAGAATCTAATAAACCAGAGCTGTACCATTCATTAATTCTCTGTCAAACAACTGTACAATGAAGCTCTGTATTTCTCCTCCGCACACCTCTCCCAGCACTCTCCCTTACAAAATGTTTTACAATACAATAAATAAGCCCCTCTATGAGAAAACAAATCGATCAAAAATAGTGAGCTGTTTAACATCATTAACCAATAAGAGTCAAACATCTATTCTAAAGCAGCGTTCCCCTTGATTTTCTGTGATTGGCTAATTAAGAGACAAAACTGGAGTGCAAATCCCATAAAATCATGATTGAGGACCAAAAATAGGCTTCATTCCTATATATTCTGTGTTCTAATTTTGGCGTGCTTTGATTTCCTCTTCTGGCATGTATTCGACCCCTTCATCTGTGAAATCATCTAAACACTCTTGCAAATCAGCACTTATCTCATTCAAGATAGAAGCATCTGATGCTCGAAGGAAAAACTTGCATATCATTGTGGTAGTATCATCTCCAAGATCAACATTCCTGCTTACTTCACTGGCCCCAAAAATCATCATGCCCAAGAAACCTCCATACCAAGTCCTTGAAGAATAGCACAGTTGAAATCCTGCCACAGTACGAAGAATATGAGAGCACACTTGATGAAAAGGTTTTGATGGGAGGGACTTTAAACCACTGAGAAATGGTGGGGCTTCACTCTCAAGAGCAACAGTTGCCTTGAAACCACTACCTTCATAGGTATAGGCACCCGTGAACTCCAGTATTGCAGGAAGGCTTGGCCATATGCGAAAATACTCAACAGGTGAGCATTTGTGTGGCAAAAGTAGTTAAGTAAGTGGTATTTTATAAGATTGGTACCTTAAAACTACAGGTTCCCTAAATTCTGGTTTTGATGTCCTCCTGTGTCTCACTGTATGTGTAGGATCCTCCTCTAAAAATTCTCCATCATCGACATCTCCAGAAGTCTTCATGAACACTAGCAGCATGCCAATGTCTACACGCTAGACCAACTTTAAAACGCAGTCCAAATCATCATAGTTAAGCATTTCCACATTATCCATATCATCATCGACATTCTCAATATCCTGCCCTGCTTCGTCATTCTTTTAAATTATCTTGAAATTTACGGAGCCCATCCCTATTCACATTCGTGAACAAAAACTTGGAAAATTTTGAGGAGACCATTTGAGTGTAGCACATGAATGCGCCTTCCATTATCTGCAACCTTCCCATCCTTAAAATAGACGAAATATGGTACAACCGATATTGAGAATGCCTCCGAAATCTGTGGTTGTTGTTCAACTTCAACCCGAAGAAACTTAGCATGAGGGGTATCTGGCAAAGATGGGAGAAACCCCGATCCATTTGTTTAGAAGCCTCGCACCATTCTGCCCAGAAATGCAATATGGCAGGCAGCCCTCTTCCTTCCTTGAGTATCCCTTCAAGCTCCTCTTTTGACCGCACATCCTTCACAGTGGAAGTCATGTTGATCTGCTCACTAAATCATTTTTTAATGGCCTTACTGAACTTATTTCACTTACAGTGCAACTGATGAGTTTAGAGTTGGAGAGCTCAACACGCCGCGCGCAAACCCAACGCGCCGCGTTGGCCTGGTGGGCCGCACGCGTGTAAATTTACACTTCCAATTTCTCCTCAGTGCACTGCGCGCTCCTTTGTATGTGCCGTGCACCATGATAACACACAGTGAATTCTCACCTACAATTTAATACAGCTCTGCTCTTTTACAGCTCGACATTTGGCATGAACTTAATGTTGTTTTTTATTTTATTTTTCTTGATTTGTGTAATGATACTTTGGCTAATTTTTGTAGGGTAATTGGCACAAGATTTCGACTTGACTTTAGCAAAACCCACTAGTTGAAAATTTTCACAATGAATTCTGTTCTAGATGGATTTCGACTCTTGGACTAAAAAAAGAGTTTCTTTGTTGTCTTTTGCAGGAATGTTGACATGGAGTTTTGACAAGGGATTATGGCGGCGTTTGAAGAATTTCGTGCCCAATTTTTTTTTTTTGAAAAATTATACATTTAAAAACAAACTTGACAACTTCTTCTTCAAAACAGATTTTTGAAGAAGAAGCATCCTCGAGCAATTTTGACGATGACAATCCTGAAATGAAAACTTATCAAAGCTCCCTTCTGGCCTGCAGGTGTTATTGAAGCACTTCTGAAGACAAAACCCTGGACTCAAGAAAGTGAAATGACTCTGACAGAGGACTGAAAAGACTGAGTCTAACAGAGAGATCCATACCTCATCGCTGTCACAATAAGTGCTTATAACTAGCATAGTACCAATAGAAATACCATGGATATGTCAACAATATAATCCATATAAATACCAATGCATATACACATCAAATACCAAGGAAATGAAACTTTCATTAATGAGTGTAAAAACCAACCCGAAATGGGACTTCCACATTCCACCCAACCATATACATGGCTGAGCCAAATCTCACTTCATCCAATCATGCCCATGCCATATTCCAAGCATGAATGTGGCACTTTATCAAACACATCAATCAACACCAAATCAGGGTTACATAGACCACACTATCTTAACCCCAAACTAGTGATTCCATCCCATGGTTGGACATCACTAATCATCACGGATTGGTCTCTATCTAAGCTGCTCCAGGGCTCCAGAGTATTTGTTCCAACCAGGGCTTCAAGATTGTCTATCCAACCAAGGATTCCAGGACTAGTAAATCAACCCACAATTATCCATCGGGCTTTCAGAGCATTTTTCCAACCAAGGCTTCCATGAAATAATAACTCAACCCAACAGCTAAAGGAATCATGGGAACCAACCATAAAAAAATCAATGAAAATAAACCCATAATACCATGGTTGTCTAGGAAATGTCAAGGCTAAGGAAGCCCACATGCATAACCATGTATGCCAAAAATAGTGAGGAAATCATATATGCAACTCGGTACCTACACTCAAAACCTATTGTAGATGTTGATTTCAATGTCCTCTTCCACTTTCCTTATTTTCCTTTGCTTTCTTGATCCAAATATCCACATATGCCACACTCTCCAAGAGTGCTCCAAGAATAATCTCAGAGTTCTCAATAGTATGAGAGAGAGAGAGAGAGAGAGAGAGAGTAATCAGAGCTCCAAAATTGAACTAACTAAAACTTGTTGTGACTGATCCTTAGAAGCCTTTTTATTAATGAGGCCCCTAATTTCTTCATTTTCCATTATTATCCTTCAATTTCCTCATCACATGTAACCTGTGACCTTTCACCTTCCTTTTCTCCTAATTTCCATTATTTTCATAAATAAAATTCCAATTAATGCCTCGTGCCTTTCCAAAGCCTTTTCCTCTACCAATTTCCTTATCCATAATGAATACACCCCCTAGGATTTTTTTTCCCACCATTCAGCTTGGAATACATGTCCCATCAACCATGGTCTTATATATTTTTACATGGATTTTTACAAGGGCCATTACACAAGTTTTCAAAGAAATTTGATCTCTGCATGGCTAGAATCAACACATATTGGTTCTCATTGATGTATCCTTCGAATACTTATACGTGCATAGAGGTGATCCCATGAGATTGAGCCGGGATCCCAAAACCTTCATTTAGATAGGAAACAATGTCAAGAATATGAATCAAACACCTTTGAGGTTCTACGCGTTCTAGTAGACATGCAATACGAAGGTCACACTACTACTCAAGCCAAAGGAGGGCACTCAAATTTGTAGTGGGACAATTCATACAAACAAGTTTCACTTAAGTTCCAATTCATTAGCTATATTGTTGCCAAGGAGTGTTGGAAAACATTTTTCTATAGCATAACCCATATCACATTTTCATTATGCTCTGTTACTGGATTTTGAAAAGAGAAGGAATAACAGGGTAGAAATGAGAGAAACCCAATGAAATGATCTTTGTCCGAGGGATGAAATGGAAACAAGTTTTATCGAAAACTAAAACTAGATTAGAAAATAAAAAATAGAGAAAGAAGGAATAGATAACATATTTATTTTTGTGTGGAACTCTTTGGTATTTGGCATTTCTCTTTCTATTATATATATATATATATATATATATATATATATATATATATATATAATTTTTAGAAATTACACTTGATTGAAAAAAAAATAACATTTCCAAACAAACTTAAATTTTTATTTATTTAGTATTAAAAAAAGAAAGAAGAAATAAAATAACTAACCAAAAATGAGGATGCTCTAGTGACAAGCTTAATCAAAACCCTAAGGCAAAGACAAACTTATCCATGGGTCCTACACAAATGGGCAATATGTTGGATTAGCACTTTTTTACAACAAAGAGTAACTCCTTATAGTTGGATATTTCAAAGTGTTAAGATATTTGAATTCCTTGGTGTTTATCAAAATTTTAAAATATTGTAAGATCTATAAATCCATATAAAAAATTTCTATACACCTTCTACCATAAGTTTAGTTTAATGTGGAAACCATACTTCTCTTCTTCAAACAAGATTATCTAAACAATTTTGTCATGTTTTATAAGACTATGGTATTATGTCATTTCCTAGTATCCTAGCTTGTCACACCCTCTATAACATCCCTCAAAATTTACTTGGATTTAATATATTTTTTCAGTGATTTTATTTATTTATATAGATATCTATACATATATAATAAACATGATTTTCTACATTTGCTAAAAATGTATACACTTTTATTCATATGGTGATGATTTTCTTTCTAGATCCATCCTCAAACCAATGAGATTTCTTGCCAATTTTTCTATGTAGATTAATATATAACATGGTATTCCACTTGAGTAACTTGTTATGGCTTAGCGTTATTTATTAATTACTTTGGATGTGACTATTTGGAATGTTGGTCTAGCCAACCCTTTCCAATAGTCAAAGTTTGATATCATTCTTGAATTACAATATGCAAATACCATAACCATATATGCATTGCAATACCCAAGTGAATAATTATATTTACCTTGCTCTATAAAAATTGTGTTTTCGACTATATGGTATGGTGTCGCTATTATAATTTTTGAGGAGGTAAATCCCCTCTACGGACAGAGGCGATCCCTACTAGCCCAGATTGGGTCTAGCAATAATCAAACATGCTACAGTGCAAGTTCCTAATTGTAAATAAACCGACTTGCGAGGAAGGCTTACCTGGAATCCAACGCTGTCGTTTGTAGAAGAGGTGGTGCTCCCGTTCCTTTGCCCTGGCAGATCACAATCCTCACGATCTCCGTGATCGGACACCTGCACATGCAAGAAACAACACAAACACGAGCATAAAATCCAGTATATACAACTATATGTCAATCAAAGAGGACATAACTCATGAACATAATCAAGAACAAGAGTGGAACCATAACCAATAGTCGCTTATCATTAATGAGTCAAAAGAAGAATACAACCATAGCTTCGACGCAGCACTCTCCTTTGGCGGTTCATCAACAAAACATGTCTCGACAAAGCCTGTCAAGGATGGGACAAGCCTCTCTCTCCAGATACTTGGAAATATTCTCCTTGCTTGGATTTGGTCTTAAGGGAATCAAGAAGGCTCTTGCAGCATAAGGATATGAAAGCTCTTGGGAACTCGGAGATTTGAAGACTAGCTTGCCATGGAGATGGGCAAGCTTTTATAGATGGAGGAAGAGGAGTTGTGATCCCTTTAATTATGGGATTGGCCCTATCATCAAGGAAGCTTCCATGAGAGGTGGAAAACCACTTCCTCTCTATGGAAATCCGTAGCCAAACCTCCCAACTCAAGATAGGTATCAGTTCTTGGATCAGTTAGGACGAAAATTCAGCCATTTATTTTTAAAAAACACCTCTTAAATTGGTTGGCGCGAGTGTGACTCTGGGACAGAGCACCAACTAGCGTGGCCTCTTTGAAGCATTTTCCCCATTGGCGCGGGTACTGAACTGTCTACTCGCGCCAATGCTAAAAGGGCCTTTTTTAGGGTTTTTTGCAGGGAGATGTCTTCAGGGCAATGAAAGCTCATCTTCAGAGGGATGCCAGGAAAGTGGTTTCAAGCCATGTCACTGCTCACAGATCACGAAATGAGCCCTCGAATGTGCGAGACGGGGATTGCAGGGACGGTGACAAATTACTGTGTAACAGATGCCCCCTAAAGCATGAGGCCCGAGAGAGAGAGAGGGGTGAAATGCTTTACGAGAACATGCCGACTGAAAACACTGCCATTGGAAAACCTACGAAGTACAAATGATGTCTCAGATACATGATATATATGTGTGGTATGGGCGCAACCATCCATAACAGAGTATACAATAATCGGGATCCAAGGCATGGACACAGCCATCCAGAGAGGATCGATAAATAGACTCAGGTATGGTCGCAGCCATCCAATTAGCGAGTCATGTAATAATAGACCACAAAATCGCAGCCTGGATTCCAACAGACAAAATCCAGGGTCTTGCACTCCATCTTGACCCGAACAAAGTACAAGTTCAAGCATGTGAATATGTGAGCTGGAGTCGAACATGCAAGAACATCGTTTGATTACCAGCCAATGATGAAAGTTGTTAACAGACGCGAGAGGAACCACCAATAATGACAATGGTCCTCAAGGTACTATAGGTACAATCTACGGCATGTGAATCAATGAGCTGGCGTCGAACACCCATAGAATCACTCAATCGGAGGCCAATGATGAAAACCTCACGTCGAATGCGACGAACCTGCCATTGAGGCATGCAGGCTCCAAGGTACCATAAAGGAGTCTCTCGATCAGCTTCCTGGATAATGAGCTGGAGTCAACAGGAAGTGACCTTGATCGAAGGTAGGCCATAATGTTTCCCACATCATCGACACGAGACAGAGAAACATAATGTTTTTTGTGAATCACGATTAGATGAGAATCAGAGGGAGGTTGATATTTGTAGAGGTCAACTTCTCTTGAACATATGAATGGCACGACAGTGGACTTGGAAGTATTTGACATCAAAAGATCAGAGGTCATAGTGACGAGGCAAAGAACAGATGAGAGGTCAAAATGTATCACCCAAACCCATGGAGGCAAGTGAAAAAACGAGATGAGATTTCCCCAACCCGACACAAATGCAGACAAGTGCCATGTTCAAGAGCGACATACTGCCGATACGACAATGATGTTGGTTCCATTTTCCCCACCATTTTGGTGAGTACCTCTTTATTTTTACACAAGCTTGAAGAGGATACCATATGCTTGTCATATAAATCCGTCCTTCAGACGAATCCATCCTAGTACATTTAACGAGCCCTAGGAAGGAGAAACTCGAATAACGTCATGATTGACAATTTTCGATGTCATTTAGGTTTAACGAGTCTAACAAAGGAAGAACTCGGCATCTTTTCATGTTTAGGGAGTTTGAAAAGATAGCGGAAAAGTAAAATCCAGCGGTCCCTTTTCGTAAACAGTTCCTCGGATCCGAAAATGTAGAAACTTTGTCTGAGGAAACCTCCTAGTCGCAATAGGCTAGGGTATTCCTTTTTCATAAATAATCTATCCCAGCCCGAAAAAGGGGTAAATGTATACTGGGTAGATGTTGATTCGTGTCCACTTTAACGAGATCGAAACGACAAGGGCCTCGACAATCTTTTCATGTTTAGAGAGTCAGAAAAGAGCTGAAAGATGACTCCACCTGGAGGAACGAGTGGTATAAAAGGTAGCAACTGGTTCCACTAATGGTGAAACTGCTCAAAAAAAGATAAAGGTCAAGAGGCTGGCTAACAAGACCACTCATCTCAACGGTTCCTCAGGAATAGGTAAAACAACCAAGTGAAGGCATATGATCAGCCAAGCAGATAGTGACGACGGAGTGAGAAAACCAAGGCTCATCTGGAAAAAACAGGTTGATAAAATGGCCATCACAAGAGGTAAAATTGGAAAGGTTTCATTTTTACACAAGCTTGAAATCAGGAAACTCTGCTTGAAGTTGGTTTCATTTTTACACAAGCTTGAAACAAAGATAAACTATGCTTGAAACCAGTTTCATTTTTACACAAGCTTGAAACGGAAAAAAAATATGCTTGAAAAAAGTAAGCATGCCCCTAGCATGGTGACTCAATTCGAGGTACATGCCCCCCAAGCTTCAGTCCATATGAAAGGCAGATGGAGTGAAGGTTCAAAAACAAGATCAAGAGAAACTCGACTGGGATTTTACAAGATCTAAACAAAGACTTGAATTGAACGGGAAAGTGTTTCATTATTTTAACGAGGTTGACACATTAAAAGAACTATCCTCCAGACACCTTGTTTCATGGTTTAAGGAGCTTGCCACAAGGAAATGAACTGTGCTCTGACAGACCCTGGTTTCATTTTTTAAGGAGCTTGACACAAGAAAACGAACTGTGCTCTGACAACCTTGTTTCATTTTTTAAGGAGCTTGACACAAGAAAAAGAACTGTGCTCCGACAGAATTCATCATAATTAATAAGAAGTCATCGCTTCCAAGAGTTGCCCATCCGATGGAAGGAAAACATCTTGGAAGTCTGGACCCAATGCCCCCAACACCTAATGCACAACGGAACCATCACTGAGCATAGGCACAGGGTAGGTAGCCACATAGTTGACCTGCGGTGGGGTAGATACAACGGGTGGATAAAAGCCAGGAAGGGATGATGGCAGGACAGCTACCACATCAGGACCAAATAATGCAAGCTGGTCAATGGTCACGATCCGTCCTTCATGTGGAAAATAGACCACACAAAAAAGGGAGGAGACAAGCGCTCCCATGGCATAGGTGTAATTGTGCCCCAAGAGAAGATTGAAATCCAAGGGGCCTGGAACAACCATCACATCCATATGGACGGTTTTACCTCCCAAAGTAACAGGTAACCTTGGGAGGATCCCTAACGGTTGACTCGTTCTTCTCTTAAATGCCAACAGATTCTGCGGAGGTGAACCGAAATCTTGCCAGGTAGTTGAAGACAGGATACTAATAGACGCGCCTTCGTCTATAATGGTGTTGGGAACAACTAGACCATAGGACTGTACTGTGATCTCGAAAGGCACATAAGACAGAAGGCGGTATCCTGCAAATCGAATCCAATCAAAGGAAGTGACAAAACTACTTGGAGGGGCTACCATCGAACCGAGATGGTCTTCCCCTAGTGTTTTACTTCCGAAGAAGGAGCATCCTCCACGACCTCCATCTCGAAGGTGGGAGGGATATCCTCCGGGATCTCCATCACGGGAGGTAGAGGAGCAGCTTCTTGAGATGTAGGGACAAGAGAATCTTTCTCCAAGTCCGAAGAATCTGAAGAAACAAGAAGAACCTGAGGGGTGAGAGGTCCACTCTCCATGGAAAAGACCTGGTGCACCATAGACGGGGCCAGCTCAACCGATCCCACGACCAATGGTTGGTCAGGAACGGATTCCTGAATTTGAATTTCCGAGGGAGCGGGATCGACCAAGGATGACTCTTGACCAATCGTAGGATCAGCTGGCGGAGGACTCAAATAAAACCATTTATAACCATCCGGGAGGCATGGTGTAGAAACGGTTGAGTTGTCCAAAACTCGCTTGGCTTCATCCATATACAGACAAAGGCGAATGGCATGGTGCCCTTCACACAATTTACAGGGATTGGTAATCTTACCCTGCTTCTAAGGAGCCTTACCAGCAGCAGCTGAAGACGTGCCCCCAACCTGACTCCCAGAAGCCAAAGGCAACGACGGGCGACCGTTGGACCATACTTCAAGAACCTTGGAAATGCCAGGGAAATCTCGATGAAGATGATCTCCTGTGCACAACATGCAAGGGAACTTGACTTTCTGCGGAGGGTTGGGAGGTTTATCAAGAGGAGGTGCATTAGAAGCAGCAGCTGTAGCCTTAGCCTCTCTCTTATCAGACTTCTTCTTCTTTGTCTTCTTCTTCTTCTTCTTAGCCACCTGGTTACTCGAATCTAGACTTTCACCAGGCGAAGTAGAAGAGGAGGATGCAGAAACAGGCGAAGAAGGGGAGAGGTCCACCTTGGAATCAACATGATGTTGTTTAGGCAGAGGAACTGATTGAACAGTAGCCGAGACATTCGAGACCACAGAGGTTGAAAACAACCAAACAGGCAACCCAACAGTTAACCCAGGAAGGGACAATGTTGCCATATAAGGAGCACCAACATTTCCAATAGGAGAAAAAGGACCAGGATTCCCATTGGAGGGGATTCCTTGGTTGGTGAACTCCGGAAAAGTTTCCATAAGAAACGATCTTCAGAACAACACCCTAAGGAAACTAACTTTAACCAGGAATATTTCGTGGGCAGTTAATTTTTAAAACATTGAAACAAAACTCTACCATTTCATATTTTAAGAGTCGAGAAACAGGCAAAAGGTGACTCTATCGCTTTCATATTGGAAACAAGCATGAAAGGACAAGTGCTTGATGACCTTTTCAAATTTAAAGAGTCATAAAAAATCAAAATGACTGCTCAGGAATGCTAGGCAAAGGGTGTACCAAATAACTGCAATATACACCTTGGTTTCAAAATGAAAGAGAAATCAACCAAGGACTTAACGTACGTGCAGGCAATCTCCCTGAATGCTATGTTCGGTGTATCACGGGTATAGGGCGACAGAATCGACTTCATATGGATAAAGGATTGAAACCTAGTGGGGTCTCCCTTTATATACGCGACGGTATGGGGAGCACAAGTCTGTACTAGCGTTGTCTAAAGCCAAGAGGAAAACGACAGCTACTAGGTTTAAAGATGCCGGAACACGTCTCTAGCCTAGACCTATAAATGTGTTTCGTTAGATTTCAATGCTGCCTTTGTGTAAATTGAGTAAATTTTATGGTTGATCTTCAATTACGTTTCGGTTTCAAGGCCCTACCGTATGTCATATGACAATCTCCTGTATGCAGCTATATGAGAAAAGAAAACTTTCAATTCGATGAATGCTATCTAGTTAAGGGAAGAGCTTCAAACAATGATGAAACAAACAGCAAAATTGAATATGAAAATTTTCCAAACTAGATGACTTTCACTATCCAAAAGTATTCTAAAACATTCAATGAAGCAAATTATGCAATGTAATCTATGCAAGATTCTCTTTTCCGAAAACTATGCAATTGTAATCTATGCACAATTTCCTTTTTCCTTTTCAAATAATAAGAATGCACTCAATGAATTTTTCGATGAAATGAGAATCTACTTAATGCATGCTTTCAATGAAAGAGAATGCACTCAAAGCAACTTTTAGCTTTCAAACATTAAACAATGTGATCTAAGTTCAATGATAAATCTCAAAATACTCTTCGATGCAATGTGATCTAATGCATTTAAATGAAAAGAAAACTATGAGACGAAAACTAAAAAAACGCAAATCTCCTTAATGAAGGATGAATGAAAAAGAGATGTGAACAAACATTAAGAATGCAATCGTTGTTTCAAACACTTTGTCATGAAATCCCTCAAAAGGCGACAAGACAAATGAGGTCAAACACAAAGAGGACTTCCAAAGCAAGAGATCAAAACAAGGCATTCATTCCCTTTTACATCAAACAATCATGGAGAGAAGACATTTCAAACAATGAGCAATGTAATCTATGCTCATATAGTGAAAGGACCAGAAGGGAAAGACACACTGGTGGAGGATTTAGGGAAAAAGTCTCAATTTTCACACACCCTGAAATTGGCTCAACTTGTACATTGACAAGTAGCGCCAACTAGCGCGACTTGCTCATTGACAACTAGCGCCAACGCCTGAAAATGAAAAAACAAAGAATTTCTCCCAACCAAGACCAGACTCACCGCTTCAAGCAGAATCTCCAAGACTCAAATGAACCATGTGATCTAGGCTTAAAGCGAGACACACCCAGATCAAGCTCAGAAAGCTCAAAATAGAGTAAACCCTATGTTACACCATTTTTTGGTCATCTAACCTATTATCATTAGATGGACCCAAGTACACCTTGTAAGACCAATTTTACCCTAAGTAAAATTGCTGTCACTATGTAAAATAACTTAATAAAACACATTTATTAGGTTGTTTATGGTCTAAACAGGAAACCCCAAAAGGAAATATTAAACAAACCTATATTTGTTTGATTTTCCTCAAGGAATAATTAATTAAACAATAATTCAATTATTATTCCTGTCATGTTTAACCCAAAACAAAGAAATTAATTAGATAAATCTTTATTTATCTTATTATTTTCTAGGAATAATTATTTAAATCTTATTTAAATAATATTCCTTGTTAAATATGACTAAATCACCCATAAATAATTAAATAAATCATTATTTATTTGATTATCTCTCAACCACTTCCTTAAAATGATAAATAAATCATTTATTTATTTATTATTCACAAATAAAGGGATTTGACCCAAGTCAAATACTTTTTCCCTCCAACAACTATAATAAAATATTCCATAAAAGGTGGATCTAGATTTGGTTAATGTTATTTTAATCATGCACCAAGATCTAGAATGACCCAATATTTTGTTATAAATAGGAGGGTTTCTCCTACCATTCTTCACCTTTTGTTGCCTATTAGATCACTCTGGATCTATACTCTTGGTCTGACTTTGAGCCATTATCATTTTCATATTTTCCATTATTTTCTGTGTGAGCTCCCTTTGAGTTCTATCTTTGTCTGGGTTTTCTACACCAACAGGAGAGAGAAATGCTAGATCTGAAGTGCTCAGGACTTCCAAGAACCCATCCCATTGAGGAGAATTGGAAACATCTTCTTGTTTTCCTCCCAGGTGCCCTTAATACAAAAAATTCTTTCAAAAATTGTTCTTGTCTTGTCTATTGGATATATGGAGCAAACCCTTCTTTTTACTGCTTAATGTCTTTCTATGCATAGATCTGGTTTTTTGCAGCCCTTGTCTTGATCAACTAACGGCAGATCTGAAGATATTGGCAGCCACATTTGATGTTAGGGCTATTAGTTATGCGTAGCTAAAGTGGTATTTTTTCGTACACTTCGACAAAGGATTCATACTAACAATTGGCGACTCCACACGGGTTTTCAATTACGACCGTTGTCGTTTTTCATATTCCTGCATATCCAGCTACTTCAGACCCTAGGGTTTCTTTTCAGCTTTTTGTTTTTCCTATTTTTATGTTGTTTTTCACCTATAAAACCCTAAAACATTAAAATTTCTAACTTCCGCGTGTTTCTGGCCCTATTGCGCAGGTGACAGACATCAACCACAACTGAGACGACAACTTTTTCGGAAATCTGCCGCTGGGACACCCGGAACTTCAAGTCGCACTTTTCAGCCCAGAACCTGTGACCTGGACTCCAGGTCGCACTTTTCAGCCCATTATCTACGACCTGCATAGAAAACAGGTCAGAACCTGCGACCTGCCATTTTTTCTGCTCTTTTTCTGCAATTTTTCTGGGTTTTTCTGAAGCTTCTGTTAGGGTTTTCCAGCCTCTGTCTCAGCCCGTTTAGACCTATTTCTGATCTGTTTTTCTCATCTAAGTGGGAACATAGCCCCTAGGGCTTCAGTACCCTCCACTTTTGGTGGAAGAGTTTTTACTGTTTCAGGTGTCTGTTTTTTCAGAGTTTTAGCTGCCCCTTTTTCAGATCTGATACCTCCTTTTAAGACCCCTTTTAATCAGCTCTTCCCCATTTTAAAACACCTCCTGAAGTTTTGTTTGGATCTACCTTTAGGGCCTCCTCCTTGTCCCTTCTGATTTTTGCTGATTTCCTCCTTTTTTCCAGCCACCTTGCCTCTGCCTCTTGGCTGTGTTCTGCACCTCTTTTCAGCAGATTTCTCCTTTAGATCCCTGTCCCTTTCGACCCTAGATCTATTGGCCTCTTTGTAGTGTGTTTTGACTAGATTTTTTCCCTCTGTTAGACTAGTTTTGAGAGACCCGCCTTTTTGGGTTAGATTGATGCATTGTTAGCTGTTAATTTTATGTTATTTCAGCATTATATACTGTTCTCTGCAGATTTATTTTCAGTTACGCAGCACACTTTTTCTCTTGCTCTCAAAACGAAAAGGGTTTAAAAATTAAAATTAACACATGCCACACACTCACCCTAAGCGAAGAAGAGCCTGGTTTACACCGCCAGGCAAAGACTTTAAAATCAATTGACATTGCACCTTTCTGCCCTTGTTCGACATTGTAATCACTTGATTCTGCACCTCCCTGCCTTTGTTGGTCGTTCTTCTTCCCCTTGTGCCGTGTTTGTGTTGTCACCATTGCGCCCCCAAGGTGCACATCCTGGAGACTTCTTGGCCTTCACCCTCAGTTTTCGGTCGGTCGACCTACTCCTTCCCGCCATCGTCGAGTTAGTCCTCCTCCGAGTCCACACTCTGACTCCTCTTCTGATTCATTGGGTTCTCCTTCTGGTTCTCCCCTTGTCACCTTCACTATGTCTGGTCCAGGGCCTAACGCTAGCGGTAATCCCAGCCCTAATGCCGGGACTACTACTAGCGGAACCGCCACAGGAAATACCTCGGCTGCACCTTTTCTCCCTTACATGGCAGGTATCAGCCTCCCCGATCTCAATCGGTTGATCAATGACCCTATCCGCCACGATGTTGGTTGGCCTGCTATGCCAACCAAGCTCCCCTCCAACATCCCTAAGTTTGAAGGCCTTGCTGGAGAAGATCCAACCAACCATGTCCGATCTTTCCACATGTGGTGTTCCTCCAATTCCATTACCGATGATTCCATCCGTCTTCGGTTGTTCCAATGCACGCTTACGGGCGAAGCTTCTAAATGGTATGTTGACCAGGCCACCTCTTCCCATACCACCTTTGTGACCATTTCCCAAGCCTTTTTATCTTATTTCCAGCTCCCTCTCTGATACGACACTGGTACAGAGCTTTTGACTTCTTTCCGTCAAACCTCTTCAACCCGCCTTTCCACTCATGTCCAGGAATGGTGGAGAAGAAGGAGCTTATGTCGAGCTCCCACCTTTGAAGATCGGGTTTATATGGACTGGTTCCTTCACACTCTCTTACCTCCCATTGGCAAAGATGTTGCCTCCCATTTCCCTCAAACCGAAGAAGCCGCCCTCCAAATAGCCTTGAAATATGACCTGATCTACGCTCAGTCTGGTTATGTTTATACCGTCCTTCCTGACCTCCCCAGGCCCGGTGGCGCTAACGCCCCGGGGGCATCTCATTCCGCCGACGGTATCGTTGGAGCCCTTTCTCATCCATATGCTCAACCTCCTATGGGCTATGGTCCCCCTCCAGGAGGGGCCAGCACCTCTAGCACTTTTCCCCCTCCAGGTAGCATGTATCCAGGATACGGCATGCCTCATCCTTTTGCCCAACCTCCTGCTTACCTCAATGTTTCCCAACCTAACCACTATCCTTATCCGCAGCCTGGTGCTCCAGCTCCTCCAGCATTTGCACTTCCCCCTCCCTCGCCTTCTCAACCCCATCAACAGCACCTACAGCCCCCTCCAGGGCAAGTATTTTCACAGCAGGGCGTGACTAATCCCCCTTCCTCTCAAAGAAGGTGGAGAGGCAATCAAAATCAATCTTCCCCTGGTACTCGTCAACCCAATCCTCAAGGTACTGACCCTAACACTGCTAACCAACAACAGGGCACTCATCCCAAGGCGGATAGACCTATTCGCACAAATAAGCCTTGTTCATGTTGCGGTGTTTACGGTCATTACACTCACGATTGTCCCCTCTTACCACAGATGCGGCAGATGTGGGAGTCTCAAGCCACATTGCGAGGACAACATGCCTCCCCTCACGCTCCCCCTAATGTGGCCACTACTCAACCGGCTGTGTTTACCGATCCTTTCCCCCAGCAAGGATTCGTGGCTGCCCAACCACCTGACGGACAGGTCACCACTCAACCTTCCCCTTCTGGTTCCTCCGATTACCAGATCCTCATGATGAACTCTGATCCATCCCCAACCGTCGACCTTCACCTTCAAACTCGGTCTCGCCAGTACCCCAAGCCTTCCGCTCAGTCTGCCCCCGAGTCCCCTTCTTCAGGTTCTACAGAGCCTCTTTCGACACCCAATGGTCCCTTACATATCCCTCAACCCAAAGTTGAGGTTCATACCAAGATTCCTAAAGGACCATTACGCCGAAATGCTGCTTCTGGTCGAGCTGCTCATTCGTATAGCATAGTAGATGATTTGGCGCAGTCTCCTGTTGCCATCTCCACATTGGAACTTCTCCAGTCGTGTCCTTCCCAAAAGAAGGCTCTACTATCTGCCATGGGCGCTATAGATCCTGCCGATGACCAAATGATTGTTTTCGACGCCCATCAATCAGAACATCCTCCTCTTCCTGCTTCCGTAGCCTTCCAAATCCCAGTCAAAATCCGGAACGCTAACGTTTCTCGGTGTATAATTGATGAGGGGGCATCCACCTGTGTGATGTCCGCTTCGGTTTGGAAGCAACTCAGATCTCCTGAGTTGGCCCCTTCCACAATCACCCTTCGAGCGTGGGATGGCCACGCCTCCCAGCCCATTGGCCTCTTCCGTAATTGTCCTATCACTCTTGCGGGCAAGACTGTTTGCGTTGACGTAGAAGTCATCGACGCCCCTCTCGATTACAACATTCTCTTGGGGCGAAGCTACACCTATGCCATGTCTGCTGTCCCATCTGCGGTTTTTCGCAAGATGTCTTTTCCTCACAATGGAAAGATAGTCACCATTGACCAGTTGACTTATCATGAGCCAAAGTCTCGGACCTCCCCTGAGACGACCATCTCTTCTGTAGCCAATAAGAAAACCGTCGATTCCTTGACCAGTGTCTCTCCCGGCGTCTACAAAGACTCCTCTTTGCTTGGAACTTTCCCTGGTCTCCCTCCTCCTCCTATCTCTGATCCCAGCTTATCGAATGTTTGCATGATGCAATCGTCTCGGGCTGCCCTTAAGCGACCCACTTCGGCTAGTCAGCAACCTCAGACTCAACCTCGCCCACCGCAACCCGCTCCTAGCCCTTCATCTCCGCCAGCCGGACCTCCTCCTTCTAGCCCTTCTCCTACAGATGGTATCCCCGAACCCCTTTATCCCCCTGGATCGATTCCCCCAGGCCTTAACCATCTCAGAGCCGTCCCTCCTGGTCATTATCCCGCTGGTCAGATACCATTCCTGGCTCCCCCTCCCAGAGTCTATTCGGTCCCCTTCATGGCCACCCTCTCTCTCCCTAATCTAACCCTGGGTATACCTTTCTGGTACCTTGATCCTCCAGCTGCTACCCCTCCTAGTCACCCCAAACCCTATCTTGCTTTGACACCGGTTCAACCGGTCCCCCTTGCTTCCTCCATTGCTACCATGCCCCCTGCACCTCCCCAAGACCCTACCCCTGTGGTGATAGCTCCAGGAAAGAAAGGCAAAGCTCGCAAGGGGACATCCAAAGACAAGGCCACCCCGACTGACCCTGCTCCTCCTCTGCCCGCAAAGCCTTGTGCCTTGTGTGATGTTGTCGGTCATGCCACCCATACTTGTCCTGAGTTGCCCCGCATTCAACCCATGGTTAAAGTCACGTTCCCTGAGTCTACGGTCTCCGACCCTTCTCTTCCGTCCTCGTCCGTAACCAAGAACCCAAAAACTATTCGCACTAGCAAACCCTGTGCTTTGTGCGGTGTCCATGGCCATTACTCCCACCATTGTCCTCACCTGACGCATTACCGCGCCTCTTTAGAAGTAGTCTGAGAGTATGAGGTTGAACAAAATCAGCCCGCCTCTCCCATACTTGCGCAGTATGCTTCAAGTCAGCTTGAGGATCCCCCCGCTCCCATTGACATTCCCCCCCCTGATGTCCAGATGACGGAGTCTACTACCACCATTCTCTACCTATCATCCTCTGTGAGACCCTTGGAGAATATTCCCTTTGAATCCTCCCCTGTTTTTTCGCTTGACCCCCCTTCAACGACCACCCTGGGCTCAACATCATTTGACCATTTGTTTCTCTGTTCTTCTGTCATTCCCCATGATGATCCGTATGTGAGCCTTTCTTCCTCTACGGATGATTTAGATAGCTTTTCCACGTCATGTGGTTTCCCTTCCACTCGTCATCCCCTCTTTTCCCGTCAGGATGCCTCCTTGGGAACCTTTTCCACCCTTGACCTCATCCTTCCCGCCCATACACGAGATAACACCACCCGTATCTTTGTTGACCTCCGCAGCCCGAGTCCCAGCCGCCCCTCCTATATCCCTCATATACCACCATCTAGTTTATATATGTGTCATAGCCATCTTGCCCATCACACTCCCTCCCGCAGTTGCTGCTCGATGTCTACTATACACTCACGCTGCCGTCATTGTTCCTCCTCCCCCCATTTTTTGTCTTGTAGCACTATTCCGCAGGACCTCCCGTCCCCACCCTATATCGGTTACGCCGATGGTGCAATTCGTTACTCCCGGAATCTAGCCTCGGCAAGTTGGGCCATTTTTACCCCCTTGCATGCCCTTGTTCTCTCAAACGGGGTCTGCATTGGTACTGCCACCAACAATCAGGCCGAATATGATGCAGTGCGTGGTCTCTTAGCCGATGCCCTCTCTCATCGCATCCTCCATCTGCATGTTCGTTTAGATTCCCTACTTCTTGTCATGCAACTAAATGGTGTCTATCGTGTGCGTAATCCTATGCTGTTTAGACGATATTTACGAGTGAAACTCTTGATACGTGAATTTGAAACCATAACTTTCAACCATGTACCTCGAGAATAGAATCACTATGTAGATAGTATTGCAAACCATGTTCTAGATTGGCATTTATCACACGCATTTCATACAAGACAATAACATTCATAATCATTAAAAAAGATGCATATCCATAATATGTGTCGCAAAACATGTGTTTAGAGTCCATCTACTCTGATACATATGACATGTCCATCGCATGTTACAAAAAACTCAAAACTGGGGGCACCACCTGCCCCTACATACACACCAGGGGGCACCACATGCCCCACACCTAATCACTACCTGGCGGATCCCGAGCCAATGGCTCTGCTCCTGTAGCTTATAGATCCCGTATCCCCTGACCGGCCATCGCCATGCACCGCATGACACCTCGCCACTCCGAGGGTAGACCAATACATGGCTCTATGTATTGGTCGTCTAAGTCTTGCCACCCGCACTCTGACACTCCGGTCAGCAACCTCTCGCATCTACGGCGGATGTCCTCCAGAAGAGTGGCCACATCCTCATTATGCGCTGCTCTTGACCCACTCGGACCTGCAACTCCAGATGCTGCAGGTCGTCCCATATATCCGGCCGGTTTTACCGGAGCTATATCTGCATACCAAAAGTACATGAATCAGTACCCTATCTACTATTCACTAACTTTAACATGCCCAAAAAAGAATAGTTACTTATCACTTACCATCGGGTCCCCATACTCGACTAGGCGGAAGTGGTAGGTCCGGATCCCCACAATAACTCATCCCACTATAGGGATAGTCGTCTATGTATAACGGCATCTGATCCCAATGGGCAAAGAACTCAGGTCGAAACACTCGTCCGATAGCTCCTCCTCCTCTGCATAGTAGCCGCCCCCACCAGTGCATCCTAGGCTCTCTCGGGCCCCCAACTGGGAGCTGTATCCGAGGTCGTAAGGTCGGGATCTTCTCAAAGAAGAAGGCACACAATAAAGTTCCATGCAAGAAATCGTGGTTCAATTGCCGCTTGTAGAGTGAAAACTGTCGTTTTAACGACACCAACATCATTTGGGCTCACCCATAGTAGGTCCCACTCAACACACTCTCCACAATCATCATCTGCCCCCCAGTGATGTGATGGAGCGCCTAGTTTCCCAGGATCCGCAGCACCGCTGCAGCTACCGCACGGGTCTCTAATATCTCTAGGTCCCTGATTGGTATCTGAGTCCCTTTGACTTGGAGACCCGGTCGAAAATGTCGCTCCACAAACTTCATGATATGCCGCCCCCGCGGTAACACTGGCTGCCTGTTTCCCACCATCCCAAGTGGCGGGAGACCCGTCAGGAAATACAGATCCTGGACTGTCAATTCGATCCTGTGCCCCTACACTATAAAGACCTCATGATCTGGATCCCAATAACTAACAATCCGGGCCAACAAGGGCTCCCCAGCTCTCATCAGAGGGTTCTCCAAAAACTTCAGAACCCCAAACCTGGCCAGTACACGATGGACACCCTAATCTGCCTGGATCTCTGACCGCAATGTACCCAGGTCTCTCTCTCTCCAGTTGACCCATATATCTGCCATATCTGCACAAAAAAATCATCTTTGTCAGCATACAGATAGGAAACACTGAAACCATCCACAAAAACCAAAATCTCAGTCCTAAAACAACACTAAAATCCCCTCCATCTTCAGGTCGCACTTTTCTGCCAAATCCTGGGATAGGTCACACTTTTTTGCTCAAAACCTGCTTCCCAGGTCACAAATTTTGGCCCAAAAAGTGCGACCCGGCCGTAGAGATAAAAGAGGGTCCGTTCTTGAGATTTTGGGCCCTAATCTGAACTTTTAATCCATCAAAAAGAAAGAGTAAGGTTAGGCCTCTTACCTGCAACTAACGGATCCCAATTCCAACGGTCGATTTGTCCGCTACAATAGCCGCAACATTTATGGCTTTCTCTCCTCTCCACATTCACCACAGCTACACAAGAAAATGAATGATTTTGGAGGGAAAACGCCCTATTAGAAGAAAACCCCTGTTTTTTCTTTCGCCCGCTGCGCCCAAACCGTAGCCCCGTTTGACACACCGTCCACACCGTTGGAAAGCTCTCACCGAGCCCTCAAATGGGTATCTGTCATTTTTTTATGTTTGGCTACTTCACCAGGACACATTTTGTCCTTGATGGGTCACTTCACCTCCCCCCAAAATCGAATTTCCTCACTTACAACACTTGTACTTGGGGCACCACTTTGCCCCCATACTTGTCTTTGTTCGTGTCAATTTTCGTCATGAGATACCATCTTGTACTCATGTTTTCATGGTCCCCCATGGGACCTTTTCTGTGTGGCAGCACCATCGAGTCGCCCGTGTTTAGAGCATCCAAGTTGAGTCATCATCGCATTCATGGAGTCTATCCTGAGTCCCTTTGTACCCCGCTATAGTCCTCCATCCTTCATTGCTTGGTCCCTCTCTTGTGTCACACATTATGGCTTTCAGTCCCACTGTCCCCTATCCCTCATGATATTGTGTCAGTCGCTGCCTTGTCATTCATGCCCTTTATGCTCTAACAAGGGAAGTCGTCCATTCGCTACTCAGTCCCTTCCATTTCATCATCATCATTGGTATTAGTCTGTCCGTCGCTCTACTATTTTCTCTCGTGCCTTAGTTGAGGATATCTCATTGCCTCACCTATGGCAGACCTCCTTCTGTCGACATCAGCTCCTTCATTCCAGCAGACAGGTCTAGAGGGCGGTGTACCTTGGTTCCAGCTTCCACTCTTGTTCAGTGCCTCGGATTAGGCCAAGGGATTTATCCTTCCCCTTTGACTTGATTGTTTCTCCACTCCAGCTCCTTTCAGCATGATCAATATCCGTATACTTGATGGCTCAGTGATGCAACAGCAGCTCTTGGTGATTCCTAGGTTTGTGTGAGATGTCTCAACCCTCATGAGGGGGTGGCCCTGCAGGTAGCCCCCCACATGCCCGGATGACCTCTTCTTTGCAGCCTTTGATGCAGCTCCATATATTTGATGATGTTGGCCTTAGCCACTTGCAGCGCCTCTTTGATTTGCATGTATCAGTCAGATTTTGCGAGCCCTTCCCCATTTACAGGGGGCATTTGGGTTGTATTCGTATCTCATGTACTCATATATTATTGGATAAGTCCTGGCTATTATCCTAGGCACAACATGTATATGGGATTCATCATTGTATTTTTATCTGGATCATGTTTATGCCGGCTATACTTTATAATTCGGTCCCTTGTTTACTAGACACACTATTCTTTTGTACTTTGTCTCGGCGGGCATTGGTATGCCTCCCCCGCCGCCTTTAGGATAGGTACCCTCTCATAAAAAGAGACTTGTTGCACCTGTAAGTCTCGTCTCCTCAAGGTCTAGTTCTTCAGCACATTAGTCTACCTCACATTTCTCTCTCTGACTTCCCTCTTGATGTCTGGTGATTGAGTTCTTACAATGTACTTCGGTCATACAATTTTCTCCTAACACTCGCACGCTGGGGGGCAATCTGTTACACCATTTTTTGGTCATCTAACCTATTATCATTAGATGGACCCAAGTACACCATGTAAGACCAATTTTACCCTAAGTAAAATTGCTTTCACTATGTAAAATAACTTAATAAAACACATTTATTAGGTTGTTTATGGTCTAAACAGGAAACCCCAAAATGAAATATTAAACAAACCTATATTTGTTTGATTTTCCTCAAGGAATAATTAATTAAACAATAATTTAATTATTATTCTTGGTCATGTTTAACCCAAAATAAAGAAATTAATTAGATAAATCTTTATTTATCTTATTATTTTCTAGGAATCATTTAATTCCTTGTTAAATATGACTAAATCACCCATAAATAATTAAATAAATCACTATTTGTTTGATTATCTCTCAACCACTTCCTTAAAATGATAAATAAATCATTTATTTATTTATTATTGACAAATAAATGGATTTGACCCATGTCAAATACTTTTTCCCTCCAACAAATATAATAAAATATTCCATAAAAGGTGGATCTAGATTTGGTTAATATTATTTTAATCATACACCAAGATCTAGAATGACCCAATATTTTGTTATAAATAGGAGGGTTTTTACTACCATTATTCACCCTTTGTTGCCTATTAGATCACTCTAGATCTATACTCTTGGTCTGACTTTGAGCCATTAGCATTGTCATATTTTCCATTATTTGTTGTGTGAGCTCCCTTTGAGTTCTATCTTTGTCTGGGTTTTCTACACCAACAAGAGAGAGAAATGCTAGATCTGAAGTGTCGAGGACTTCCAAGAACCCATCCCAT
This sequence comes from Pinus albicaulis, assembly GCA_034641835.2. NCBI lineage: Eukaryota > Viridiplantae > Streptophyta > Pinopsida > Pinales > Pinaceae > Pinus > Pinus albicaulis. The sequence continues at coordinate 1,101,454,817 of CM076581.1, forward strand.
TGAGGAGAATTGGAAACTCCTTCTTGTTTTCCTCCCAGGTGCCCTTAATACAAAAATTCTTTCAAAAATATTTTTCTTGTCTTGTCTATTGGATATATGGAGCAAAACCTTGTTTTTACTGCTTAATGTCTTTTTATGCATAGATCTGGTTTTTTCAGCACTTGTCTTGATCAACTAACTGCAGATCTGAAGATATTGGCAGCCATGTTTGATGTTAGGGCTATTAGTTATGCGTAGCTAAAGTGGTATTTTTTCGTACACTTCGACAAAAGATTCATACTAACACCCTAGTACCTCACAGGATTGGCGCGACTGTAAGGATGAAACTAGCGCTAGAATAGAATTGGCGTGGGTAATACACTAGCAACCTGCGCTAATGGGCGCGACTATCAAGCTGAAAAGCACGCTAGTCGAGTTTACCAATCAAAAATAAAAAAGAGCAATCCAACAAGCAGACCAGTGATAATCAAGCTATCCAAAAGCCAAATTCACAGAAAGAACTAGCCCAAAAGAGCTGATCAAGCAAGCAGAATCAAGAATCAACCAAAGAGACAAGAAAGTGCTCCAAGTTGTTCAGTCCGTAAACTAAACTGGAGATTGACTGAAGCAGCGTTGATCTACTCCGCTAATGCAGAGAAAAAGCGTTTCGAAGGCTATCTGGCTGCACTTCAGGCTCCGTCTATAGCTTACAAATAAAACAACAAGCTGAGTCCCTAGCGAAGTCACCAAATTTTTGAGGAGGTAAATCCCCTCTGCGGATAGAGGCGATCCCTACTAGCCCAGATTGGGTCTAGCAAAAATCAAACACGCTACAGTGCAGGTTCCTAATTGTAAATAAACCGACTTGTGAGGAAGGCTTACCTGGAATCCAATGCTGTCGTTTGCAGAAGAGGTGGTGCTCCCGTTCCTTTGCCCTGGCAGATCATAATCCTCACGATCTTCGTGATTGGACACCTACACATGCAAGAAACAACACAAACACGAGCATAAAATCCAGTATATACAACTATATGTCAGTCAAAGAGGACATAACTCATGAAAATAATCAAGAACAAGAGTGGAACCATAACCAATAGTCGCTTATCATTAATGAGTCAAAAGAAGAATACAACCATAGCTTCGACGCAGCACTCTCCTTTGGTGGTTCATCAACAAAACATGTCTTGATAAAGCTTGTCAAGGATGGGACAAGCCTCTCTCTCCGGATAGTTGGCAATAGTATCCTTGCTTGGATTTGGCCTTAAGGGAATCAAGAAGGCTCTTGCAGCATAAGGATATGAAAGCTCTTGGGAACTTGGAGATTTGAAGACTAGCTTGCCATGGAGATGGGCAAGCTTTTATAGATGGAGGAAGAGGAGTTGGGATCCCTATAATTATGGGATTGGCCCTATCATCAAGGAAGCTTCCATGAGAGGTGGCAAACCACTTCCTATCTATGGAAATCCGTAGCCAAACCTCCCAACTCAAGATAGGTATCAGTTCCTGGATCAGTTAGGACGAAACTTCCACCATTTCTTTTTAAAAAACACCTCTTAAATTGGCTGGCGCGAGTGCGACTCTGGGACAAAGCACCAACTGGCGCGGCCTCTTTGAAGCATTTTCCCCATTGGCACGGGTACTGAACTGTCTGCTCGCGCCAATGCTAAAAGGGCCATTTTTAGGGTTTTTTGCAGTGAGATGTCTTCAGGGCAATGAAAGCTCATCTTCAGAGGGATTCCATGAAAGTGGTTTCAAGCCATGTCACTGCTCATAGGTCACGAAATGAGCCCTCCAATGTGCGGGACGGGGATTGCAGGGACGGTGACAAATTATTGTGTAACAATAACATTAAGAATATTGTTAACCTATATAAAATATAGGTTCCCTCATAATTTAATATATATTGATGTGTGGACAATGGGTTCAAATTTGATTAAATTCTTGGCATTGAGTTAAGTTTTCCTTATGATTTTGAGGATTCTAGAGTCCTGGGGACCCCCGTGTCTACTCAAGATATCATGGAAGTTTTTCAAAGTTCATACCACATGAACACAATACAGGTTGTAGTATGGTCCACCTCCCAATATTCTTGGTGATGTGTGTAATATAGATGATCCAAATTACCTAGGGTTTTTATTTATGATGAATTATTTTTTGGCTTAGTTCAAGTAACTACCTCTTATGAACTCACTGCCACCCTAGCCTCATTTTCTCTTGTGTTAGTTTGGACGAGCTTTGCAACTGGTGATTTTAACTTAGTAACTAGGTTTTATTCCTCCAATATTGAAGGCATGCACTAAAATTATTTATTGCTTGACCTCACAATCACTCATTTTTCTTCTTATATTATATAAATTCCTTCCATGAAACTAATGTTTAGAATTTAGGTGTTTTTTCAGCTAAGTCTTTATTTCTCTACCAATTTACTTTCTTTAAAGACCTAGATGGAACCCTGGCCTTTGTTGCAGCTTCTAGATTTTGGTGTTCCCTATACTAGGGTTTAAGACCACGACTCTAGGCCATATAGTAATTACAAGGTAAAATTTTCAAAAACAATTTCTGACATTTGAACCCTCACTTGTTTTCTCCTTTTAAGAGAAGATGGGTTTTCCCATATTATATATCCTTCGATAATGAAATTTCTATATTTTAGAACATATATTTAACTATGACTTCACTTTCTTCATCAACTAATTCCTCTTGATTGAATTTTCTTAAAAATTAACCACATTTTCTTACAATAATATCTTGAGAAAATTCCAAGGTTTTTAACAATGATTATATTTGTGTCCTCTTGCAGGTTAATCATGGTTATGGTTATTTTCACTTATTTATTTCTGGAGAGGATTCTCAAAAGTCGTGGCTCTAATTTTTACTCACAAGTCATAACATAGAAGAACTAAATATATGACTGAGAGATGCAAATTGAAAATAGGAAAATATTACCCAGTAGCTATCTTAAAAATCCCTTTCAGATATATAGTCAAGATGTTTTCTATATTATATGGAGAAAGGAATCATGATCATTATAAAATAGAATGGATCCCTCTTATATATGTAATTCAGAAGCAATTGAAAAGATTAAATTGGGCATATATTTATTTTTTCAGAATTTGTTGGAAGCAAGTTAAGGTATCTTTATTTTCCCCGCCTAGTTTTGAACAAGGATTTTTTTATGCCTTGTTATCTCTTATATGTTTTTATACCATCAATTTAATTTCCATTAATTTAATGGAATTATTCTCTCAATTATAGACATGCTATTTAGGATTACTATGTTATTTTATGGGAAAGAAAATATAAACAACACTTTTATGATATACACAACAACATAATGCTTCCACTTCATGAAGTTTTATTTGGGAATATTTTATGTAGAATGTGTGGATGTCCCCTTTAGCTTCAGTAGCATGTCTTCTTCCTCTCTAATCATCACGACCTTGTTTTTCAGAAGTCCTCCTTATCTCAAACTTTCCATCAAAAATATGAATGGAATGTCCTTTTCGAATATGCACAAGGGATAATAGGTTCCTCTGCAATTGAGGAAGATAGAGAACATCATGTAGAATAAAATTTGAAAGTACGAGAAGCTTGATTCTTATTGTTCCAATCCCCAAAAGCTTGAGATTGGATATGTTAGAAAATTAGAATACACCATATTTTTTTTTCATCAAATTGTTCAAAATATTCTCTCTAAAACACCATGTGGTAGGTGGCACCATTTTCAAGAAGGCATGTGTCTCTCCAAGAAGCAGATGAAATGTTAAATACATTCTCATGTAAACCAATATTACAATGAGCAACAACATAAGGAGAAGAAGCTGATGCATTACCTTTTTCTTCTTCTGGAGGTTTTTCTTTTTCGTCTTGTTCTTTGATATTCTCCCATGGATTTTTTCATGTTTTAGCTTCATGTCCTTTTCTTCCACAATGGAAATAATGTAGATTTTGTCTCTATGTCTATTTTTGTCTACCCCCCCCACTCGTCTGAAGTTATTTCTCCCATGTCCTCTTTTGTCACTGTCTCATCTAGCAAAATATATCTTTCCTTTCTAGGAAATTCATACAGTTTCTTTAGTGGACTGTGATTTTTTCTTCTTCTTTCCAAAGTTTTTTTCTCTTTTTGCAACCTTCACAACCAAGTGTCAAATTTTATGATTTTTATCTGGCCACTTGCTTGTAGAGATCTAAGGTAGTGAGAATGGGTAGGATAAAGGGTCTTTATGAAGGTTGTGAGAGGAAAATCAATCTTTACTCTGGTGGCATCAATAACATGCATTATAGCTTTGATTTCTTAGGTTAACGCCATGTTGTCATCTTCTTTCAATTCAATATTAAAAAGCTTCACAAGCAACTCAATGAGTTCTAATTCTGAATGAGAATCATACATATGTTTTAACTTCTTAAGTGCACCATATGAACCAAATATTGAGACAATGCGGTTTCTTACCTCCTCACCTACTGTAGCATTGATGAGGGTGAAATATTTCTTGTCATTTCTCTTCCAAATGACAAGTTCTTTGGAATATGTAGGTTTGACTGGTGCTTCCTCCTTGAAACTAACTTCTAATTTTTCATCATCATCATCATCATTTTTTGCAACTTCTCCTTTGTATACTACATCCCATAGATTATTAAAGATGAGTGTGCTCTTGACCTTTCTAATCCACTCTACGTAGTTTTATTTACTGGTTAAAACTACACCAACTATGTAATATAGTGAATGCATTTTGCATTCAACAATAACTGAAAACCTTCCAGATTTTTTTTTCACGCTCTTTAACTTTCTTTAACTTTTATCAACCTTTAGACAATATTATTTCAAAACATTCTCACTTGATATGTATCACATTTAAAAATTATTTAAAAATGAAATGTAATTTTTTTTTTCTTTACATAAAAATATCCCTTGTTTTCTTTTTGTTTTTTAGTTTTTAAATAAAAACTAAAAAATTATCACCAACCACAATTTCAGAATTTTGATTCATCCTCATCTAGAACAATTCATAGTTCAAACTTTCATTCTCACTCTTACCACTCCTATTATCTATATAGAAGGCTCAACCACATTATCTTTTCTTTTTGAGTTCCTGATGTGGTATCTCATGGACCATATGTCAGAAAAAAATAATATTACTAAAAAACGGGCACTTCTCGTTGAAGAGAAGCATGTGAATTTCTGAAATATTATGGCTAAATAAAACATCTAATTTCACATTAAGTGTGTTTTCACAAAGGACCTCCAGAGTTGACACAAAATGTATATGAATCTTCAAATATTCACAAAGAAGGGTGTTGCACAAAAATTGATGTAATCACCTATGTCTTCAATCTATATGGATAAGCAGGGTGTTGCACAAAACTTGAAGGAATCTCTAGCACTGTCAATCTGGATGGATGAGCACATAATCCAACTAGGGGTGCCTTACTTCCCATACAACCTTCCTTCCAAACAAATGAGTTACTAATGGAGTTAGTTTCACTCCTTATTATAGTTAATAGCATCCAAATTACAATTAAGCAACGCAAAATATTAAAAGAAGTAGAAACATGGAAAAATGAAAGAAGTTGTAGAACCCAAAGCTTATAAACCGATAGTAGATAGTGGAAGAAGAATCAAACTCATGGAAACCACATTCAAATTCATGATTGAATATCTGTAAATTGTAATGTTTTGATGTGAGTCTCGCTGGTCATTGTTCGAATTGTGTTTATTCCTCCATCGAACCACTAATTCAAATACTATCCAAAATATATTAACACTAATAGAAGTAGGATAATTTTAACCTAGTGAATTAGCTAATTTTCAAAAAAAAAATATTAATGCTAATTTCTTGCAAAAGGAAAGTAAATTGAATGAAATTGTAGCTTCAAGTGACTAATGTGCACTAATAAGCTCTGAAAACCATCTATTCATCATCCACAAAATTTAACTGAGTTAAAAGACTAAATTACTGAATAAAATGCATTCTGGAATTAAATGTTTTTGGTATTTTATTTTTTTATGAGTACTCTAGAAATAAAACAACTAGTGATTAGAAAACAAGTGAAATGTAACTATTTGTGTTGACAGAGAGAAAACTATATGAAATTTTGATGTGATTATAAACTATCTATGATAAATTGGAATGTAAATAAAAACTAACTACCCTAACAACTCTCCAAGGGGGGCTCTCATGATTGTAAGTTTGTCACTGATCAATCAATTTCTCAATGACGCATTGGAAAAGACAAACAAATTATTATATTAATCCGTAGAAGTTTCTTGAACATAACTTACAAATAATTATAAAAACAACAACTGATTGTGTTTTTGGTATTTCCTCACAACTTTTATACAATTCTTTATCAAACTGATCTAAGAGTCCTCTATTGATATGTAATTAAACTCGTTTTACATTTAAGAAGTAAATTTAAATTTAAATTAAATCTCCTCATGATTTTATATTCAAAGAGAAAATATTCAAGGATTCTTCTCGAACATGTATTCACGATTGATCAAATCATCTCCTCGCTCTCTTGATCTCCTGCCTAAACTTGCTTGTCTGCTAAAATGTCATAGCCAGAGTTTGAATTTTGATTTGACTTCTAGATCTTTCAATCTTTGTATCCTACCATATCATGACGATAGGTGGACATCCATGTGTGGAAGAATTTTTGTGTACCTTTCATTCCTTCATTGGTGCATTGAAACCAATCTAACCATGGAGATGGCTACAAAATTTTACAATATTAGTTGTGGAATGAGAAAGATTTTGTAGTTGTAGAGATGTTTTAATTATATTTCACAAAGAAACAATATATTCTAAAACATGGATCATATTAATACCTTTTATATGCTTGACTAAGTTTGTGATGACTTTGATTAGGCTGAAACTGCAACAAGATGGTCACAAAAAGATAAAGGGGAGGGAAAAACGATAGTAAAAAAGGAAACAATTTCGGACTTCAAAAACCTCCTTCTCACAATGCAGTAGAGCTCCCACGCTATACTATGGGTACTATATATTTCCCCCTTTCCCCTTGGTGAGATTATACATGTTCATTCTATCCTCCAAGAGAGTATATCTAGCCACCTAGGGGCTTAAGAAGTTAGGAAACTTCTAAAATAATGGACCCCTAGCTAACTCATACACAAGTGGGTCAAATCGATCTCCTTGGGAAAGAAAAGCTATAGAAACCTTTTTCTCAATTATGAGATTTTTCTCAATTGTATCGACTATGAAATAATTATTATCTCGTAAGTATAAATTTGTAATTTTTATGAGAAATTACTCAATTATGTAATTCCACCTTTTTAACATGGAATAAATCCCACATAAGTAAAATAAAAGGTGAGAGGGGATGCATTCATGCTAGAAACTAAGGTAAGTTTAACTTGGTTCCTCTCACTATATTGGAGTGGAAAATAGGGTTGTAACTCTAGAGAAAAAAATTGTGGAAAAAAGTGTGCATCCATTACTCAAAATACACATGAATTATTCAGACTAATTTCCACAACCATAAATGCCTCACCTACCTTTCTCTCTCACCTTCTCATGTTTTTTATACCTTCTCAAAACAACACACACATTTAGGAAGATGTGTGTGTTCTTTTATGACATTCCAATGTTCGTCACTTTTTTTCTTTGTTTCTCTCCCACTTCCATTTTGTCTCTATCTTTGTCCCTTTCTTCCTCCCTCACTTCCTAATTATCTCTCTCTCTCTCTCTCTACCCCCCGTATCTCTCTCTCTCTGTCTCTCTATCTCTCTCTCTCTCTCTACCCCCTATATCTCTCTCTCTCTATCTCTCTCTCTCTCTCTACCCCCCATATCTCTCTCTCTCTCTCTCTCTCTCTCTCTCTCTCTCTCTCTCTCTCTCTCTCTCTCTCACACACACACACACACACACACACAAACACACACACTTCACTACAAGGAAAATACCTCTAGTGGAGGTTTTTGTGAAATACCCTATAAAAATAGCCCAAAAATCTGTTTGTAGCGGAGGTCACTAGCGGAGTTGGGCAGATGAATGTTTTTGTGGATTTTTTTTAATGGTGCATCTATAATACACTAACACACCAATGCATTACTATTATTATACATATTGGTGTTTAATAGAATATGTTGCACTGTGGAAGAGTTGCTTTTTTATAAAAATAAAAAAATAACGGTGTCTTAAGTGCATAATGCAAATATGCGCATATACTACTCGATAGCACCTGAAAAGGGTTGAATTTAAAGAATTTTCAGTCGTAAAATTTAATTTTCCCAATTCGCTTCTATAATTTCATGATTCCATAGTGCCAAACCCATATATAAATGCCCATGTGCATAAACAATATGGTGTCTTGTTATAGGGTATTTAATTTAATAATAGCAGTGCACTACTAATATTATATGCACCGATGTCATTAATTGAACTGAAGGCCCCTGTGCTTACTTTAAATGGTGCATGATTATAAGGTTATTTTTAATACAAATAAAAATAAGGGTGTGCTACGTATATAAGGTGCACTAGTGCATATACTATTTGATGGCATTAGATAAGGGTTAAATTTAAATTAAATGTCAATCGTAAAAATAATTTTCACTATTTCGGTGCTATACTCACATAAATAACAGATGCTTTCCATTTTTGTAAAATCCTCGATGTGTAAAAACATGGTGCACCATGTTAGGTTTTTAATTTTAAAAAAATCGGCAGGCTACTCATAAAATAAGCACCGGTGCCATTAATATAATTGTACATCTTGGTGCTTAATACAAAATGGTGCATTGTTCAAGGGTTATTTAATAATAATAATGATGATGCACTAAGTAACTCTAGAGCATCAATGTGTATACTACTCGATAATACCAGACTAGTGTTAAATTTTAAAAAATTGGTTGTAAAATTTATTTTCACCATTCCGATGCTATACTCCCATGAACCCTTAGTGCGTATACAATATGGTGCACCATTGTAGTTCTTTTTAATTTTAAAATAGTGGTGTGCTAGGTGAAAGTGGAGCTCTGGTGTATATGGAACTAGACAAAGGTTAAATTTAAAAAAATGTTTATCGTAAATTTCATTTTCACCATTTCGGTGGTATACTCCCATGAACAATTGATGTTATTCCTATTTTTAAATGCCCCAGTGAGTAAATAGCATGGTGCACTGAGGTAGGGTTTTTAATTTAAAAAATGGCAATGCACGTCATAAATAATCGACATCATTACGTCGAGTACTCAAGCGCACTGAAACAGGGTTAAGTAAAAAAAAAACTTACTAACTGTAAAATTCATTTTTACCATTTTCAATGTTGTATAAATCTCAAGCATTGGTGCTAATTTTTCCTCTATGAAGCTCCCTACCATTGGTTCGTCCCTTGCTTTCCATCCTTATGTATGCTTCTCACTGTGTGCCTTTCGAATTTTTCCAAATGACAGTCAAATTCTTTTTTTTTCATTTACGTGGCAACCATGCCTCCTCAAAAAGAAAATTTCAAGGTAATGTCTATGTTTCTAGCTAACTTAAATTTTTAGTGGAGTAGAATTGAAAATTAAGTAAAAGGATACATTGAAAATTAGTGCATTCGATAGGTTCATCTCACATCATTTACGATGCACCCTATAAATTTATAGGGTGCACCACAAATCAATGTGTAAAATTAATACATCATAGTTTTTAAATTTATTCAGTGTGTCTGGTAAAATTAAGTTCCTGGTGCATTTATTTTTATTAAACACACTACATAATATTTAAAAATTATAGCTCGGTGTGTTCATTAACATAAACGTTCTGGTGTGGAGGGTCGACGTAAAATTAATTCACTGGTGTGGAATATTATGTCGATGCACTGCATTGAAAAATAAAAATAACCAATGTTATGTATGTATGTGAACTAAAAGTGGTGCATCAAGTCAATGGATGCACGGTATTCAATGCATTCCTATTTTTTGGCGCACCATGTCCGGTGCATTCCTATTATTTTGGCACACCATGGTTGAAATTGTTTTTTTAACTAAAATTTATATTTCCATATTTATAAACACATTTTAATTTAATTAAAAAAAATGTTTTATGTATGAGGTTGATGTATTTTATATTTCAATATTGCAGAGACGTCAACTAAGGAAGGAGCAATAACAGCAGGAGTAAAGGGTCGACCAATATAATGTGGTATGATAGTGGGAGGCACGAGAGAGGGATAGAAATTTGTACCCTCACCATTTTTAAAACAACAAACCAAGGCCTCTTGAGGATTGTAGGCATACTTAAGTATTATGAGGAGGCTACATCCCTTAAGGGGCATTGTGGGTTGTTGGTACAACTAATGTGTTGGTGGGATGTCCAATGGCAAGATTTCCATGTTGGTCCTAACATGTGGTGTTAGCCCATGAAGGAAGACATATATTTTATCACTGGCCTATCTAGGAGAGGAAAGGATTTTCCCTAGTTCCAGAATTTCCCCCATTGTGTTGCAACAAATATTCAACTTATCTACTCTCAAAGATAAGTTGGGGATCACATAATTTCTCTAGCAGATTTTCAGGTGTGTCTGGTGGACAACTACTGATTGCTTATTTTGGTGCAAAGGAGGTTAGGAGCCTCTCACTACTAGTGAATACCATTTCACACTCTACCAATCATGGGAAGTGCATTGGTTTCCCTCTTTTTTTTATGTTGATTATTTTATCACAAAATTTTGTCCTGTTGGGTTGCTTCAATGGTCAACTTGGAGTAACTATTTCAAACTGGAAATTATCCTTTCCATTTTGAGATGTCTCTCTCAAAAGGATAAAGGATATTCAATGAATAACTTGAAAGTAGATAGCTAACTCTGAATTGGATTGAATGTTGTTGTTTTTGTGTAGGTGAAAGATGTAAACCAATAAATACAATTGGGTTTATGGAGTCAATATGAAAACTAAGTCACAAATCAACTTATCTCATGGAATTTGAGGCAATTTTATTCTTATTAAACCACACATGAAGGAAAAAATGGCTAGTTGTATGCATGCAGGAAATTAGAGCATGTCACCATGAATTCTAAGTTATTATACATAAGAAAACTAATAAATCTTGGCATTTACAATAGAATAGGAGTATATAGGAAGTTAGAGCATGTAATCATGAATTCCAATTGATTATATAACTAGATTACTAGAGACAAAGTAAAAGACTGATAGAAAAAAAATTCATAAGAATACAGAGAATAATATCAGGTCAGAAGTAGGTTGCTACAACTATATATTACTGATATCAAAATATTACTACTATGGTAGTATCAAGTAACCATCTCCCAACCCTATCAAACTCTTTCTTCTCCCTATTTATATAATTAGGAACCTTTACCTCATGTATTCCAGCTCAGATAGACCACTGAATAACTTCAAGGACACCTAATCTAACTAACAAATGATTATAAGGAGGAAAAGTAGATACAATTTTGTTTTCGAGAATTAGAAACCTAATGGGAGTCTTTCACTCATTATTACCTTAACTAACTATTAAAACTCCATACATAGAAAGGATTTATCGAAATATTAGCCTTACGAGGTGGTAGAAAGCATGATTTAACAATAAAACATTATGTCTAGAATTTAGGAACTGTTCCACAGATTTTGATTATGAGTTGTCATGTTGATGATGCGGAAACATGATGAGTTGAAATCTCCAAACCATCCTTAGGATAAGTGTTTCCATTTAGAAAACCTATTCTCTAACATTCTTTCACATTCCATATGGAAAATAACCTTTAAAAACCTTTTTATCCTTCCAAAACTTACTTTACTGCAAAAACAGAGCGTTTTAGGCAGTTTCGTAGCGAGATTTCGTAGCGAAGAAATTTAGGCCACTTGTACTATACACCTACTACTTCTGACCAGTGGATGGTGTTGAGTGGTCAAAAAAATTTAAATATAGGCCTTAGAGTTCTTCAACCAAGTCAAAATTGGTGGTTTTGAACCAAAAAAAACATCTTCAACAATTCTGCAGAAAAATTTGGGTTTCAAGCCTGGGACACGCTGTGAAATTGCCTAATTACCCACAAAATTCACAAAATTTGGAATTTAGGCCTAGAAAGTATCCATGAGTGTATTTTAGGGTGAGATATGATGGAATAAGAAAAAAAAGAGTTGTTATTCATTATTAGCTCTTCATTTAGCAACAGGTTCTCCATGAGTAGCTTCAATAGGTTCCTCTACAACCTTCATTTTCAAACCCTTCTTCTCTAATTCAACTTTCACCATTTCCATATGTTCCTTTAATTATTTTGATTGCCTCTTAAGTTTCTTCCTTTCTAAATGCAGCCATAAGTTCTTTTGCCTTATGTGCTTCATCATGATGTGCAAAGGCTGGGTTCTTTTCAACAATTTCTTGGCCTTTGCAAGGGTTTCTTCAAAAAATGTGACTTTATCAGTCACTCTCTTTTCCATCTCATCTAACAATTGTTTGTATTGTTTGTATTTCTCTAGCTCCATCTTCATTTCAATAAGATCTTCTCTAGCCTCCCTTAGCTATTCTTTAAGAAGCTCCCCTTCAGTTTTCTCCGTGACCTTTTCTTTACCTTTCCTCTGTTTGACAATTTCTTCTACATCTTTGAGCTATTCTTTCAGTAAGTCTACCTCAGAGTTCTTCTAAACCATCCTTTTGGATTTATCTTTCTTTCCCTTAGTAATTTCTATCTTAGTAGGAGACAAGTCTATGATTTCTTCCACCAATGTCTTTTTTCCTCTATCTTTCTTCCATTGCTTTCTATCCTCTTTAGCAATCTCAACATTATGTGACCTGGTGAGAGGTTTTCTAGGTTTAAACAGAAAACTTGAATATTTAGTAGAGAAATATAACTTCTTGGCAGTAAGACCTTTATTTTTAGTTTTGGATCCTTTTACCCCTACCGGTTTCACTACAGGAGTTCATTTAATGTATATTGCTTGTAAAATATCTTCAAGCCTACCTTTACCTCCAATGGAGTCTTTTGTGCTTCTCTTAGGCCTTTTTGTAGTAGGTTTGGAATTGTTGATTGTAGCAGAGTCTATAACATGTTTGCTAGATGTTGGCTGAGGTATTGCCTCTTGAATGAATTCAGTTTCTATCTCCATGGGTTAAGTTGAAGGCTGCAAACCTTCTTGATGATAACCTTCTGTCTCTGCCAGGTAGCCATCTTTTTTATAGGAGTAACAATATTGGAATTAGGAGTTTTATTTGGAGTTGGAGCATCTATTTCATAGCCACTCATAAAAAAAAGGTTGTCCAATCTCTGTTTAGTTTTTTCAGTTCTTCCAACACTAGCAATTTTATTAATCCATGGTGGAAAATAGAGGTTTCACTTCTTTCAGGCCTACCCTGCACTTTATCTAACATTTTTCCAAGAATTCTAAAAATATAGAAAGGGATATCCATTAGCTATTTAACTGTGAAATGAAGTAGCAACTTGAAGTGATATAGGTAGATTATACAAAACCTGCCCTCGCAGGTAAAGTACTTATGTATCACCATCGGTAGTTTAGAATAGTTATCTTTGAGACAACTTCTAGGGATCCCTCCAATCATATTTATCCCTACATGCTCAGGTTTTAGAAAATCATCACAAATTTGTAAATTGAACTTTGTGGCTTTAAACCAATCTTCTCTTGTCCTAGGGATTCTTTTTCCTTGGGAAATTCTATCAAGTGAAACTGGAAAATGGAAGATGCCCACCTTTGTAGAAGTTCCTTTGAAATTCAGTGCAGAATATTTTGAAACCTGTGCATGATGAACCTGTAGTCTTTGGAAAAAATTCATACACCCTACTTCTGTGAAAGCTTCCATGAAACTAGGATCTTCCATGATTAATTTTTAATTTATAGGCTCATGTATGAATGGTAAACCTCCTTTATTTGTCTTCCTTTTTGTAGCCATCTTCTTTGTTTGCAGTGCTGGCCTCTTTTAGAAACTCACACCTGGACAGTCAAACCTTGATGACAACAAGCTTCTTAGGGATTAAGAGGCTAGTATGGCAGCACCTAGACTCTAAATGGATATCAGAGACATTGAGCTATTTGAATAGCATCTTAAAAGGATAGAAGAAAAGAGCGTAGAGGATGAAAGCTAAATAAGGAAAGGGAATGGGATGAAATTCGTAAAAGGAAGGTAATTGATGAACAAACGTGCTAAAATCCTTTAATGATGACCCTAGCCTGACCAGCATAACCTCAAACCACTCATAATTTGAAAAATCATCAATTTACAAATACCATTGTATAAAAACAGAAATCCGCAGCGAGTTTAGTTTAAGAGGTGTCAGATTCGCTACGGATTTATTAGGTGATTTCATAGCGAAATCTATTAAATTTTCACTAAATGCACTACAAAGTTAGGAAAAATCTGACAAGTCGCCAGATTTGACAAGTTGAATTGATTTGAGTATCCAATTCGAATTTTTCCCTTTTATATGACTTAAATACACCCCCTAACAACTTAAAGTAACCTAAAAAACTCACACCATATCATAAAAAATTTCATTTCATGATTTTATTTTTTGGTAAATTAGGCTATTCTATATTAATTCATGAAGAGAAACATTACATATGCTACAAGCAGGGATGAAAAGCTACACTTGACCAATCCCATCCTTAGTTGCTCGGTTTCGGGGCTGCCTCCGTGGAGGAAACCAACCCGGAAAGTACTTGAGACAAGAAATTACAAAATGCGCAGCAGTGTTGATATATCCAGATATTACAAAAAGAGAAGAGGCAAGAGTATTTCTTGAGATTCCCTGGTGGTAGCATGCATGAAAAAAACCAAGGAAGAACTGATTAGCTTCGCAGTCCTCATTCTCTAGCTTCATCATTATTGTCGGATGCTTCCTCCTCTATGGGGCAGGCATATGCCTATGTAGTTATTTCCTCAAAGTTTGCTGCTAGATGCGTAGGTTTGGGGACTAGTGCATAGAGGATGGGGGACTTTGGATCATCTGCATCAGGGACGTGCGTCCAATTGCCTTCAAAATACATAATCCAAACATCAGTTTCATCATCTTCCTCCTCCTAAGCCGGCAGCAGATCAGTCTTGAAAGGTGGGGGATGCACCTGGTGTGTTATGTTAGAATTCCGAGGACTCATTCTACCTCTCTGCATAGCTTGTGTAGGAGCCTCTTCCTCTAGCTCAGGATCGGGGCTCTATTTAGCAAAGTTTCTGGAGGAGGAGCCTTCAACAGACTCCAAACGGTTGTCCGTTCCACGGTGGTAACGTCCGGGGAGAGCCCCTCTCTGTCTACTACGGATGGTTCTTTGGCACAATCTCAGAGCCATTGCCCACGTAAGCAAAGGAGAGGCTTCAAAGGAAGGGTGCACAACAGGAGGATAGAAAATCTCAAATACTAGAGGAGTAGAAGGGCTAGGGTTAAGATGTGCAAGCTGGGTAGTCGCAGCCTAAAGGGGTCTGCGCAGCATAGTGCTAGGCAGAGGGCTATGCGACAGACTGCTGGCTGGGGAGGGAAAAAATAGAGTTAAAAGGAAAGATTGAGGGGTCTTACTGTGAGTCTCTCTGGGCTAAGGGCCCATCCTTTTATAAGGTATGGGACACATGCGAGGGGGATGTTCATGAGTGATCCTCGCACGTGGCTACGTTCCATAACCAATTTCCTAAGCAGGCTTGAGGGAAGGGTGATGGCTGATATTCATTTTAGAACATGGATTTGTATCCCACCCGCCCCACCTTATTTTGCTATGTTTTCACCTCAACTCCGTCGTTATCACTGGCCTCACATCGTTTTTTTTCCATTCTCCCATTTATATTGCACCAACTACGTCATCAAACTCCTTATCCTTATAATCACCATTTTTTCCAATTATATATAATATTTTTATCCTTTACATGCTAATTTCACTAAAAAAACAAAATTTGGTTGAGATTCAACAAGATGATGAGCTTAGTGAAAATTAAGCACCTTCACTAAGTGGGGCCCGTAGGCTATTTTTAGGTGTATGTCTATTTTTAGACATGGTGAGCATATTCTATAAGTTGCAAGATGCTATTTGTAGATGGTTGTTCAAATGTGAAAAATGGACGAGATTCGATTTTTAGAATATTGGGCGCAGTCTATTTATAGATCGTCAATCTAAAAATAGATGCATGTCGATTATTATTAGCCCTTAATAATAATCCAACAATAAATATCAACTTATTCTCTTGAAGCACTTTATTTCAGTGAAAAAAATTGGAAAATCAATGGGCTGAAGGAATTACACAATTCTTAGGGTGGTTGGTGACTCATGCATGGAAGACTTAGTTAGAACTGAAGTGACAAATTTGTGACAGAACTGGAAGAGTAGTTATGGGATTTGTTATTCAATTTAACTCATTTAAGTGAGTTAAACTCAGTTGTGCTAGTTGTATCTAGTTCTAACTGAAGATACACTATTGAGAGTTTAGTGAATTAATTATTTAATTAATTCATAACTAGAGACTCACTTACAACTGAACAAATACAACAGTTAACTACTTGCATGTCAGTTCCAGTGGAGACCTAGTGGAAAGATAGATGAAAGGGTGAGATGGAATGTATGTTGTGACTATAGTGATGAATTCAATGCATCTGACACACATTGGAGATGCCAATGAGGATTGCGCAGTCAAGGCAAGGCCAATTTGAATTCATTCAGGGGTCTTCTTTAGCAGGGATTGCGTAGTGGAGGCAAGCTGTCAGGAGGCAAGAAATTGGTGCATATATATGAAAATTTCTGCATGACAATGTGTAATGATTGTTGATTGTACTGAGAGCTTGATGTACTAAGATTTGTATGAGATTATTACATGATCCATCGCTCTTCATGCTTCACATGCAATATATGATAATGATAAAATTGGCTATTTAATTTCTACAAAGAATTAAGTGGAAGGATCCTTTATTTAACATAATATTAATTTTTTAGATCATGATAATCTGGTAATACTATCAGTATTAATAAATTTCTACAAATTTTGGCTTCATTGAATGGATGGTTGGGTTATGGTTTATTTCTCCAAGTCAAGGGCTAAGTTTTGAAGGGGAAGAGCCCAAGAAGGAGACAAAAGGGGTGCACTACACATCAAATAGGATGGTGTGGAAAATTGTATGTAAACCTCGATGCTTCACCTCCCATAGTGCATGTGGGATAAACCCACTTTCAAACTTTTTTATAAAAAAATTTCCAATCTTTTTTGTGTGACTAGTTGACTTCCAAGGTAGTTCCTAAGAAAATGGTGGAGAAATTTTGGAAATTGAAAGAGGCTTATTCTCAGCACTGGCTAAAAAACCATAACCGCTTTCAGTTTTGGCATATATACTATAGATTGGGAGAGCCAAGATCATCTTTGAGCCCTATTTTTTGTATCTCATAATTTTCCTATTTGACACATGTTTTTGGAATGCAGATCTTGGGAAAATGGAAATAAATCTCAGGAAACTGAAAGAGGTGTTTCCTCAGCATGGGCTAAAAAAAATAACTTCTTTCAGTTTTGGCATATCTGCTACAGATTGGGATAATATATATCATCTTTGAGTGCTATTTCTGTCGTAGGTTGGTCTTTTTTTTGGGGATACAATTCTAGATTTTGATGTAACAGACTGCCCTTTTGGGGGAATTGGATAATTTCAACCTCTGAATCTTAAGGGAGGGTTATATTCCTATATATATCTTGTAAATTAAATGTAATAGTGGTTGGAAATCAGAGGGAGAGACTATTAGAATGTGGGTACTTTCTTGAAAATTATTATGTAATTAATGTAGAAGTTTCTTTCTTCTAAGTTTTGAGATTCATCACAGTGTTTATGTTCATTATGTGTTCCTGTATAATCATTTCCATAATTATGTTTTTCTGCTAGTTTTTTCTAGGAGTAGGTGATAGCAATTCATCCATGTTAGATGCTCCTTTCACACTGATGATTCTTGTTATGTGTTAATGGTTATCTTTATAGAATTCATCCATGTTTGATGCTCTGTTTTGTAACCTATATTTGTGTTATTTCTTCTAAAGCTGCACTAGAGATTCATCCATTGATATATGCATGTAGTGTAGTGGGCTTTCCTCTCCTTTCCATCTTTCATTTCATATTATTTATTCAGCTGAACATAATGCTTACTTTGCCTCAAATTTGCAGAAAGAAAATAGCCTTGAATCCATTTCCCAATGGTACTTTCTCTCTTGCTCTTCCGACCCAGAAAACCTAAAACAAAACCCTAGAGCTACAAAGGTGTTATCACTCTAATAATTCTTAAAATTTGTGAGATTTTTGATTTTGTGTTAACGAATATTAGAGGTAACCACAAACCTACTTTTAAGTTTTAGGATCTAGCCTTCCTAATGCTCAGAGAGGGATCTCTCTATAAGATTTAACTTTGTTGATTATATTTGATTTTAGGCTAGTTATATGGGGAAAATTGGTTTTGGGGTTTTGATTTGGTTTGGTGGGGAAATCACTTACTTAGATGGATACCTATAGATTTGTATCCCATTGGGAAAATGGAGTCAATGTGTCAAGAAGTTAGATCAAGATCAAGGTCTAAAGGTAAATGTTTACAGGGAAAGATAGCAGAGTCACTTCAGATTTTCAAGGCTGATGGTAAAATGGTTTTTATCAGGATAAAAGAGAAATTAAGGGTTCTTAAATCTAGATTATGACTGAAAAGGCATAGTTCAATTGAAATCAAGGAGCAATTAAAGGTTCCCTAGTCTGGATAACAATAAAAAAACATTTAAATCATAATCATCCAAAATAGAGTGCTTTTAACAAATTCTGAAATACAATTCTTGATTTATCATTTAGATTAAGAACACATTCATGAATAGATGGAAAGCATAAGAAATTTGACAAAATGACAATTGAAATACTTCACTACAGTGGCCCAACACAAGAATCCTGTAATAGGATGCTTTATTTCCTGTGATCCAGTCTGCTGACTTGAAATTGATACAAAAAACTTTCAGGTTCAGAAAAGTATAACTACATAAATGTTCAACAATTAATCCACACTCAATACTTCAAATGATGAAGTATTTATACAAAAACTAGTACAAAATATCCTAGAATAAACTTAGGAATTTTTCTTGGAAAATAAATATCTTCATAAAAGAAGATAGTGACAACTGCATAACTAATTGCTAGTTCTCCTATTTATTGAAATAAAATAGCTTGCTATTTTTATTTAGGTTGCAGCTAGACAAACTAAGTGTCCCTCACACTGGCAGTTTTATCTTCAATCTATTTTGATCTTCAATCTTTCATCTGATACACTTTTAACTGATACACTTTCAAATGATACACTTTCAACTGATACACATTGACTGCAGAAAACTATTTAATGCTGATGTAAAAAACAACAAACTCGGTTTTTGCCTTTCATGCTCAGTCGTCACTATAATATGATCTGATAGTAAATCAATTAACTTCTCCCAGAACTTAGCTTCTGGTAATTTGATCTTCATAAGACTTATGAATTTCTCATCAGATTCAATGTATTTGGAAAATGTTGGTTTGTTAACATACAGGTGTTTTACTTCATGCTGCAAGTAAAACAGATTTTCAAGATTCTTATGCAAAACTTTCCCTATTGGGATTCCCTGCCAATCTGGTTCGTTTATCTGTTCTTTAGAAAATTTTGTAATATTCCCAAATGGGGAAGCAACAATACATGAACACAATAATGTAAAGAAAAATGAATAAATGAACACAACATGATATGATACAAATTTACATCCATATTATTAAACATATCAGCAAATAATAGGCACAAGATCTTGATGATCAAGTCACTCAAGCAATACAAAAAAAGACTCTACAAGCAAAATATGGCAATACATGAGAAATAACTGCCATACAAATGCCCTGAGCTATGACATCATATTTTTAGGGCATAAGCTGCTACATAAATATAGATCAATGTAGATTTGATGTTATATAGCTCAACTAATGCTAGGAGTGAAGATCTAGCCTCCTAGACACCTTTCCAAGAGAACCTGGGAAGGGTTTCTGGAAATACACCCAAATACAAATGGTGATCTACATCCCTAGGATTGAAGAGTCACTGTTAGCTCCCTGTAATTTTCTAGATTGATTGAGATACAAATTGACAAGGGTAACATCAAACCAAGCTTTAGAGTTCTAGGACCTAGCCTTCCTAGTCTGAGAGAGGGATCTCTCAATATGTTTGTAAGGATATAACTTGATGCTATTAGGAGGTTGATTTTAGGCTAGTTATTAAGTGCAAGTTTTTTTGTTTGGGTTTGGTTGGGCATGATACTTTGATATATTTTAGATAGGAAACATGGAAGATTGTTAAGTCATTGGGCAATGGAGTTTAACAAAGTCCAAATGAGTTCATTAATGGTTTTAAGAGCATACGCAGGGCAAGTTTAATTGGTTGGTGGATCTTTTAAGGTTATGATGGATTTATGAAATGGACATAAAGATTGAGAACAACAAATTAATAAAGGGCTAAAACAGAATCCTTTATATACTTGTAAACTGAGGGAGTTAGAAAATTGTTAAGAACAACAAGAGAATCAAAGGCATAAGCAGAACCTAATACATTTGATTTCAGACTGAAAATAGATAATTAACCAAGACAAACATTCAGATAAAAACACAGAAAGCTAAGAAACTTATCCAACTTTCAGAGCTTTTATCATCTAGAGAAGAAAAACATTTAATATATACAAGTAACTATAACCAAAGAAGGAGATAAAACTCTAACATCCAAGGCTACAGCTATAAGGTTTCCTTAAAACAATTTTAGCTAAGTAAAGGCAAAGAGCATAATTTTAAACAGACTTCTTTGACAAACCTAGACAAAGCTACTTTAAAGAGATGATTCCAAGAACAGAATGTTTCAGTGGCAAACATATGCAGGGCTAACCATAAATCATAATTGATTCTAATTGATCTAAATTATTCAAGAAATAGACAAGCATAAGAAATACTTAGAGAGAAAAAAGATGAATTCTCTAATATATCCTAGCAGAAGAAAACATTAAGGAAGTGAAGGAAAAAAAGATTTAAGGTGCCATTAGAAAACATTTTTTAATCTAAATTCTTTGTCCTACTGCAACATAGCAAGATTGAAAACATAATGGAAACTTAGAAAACATAAACAAAGGAAAACTTCACCATCAACCAAGCCTATGGATCCTGTAAACAATCCTTCTCCATCAACAAGCAAATAAGATTAGGCATGAGTTCCAAGACATCAATTTCTCTTCAAGAGCTTCAAAGGACTATGTATTATTCGAGCATCATTCATCAAAATCCAACATTTACAATGAGTTCCAGTGCAGTATTTATACTGCAAATGAAGAGTCATAACTATTTTTTAGGGTTCAAATGTCATTTATGACAGAGTAAATATGTTCCTGTTGGATGGATAAGGCATTATTGCAGACAAGACAAACCTCCCAAGTGTCCTACGGACAGCTAGCAACAAACATACAATTAAATCTATATTTCTCTAGATATATCGTGATTCATAATGAAATACTATAAAGGCTTGATGATCTTACCTTTGATCCAATGCTTGTTTGTAGTAGTAGTCCTTCAGTCGCCCGAAAGAGTTGCCTTCGAAGATCTGCAATCACAAACAAACAAACATCAAATAGCACCTGCATAGAATATATTCATAAATCATATCTATTATGGTGATCAAGGAATCCATAAAATAAACCAATCAATTGACAACTTATTAAGAAAAACAAACTTATTTGTATTAACTTTGAATAGTAATAAAAAACTTACAACCGTGTCTGCCTTGATGTTGTACATGTCTTCCTGCGGTCTGAAGCAAGAATCTCCTTCACTCTGACAAGCCTTGCACTCTTCTAACCGAGATACATACAGGTATGTAATATTTCCCCAATAAAATCTCAGCTAAAAGGGTCTAAGTTCCAACAGCACTTCACCTCAAATAATACTAAAGCTTGAACTCATCAATTGTAACCCATTGAGGCTGCCCTATGCCTCTTTTTATAATGAAAGAGAGGAAGTTACAGCTCCATACAATAAGGGATAGAATCCTCCTTCAAATGGATTAGCTCCTTACATCAAGGGGTTAGCTCCTTAATGGATGGGATGTATGAACCTGAAAAGAGCGATCTTTCCACCGCAGGAATGTTTCTAGAAGCTTCCAAAAATGACTCAAACTGAGCTTCTAGATTTTACTTGTGCCTTTTTTTATCTTTTATAGGGGTCCACACCCTTAATGAATAAACACTGCATTTGGCTCCGCAGGATTTATAGCCAAAAGGTGCAGCACCGCAGGTAAATCTAAGAGAAAGTGAGGTACAAGTGTTTTAAGGACTTTTATGAGCTTTTATCTTATTTTCAAGGCTTGATATTAGGAACTGATGTGTTTAGACTTGCAATGGAGAAATGTATGAGTGATAATGAGCTCATACGGACAAAAAAACATCAAGGTGACAATTTTCAGTGTAACAGATTGCCCCCTAAAGTGTGAAGTCTGTAATATATGAAGAGTGAGTCTGTAATGTGTGAAGAGTGAAGTACTTTATCATTTCAAGGATCAGCCTATGGACACCCCAGTCAAAACCTGTAAAACCATTCAATGCAAAATGTATATGTATATATATCATCGCTGAGGTAGGAATTCCCATACTCAAATCAAAAACTAACTAAAATTGTTCTGATACAGAAATGATTTTAATTTTACATCAATATTGTAGACACAGCATGGATGCAACCATCTATAATGAATAGTCTACTGCATAGTAAATAATAAAATTCCTCGCAGCCTGGATGGTGGAAACTAGATCTAGGGTCTTGAATTCTGCCTCCCGAACTAGTACGATTCTATCCATGCGATTAAATGTGTTGAAGTCGAACATGGTAGAACCCACTTGATTACTAGTAAATGATGTGAACTGTTAACAAGTGTGAGAGAAACCACCAATAATGAGAATGGCTCTCAAACTACTCAGTACAATCCATGAGATGTGAATACGTGATCTGAAGTCGAACATTTCACAGAATCGTTCGATCGAAGGTTAATGATGCAACCTGTCATTGAAGGCGAGAAGCCTGCAAGGGTATTTGGGTTTACGATGCATGTTGGAGGTTTCCTCAACACTACTAACACTTGCAGCCATGGTTGGTTGGTTGAATTCTTTCTTATTTTGCTTCTTCTTCTTCTTCCCTTTCTTCTTCTTCTTAGCCACCTAGTTACTAGCGTCAAGGCTTTTACCAAGCGAAGAGGAAGAAAGGGAGGAAGACATATTGGGCGAAGAAGGTAAAGGGTCAACAGAAGGTTGGTGATGTTGAGATGGTGAACTCTGTTGAGGTGAAGAATTCGGTTGAGGTGGAACAATTGGAGTATTTAGGGCCAACGAAGTTGAAAATAACCATATCTATAAACATATTGTAAATCCAGGTAATGATAATGTAGCCATATAAGGAGGACCAACATTTCCAAAGGCTCAAGGAAAAGTACTAGGATTCTCATTAAGAGGGATTCCTTGGTTAGTAAATTCCGGAGCAATTGCCATTATATTCAACTTCAGTGAATTTTATTAACAATTTTAAAACTAAAATTAAAAAATCACAATTCACACCTAAACAATTAAAATTCGCAATTCACACCTATGGTCTCTAAAAGTAAAAACAAATAAATAAACACACACTATCAAATCTAGGAGTCAAACCACACACAAACAGTAGATTCCCGCACTAAAAATAGTAGTTGGTGATGAAATCCAACATCGTAGAATTTTAATGCAGAAATGGCGGTTGGAACAATTACCCCGACAACGTGCTTAATGAAACAGACCGGTGCAAGTTTCTCCACTATGCCATCTCGAGTGAAGATAACCCTTCGGAGAGTCCAAGTGAGTCTAGCTGACGTCTGTTCCAGGTACAATGGGATCTTCCCTCCACTGTCACCTTAGGAAAGAATCCTAAAGTTTATGGCCACTAAGGTTACCAACAGAAACAAATATACCTGGGGGAATAGTCTACGATCCGACACACATATAAGGGCAGAGTAACAAATCTCAATCCCCTTAAAGGCTCCTTGACATAATCCAAGGTTTATCAACAAGTGACCCCAGGCTCCTTGACAATGGTCAATCCGAGGTTTACTGTTGGTAATACGTGTATATCTTCTATCTTTCCCAATGAGGAAGGATTGATTACCTCACTGGTTCAGATATGATCTCGTGCTTGACTCCTTTAAGTGGAGCTTCCCAGAGCATACATGCAACAATTGGAATTTTTTCTACCGCAACATCGACTACTTGTTTGTTTTACTGTCTTGGAGAGTTAACTAAAACCTATTCCAAGACACTAGCCTAAGCTATATTGGTGGAAAGAGTCCTAAAAATGTGAAAATTACTAGATGAATTTTAATTAAGCGTTGTGTTATTTAGGCTGTTATTACTCAAAGGGTAAATGGATATGAAACCAATGGTGTTATGAACCAACCCAAAACTGAATGTAGTCGAATATGATAATGTAATCTTTTCAATTTGATGAATCCTAATTAAAGTAGGGAGAGAGTTTCTATTCACTTCCAACAATGCAAAAAATTAATCAATAAGAGAAAATATAACAAATTCTCTAATGCACTAATTTCATCAAGAAAAACTAATGCTAATCAATTCCATATTTTTTATTTTTGTGTTTTTAAAACAAGCATAAAATAATATAAATTCAAATTAAAGAAACTGATCTAAATCTACGATTGAATTTTCAGAATGTAAACTATGCAGTTGTAATCTATGAACAATTCACTTGAAAAGTAAGCAAATGTAATCTATGCACATTTTTCATTCATATTCTGAAAATGAGAATTCTAATTATGCAAATTTTATATATGCAAGAGAATTCTCAAACACAAGATGATTCTAATGTAATCTAAGAACCAATCAAGTGTAAGTAAAGAAAATTGGGTGAGAGTTCCAAAGATCAAAAAATAAAAACACTCAAAGGCGATTAGCACTCATATACAATTCAAAGGGAATTTTTTTTTCAAAAACAAAAGCAAAAAGATGCAAAATTGTGAAAAGACTGAGACAAACCTCCAAGTAATGACCAAAGGAAATCAAATTAAGAATTTCTCAAAAAAGAGACTCAAAACACCAAATTAACTTAACGAATATTGATGGGATGAAAAATTTGCTGAAAGAAACTCATAAACAAGGCTTTTTGACAGAAAAATACAGATCTAGGTAGACACTAAGAATCCTAAGTTAAATATAGACTAAGCCTAAAAATGAAATTTTAAGTTTTCATAAAATTTTCCCAGGGTCCGCAGGCTCTAGAGTAAACAGGTGTGATACCGCACTGGTTACTCAAGAAAATTGCAGAGATGACCGCACTGTGCGTGAATGCAAAGTGAAAAGATCAGAAAACTTCAAGAAAACAAAACTTTTCAAAAAAATTTAAAGTATATAAAAATTAAACTAAGCCACCCAAACCAGTATACATCAATCAAGAACCAGAAAATTCATTTTCTCAAGTCAAAACAAAAAATCCAATCATTCCCCAGCGGAGTCGCCAATTTGTTGGACGGATAAGTCGTTCTTGCAGAAAAGACAGACCTCCCAAGTGTCCTACAGACAGCTAGCAACAAACAGACAATTAAATCTATCTTTCTCTAGATATATCACGATTCATAATTAAATGCTATAAAGGCTTGATGACCTTACCTTTGATCCAACACTTGTTTGTAGTAGTAGTCCTTCAATCGCCTGAAAGAGTTGCCTTTGAAGATCTGCAATCATAAACAAAAAAACATCAAATAGCACCTGCATAGCATATATTCATAAATCATGTCTATTATGGTGATCAAGGAATCCATAAAATAAACCAATCAATTGACAGCTTATTGAGAAAAATGGACTTATTTATATTAACTTTGAATAGTAAGAAAAACCTTACAACCGTGTCCACCTTGATGTTGTACAGGTCTTCCTGGGGTTTGAAGCAGGAATCTCCTTTACTGTGACAAGCCTTGCACTCTTCTAACAGAGATACATACATGTATGTAATCTTTCCCACATAAAATCTCAGCTAGAAGGGTCTAAGTTCCAACAGCACTTCACCTCAAATAATAATAAAGCTTCAACTCATCAATTGTAATCCTTTGAGGCTGCCCTATGCCTCTTTTTATATTGAAAGAGAGGAAGTTACAACTCCATACAAGAAGGGATAGAATCCTCCTTCAAAGGGATTAGCTCCTTACATCAAGGGGTTAGCTCCTTAATGGATGGGATGCATGAACCTGAAAAGAGTGATCTTTCCACCACAGGAATGTTTCTAAAAGCTTCCAAAAATGACTCAAACTGAGCTTCTATATTTTAATTGTGCCTTTTTTTTATCTTTTACAGGGGTCCACACCCTTAATGAATAAACAATGCGTTTGGCTTCACAGGATTTAAAGCCAAAAGGTGCGGCACCGTACGTAAAGCTAAGAGAAAGTGCGGTACAAGCGTTTTAAGGACTTTTATGAGCTTTCCTCTTATTTTCAAGGCTTGATATTAGGAACTGATGTGTTTAGACTTGCAAGGGAGAAATGTATGAGTGATAATGAGCTCATACGGACAACAAAATTTCAAGGTGACAATTTTTAGTGTAACAGTTCCTGACCTTGAAAACCATGCAAGGCATAAGGTAGGAACATCTGTAGATACCTCTCTGTTTTAATAACTCTGTCTTTACTTTCTAAGGATAAAACAGATGAAATTATTGAATTTAAGGCTTTATCATTATCTTTTACAATAACTATCCTGACAATTTTAAAATATCTTCTTTAGTGTAATAACTGTCAATTTTCTCTTTGGGACAGAAAGTAGGTCAAAGGTGTCAGTTTGATATATTAAGGGAATAACTTCTCCTTTTGATGTATCCAAGGCTGCTTAAGCCTAAGTTTCCTTAAATTTATCATTAAACTATGCTTTAAGGCTTAATTTTTCTGTTGGCCTTCATAATGCATCATCGTTGTCCCTTTCCCTTTATTCACTACTTTAAACCTCTGTTTATTTGTCTTTTATCTTTAAAACCTTGATTAGGCTTTAATCCTCTATTTTTAAGGCTTTGATTTTGCCTTAATCCTTTACAATCATCCTTTATAGCGTCTTTATCTCCTTTCAGACCCTTTTAAACTTCTTTCATCTGTCTTTGACTGTATTTTTTAACCTTTAATCATCAATTTAGGCCTTTAATCTTCTGTCTGCCTCCTTTGGTCTTCGAATTCACTGATTCTTTTCTATTTATTTGTGCATGGTTTCCCTTTGGTGCACTAGAGATTTTTGTGTTTCAATCACTGGTTATGAAACACTGATTAAAACCTTTGAATTAAAAAACCCCATCCCTTTTTGTTTCAGGCTCTCGGATAGTCATCCTGAGGCCTCAATCTCTACCTTGACTATGGGATGGCCCCTTGGGCTTGGGGCTCCATCAAACCTACATATAAAACATAAAACATTATAAAATCCTTCGAATTTAGGGTATAACTGCTTTGTATAGGTTTAAAGGAGGCAGAAGGAGTAGTGAGGCGAAAGGAGAACGTGTGGAAAGGTTTCATGGTGGAACAATGAAGAAACCGGTTTTGAAAATGGATTTATGGTGTGAAATGGGGATAGGTGGTTTCGAGAATACCACTAATGGTTTTTGTATATAATTTAGGCAGTTAGTGGTATTCACCCAAACGAATGCGATACCATACATTTATCGCCACGTGTCCCTCATGAAACCACTGTTTTCACGTAAAAATGGAGTGTTAAACCTAGGCTACAAAATCCACGTGAAACTATTTTTGGCCCATAAGATCTGGGGGTAGTATATCTACAGCCACAGGGGAGTGCGATGGTGGAAATTTGCGCAGGAAAGGAGGTAGTGGAAGCCAGGTGGCAGACAGGGGTTGGATGGATGGTGGAGCAGTGGATAGTGGGCCAGCGATGGTGTTATCAGTGGGAATCACGTGGACCATTGGATTTGAGGTGATCCACGGTTGGGATTTGTTTGGAGGGTGAACAAATGGGTTATGGTCAGGTGGATATAGGATGAGGGGGGATGAACGACCACCATTGGATATAGGCCTAGGGAATTTGATCAACGATGAATATCGTTCGAGGAAAAGGTGAAGTGGGGTAAGGGAGAAAGGCGGGGAGATGCGGTCCTGTGGGGGGGAAAAGGACCAAGGCTGGGATGAGAGGAGCTTAGGGAAAACGGATGGTTGGGGAGCGGAAAGGGAAGGCAGAGATGCAAGATAGCTGTTGGATCTCAAAGATCCATGGTGGGGAATGCCCCAATAAAAACAACGGAGCAGGGAAAAAGAAAAAAGGGGGCTAGAAAGATAGGCGGGGGAAAGGGTCCTTTGGGGGATAGGATAGGACCGGGGTTTAGAGAAAAAGTGGCTGAGGGTTTTAGTGGGTGGTTATACCCTTGGGTCATGTAGAGGAGAGGGGCGGAAGATTTAAGCCCTTGGGGGATCGCATTGGTGGGGGAAAAAGAATGGGAACGAGGAAACAAATATCGCCGATGGAGCAAGAACCATCTGATCTGGATTAGATCAACGACAGAGATTCAATCGGGGATAGCATCGGTGGGGGAAAAAGTTTCAGGGGATAAGAAAAAGGTGAAGTCCAATGCGACGGAGCAATGCGATGAAGTGATGTGATGCAATGAAGTGATGCGATGCGATGGATCGCAGGCCATCAGATATTGTAGATCTACGGTGGAGATCTTGCCTGAGGAAAGGGTGGATGAGAGAGCTGTTGGGCAAGCCGATGATGTGCGGGAGCACGATCACTGTTGGATCTGTATGATCGACGGTTGTGATTGCATCGGGAAATCGGCCAATCGGGGAAACAATGTTGTGTGAGATAAAGGGGAAAACAGCGGGAGCCGTCGTATCTTACGAAATGGATGGTCTAGATAAAATTGGAGGTTGGCCATCGGCAGAAAAAAGGTGAGGGAAAGAGGAATTGGGAACGCTAATGCGAGATGGCGATGGGGTCTTAAGACCTGGTCGCAGGGCCGGGTCATATGGCTGAAACAGGGCCAAGGGCTTAAGCGAAGGGGGCTTAAAGCCTATATATAAAAAGGTCGGAAATAGGCCAAAAAGTGGTTTTTTTGAGCCTTTTGGATGTTCTGATAGGGTAAAAAGGGTGGTTTTAAACCATAAAAAGGAGTTTTTTATAGGTTTAAAGGGATTTTTGAGGAAATGGAGGGTAAAAATGGGTTTTTTAGAGGAATAGATGAATATTTAGGGTGAGTGAAGATGAGTAATAAATGATGAAATGGAGAGGAGATTATAAAGGTGAACTTGATGGAAAATAGTTTGAAAATAATCTTGTTTTGTAATAGGAGGACTACTTTGAAGGATTTTGAATGAAGGTTTGATCCTTGAGGATAAAGAACACAGAGAGGCTTCAAGAAGTTACGATTTTGCTTAAAACTTGTTTCTTGAAGACTAAAGACCTGTTTTTAGCCATCATCAGTTATGAAAAATTTTTATTAATGGCTAACAGTGGCTCCACTTGGGGATGGCAGCTCCTTGGAGGTGTCAAGAACTTCAGAAATTTATCTCTGGAATGTAGACCTGTGCCTCATCTATTGGGTAGAATCTCTTTTATTTTTTGTTGATCTTTCTCTGAAGAAGACAACTTTATCAATCTGCAACATGTAATCTCTTTTAAAACAACATCTCTACCTACCTGATCTTACTTTGTCCTAGCATTTTTTCTTCTATGGGTGCACTTGGACTTTCAAACCCTTCCAACATCATTTTATTCTTTTGAAAACAAGAAAAACTAATCTAAATCTACCCTTATTTCTTCCAAGAGTTCATATTAAGCTGTTGAACTCTTTTTATTTCTACCTATACTACTATCTGTCAAGATTAAACTGTATGACAGATCTTATTCTCTACATTCTAAAACAGAAATTTAAAATATAGCTAAATTAGGATTCAGCAGTCTAATTTTCCATGGTGTCTATGGTTGTATGTACAAGCTGCACATGGACTTTATTTGTAGAAATTTTAAAACAAAATTATGAAGGCTTAAGATTGGAAAATTTGTAAGCATCCTTCTTTCTTCTTGGCTCAAGTTTTGATCTATTTAGAGCTATCTTTTTCCTTTTCTTGGTTCAGATTTTGAGTTTGTTTGAACCATTCTTTTCTATCCTAATCTATTCTACTGATAAGCCAAGATTATATAGTTTGGCAAATCTTCTTCACTAACCTATTAGCATGAAATTCAAATTTACTCAATCATGTTTAAGCTGTATGATTGAATAATTACAAGTAGTGGCATTTGAGCTTGCACACAAACATTATTTTGCATAAAAGTAAGTCAGAAAGATAAGGCCATGATTTTGTATTTTGTGAGGCATCTTTATCTGTCTCTTTGGTTCTGTTTTAAGCATGTGGAACCAATATATTTTCAATCTCCAAATCTATCTTTCTTTGAATAAGTTAAGTCTGAAATAATGTTTTATCAATCAAAGTTTCTACTAACTTATCAACATAAATTTAAAACATGTTCAGCCATGATTAGGCTAGATGACTGAACAAGATATCATTTTGGATCAACAGTGGCATTTAAACTTTCTCACTTTCAGTATCACTATTTTTCGGGTATGGGACTTGTACCTTGTTTTTGAATCTGCCCTCTTTTTCATTTTTCTATTGTTTTTGTGTTTTTCTTTTTAAAATTTAAAAAGGCAATGTTATATACAATGAAAAAGTTTTGAAACTAATATTCTTGGTAGAAATAGTGCTTGAGCATCCTGCCATTGATAGGACCTCCAAACATTTCAATTCCATCAAGTTCCTTAAAAAATAAATCATTGTTGCCTCTCACTGAATCAATGATATAGGGGCCTTTCCATAGATTTTCAAACTTACCATGTTTTCCTTTCTCTTCCCTTCTAGAATCCCACTTTAGAACTATATTTCCAACTTGGAAATAATTTGCTTTAGTCCTTTTGTCAAATATTTTCTTGATGTTCTCTTGGACTATTTGTGTTCTTTTGTTCACTTCGTCTCTTGACTGCTATAAATGAATGGTTTGATTGATTCTTCTCTACATATCGTTCTCTTCAGCTTGTACTTCTTAAAGAAGTTTCATGACTGGAACTCCTAAGGATGTTGGGAAGACTGCATCCATACCCTAAACCAATTGATAGGGAGACATATTTATTGACTTTTTGGTGGTTAATCTATCAGCCCATAAAGCATGAATAAGCTTACTATGCCATGATTTCTGATTCTGCTCCAATAGTTTTTTGATAATATTGACAAGGCTTTTGTTAGAGGATTCAGCTAATCGATTCCCTTGGGAATAGTAGGCAGTAGAATGACCCAATGTGATATGATATTTATAGCAGAAGTCGACCATTCTTTTAGACTTGAAAGCAACAGATTATCTATGATAATTTTTCTAGGACAAGCAAATCTGGATAGTATGTTAGTTTCAAGGAACTTGATAATGACAGAGTCAGTAGCATTCCTAGAAGGCATGGCTTCTACTCACTTGGTAAAATAATTAGTGGCAGTGAGGATAAATTTGTGTTGGGCTGAGGATGATGGTTGAATTTCCCCAATGAATTCTAAACCCCATTGTTGAAAGGGAGCCTCAACACTGATAGGCTACAAAGGTAGTGGTAAGAGTTTTCTCCTGCCATCAAAGATTTGGCACTTGTGGCAGGACATGACTAACTTATGGGTGTCTGGGAAAAGGGTGGGCCAATAGTATCCAGACTTGAGGATCTTGTTTGCTGTGGTCTTCCAGTTAATATGTCCTCCACATTCTCCCTCATGTAGCTCATGCATGGTTTTTCCTGCATCAACTTCAAGTAAACATTTAAGCAATATTCCAACAGCATTCTTCCAATACAAAACTCCATCTAATATACAATAATTTAAAGCCTTCTGTTTGACATATCTAGATTTTGTTTTTGACAAAGAAGGAGGAGCATTTAGATAAAGCAACACATATATGATGTCAACATACCAATGAGAGTTCATGAATGTTTCTTCAATGAATGGTGCTGTGCATTCTTCTATCTCTTCCAAAATATCAACCATGTTCATATCTAAAGCTTGGAAGTTTGACTTAGCCATGATTTTTTGAAGTCCTTGTACTTTAATCAATTTAGTGGGTCTGATTTCAAAATCATATTCTAAAATTGTAGCAATCCACTTACCCCTTTTACCATCAGGGTCTTGATTAAGTATATCTTTGACAATCGTGTTTGGGACAAAGGCTATGATATGTGAATGCAAAATATAAACTCTAAAATCCTTCAAAGCTTTGATTAAGAGGGGAGTTTCTCCATAATGTTACACTTTAGAGGGGCATCCCTTAAGGCTTCGCTGAAGAAATCTATGGGCTTCTCTTGCCCCATGATGTTCTTTTGCAAAAATACTGCTGCCACAATATGTTCAGAGGCAAAGGAGAAAATGTAAAAGTTCTTGGTGAAGTCAGGGCTGATTAAGACTGGTGTTTGTGTGAGTGCTTGTTTTACCAGCTCAAAAGATTGTTTTTCTTCCATATTCCACTTTACTCCTACTTCCTTTTTCAAAATATTCATGATATTTCTCAGGAGCTTAGCAAGGTTAGGGATGAATCTTCTTAGGAAGTTAATCTTTCCAATGAAATATTGCAGCTCTTTAATGTTCCTAGGATGGATAATTTGTAAGATGCCTTCTATTCTTTTGGGATCTATCTTGATTCCTTCCTCAGAGATGATGTGACCTAAGATTTTTCCTTCTTGAAGGCCAAACAAAGTTTTCTTAGGATTTAGGGGCAGGTCATACTTTCTACATTTTTCAAAGACTTTTCTCAAGTGGACTAAGTGCTCATCATTAGTCTTAGAGTAGACAATGATGTCATCAAGGTATATGACTATGAAGTAACCTATGTCTTCTGAAAAAACTATGTTCATTTCCCTTTGGAAAGTAGCCCCTGCATTCATTAAACCGAATGGCATTTTAACATACATGAACGTATCCCAAGGTGTAGTGAAAGCAGTTTTAAGTTGGTCACTTGGAAAGAATAGAACTTGGTTATAACCTGAGAAGCCATCTAGTAATGAGATTCTTTGTGAACCAACTAATTTTTGGAATATGTGATCCATTTTAGGCAAAGGGTAATTGTCTTTGAAGGAGGCTTTGTTCAAATTTTAGAAGTCAATACAAAGCCTAATTTCCCCGATTTTCTTCCTAACTAACACAAGGTTGGACACCCATTTTTAGTATCAGACAGGGACTATGATCCCAGCATCGTACATATTTTTTATTTCTTTCTCAACTGAGGGTAACAAGAGGGGGTTTATTCTTCTCAAATTTTGTTTAAATGGTTTCTGATTTTCTTTGAGAGGAATTTTATGTTGGATGATTTTGGTGTCATAGGATTTCAAGTCTTCATACCCCCAAGCAAACACATCTTTAAATTCTCTAAACAGCTCAATGTATTTATGTTTTGTGTGAAATGGGAGAGTTTTGGACAACTTGATTATTTTTGGCTCTTTCATCCCTCCAATGTTACACTCTTCTACATTTGTTTCAGTGGGTTCCATCTTGGGCTTTTTATCTACATCATTAAAATCAAACAACTCTTCTAGTGGTGTAAGGCCTCTTGGCAAGGTGTCATCTTTGTACTATAGAATTTCAAATTCTCTTTGATCTGATTTATCAAATACTTCTGCAACACAAGGTTTTTGAAGGTGGTTTATATCATCATCAAAGGGCAGCTCTATTTTGGGAGTTTCTTTTTTAGCAGAATTATTTCTTTCAAATCTCAAACTCTGTTTTGTGCTTGAAAGTCATTTCTGGATTGCAAAAAATCATCTATTTGGTCATCATTATCAAACACTTGCCAATGGTTCAAGTTGTCTGGTACAGTAGGCCTATTCTTTATTTTTATGAGGCACTGATTGTTTTCATAAGGTAAAGAGAAATTGTTGGCAGCAAAGCCAGGCAGTTTTGGGCCCTTGGGATGAAATTAAGCTCATATTTCTCAAAGGTTTTGAGAAGATCTAGGGCAGCATTTCTATATTCCCTTAACCTAGGGTTCTTGGCTAAATATTCTCCCTTAATTTTATTGATGATTAGTTCATAATCTCCTTGGATCAATATTTTCTTGGCTTTGATATTTTTAAGTAAGTATAGACCAATAGGGAGAACCTCATACTCTGCAACATTATTGGTGCATTGAAAATCTAACCTATAGGAATGGCCTTCATTTGTGTTGTGGATCCAAACACCAGCCCCTGATCTGGCCTTACCATAAGAACCATCAAATCTCATATGCCAAAGGGTGTCAACTTCAGTTTTGTCAATGTTCTGTACTTTGGGGCTACTAGAGTTTTGGGAATCATTTTCTTGATTAGAGAGCTGTTTTGATTGTTTTGGGGTACTTAGTTCTCTCTCATTCTCATTCACTTGTTCATTTATGTCATTTTCATTGTACAGGATGAAGTAATCAAGGTCTGATTGAATGGAATAAACCGGTGTGTTATTTGGCCTATCTATGTTACTCACCATGTATTTCATGTGGGATTCCCGGTACAATCTTCTTGTTTTATTGAAGACTGGGATGGTGGCATAGGTCATATCCATTTGAAGGCTACCTTGGAGTTTGGCCCCCCATGATCTAGATAAAAGCATGTCATACTTTGGGGGGATGTCAGCCACAACTATATCCATGACTAGACTCTTAGCCAGGATTTTCTGCCAGATTGACACACAGATCCTTGATTAGGCCCAGACACTTAACCCTACTGGAATAAAAAGAATACAAGTCTTTGTAGGGATTTATGATTTCTAGGCCCAATCTCTCCATCGCAACCTTTGGCATGAGATTGTGTGAGGCATCGGAGTCTAGCATAGCATTATGCAGAATTTTGTCATGAATGTTCAGACTTACATAGAAAGGAGGGATTGCTCCTTCTTGATATCTTCCCTCTACTTCAGGACCAAACAACAGTTCTGGTTTATCATCAGTTAAATCTAAGGTATCAGTATCTTTGCCTATTTTTAACACTTTGAAAATCTGGGATCTATATACCTCTTGGGTCACTAATTCAGTGAGGGGTATAGTGATCTTGATTTTGGCAATCTCCCCCTCAAAACTGAAAGGAACAGGTGTCTTTATTGCATTCACATCAGTTTTATCAGCCATGAACTTTTCTACATTTTTAATTTTCTAATTCTAATTTGATGGTTTGGACAGTAATGTTTTTTCAGGGCCACTATTTGAAGTACTAGGGGAGTTTGAATCATTACTAGGCTGGCTAGTCTTTTGCTTGTTTATTCCAGTCTTTTTAGCCGTAGTATTTGTGCTTTCTGCTGTCTTTTTAGGAATAGGTTCAGAGGTTTTTCTAATAGCAGTGTTTGACTGATCTGTTTTAGGAACATCTTGACACTTCTTGCTCCTAAGGTTATACTGCCTATGGACTTCCATTATGGCATTCTCAAATCCTAATCTATAGTCTTTGGAATCTTCATATGATTTCTCATTTGGTTTTGAAGAAAACATCCTTTGTTCTTCTTCAGTAAGGAATGTGTTATCCTCATCATTCGAACCTATGACATTCACATGGTCTTCTTCCAACCGATCAGGCTCACTTTCTTCTTCATCTACATAGTTTTCTTGGAAAGGGGGTCTGATTTGTTGGTCACTCTCTCCTTGTCTGATTTGAAGTTGATTTCTCCTAAAGTTTTGATTTTGATTCTGGGATTGGTTTATATTTTGAGGAGGTGTTATGTTTTCTCTAGATTGAGCTCTTTCATATATGCTCATCCTCTTCATCATCTCCTCCATCATCCTTTCCATTTTTGAGTCAAATGTGGAAGGTGCAGATTCATCCCTAAATGATACCCTCTTCTCAGTATTCATTCTAGCTCTCTTCTCAATTAGATTTGATTCTACACTAAGAGATCCCTTCTGCATGTCTTCTAAAGTCAAGGGGTCCCTTTCTCTTAGCTGATAGGCCATTTTGGGATCAAATCCTTTAGGGAATTTTGCTAAATCTGAGCCTTGTGGAGGTTTCAAATTTGGGGGTAGTGCATTATAACACTATTAAATCTAGTGCAATAATTTTGAACACTTTCCCCAGTGTTTTTCTTGAGGTTGCTATAATTTGAAACCATTTGGAGCGGGTTCTTCCTAATTTCCCATTTGTTAATTAATGTTTGAAGTAAAGAAGGTAGATCATTTATACTATTAGGAGTTAAGTTCTTGAACCATTTTCTTTCTTCTCCCCCGAAACTTTGAGAAAACAATTTGAGTTTAATGGTTTCATCATCTATCTCATTTCTATCAAAATAGTCATTCATCTTGTCCACATGTTGTAAAGCTGTAGTAGAACTATTAGCATCATATAATGGAATCTTGGATAGATAGTCCTGTGGCAAATTTGCTAACGGTAAAGGAAGGACTAGAGGAGCATACCATGTTGCCATGATAGGAGGTTGTGGGAAAAATGGGGGGTTTACAAGTGGAGTGTTTATGAAAGGAGGGGGAGAATGGAATGGAGTAGTTTGAATAGTGGGTGTATGGATAAAAAAATTACTTGGACCAGCAAGAGACTATTGAGCATATCTAAGAAGAGAGAAACCAAAGTTATGAATGAAATGAAGATCAGGTTGGGTGGTTTCTCTGTTATCAGTATGTTCACCACTATGTTGGGGTGAGTGTGGAGGCTCAAAGTCTATCTGATCTATATCACTAAGTGACTTAGTTCTAGATGGATTTCTTATCAATGGTAAGTCAACGTGTGTATCTTGCAGAGCTGTAAGATTTTTCGGGAAAAAATTAGCTCTATGAATTGGTCTGACAACAGTTGAAGTCTTGGATTTAGGAGATTTCCTAAGGATAATTTCTGGATTATAACCTATCTCAAGAGGATTTGGGTCTGGGTGTGATCTGGTATAGGTACTTCGTGGAGCCAGATCTCTTTATTCTCACAAGGTATAACTAGGCCTTAAAAACTGTTTAGGATTGATTTCACACAATCCTAGAACAACCTATGGGAATAGTGGAATGAGGAAGGCCTACTGGAGGCCAGTGGAGTCGCCGGGTGGAAATTTTGAGCTTTTCTAAAGGTAAAAATTTTTATGGTCCACCACCAAATTCTTGATAAAAGTCAATCTTGGGAGTAATTTTGGGTTTTTAGTTCCTTTATGCAGCCTTAAGGTCAATGAGTATCCCCTAACTAAGTAATTATCTTGCTAGGATGATTAAGTAATTAGTTTCTACTCTGGCTATGGGTTGGTTTTTTAGCCAAACTAGGGATGTACATGAGTCTATAAGGGCTTGCTAGGAAACTATGACCTCAGAGGTCCCACCATGATGGCCACTATGTTAGCTCCCCGTAATTTGCTAGATTCATTGAGATACAAATTGACAAGAGTAACATCAAACCAAGCTTTAGAGTTCTAGGACCTAGCCTTCCTAGTCTCGGAGAGGGATCTCTCAATATGTTTGTAAGGATATAGCTTGATGCTTTTAGGAGGTTGATTTTAGGCTAGTTATTAAGTGCAAGTTTGTTTGTTTGGGTTTGGTTGGGCATGATACTTTGATAGATTTTAGATAGGAAACATGGAAGATTGTTAAGTCATTGGGCAATGGAGTTTAACAAGGTCCAGATGAGTTCATCAATGGTTTTAAGAGCATATGCAGGGAAATTTTACTTGGTTGGTGGATCTTTTAAGGTTATGATGGATTTATGAAATGGACGTAAAGATTGAGAACAACAAATTTATAAAGGGCTGAAACAGAATCCTTTATATACTTGTAAACTAAGGGAGTTAGAAAATTGATAAGAACAACAAGAGAATCAAAGGCATAAGAAGAACCTAATACATTTGATTTCAAACTGAAAACAGCTAATTAACCAAGACACATATTTAGATAAAATCACAGAAAGGTAAGAAACTTATCCAACTTTCAGAGCTTTTATCATCTAGAGAAGAAAAACATTTAAGATATACAAGTAACTATAATCAAAGAAGGAGAGAAAACTCTAACATCCAAGGTTACAGCTATAAGGTTTCCTTAAAACAATTTTAGCTAAGTAAAGGCAAAGAGCATGATTTTAAATAGACTTCTTTGACAAACCTAGACAAATCTTTTTTAAAGAGATGATTCCAAGAATAGAATATTTCAGTGGAAAAAATATGCAGGGCTAACCATAAATCATAATTGATGCTAACTGATCTAAATTATTCAAGAAATAGAAAAGCATAAGAAATACTTAGAGAGAAAAAATATGAATTCTCTAATATATCCTAGCATAAGAAAACATTAAGGCAGTGAAGGACAAATAGATTTAAGGTGCCATTAGAAAACATTTATTAATCTAAATTCTTTGTCCTACTGCAACATAGCAAGATGGAAAACATAATGGAAAACTTAGAAAACATAAACAAAGGAAAACTTCACCATCAACCAAGCCTATGGATCTTGCAAACAATCCTTCTCCATCAACAAGCAAATCATATTAGGCATGAGTTCCAAGACATCAATTTATCTTCAAGAGCTTCAAAGTACTATGTATTATTCCAGCATCAGTCATCAAAATCAAACATTTACAATGAGTTCCAGTGCAGTATTTATACTGCAAATGAGGAGGTGGAACTATTTTTTAGGGTTCAAATGTCATTTATGATAGAGTAAATACGTTCTTGACCTTAAAAACCATGCAAAGCATAAAGTAGGAACATATATAGATACCTCTTTGTTTTAATAACTCTGTCTTTACTTTCTAAGGATAAAACAGATGAAAAGATTGAATTTAAGGCTTTATCATTATCTTTTACAAAAATTGTCCTGACAATTTTAAAATATCTTCTTTAGTGTAATAACTGCCAATTTTCCCTTTGGGACAGAAAGTAGGCCAAAGGTGTGAGTTTGATATATTAAGGGAATACCTGCTCCTTTTGATGTATCCAAGGTTGCTTTAGCCTAAGGCTTAATTTTTCTTTTGGCCTTCATAATGCATCATCGCTGTCCCTTTCCCTTCTTTTTCATCCCTCCAATGTTATAATATTCAACATTTTTTTCAGTGGGTTCCATCTTGGGCTTTTTAGCTACATCATTAAAATAAAACAACTCTTCTAGTGGTGTAAGGCCCATTGGCAAGGTGTCATATTTGTATTGCAAAATTTCAAGCTCTCTTTGATTTGATTTTTCAAATACTTCTGCAACACAAGAGTTTTGAAGGTGGTTTATATCATCATCAAAGGGTAGCTCTGTTTTGGGAGTTTCTTTTTCAGCAAAATTATTTCTTTCAAATCTCAAACTTTGTTTTGTGCTTGCAAAGTCATTTCTGAATTGCATAAAATCATCAATTTGTTCATCGTTGTCAAATGCTTGCCAATGGTTCAAGTTGTCTGATATAGTAGGCATGTTATTTATTTTGATGAGGCATTGATTATTTTTATAAGGTAAAGAGCAATTGCTGGCAGCAAAGGCAAGCTCGTTGGCAAGGCAATTTTGGGCCCTAGGGATGAAAGTAAGCTCATATTTCTCAAAGGTTTTGAGAAGGTCTAGGGAAAATTTTCTAGATTCCCTTAACCTAGGGTTCTTGTCTGAATATTCTCCCTTAATTTGATTAATGATTAGTTTAGAATCTCCTTGGATCAAGATTTTCTTGGCTTTGAGATTTTTAAGTAAGTATAGACCAATAAGGAGAGCCTCATACTCTGCAACATTATTGATGCATTGAAAATATAACCTATAGGAATGGCCTTCATTTGTGTTGTGGATCCAAACACTAGCCCCTGATCTGGCCTTACCATAAGAACCATCAAAGCTCATATGCCAAAGGGTGTCAACTTCAGTTTTGTCAATGTTCTGTACTTCAGGGCTGCTAGAGCTTTGGGAGTCATTTTCTTGATTAGAGAACTGGTTTGATTGTTATGGGGGACTTATTTATCTCTCATTGTCATTCACTTGTTCACTTATGCCATTCTCATTGTACAAGATGAAGGAGTCAAGTTCTGAGTGAATGGAATAAACTGGTGTGTTATTTGGCCTATCTATGTTACTCACCATGTATTTCATGTGGGATTCCCGGTACAATCTTCTTGTTTTATTGAAGACTGGGATGGTGGCATAGGTCATATCCATTTGAAGGCTGCCCTGGAGTTTGTCCCCATGATCTAGATAAAAGCATGCCATACTTTGGGGGGGTGTCAGCCACAACTATATCCATGACTAGACTCTTAGCAAGGATTTGTGCTAGATTGACACACAGATCCTTGATTAGGCCTAGACACTTAACCCTACTGGAATCAAAAGAATACAAGTCTTTGTAGGGATTTGTGATTTCTAGGCCCAATCTCTCCATCACAACCTTTGGCATGAGATTGTGTGAGGCACTAGAGTCTAGCATATAATTATGCAGAATTTTGTCATGTACGTTCAAACTTACATAGAAAGGAGGGACTGCTCCTTCTTGATATCTTCCTTCTACTTCAGAACCAAACAACAGTTCTGGTTTATAATCAGTTAAGTTCAAGGTATCAGTATCCTTTCCTATGTTTAACACTTTGAAAATCTAGGATCTATACACCTCTTGGGTTACTAATTCAGTGAGGGGTATAGTGATATTGATTTTGGCAATCTCTCCCTCAAAACTGAAAGGCACAAGTGTCTTCATTGCATTTACATCATTTTTATCAGCTATGAACTTTTCTACATTTTTAATTTTCTGATTCTGATTTTATGGTTTCGACAACAAGGTTTTTTCAGGGCCACTATTTGAAGTACCAGGGCAGTTTGAATCATTACTAGGCTCGATAGTATTTTTCTTGTTTAGTTCAGTTTTCTTAGCCGTAGTATTTGTGCTTTCTGGTATCATTTTAGGAATAGGTTCAGAGGTTATTCTAACAACATTTTTTGGCTAATATTTTTTAGGAACATCTTGACTCTTCTTGCTCCTAAGGTTATACTACCTATGGACTTCCATTATGGCATTCTCAAATCCTAATCTATAGTCTTGAAAATCTTCATATGATTTCTCAATTGGTTTTGAAGAAAATATCTTTTGTTCTTCTTCAGTAAGGAATGTGTTATCCTCATCATCCGAACCTATGAAATTTACATGGTCTTCTTCCAACTGCTCAGGCTCTCTTTCTTCGTCATCTACATAGTTGTCTTGGAAAGGGGGTCTGATTTGTTGGTCACACTCTCTTTGTTTGATTTGAGGTTGATTTCTCCTGAAGTTCTGATTTTGATTCTGGGATTGGTTTCTATTTTGAGGAGGTGTTAGGTTTTCTCTAGATTGAGCTCTTTCATATATGCTCATCCTCTTCATCATCTCCTCCATCATCCTTTCCATTTTTGAGTCAAATGTGGAAGGTGCAACTTCATCCCTAAATGATACCCTCTTCTCAGTCTTCATTCTAGCTCTCTTCTCAATCAGATTTTCTTCTACACTAAGAGCTCCCTTCTGCATGTCTTCTAAAGTCAAGGGGTCCCTTTCTCTTAGCTGATAAGCCATTTTGGGATCAAATCCTCTAGGGAATTTGACCAAATATGAGCCTTGTGGAGGTTTCAAATCTGGGGGTAATGCGTTATAAACACTATTAAATCTAGTGCAATAATTTTGAACACTTTCCCCAGTGTTTTTCTTAAGGTTATTGTAATCTGAAATCATTTGGAGAGGGTTCTGCCTAATTTCCCATTTGTTTATGAATTTTTGAAGTAAATAAGGTAGATCATTTATACTATTAGGAGTTAAGTTCTTGAACCATTTTCTTTCTTCTCCCCCGAAACTTTGAGAAAACAATTTGAGTTTAATGGTTTCATCATCTATCTCATTTCTATCAAAATAGTCATTCATCTTGTCCACATGTTGTAAAGATGTAGTAGAACTATTAGCATCATATAATGGAATCTTGGACTGATAGTCCTGTGGCAAATTTTCTAAAGGTAAAGGAAGGACTAGAGGAGCATACCATGTTGCCATGATTGGAGGTTGTGGAAAAAATGGGGGGTTGACAAGTGGAGTGTTTATGAAAGGAGGGGGAGGATGGAATGGAGTAGTTTGAATAGTGGGTGTATGGATAACAAAAGTACTTGGACAAGCAAGAGACTGTTGAGCAGATCTAGGATGAGAGAAACCAAAGTTATGAATGAAATGAAGATCGGGTGGGGTGGTTTCTCTGTTATCAGTATGTTCACCACTATGTTGGGGTGAGTGTGGAGGCTCAAAGTCTATCTGATCTATATCACTAAGTGACTTAGTTCTAGATGGGTTTCTTATGAATGGTAAGTCAACTTGTGTATCTTGCAGAGCTGAGAGATTTTTCAGGGATAGAATTAGCTCTATGAATTGGCCTGACAACAGTTGAAGTCTTGGATTTAGAAGATTTCCTAAGGATACTTTCTGGATTATCAACTATCTCAGGAGATTGGGTCTAGGTGTAATCTGGTATAGGTCCTTCATGGAGCCAGATCTCTTTATTCTCACAAGGTATAACTAGCCCTTAAAAACTATTTAGGATTGATATGACACAATCCTAGAACAACCTATGGGACTAGTGGAATGAGGAAGGCCTACAAGAGGCTAGTGGAGTCTCCAGGTGGAAATTTTGAGCTTTTCTAAAGGTAAAATGTTTTATGGTCCACCACCAAATTCTTGATAAAAATCAATCTCGGGAGTAATTTTGGGTTTTTAGTTCCCTTATGCAGCCTTAAGGTCAATGAGTATCCCCTAACTAAGTCACTATCTTGCTAGGATGATTAAGTAATTAGTTTCTACTCTAGCTATGGGTTGGTTTTTAAGCCAAACTAGGGATTTACATGAGTCTATAAGGGCTTGCTAGGCAACTATGAACTCAGAGGTCCCATCGTGATCGCCACTATGTTAGCTCCCCGTAATTTTCTAGATTGATTGAGATACAAATTGACAAGGGTAACATCAAACCAAGCTTTAGAGTTCTAGGACCTAGCCTTCCTAGTCTCAAAGAGGGATCTCTCAATATGTTTGTAAGGATATAGCTTGATGCTTTTAGGAGGTTGATTTTAGGCTAGTTATTAAGTGCAAGTTTGTTTGTTTGGGTTTGGTTGGGCATGATACTTTGATAGATTTTAGATAGGAAACATGGAAGATTGTTAAGTCATTGGGCAATGGAGTTTAACAAGGTCCAGATGAGTTCATCAATGGTTTTAAGAGCATATGCAGGGAAATTTTACTTGGTTGATGGATCTTTTAAGGTTATGATGGATTTATGAAATGGACATAAAGATTGAGAACAAAAAATTAATAAAGGGCTGAAACAAAATCCTTTATATACTTGTAAGCTGAGGGAGTTAGAAAATTGATAAGAATAGTAAGAGAATCAAAGGCATAAGATGAACCTAATACATTTGATTTCGGACTAAAAATAGATAATTAACCAAGACACACATTCAGATAAAAACACAAAAAGGTAAGAAACTATTCCAACTTTCAGAGCTTTTATCATCTAGAGCATAAAAAAATTTAAGATATACAAGTAACTATAACCAAAGAAGGAGAGAAAACTCTAACATCCAAGGTTACAACTATAAGGTTTCCTTAAAACAATTTTAGCTAAGTAAATGCAAAGAGCATGATTTTAAATAGACTTCTTTGACAAACCTAGACAAAGCTGCTTTAAAGAGATGATTCCAAGAACAGAATATTTTAGTGGAAAAAATATGCAGGGCTAACCATAAATCATAATTGATGCTAACTGATATAAATTATTCAAGAAATAGACAAGCATAAGAAATATTTAGAGTGAAAAAAGATGAATTCTCTAATATATCCTAGCAGAAGAAAACATTAAGGCAATGAAGGACAAACAGATTTAAGGTGCCATTAGAAAAATTTTCTTAATCTAAATTCTTTTTCCTACTGCAACATAGCAAGATGGAAAACATAATGGAAAACTTAGAAAATATAAACAAAGGAAAACTTCACCATCAACCAAGCCTATGGATCTTGCAAACAATCCTTCTCCATCAACAAGCAAATCAGATCAGGCATGAGTTCCAAGAAATCAATTTATCTTCAAGAGCTTCAAAGTACTATGTATTATTCCAGCATCAGTCATCAAAATCCAACATTTACAATGAGTTCCAGTGTAGTATTTATACTACAAATGAGGAGGTGGAACTATTTTTTAGGGTTCAAATGTCATTTATGACAGAGTAAATATGT
Organism: Pinus albicaulis; assembly: GCA_034641835.2. Classification (NCBI taxonomy): domain Eukaryota; kingdom Viridiplantae; phylum Streptophyta; class Pinopsida; order Pinales; family Pinaceae; genus Pinus; species Pinus albicaulis. The sequence continues at coordinate 1,101,498,938 of CM076581.1, forward strand.
TCCTGACCTTGAAAACCATGCAAGGCATAAGGTAGGAACATCTGTAGATACCTCTCTGTTTTAATAAATCTATCTTTACTTTCTAAGGATAAGACAGATGAAAAGATTGAATTTAAGGTTTTATCATTATCTTTTACAATAACTGTCCTGACAGTTTTAAAATATCTTCTTTAGTGTAATAACTGCCAATTTTCCCTTTGGGACAGAAAGTAGGCCAAAGGTGTCAGTTTGATATATTAAGGGAATAACTGCTCCTTTTGACGTATCCAAGGCTGCTTTAACCGAAGTTTCCTTAAATTTATCATTAAACTATGCTTTAAGGCTTAATTTTTCTTTTGGCCTTCATAATGCATCATCGATGTCCCTTTCCCTTTATTCATTGCTTTAAACCTTTGTTTATTTGTCTTTTAACTTTAAAAACTTGATTAGGCTTTAATCATATGTTTTTAGGGCTTTGATTTTTCTTTAAGCCTTTACAATCATCCTTTATATCGTCTTTATCTCCTTTCAGACCTTTTTAAAATTCTTTCATCCGTCTTTGAATGTATTTTTTAACCTTTAATCATCAATTTAGGCCTTTAATCTTCTGTCCGCCTCCTTTGGCCTTCGACTTCACTGATTCTTTTCTGTTTCTTTGTGTAGGGTTACCCTTTGGTGCGTTGGAGGGTTTTGTGTTTCAATCAGTGGTTATGAAACACTAATTAAAACCTTTGAATTAAAAAACCCCATCCCTTTTTGTTTCAAGCTCTCGAATCATCATCCTGAGGCCTCAATCTTTACCTTAACTGTGGGATGGCCCCTTGGGCTTGGGGCACCATCAAACATGCATATAAAACATAAAACTTTATAAAATCCTGCGAATTTAGGGTATAACTGATTTGTAGAGGTTTAAAGGAGGCAGAAAGAGCAGTGAGGTGAAAGGAGAATGCGTGGAAAGGTTTCATGGTGGAACAATGAAGAAACCGGTTTTGAAAATGGATTTATGGTGCGAAATGGGGATAGGTGGTTTCGGGAATACCACTAATGGTTTTCATGCAACGTTCAGATGGTTAGTGGTATTTGCCTGAAAAAACGCGATACCATACATTTATTGCCACGTGTCCCTCATGAAACCACCGTTTTCGCATAAAAATGGAGTGTTAAACCTCAGCTGCAAAATCCACGTGAAACTGTTTTTGGGCCGTCAGATTTGGGGTAGTATATCAACAACCACAGGGGAGCGTGATGGTGGAAAGTTGTGCGGGCGAGGAGGTAGTGGAGGCCAAGTGGCAGATGGGGGTTGGATGGATGGTGGAGCAGTGGATAGTGGGCCAGCGGGGGTGTTATCAGTGGGACTTACGTGGAACGTTGGATCCGAGGTGATCCACAGTTGGGATTTGTTTGGAGGGTGAACGAATAGGTTATGGTTGGGTGGATAGAGGATGAGGGGGGACGAATGACCGTCATTGGATATAGGCCTAGGGCCTTTGATCAACGATGAATATCGTTTGAGGAAAAGGTGAAGCGGGGTAAGGGAGAAAGGTGGGGAGATGCGGTCGTGTGGGGGGGAAAAGGACCAGGGCTAGGATGAGAGGAGCTTAGGGACAGCGGATGGTTGGGGAGTGGAAAGGGAAGGCAGATATGTAAGATAGCTATTTTATCTCGAAGATCCATTGTGGGGAATGCCCCAATAAAAATAACGGAGTAGGGAAAAATAAAAAAGGGGGCTAGAAAGATTGGCGAGGGAAAGGGTCCTTTGGGGGATAGGATAGGACTGAGGTTTAGAGAAAAAGGGGCTGAGGGTTTTAGCTGGTGGTTATACCCTTGGGTCATGTGGAGGAGAGGGGCGGAAGATTTAAGCCCTTGGGGAATCACATCGACAGGGGAAAAATAATGGGAATGAGGAAACAAAGATCGTCGATGGAGCAAGAACCATTCGATCTGGATTAGATCAACGGTGGAGATTCACTCGGGGATCGCATCAGCGGGGGAAAAGGTTCAGGGGATAAGTAAAAGGTGAAGTCCGACATGATGAAGTGATGCATTGAAGTGATGCGATGTGATAGATCACTGGTCGTCAGATCCTGTAGATCTACAGTGGAGATATTGCCTGAGGAAAGGGTGGATGAGAGAGTTGTTGGGCAAGCCGATGATGTGTAGGAGCGCGATCACCATTAGATATATATGATCGACGGTTGTGATTGCATTGGGAAATCGACCAATCAGGGAAACAACGATGTGTGAGATAAAGGGGAAAACAGCAGGAGTCGTCGGACCTTACGAAATGGACGGTCTAGATAAAATTGGAGGCTAGCCATTGACAAAAAAAAGGTGAGGGAAAGAGGAATTAGGAATGTCGATGGGCGATGGTGATGGGGGCTTAAGACCTGGTCATAGGACCGGGTCATATGGCTGAAACGGGGCCAAGGGCTTAAGCAAAGGGAGCTTAAATCTTATATATATAAAAGGTCGGAAATAGGCCAAAAAGTGGTTTTTTTGAGCCTTTTGGATGTTCTGATAGGATAAAAAGGTCATTTTTAAGCCATTAAAAGGATTTTTTTACAGGTTTAAAGGGATTTTTGAGGAAATGGAGGATAAAAATCGGTTTTTTAGAGGAATAGATGAATGTTTAGGGTGAGTGAAGATGATTAATAAATGATGAAATGGAGAGGAGATTATGAAGGTGAACTTGATGGAAAATAGTTTGAAAACAACCTTCTTTTGTAACAGTAGGACTACTTTGAAGGATTTTGAATGAAGGTTTGATCCTTGAGGATAAAGAACACAGAGAGGCTTCAAGAAGTCACAATTTTGCTTAAAACTTGTTTCTTGAAGACTAAAGACCTGTTTTTAGCCATCATCAGTTATGAATTTTTTTATTGATGGCTAACAGTAACTGAAAACTAAAGCTGATGAGAATAGAAGGAAAAAATAGTATATATTTGATGTAGATCTCCTCAAGGGTCTCCAATAAAAGGCTAAACCCTTCACCTATAGGAAAACACTCTAAAAGAGCCAATAGATCCTTCTCTGAAACTACCCTCCAAAATAACGCAATTCCAGACTGAAACTGTGTTGTAAATGATGGGAATAGGTTGGCCTGGTGCCAAAGATGAAATTTTCTCAGAATCCCTCCTTTCTGATCTCCCAAGAGAATTAATCCTTCCTCCTATGAAAAACTAGCTCAGAAAGTGGGTTTATCAACCCTCCACTACAACACCCTGCAATACAACATAATATTCTACAGAATTTATGCTGTAGTTGAAGACTAAAGCTTGGATAGAATTTTGGATATGTGGAAATGATAGATTAGTACTCTCCCAAAAGGCCTCTCAAGGAAAGAGGTGGGATTCCCGACCAGGAACACCCTGTGCTAAACAACACCAACAATCTTAGCTAAACAACTGAAGAGAGAAAAAGTCTAAACAGACATATAAAAATAATAATCATAAGCTAACCCCATATGCCTGCCATCCTCTTTGTTATAAATAATGTGAGCCTTCTCACCTTGGGTCCCACTCATTAGGGTTTCCACCATCATGCAATCGATATCCCTCCAAAACTGCATTGTCCCATCATTAATGCCACTCCTCCATAACAACGTTGTTTGATTTGGTCAAAGTTGACCTATTCAACATGCTCTAGCCCCTTTCCACGCCTAAGGGTATTCAATCCAACTTTAAGATGACCTCCATTCACACTAGGAGAATATTTTATTCCTTCTAAGGAGATCTATGGGTCTCCATACCCTCTTATTCCTTTATCTAAGAGAAAAAATAAAATTTAATATTCCAATTAGCTGTATGCTAATTTAGGAATATTACAAATTCTCTCCTCTTTTTTTCATAATACTCCTATTTCATCAATTTTTCATTGATTACCAGAGGATTTGGAAGTCCCTTTTGCCTTAAAATATCAAATTTTATCATAAATCTTTTGATTGCTATTTCCATGTTTTGGCACTTTTCCTCTAATTGGTTCATCAAATTCTTCTTGGTTATTACATTTCTTACCTCAAGTATGGTCTCTGTTATATCTGTAATTCCAATTTCATCCAATTCTTGTTTATTTTTGGAATTGATGAATTTAATAATTTCCAAGGCCTCTTCAGGTTTTTTACCTAACTCCTCTTTGGTTTTATATATTGCTTCTTTTGCTGCTTTCAGTAAATATTTCTTCTCATAAACTACCTGTATTGATGGGAAAGTATCATTGATTGCTTCAATGATATTGTACCATAATTGGTTCTTAACATGTGTCATAGGTTCTTTCAAGTTTAATTCTTTTTCTAATTTCTTGAGCTTTTCATTCAACCTATTGGCATTTTTCTCTTCATTCTTGGAATTTATTTGTGCAAGATTTTTGGCATATTCAAGATTTTTAATTTGTTCCTCTAACATGTTTATTTCATTGGTTTGGATGGACATGTCCTACATTTCCTTTACCAATTTACTTGCCTCATCTGATTGCTAGACTGTTGTTGCTGAAGACTCAGTGGCAGAAGTTGTTGATGAAGTTACAGGTACTGCTATAGCCAGTGGAACATTAGGAGCTAGTGTTTCTGCAAGAGTAGATGGCACTGTGGTTGTAACCACAGGAATTATAGTGGTAGGGACTTCTTGTGATTTGGTGGCTTCTTTTTCTTGGACCAATTTTTCCATCTCAATCTCCATTTCTTTAATCTAGGCTATCAGCTGCAAAATAATACTCATCATTTCATATTTTTTATTAGTATCCTGTAAAATTTCCTTAGCTTGAGGATGCTTAGTGGGAGGCAGTTTCAACTGTTTCTTAAGAGTAGAAATATAAAAATTCTTCTTTTTAATCAATTCCTCTACAACTTTTATGTTCTTAGGGTCATAACCTACCTCAATCAGTAACTATTCCAAGGATTTTATTCTGATATCCTTTGCATATGATGATGCTTTCTCCATTTTACGCTGATCTCTTACATTTATCAAGGTATTTTGAAGCTTTTGAGCACTCATTTCTTTAGTAGTCATTGTGGAATAAAGCATCTCTCCTGCTTGTTTATGGAATTCAATTTGGTCAAGAGGATGAATATCTTGGTCTAGTACTTCAAAATCAACCTTTTTATAATCAGATGATGTTTTTGGAGTTGGTACTATGGGCTGGAGCACTGTCATCGCCATTTTCTTGTTCTTGTAAACAAAGGCTGAAAGCAGTCTGTTTTGTATGTTAGGGGTCTGTTTTAAGTACTGAGAGTGTATTTCATTATTTATTACTTAATTTTTACCTTTAATCTCCTTATACCTTTCCTTAATGTCCATATCCTTTTCTTTTGTTTGCTTTGATGATGACACTTCTATACTATGTTGTTTTTGAATCAAATGTGTATTAGAAGTGGTTGGTTGTTGTTCATTTTCAACTACTATAGGAGGTACAATATCTTTCTCTGGAATCTCTATGTCAAAAACCTCAACTGTCTCTTTTTCTTTGCTTGCAGGATTATTCTTTGGATTTTTGTTGTATCTAAGTTTAAATTTGGTCTCTGTAGTGGTCTCAGTTGTGTAAGACCCTTCTTCCCTGTTTCTTTTCATACTTATGTCTTCCTAGGTTGGAGTCTGCAAAATGTGACTAGTATCACTTTTCTTATCAGCTTCTACTAGTGTATTCTCTAACCATTCTATTTGGTTTGAGAATTTCTCAATATCAGGCTTCTTTTCAAGATTATATGGAGTTAATTTAAATTTAACTCTCATTTTGCTGATTATACCAAAGGGATCATAATACCAAAGAAAACTAGTGCTGAGTTTGTACTCTAACAACTGCTTTTCTTCCTCTGGACCCGCTTCTCTATTATTACATATGAATGGACCAACCTGATTTTTCACTTTAAATTGGGTTTTCTTCTTTGTAACTAAGAAATTTACAACATCTGAGTTTAAAATTTGTCTTATATACTCTAGAGCAAACAACCTCATGGGGAGGTATTTTGGAAATTTATAGGGAATTATATTTGACACATAGGCTCTAATTTCATTGTGATTTTGGTATAAATACCAATCATCTGTTCTACTTTGCTCAAATAATTGCAAAAATTTCTTGATTCCATTGCTGATCTTGGGCTGAAAACTGTTGTTTAGAAAATTTACCAATGGATGGATGAAAGAATTTGTAAACTTAGAATAGGTAAATTCATTTGATTCTTTCCTTATTAAGGAAGTCCAGAATATAAAATATTGGGGATTTCCTTCCACATCCATCTTCTGAAGAGTTATAGGAAAATTTTCAGACTGAAAATAAAGGAACATGTGGAAAATAAATGAATTACACCTAAAGACACCTTCAATAGGTAATTTGACTAGTTGTTCATGGATGCTATTAGAAATATACTGGGTCAAATTGAAGACAACTGCAGGGGGATGGACAGGTACGAAAATGGACAAGACACCAAGTACTGATGCTTCAACATGTTCATCTCTGAAATATCCTAGGATAAAAGATACCATGGAAATAATGTGTCTGGTTCTTTTTGAGAATTTAGAAGAGGAGTATGGAGGGTTAAGCTTAGGAATTTCCACATAGGATGGCATGAAGGTTTGAAAATTTGGAAATCACTTGGGAAAATCCAAGTCCAAATAGAGCTTAGTGAGGGCTTCAATTGATAAAGGGACTTCATTAGGCCCAGGCTGTAATTGAAGCATCTGTTTAATAGATTCAACTGTAATGGTAAACAACACTTCTTTTTCAAAATTCACAATGACTCTTTGATCTGGAGAATAACAAGATTGGCATAATCTGATAGCTTCTTGACAATGATGAGTGTGAGGGACAACATATTTAGGCAAATTTGATTCCCAAATAAGCACGTCATCTTCTTGATCCAAGGATTTCTCTTAGCTCCAGCAGTGGAGCTCAAGGAGGATAAACTCTGTCATAGGATCTGTAATTTTGAAGTCTGCATTTGGCAAGGGAGTATGTTCTACATCTACAAAAGGAGGGTGTAGAGGGTTGATCACAATAGTGCTCTTGAATGCCATTTATTAGTTAGATTTATCAATTTAAAAACTCTTGACCTTTAAAAACACTAATTTAGGCCTGTGAAAATACTTCTGTAAGTTAAAAAAGTTTACATAAGGTTTTTAGATATAATGAGGTTTCTATCTTTCATCTGCAATGGGATATTTCTTATAATTTTGACTCAAACTAGAAATTCTGTATCAAAAGAGAAATTTATTGACCTTATAGCCTTAACAAAAGATAACATGGGTTTACAGTAGAATTTTTGTGGTAGAAAAATCTTAAAACCTTAATTTTTATGTAGAAAGGCTTTAGAGTACTATAGAAGAGGTTTTGGAGGTTATCAGAGGGATTTTTAAGTCTGCAGATGGCTTAAAATCAATCAGAATTTATTCTAAAATAGGTCAAGGCATCAAAGCCTGTGAAAAATGCTCAGGGCTTCTATATCTGAAGAATTAATGAAGCAAAGGGGTATTCTTTAGGCATACAGGCTTCTAAAGGATACAATTAACAGTAAAATCTTTCAGAATGATGGATGAGTCTTTCTTTCTCTCAGGAATACCTGTGAAATTCAGAAATTTGCTGTGAAGAAGGGTTTTTTTGGGGTTGAAAAGATTTCAGTAGCTTCCTCTAGCCTTTATATGCAGTCTGGTTGTTCTTGCAGTGTTGTAGCAATTGATTTCGATGATTTATGTTAGTTTTTAGGCTAAAACAGAGGTGACAACATTTTAATATCGATTTAAAATGCTCTTGTGCGTAGAAAATGGTAATAGAAGTCTCAAATGAATGCATTTCAAGCGTTTTGTAAGTAATTAGTTGAACAATAGATGCATTTACTGCCGGTCATTTCAAATCTGTAAGCAGTTTGGGCACGGGGGAGGGAATAACTGCTAAGTAGTTTTCGCATGGTCGAAAGATGGTAAGTGGTATTGATTGGATCGATGCGATCCAACAGAATTGGGACACATGGAGGGGAGGGAAAATCTCAAAAAAACCTTTATTGCAAGGTCTAGATTTGTTTAACAATTGCACAATCGAATCTACGATAGGAAATCTGCACTGTTAGATCTGGCGGATAGGAGCGCACGGTTTAGATAGAACAATGAAGCTGCGGGGTCAAAGGCGTGGGGCCCAGGATATATATGTGGCGGGAGGGTAAAATTTATTAAAATATTAGGTTTTAATATATAGTTTAGATATGGAATATGATAGTCAGGTATAATGTTTTATTAACAAATAAAACACTTATAAGTGTAATATTAGCATTGGGCAGGGTTAATATATAATAAAATAGTTTTAACCTATGGGAGTGGGAATATATATCACGTGGGTAAAACAAACCAGAGGATAAAAATATAATATCGGTTTCGGATAATATTAAAAGGAGTTAATATAATATGGGCTTAAAGGCAAATAAGGAGCTAAAATATAAAGTTACCGTTTAGTATTTGAAGTGCGATAAGGGAAAATATACTAATCTTAGTATAAAACATGATATAAGAATGAATTTCATTGTTGTGGGTACCTTCATAATGTTTTTATACTTAGGATATAGTATTTTCTGGGTTTTTGGGTATTGTTGGGATAAAAGGGGAATTAGTCAAGCGTTTTACTTTCTCTAAGTATAATGAGTTTTATACCTAGGAAAGGGGATTTTTGCAAAGGAAGATTAATGATGATGGGAAAAGGAAAAAATGAAGGGAAAATAATGAAAATGGTGGGGATAAAGTATTTTATAAGGGAATGACTTTTTGAAGGAAGTTAGTGGCTGAATTGACCAATTTTTGCATATCCATGATTGTAAAAACTGCTTCTGCCTACCCATATGCTACCCTAACATTTTTTATTCATTTACCTAGGTGCATTTGAGCTTGCAAACCCTTACTGATTTTTCTTTTAAAACAACAAACTAACTATTTCTATCCTTATTTGTTCCAAGGGCTCAGATTAAGCTATTGAGCTCCTTATTTATTCTCTACCTAACTACTAATCTGCCAGATTAAACTGTTTGGATAGATTTTTATTTTCTATCTAATGACATGAAATTTAAAGAATGAAAAAGTCAAGATTAAGCTATTTGACTTATCATGGATTATGGAATTTTGAACAAGCTACACATAATCTTTATTTTGCAGTAAAAGTAAATAGTAGTTGCATTTATGTTTGCATCACTTTCATGTTTTATTTTTATTTTTATTTTTGTTTGGGGTCCATTTTCTATTCTTTTTTATCTTTTTTCTTTGAATTCCTTTGATTTTTATTTTAGGACTTTTACTCTTTTTACATTTTTTATTTTATTTTTCTGATATGGGAAAAAAAATTGCAGAAAACAAATTATGTGCATATTAAAATACTTATCAAAGTCAATTCAAAAATTATGAATCCTATTATTATAGGACCCTAACCATGGCTCCACATGGTTATTGCATTTCCTGGTGAAATGTCAGGAACTTGAGACTAGTAGTCTTTGAATTCTGACTGTGTTGGCCTTTGAAATGTTTTCTAATCTCTGCAATTATTCATACTTATGATATTTTATCCTTAAAAGCTTAGGGCCTTCTCTCCAGGCTTTAACTTTGGTAGGAAAAACATCCAAACCAATCTAAAATTTGAACTATTATGTACAATGAGTAAAGTAAATAAAATGAACTATCTGTTATTATGAGGAGTATTAATGCTTCAACATTCTACCATTGACAAGTCCACCTAGCAGATCTGATCCATCCATATCCTTCAAAAAGAAAGCATTGTTACCTCTATAACCATAAATAACATAAGGTCCTTTTCATAGGAAATCAAATTTCCTATGTTTACATTTCTCTTCTCCCCTTGAATCTCACTTTAAAAAAATTTCACCTATATAGAAATCATCTTCTTTAGTCTTCTTGTCAAATATCTTTTTAATATTTTCTTAAACAACTTAAGACTTAAGATAGACCTCTTCTCTAGTTTGGTGCAAGTTTATAGTTTGGTTAATCCTTCTTTGAATATCATTGGTTTCAACTTGCAGTTCTTGAATTATCTTCATTACTGGTACTCCTAAAGAAGATGGAAAAACAACATCCATTCCATAAACAAGTTGGTAAGGGGATGTACCAATATATTTCTTTGTGGTAAGTCTATCTACCCATAAGGCATTCACTAACCTCTTGTTGTCTTCTAGTAGTTTCTTGATCATGTTCACAAGGCTTTTATTGGAGGACTCAACAAGGCCATTACCTCGAGGGTAATATGCAGTAGAATGGCCAAGGGTAATGTGGTATTTATGGCAGAAGTCAATCATCCTTTTGGACTTGAATGTAGCTACATTATCAGTGATTATCTTTTGGGGGCATCCAAATATTGAGAGTATGTTGTTTTCTAAAAATTATATTATGACAGTGTCAGTGGCTTGCCTAGAAGGTATGGCTTCTATCCACTTAGTGAAATAGTCTATGGCTGCCAAAGTCCACTTGTTTTGGGTTGAGGATGGAGGGTGAATTTCACCAATGAAGTTAAGACCCCATTTTTGGAAAGGCATTTCTGTTGAGATGGGTTTTAACGGAAAAGGTAGCAACTTTTTCTTTCCTTCAAAGATTTGGCACTTGTGACAAGAGGTCACACACTTTTTTACATCTGCAAACAAGGTAGGCCAGTAAAAACTAGCTCTCAAGATTTTATCTGAAGTATTATTCCAGTAAAGATGTCCCCCACAGTCACCTGCATGAAATTATTCCAAAACTTTGTCAACTTCTTCTTTAAGCAAAAAATTCAATAAAATTCCACCATGATCTTTCCAAAATAGTATATTGTCTATGATACAAAATCTTATTGCCTTTAACTTTAAAAATCTAGCTTTAGTTCTTGATAATCCAGGAGGAGCTTGTAAATTTAGTAATACAAATACAATATCTGCATACCATGGTGAGTCTGAAAAGGCTTCACTGATCTCTGGAGTCGCCATCTCTTCCTGATCATCTATTTGGGCAATAAAATTAATATCTAAAGCATGACAATTTGATTCACCCATGAGTTTGGCTAAACCTTGACCTTTTATGAGTTTGGTTTGGTTTTATTTCTATGTCATATTACAAAATGGTGGCAATCCACTTGCCTATTTTACCATCAGGCCCATTATGTGTTAGAATTTCCTTTACAATTGCATTTGGAACATAAGCAATGATATGTGAATAAAGGATGTACACTCTAAAGCTTTTGATAGCTTTCACTAAAGATAGTGCTTTCTTTTCCATTATGTTATACGTTAAAGTGGAATCTCTGAGTGAATTGCTAAAAAAAGAAATGGGCTTCTCATAGCCTTGATCATTTTTCTATAGTAAAACTACAACAATAGTGTGTTCTGAAGAAAAAGAAAAAATAATGAAATATTTTTTTAAGTCGGGACTTATAAGGATTGGCGTTTTTGTCAAGGCTTGTTTAATTGATTCAAATGATTTCTTGGCCTCCACAGTCCATTTAAGTACTGAGTCTTTTTTCAACATATTGTTAATTTCTCTAATTATTTCTGCTAGATTTGAGATGAATCTTCTGAGGAAGCTAATTTTACCTAAGAAATATTGCAATTATTTAATATTCCTAGGAGGAATAATTTTTAAAATATCCTTTGTTCTAGTTGGGTCTATCCTATTTCCCTCTTTAGATATGATATGTTCTAATAATTTACCTTCTTCTAGTCCAAATAAAGTCTTTTTAGGATTTAGAGAGATGCCAAATTTCCTGCATTTGAGAAAGACTTGTCTGAGATAGTCTAAATGTTCATTATCAGTCTTTGAAAATACAGCAATGTCATCTAAATAAATCATAAGGAATTCGTGAATCTATTTAGCAAAGGCTATATCCATATCTCTTTGAAAAGTGGCTCCTGCATTCATTAATCCAAAAACATTTTCACATACATGAAAGTGCCCCATGGAGTAGTAAAAGCAGTTTTAGGTTGGTCTTCTAGTTGGACTAAAATCTGGTTATATCTAGAGAATCCATCAAGTAATGAAATTCTGGAAGAATCAACCACCCTCTGTAGAATGTGATCCATATTGGGGAGATGGTAGTTGTCTTTTAAGGACACTTTATTTAAATTTCAGAAATCAACACACAGTCTGATTTCTCCTGTCTTTTTTCCTAGTGGGAACTAGATTTGAAACCCAACTAGAATATCTTATTGGTGCAATTATTTGGGCTTCATATATTCTCTTAACCTATTTCTCAATTAAAGGCATCAAAACAGGATTGATCCTTCTAAGCTTTTGTTTGAAAGGTTTTTGATCTTCTTTTATGGGTATTTTATGTTGTATTATACTAGGGTCATAGGATTTTAAGTCCTCATAACTCCACACAAAGACATCCTAAAATTCCTTAAACGGAGCTATGTATTTTATTTTTTCTTTATGAGGTAAGGTTTTTGAAAGTTTAATCATCTTAGGCTTTGACTCTATTCCTATATTACACTCTTCAATATCAGATATTAATGACTCCATCTTAGTTTTCCTTGCAACATCATTAGAGACAAAAAGATCTTCTAAAGGGGTTAATCCCTTAGGTAAAAAGTTGTCCTTGAGGTTTAAAATGTCAGAATCATCATCTACTAACTCTTCAATCTCCACTTTCTCTAAATTATCTATTTCTATTTGAGTAAATTTAGTGGGTTTAGAAAACTCTAATTTACTTACATCCAAATTATTTAAATCAATCTCACTATCTGTGTTCTGATCTATTGTATAATTTGTGTCTATATTACAACCCTGAAATTCTCCTTCATTATTCATGGAATGATAAATCTATTCATCCTGTGAAAATATTTGCCAATATTTAAGATTATTTGGTATTGTGGGTATGCATTTAACTTCTGTTGTATATTTGTGATTGTGTTGAAATGGCAGATTACAGGTACTAGAAAAAGTTGCTAAGCTGTTGGCTTGTATGTTTTGTTTTCTAGGAATTGAAGCAAAATCACATTCAAGTAGTTCCTTAATCAGATCTAAAACAATATCTCTATATCAACTTAATCTTGGATTATATACAGAATATTTTCCTATTATCTGTTTCACAATTAACTCAGAATCTCTCATAATTGACACTCTTTTGGCTTCTAAATTTCTAACAATCTACAGTCCTAAAATAAGAGCTTCATATTCAACCATGTTGTTTGTACATTTGAAATTTAATCTAAAAGCATGACCTTCTGCATGATTTTTTTCCATATTGTGTATCCAAATCCGACTCATGCTCCTAATTTATTAACTAATCTATCAAAATATAGGGGCCACAATGATTCATGAAAAATGTTGTCACTATCTAGTGCTTTGTTTTTCTGCTATAGTTCAATATTGTTTTCAATGCCAGTTTCAGAATTACATAAAATGAATGAGTCCATATTAGTATGTTTAGAGTAAATAGGATAATTTCTTGGTCTTCTACACTACTAACTATGTACTTCATCAATGCTTCTTTGTAAAGTTTCTTAGGTTGGCCAAAAACTGATATTGTTGCATAAGACATATCAAGTTGTAGAGATCCCTGCAGTTTAGCTCCCCATGAGTGAGATGAGAGAATTCCATACTTGGGAGGGATGTCAGCTACTACAATGTCCATGACTATGCTTTTTCCAAGATATTGAACTAAAGTAACACATAAATCTTTAATCAAACCTAAACATTTCACTTTGCTGGAGTCAAATGAGAAGAGATATTTGTAAGGTATAGTGATGTATAAATTCAAGGTTTCCATTATTTCTTTTGGCATAAAATTATGTGAAGCCCCTGAATCTAGCATTGCATTATGTAAAATCTGATCATGAACAGTTAAGCTAATGTATAAAGGTGGAACTACTCCATCTTGGTGTTTCCCATTAACATCAAAACCAAAGATTAATTCTGGTTGATCATCACTCAAATTTACTGAATCTTCTCCATCATTCATATTCAAAGTCTCAGTGATAGGTGTTTTGAATAGGTCATGTTTTACCAAATCTATCAAAGGAATTGGTATCTTCAATTTGGCAATTTTAGCTTGGATATTAAATGGTGCTTGTGATTTTCCTAGATGAATTATCTCTTCTTTGGTAACTGTAGTTTGGGTGTGTTTGTCTTCTTTTTCTACAATTGTTTTCTCATTCTCTGTTTGTATTTCCACTGTATTACTTCTTTTATTTTTATTTTCAAGAATAGTTTGAGATGCAGTGGAAGTCTTTGCAGATTTTGTATTTTCAGCAGCTGTTTTAGCAAAAACTGCTTTAGGATCAACTGATTTTGGATCAGTAGTAGGTGTTTTTGAGTCTGAAATTGTTGTTTTAGCAGAATGTTTTGTCTTGGCAGTAGCAGATTTTTGAGAATCTTTTGATGTTTGGAAAACATCATCTGTTATGTCAAAAATTTTGGAACTCGGTGAAATTTTAGGACTTGAAACTTTCTGATTTGAACTAGAGTTTTTCTTGGTTTCCCTAGGGAGAATTTGCAGAACTTTAGTGGTAGGAGCCTCTATTGTTTTCTTTGTTTGTGTTTGAGCAGATTTCTTAATAAAAGGCTCTACATTTTTCTTACTTCTAAGGTTATATTGCTTATGGACTTCATTAATTGCAAACTCATAACCTTTCTTGTAATCAAAAGACTCACCAGAATCTAATTGTAGTTGTTGTAGTTCATATAACTCATGTTATTATTGTGTAATAAAAATGGTGTTATCCTCATTAATACCCACTAGATTAATGGTGTCTTCATCATATTCATTTTGATGAGAACTTTTAGCATAGTTCTCTTGGAAAGGTGGTCTTATTGTTTGATCAGGTGTTGATTCTCTAGATTTTCTAGTGTTTGTGTTTTTTTCCTAAAATTGGGATTTCTAATTTGAGGTCCTTGTTGTTGGTTATCCCACTATGGCTTCCTTTCCATATTATCTAATCTATCCATCATTCTCTCTAATTTTTTTGCTAATTCATCTATTTTCAAATCTAAAGTAGATGTTTCCTCTTTTATTGTTACTCTCCTTTCATTTCTTAATCTAGCTTTCTTTGCTAACAAGTTTGCCTCTACACTAATAGCAGTACTTTGCATCTACTCTAAGGTCTCTAGATTTCTCTCTCTGAGTTGATAGGATATATCTGTATCAAATCCATAAGGGAATTTGATAAGGACAGAGTTTGGAGGAGGCTTAAGATTAGCAGGAATTGCACTATAAATAAAGTTATATCTAGTACAATAATCTTGAATTGTTTCATTTGGTGCTCTTTTTATACTTTCAAATTCAGATAATATTTGTAGTGGATTTTTTTCTTTTCCCATCTATTAAGAAATAATCTATAAAAACTGCTAAATAAAAAATACTACCAATATTTAAACCTTTAAACCACTTTTTTACCTCACCAGTTAAAGTTTGAGCAAAAATTCTCATTTGGACATCATCATCATCTATTTCATGTAGTTCAAAATAGTTTGTCATCTTATTAACATGTTGTTGGGCAGTGTAATGAGTGGTTGCATCAAATTGAGGAATTTTTCTTTGATAATCCTGGGGCATGTCATGTAACTGTGCTGGTAGGACAAAGGGAGCATAAATGACAGCCATTGCTTGGATTCTAGCTTGGCTAGGAGGTAATTTTGAAGTGCTTGGTGAAGAGCTAGAAGTACTTGATGATGTAGTTAAAGAACTTGCATATGAGATTGGAATATAAGAAGATGTACTGGAAAATGTGGTTGAGATAGTAGAATATGAAGTTGGGATATGTGAAGAGGTGCTTGGGAATGAGAATGATGTATTAGAAAATGTAGCAGAAATACTAGGGGATGAACTTGAGGTGGTGGAGGATGGAAATAATATTCTAGGTTGAAATTGTTGCTTAGGAAAGAATGAATTTGTGGAATGAAGTGTGGTGGAAATAATGGATGAAGTGGTAGTGAATAGTGATGAACCTATAGATTCTATACAGCTAGTATCTAAATGAATGGTAGAAGGCTTAGGGTTATAGGCTGATAAAGCACTCAATTCAACTGAATGTTGTAAAAAACTTCATCTATTTACTTAATAAAAGTAGCAGTTCTGGCATCAATTTTATCATAAACTTCAAAAATATTTTCCTCAGAATCAACTGAAACAGTTTCCTTCTTACTTTCAATGAATGAAATAAAATCAGGATCTATAATAGTATTATGTAAGTCACTTTCTGATTTGGTTCTGTATAAATATTGTTCAAAATTTATATCAAATTCTATGTCTTGTAAACTTGATAGTTGTTTGGAAGGGAATTTTCTTTGACTAATGGAATCTTATTACCTAAATCCTCTACTCTTTTGTTTTTCTTTCCAATTTTGTCAGGATTATCTACTGTGACAGCAGGTTGTGGATCTGGATTCGACCTGGTATAGTAGACTCTTTTGGAAGCCATAATTACAATTTTTATGAAAATATAATCACAACTTATCTAAAACAATATTAAAGTGAAAATATAAATGAAAATATTTCCTTTCAGATCTATTTAAAACATTGAGGATTGGTTAGTTCCCCAGTATGGTCGCCAGTATGTTATCACTCTAATAATTCTCAAAAGTTGTGAGATTTTTTATTTTGTGTTAAAGAATATCAGAGGTAACCACAAACCTACTTTTAATCTTTAGGATCTAGCCTTCCTAATGCTCAGAGAGGGCTCTCTCTATATGATTTAACTTTGTTGTTTATATTTGATTTTAGGCTAGTTATATGGGGTAAATTGGTTTTGGGGTTTTGATTTGGTTTGGTGGGGAAATCACGTACTTATATGGATAACTATAGATCTATATCCCATTAGGAAAATGGAATCAATGTGTCAAGCAGTCAGATCAAGATCAAGGTCTAAAGGAAAATGTTTACCTGGCCAGATAGAAGAGTCACTTCAGATCTTCAAAGGCTGATGGTGAAATGGTTTTTATCGAGATGAAAGAGAAATTAAGGGTACTTAAATATGGATTAGGAGTGAAAAGGAAGAGGTCAATTGAAATCACAGAGCAAATAAGGGTTCCCTAGTCTAGATATCAGTAGAAAACATTTAAATGATAATCATTCAAAACAGAGTGCTTTTAACCAATTCTGAAATACAATTCCTGATTTATCAATTAGATTCAAAACACATTCATGAATAGATGGAAAACATAAGAAAATAGAAGAGATGACAAGTGAAATACTTCACTGCAGTGGCCTAACACATGAATCTTGTAATATGATTCTTTATTTCCTGTGATCCAGACTGCTAACTTGAAATTGATACAAAAAACCCTTAGGTTCAGAATATTACAGCTACAGAAATGTTCAGCAATTAATCCACACTCAATACTTCAAATAATGAAGTATTTATACAAAAACTAGTACAAAATATCCTAGAATAAACTTAGGATTTTTCTTAGAAAATAAATATCTTCATGCAAGAAGATTGTGACAACTACTTCACTAATTTCTAGCTATCCTGTTTATTGAAATAAAATAGCTTGTTGTTTTGATTTAGGCTACAGCTGGACAACTAAGGTGTCCCTCACGCTGGCAGTTTTATCTTCAATCTGTTTTGATATTTAATCTTTCATCTGATACACTTTTAACTTATGCACTTTCAACTGATACACTTTGACTGTAGAAAATTGTTTACTGCTAATGTAAAAAACAACAAACTCTGTTTTTACCTTTCATGCTCTGTCATCACTGTAATCTAATTCTATAATAGATCAGTTAACTTCTCCCAGAACTCAACTTCTCGCAATTTAATCTTCATAAGCCTTCTGAAGTTTTCATCATCTTCAGTGTATTTGGAAAATGTTGGTTTGTTGACAAAAACATGTTTTACTTCATGTTGTAAGTAAAACAGATTTTCAAGATTCTTATGAAAAACTTTCCTTGTTGGGATACCCTGCCAATCTGATTTATTTACTTGTTATTTAGCAAATTCTCTCATCTTTTTTTCATAATCCTCCTATTTCATCAATTTTTCATTTGATTACTAGAGGATTTGGAAGGCCCTTTTGCCTTAAAATATCAAATTTTATCATAAATCTTGTGATTGATATTTCCATGTTTTGGCACTTTACCTCTAATTGGTTCATCAAGTTATTCTTGGATATTACCTTTCTTACCTCAAGTATGGTCTCTGTTCTATCTGTAATTCCAATTTAATCTAATTCTTGTTTATTTTTTGAATTGAAAAATTTAATAATTTCCAAGGCCTCTTTAGGTTTTTTTACCTAGCTCCTCTTTGGTTTTCTTTATTGCTTCTTTTGCTGCTTTCAGTAAATCTTTCTTCTCATAAATTACTTGTATTGATGGCCAAGTATCATTGACTACTTCAATGATATTGGACCATAATTGGTTCTTAACATGTGCCATAGGTTCTATCAAGGTTAATTATTTTTCTAATTTCTTGAGTTGTTCATTCAACCTATTCGCCTTTTGTTCTTCATTCTTGGCATTTATTTGTGCAATATTTTTGGAATATTCAAGATTTTTAATTTGTTCCTTTAACCTGTTTATTTCTTTGGTTTGGATGGACATGTCCTGCATTTCCTTTACCAATTTACTTTCCTCATCTGATTGATGGACTGTTGTTGCCGAAGACTCAATGGTAGAAGTTGTTGATGAAGTTACAGGTACTGTTGTAGCCAGTGGAACATTAGGAGCTAGTGTTTCTGCAAGAGTATATGGCACTGTTGTTGTAACCAAAGGAATTACAATGGAAGGGAATTATTGTGCTTTGGTGGATTCTTTTTCTTGGACCAATTTGTCCATCTCAATCTCCATTTCTTTAATCTGGGCTGTTAGCTGCAAAATAATACTCATCATTTCATCTTTTTGATTAGTATCCTGCAAAATTTCCTTAGCTTAATGATTCTTAGTGGGAGGTAGTTTCAACTGTTTCTTAAGAGCAGCAATATCAACATCATTCTTTTAAATCAATTCCTCTGTAACTTTTATGTTCGGAGGGTCATACCCTACCTCAATCACTAACTTCTCCAAGGATTTTATTATGATATCCTTTGCATATGATGATGCTTTCTCCAGTTTAAGCTGATCTCTTACATTTATCAAGGTATTTTGAAGCTTTTGAGCACTCATTTATTTAGTAGTCATTGTGGAATAAAGAATCTCTCCTGCTTATTTATGGAATTCAATTTGGTCCAGAGGGTGAATATCCTAGACTGGTACTTCGAAATCAACCTTTTTATAATCAGATGATGTTTTTGGAGTTGGTACTATGGGCTTAAGCATTGTCATCAACATTTTATTGTTCTTGTAATCAAAGGTTGAAAGCAGCATGTTTTGTATGCTGGGGGTTTGCTTTAAGTACTGAGAGTACATTTCATTATTTATTTCTTCATTTTTAGCTTTAATCTCCTTGTACCTTTCCTTAATGTCCATATCCTTTTCTTCTGTTTGATTTGATGATGACACTTCTATATATGTTTTTTTTGAATCAACTGTGTATTCGAAGTGGTTGGATGTTGTTCATTTTCAACTACTATAGGAGGTACAATATCTTTCTTTAGAATCTTTGTGTCAATGACCTCAATTGTCTCGTTTTCTTTTCTTGCAAGATTAATCTTTGGCTTTTTGCTATATTTGAGTTTAAATTTGGTCTTTTTAGTGGTCTCAGCTATGTAAGACCCTTCTTCCATATTTCTTTTCATACTTCTATCTTCCTGGGCTGGAGTTTGCAAAATGTGACTAGTATCACTCTGCTTATCAGCTTCTACCATTGTATATTTTAACCATTCTGTTTGGTTTGAGAATTTATCAATATTAGGCTTCTTTTCATTAATGTACCTCATTTTTCTGATTATACCAAAGAGATCATAATACCAAAGAAAACTAGTGCTGAATTTGTACTCTAACAACTGCTTTTCTGCCTCTGGACTTGCTTCTCTGTTATTACATATGAATGGACCAACCTGATTTTTCAGTTTAAATTGGGTTTTCTTCTTTGCATCCAAGAAATTTACAGCACCTGAGTTTAAAATCTATTTTATATACTCTAGAGAAAACAACCTCATGCAGAGGTATTTTGGAAATTTATAGGGAATTAGATTTGTCCCATAGACTTTGATTTCAGTGTGATTTTGGTATAAATACCAATCACCTATTCTAATTTTTTCAAATAGTTGCAAAAATTTCTTTATTTCATTGTTGATCTTGGGCTGAAAACTGTTGTTTAGAAAATTTAGCAATGGATGGATTAAAGAATCTGTAAACTCAGAAGGGGTAAATTCATTTGATTCTTTCCTTATTAAGGAAGTCTAGAATATAACAGAATGGGGATTTCCTTCCACATCCATCTTCTGAAAAGTTATAGGAAACATTTCAGACTGAAATTAAAGGAACATGTGGAAATTAAACGAAGTATACCTCAAGACACCTTCAGTAGGTAATTTTACTAGTTGTTCATAGATGCTATCAGCAATATACTGGGTAAAATTGAAGATAATTGTAGGGGGATGACCTATTACAAAAGTGGAAAAGAAACCAGGTACTAATGCATCAGCATGTTCATCTATGAAACATCCAAGGATAAAAGATAGCGTGGAAATAATGTGTCTGGTTCTTTCTGAGAATTTAGAAGAGGAGTGCGGAGGGTTGAGCTTAGGAATTTCCACATAGGATGGCATGAAGGTTTGAAAATTTTGAAATCTCTTGGGAAAATCCAAGTCCAAATAGAACTTAGTGAGGTCTTCAATTGATAAAGGGACTTCATTAGGCTTAGGCTATAACTGAAGCATCTATTTAATAGATTCATTTGTAATGGTAAACAACACTTCTTTTTCAAAATTCAAAATGGCTCTTTGATCTGGAGAATAACAAGATTGGCATAATATGATAGCTTCTCGGCATTGATGGGTATGAGGGACAACATATTTAGGCAAATTTGATTCCCAAATAAACACATCATCTGCTTCATCCAAGGATTTCTCTTAGCTCCAGCAGTGGAGCTCAAGGAGGTTAAAATATGTCACAGGATCTATAATTTTGAAGTCTACATCTGCCAAGGGAGTATGTTCTACATCTATAAAAGGAGGTTGTATAAGGTTGATCTTAGTAGTGCTCTTGGATGTCATTGATTAGTTTGATTTATCAATTTAAACACTATTGACCTTTAAAAACACTGATTTAGGCCTATGAAAATACTTCTATAAGTTAAAATAGTTTACAAAATGTTTTTAGATATAACAAGGTTTCTATATTTGGTCTACAAAGGGATATTTCTTATAATTTTGACTGAAACTGGCAATTCTGTATCAAAAAGAGAAATTTCTTGACCTTATAGCCTTAACAAAATATATCAAGGGTTTACAGTAGAATTTCTATGGTAGAACAATCTTAAAATCCTTAATTTTTATGCAGAAAGGCTTCAGAGTACTGTAGAAGAGGTTTTGGAGGTTATCAGAAAGATTTTTAAGTCTTCAGATGGCTTAAACTCAATTGGAATTTATTCTAAAATATGTCGAGGCATCAGAGCCTTTGAAAAATTCTCTTGGCTTGTATATCTGGAGAATTAATGAAGCAAATGGGTATTCTTTACACATACATGCTTCTGAAATATTCAATTAACAGTAAAATCTTTCAGAATGATGGATTAGTATTTCTTTCTCTGAGGAATACCTGTGAAAATCGGAAATTTACTGTGAAGAAGGGTTTTTTTTGGGTTGAAAAGCTTTCAATAGCTTCCTCTAGCCTTTATATGTAGTCTGGTGGTTCTTGCAGTGTTGTGGCAATTGATTTCGATGATTTTTGTTAGTTTTTAGGCTAAAACAGAGGCGGAAATGTTCTAATATCGATTTAAAATGCTCTTGTGCACAGAAAATGGTAATAGAAGTCTCAAATGAATGTATTTCAAGAATTTTATAAGTAATTAGCTGAACAGTGAATGTATTTACTACCGGTCATTTCAAATCTGTAAGCAGTTTGGGCGCGGGGGAGGGAATAACTGCCAAGCAGTTTTTGCAAGGTCGAAATATGGTAAGTGGTATTCATTGGATCAATGTGATCCAATAGAATTGGGATGCATGGAGGGGAGGGAAAATCTCAAAACAATTTTTATCACAAGGTCTAGACTTTTTTAACAATTGTGCAATCAAATTTGCGATAGGAGATCTGCACTGTTAGATCTAGCGAATAGGAGCGAACGGTCGAGATATAACAATGAAGTTGTGGGGTCAAAGGCATGGGGCCCGGGATATATATGTGGCGGGAGTGTAAAATGTATTAAAATATTAGGTTTTAATACATAGTTTAGATATGGAATATGATAGGCAAGTATAGTGTTTTATTAACAAATAAAACGCTTATAAGTGTAATATTAGCATTGGGCGGGGTTAATATATAATAAAAAAAATTTAACCTATGGAAGCAGGAATATATATCACATGGGTGAAACGAACCATAGGTTAAAAATATAATATGGGTTGAGATAATATTAAAAGGAGTTAATATAATATGGGCTTAAAGGAAAATAAGGAGCTAATATATAAAGTTATTGTTTAGTATTTGAAGTACGATAAGGGAAAATATACTAATCTTAGTATAAAACATGATATAGGAATGAATTTCATTGTTGTGGATACCTTCATAATGTTTTTATACTTAGGATATAGTATTTTTTGGGTTTTTGGGTATTTTTGGGATAAAAGGGGAATGAGTCAAGGGTTTTAATTTCACTAAGTATAATGAGTTTTATACTTAGGAAAGGGGATTTTTGCACAGGAAGATTAATGATGATGGGAAAAGAAAAAAATGAAGGGAAAATAATGAAAATGGTGGGGATAAAGTATTTTACAAGGGAATGACTATTTTAAGAAAGTTAGTGATTGAATTGACCAATTTCTGCTTATCCATGATTGTAAAAACTGCTTCTGCCTACCCATATGCTATCCTAACATTTTTTCTTCATTTACCTGGGTGCATTTGAGCTTGCAAACCCTTTTTTATTTTTCTTTTAAAACAACAAACTAACTAATTCTATACTTATTTCTTCAAAGGGCTCAGATTAATCTATTGAGCTCCTTATTTATTCTCTACCTAACTACTGATCTGCTAAGATTAAACTGTTTGGCTAGATTTTTATTCTCTATCTAATAACATGAAATTTAAAGCATGAAAAAGTCAAGATTAAGCTATTTGACTTATCATGGATTATGGAATTTTGAACAAGCTACACATAATCTTTATTTTGCAGTAAAAGTAAATAGTAGTTGCATTTGGATTTGCATCACTTTCATGTTTTATTTTTGTTTGGGGTCCATTTTCTATTCTTTTTTATCTTTTTTTCTTTCAATTCCTTTGATTTTTCTTTTAGGACTTTTACTCTCTTTACATTTTTTATTTTATTTTTCTGATATGGGAAAACAATTTGCAGTAATCAAAGTATGTACATATTACAGGAGTTATCAAATTCAATTCAAAGATTATGAATTCTATTATTATAGGACCCTAACACCACTCAAGAAATTTTTTATCATTCCATTAGGTCATGTAAAAAATTGATTCACTGATGGTAGCCCTAGTTATAAAACCTCACTCTCCCTCAAAAATTCACATTTTATGACCCACCTTCATGTCTTGCTGAACATAAAACAATCTTAAAATCTCATTTCATTATGACATTATGTCAGTCAAAGTCAACCATGGAGTCAAGTCATCCAAGATCCCATTAGGTCAATTATGTTTCATTTTTCAAGGTTCATAAATATGCTATTTCATCACAATAAGGTCAACAAAGGTGTGAGAGTGATTCAATAATACTTTCTTAAACGTCTTCAGAGGATTGATCAAGATGTAAATATCATTTTTAAAGTTGTCATTTTAGTTTTAGAGTATGATTTTTATACCAAAATGTAATTTTATTCAAAACATATATGTAATTTTTTTTAAATTTTTATGTAATTTTATGTTCATAATATGTAATAAGTTCAATCCCAAGATACCAACTCAAAACGTTACATGCCAAACTAAAGAGAAGAAAAGTCAAATGAAAAGTTCCAAACTCCAACAACATCATCCTGCAAAGAAGAAAAAAACAAAGGAAAAGGGTAATTAGAAAATGTTTTCAAAAAGTTGAAATGAAAATTAGAAAAGAGGGTTTTCTCATCTAAATTCAAATTCACTTAAGTATTTATGACTCCTTGAGATCATTTCAAATTTATTTGTCCCCTCCAAACACCAAGCAAGCACTCTAACACAAAAAAAAATTGAGTTTTTGGGCGAAATTGGTAAGAAAAACTGAGCAAATGGCACAAATGCTCTGTTGAAGGCACAAACGCTGAAGGCAGGGCATAAATGCACAGTTGAGGGTGCAAATGCGGAGTTGAGGGCGTAAATACTCTGTTGAGGGCACAAATTCTCTATGCATGGTGTAAATGACCAGGACATCCCAGAAGCATGCTTAAGTTTCGAAACAATCATCTTCAGAGTTCCATTAGTCTACTCATTGACTTCTCGTAAATCAGTAAGAGCTCATGCCATTAAAAAACATCTTCATCAAGTGCATATGTTGAGATTTGTGAATTTAGGTTAAAATTTGGTGTTTTAATTTACTTAAAACCATAGTATATTATTTCATGCTTGAAAAATCCCAAATTTCACTCCCCTATACCTTTGCATCCTTCCTATTATTACAAAAAGCCATTCCCAATGCCTTGTTTTGCAAAATCCCCTTTTCCTAAACCTTTCTCCGAAAACCCTAAGCCTTAGGTGTTACATTTACCTAGGCTGCCAATCCCAATATCCCTATCCTAAATCTAATTATAATACTACTCCCTATCCCCTCCCCCATTTCATACATTCCTAGCAACATATCCCTAATTTTCCCATTCCCATTCCTGAAACCATATTTCACACCACCTACTTCCCTAGGAATTAGAGGAATTTTGAGGTCAAAAATGCGCCTCCTAAGAAAAATGTACAAGAAAAATAAACTTTATAAGAACCAATATGAAAAGAACATGCTGCTGGAAATGGCCGACTAGCTTGCAATGGAATCCATGGCTGTCTTGAAATGCGATGAAATGTGTTAGGGTGCATTAAGTAGGCTCGACCAAAGAGAGAGCAAGGGTCGACGGAGTCAATCACTATTCAAATGGTGAGGAATTTCTTGCTTGCTCGACAAAAGGGAAGAGAGGGTGCATAAGCACACTTGTCTAAAAAAGAGAGGATGTGAAGCATGATTCAAGATGATGATGTCAACCATGAGGGATGATTCACAATTTTTTAAGTAAAAAAGTAAAATGTAATATTCCCAAATTTTCACATCATATTTGGAATATTAGAGTCCTTTATTTTCTTAATGAATTAAGTAAATAAAAGGGTGGAGGGACCCATAATCCTCAATAAGAATAAATATTCACTTTTTGTGTGTGAATGTGGATTAATTTAGCGTATATCTGCAAAAAGATGTAGTTGAGCAACTACTAATGTGAATGAGATTGGAGATCATGTCTCATTTAATGAGAAAGATCATGGAGGGTTGATTCAGTCAACTAAGATCTTGAATATGTCAAACAAAGGATCATTGAGCATTCATGATCAAGTGATGGAGGATCATGTGCAAATGAAGCACACATGATGGAGGAGGTGTACATTTCACCTAGACTGTTTGGTTGATTTGGTCAAAGAGCGCAGTCCCACTTGGAGGATCTTGTCCACATGAGACTGCGCAGTTGAGATTAGAGCCAAGGCTTGGGGAGGCTCAAAAATTATAAAGGAGATGAAAGAAAAGGTGAAATGTATCTTGGATTATTTTATGTATGATCTTTTAGATCTGGAATTGTCAAGTGACATTCCACTGCATTCTTGGGCTGTTTAGTAGAGATTGCAGGTGCTGTTTAGCACAGTGTGTTCCCAGGCGGGAATCCCACCTCCTTCTTAGAGTAGCTCTAGAAAGAGGATTGTAATTCATTATACATCAGGATTTAAGTGCCATTTAATTTTTATACTTTCTGCAGAACATTCATATTCATAAATCTGCAGATTTCTAAAGATCAGTTTGGAAGGTGGAAGTTGTCTTCAGTACTTCAGCTAGAGAACAAGGTGAGGGATTATTCCCATCACTTGGGCTTATAGATCAACACTCCCAGAGCCACATTGCAGATATGGAATCAGGCCAAATGTTATTGACCTCCTAGCAGAAGCATTCCCTTTAGGAATAACGCTGTAAATATTGCAGATCAAAAAGGAGGAAGGAAGTCACTAGTACTTCAGCTAGAAATCCAGTGAAGGATCATTCCTTCACATTTCCATTAGTCTTACCATCAGCTTGGAGCTTATTGCAACATATTTCAGCAGGAAGAAGGCCTCTCTTTCCCTCATAGTACAGTTTTTATTGGAAGTTGTGTTGCAACAGCTGAATTCATCATTGGAGGATTGAGAAGGTAGATCTAGAGCTTTCAGCTCATAGATCTGATGAAGGGATCAACCCTTCAAGAATAAATCTGATCTGAGCACACATTTTAGCCATATATTCTTCAGATCTAGCTTCAGATCTATATTTCCCAGCAGATCAAGGATCAAATCCTAGGGAGGTGATTTTCCAAAGTTGCAGATCTGGAAAATCCTTTCTAGGTTATCTTGGGAATCCATCACATTGGCCAGATCTTGAATCTTGGCATCATCTGAGCTCTAGTTTTGAGTAGATCTACATTTATTTTTTTTAGCCTGCAACTCTATGTTCATACTCTGCTAAAGGGACAATGCAGTATTTTCTACAGAGCCTCTCTAGTTACGTTGTCCCTGTTGTATGCATATTTTCAGGGTGATCCTAGCTCATCCTTTTGGCTAGATCTACCTATATTCTGTACTTGTGTAACTGAATCATCTCCAATATAATAAAATGGCTCAGCTCTTTCTTCATATTCTTATTTGTACTTAGATTTATTTCTTATCTTGCTGTAAGTTCTTATATTGTGTGAAGTATTACTGTATTCTCCCCTTTTGGGATATTATAGTGGTATTAGAGCATGATCTTTGGCTCAGCTTGTGGAAACTTCATATTTTGCATTGAAAGAAGAATAGATAGATGAGATATATCATGGAGGATGAGAAATTTGTCACTCCTTTCTTTAGATCCATGCAAGATCTCTCCAAGGAGGTATATCAAATGGAGAAGGAAGGATAGAGAGGAGATCCAAGAAGAAGAATTGATGAGGAAAGCACTTCCTATCACCAGAGATGAAGATCGGAGAATCCTAGATATCCCCACATATCCTCTATGCCCACTTTCTTTAAAGAAGGTGAGAGGTATAGAAATGAATAAAGGAATGAACCTGAGACTCATGAGATGCTCAGTCTATATCTTGAAGAGTAAAAAGCACAGTCTAGAGCTTTCAAGGAGAAGCTAAATCTCCAACTATTCTTCCAAATTAGAGAAGAAAGAGGATCCGATTGCAGCAATAGAAGGAAGAGGCATAATATATTATATTTGCCTATATTTTATGGATCTTCCTCAAGAAATTTCAAGGCTTTAAGGATGAAGCTAGATTCATTTTTCAAGCTACATCTTGTGGCTGAAGAAGAGGTTGTTAAAATTGCATCACTTCATCTCTTAGATGAAGAAAAATATTGGTGGTTTGGGCACTTAGAGCATGCAAAGGTGACCAAGTATTCAGATTTCTTTCACAAGTTGAGGAAGGAGTTTGATGTGGAGAAGACAAATATGTGCTACAAAGAGACATCTCCCAAGGAAACCAAGGAGAATGCCAATATTGTCACTCTGGACAAGGGGTCACTACTTTCACCACCTGCTACAGAAGTACTTGTATCTGGAGAAGAGGCACTTGCATATTTGCAAGGTAGTCTTGAGCTCTTGACATATGGAGTCCCATGCATGGATTAGGAGATGCATGAGGAGGAGGAGGAAGATACTAGCACTGGTACATTTGAAGAAAAGAGGCCATCATTCTTGCTAGCAGTTGGAGGCACTATTGTCCTGGTTGGAGGAACTCTTGTGTTCTGTCAAGGGGTTCCCACATATTAGTTGATCCAAGGCATGCATGAAATTTCAGCGCATATTGTCTCAAGATCAATGCATAACCAAGGGTTAGAACAAGATGTTGATTTGAAGCAGAAACATATCACAGCGCAACGGACCCTTGATATAATCAAGGAGGAGACTGAAAACTATCACTGTTCACCATTTTTGAGCTACATTCAACCCTTTGAGTTGAGATGTAGAGTTTCAGAAAATGGGATTAGCATTATCCTATGTACAATTACTGATTCTGAGACTAGTGTTGTAACTTGCTTTGAGACAGTGCATGTATTACCTTGCAGATCCACAACATTGTCACTTAGTAGCTATGGCAAAGAAATGGCTTCATCATTCTTGGAGCATTCTGGAGGTAGCTTCACTCATGAAGCAATGGAAGCAAAGATGACAAATGGTAGACATCTTGAGATGAGAAACAATTTATCCCTTCTAGATGACCCTTTCTCAATGAGTATCTCACTGCTCAAAGAGAAACTTCTACTTGTAGCAAATCCAAAACTTCTTTGGTTTTGGAGGGCCTTTGATGGAGAGAGAATCTCATTAAGAGATCTCATTAGAGATGCATTTCAACATTTCATGAAGTGCAAAGTTCTTCAACAGTTTGGGGGAGGTGGTATTATAAAAAGGGAGGATACCATGATTCTGCAGCACATCACTCATCTTCCATATTGGGGTGAGTGGATGAGGAGGATGAGCAAGGGGTCACATGATCACTTGCAGACTTACATGGGCCAACAAGCTTGGTTACGTTGTTTTCCATTGGGAGATTTCTGTCACTCTCCAAAGGCTCCTATTTTTTTTGATCCATGCTTTGAGAAACACATATGAAATGAGGAAGGAGGCATGGCTGCACTGGCTGCTCTTGGGTGAGTATGGATACCACCCAATAGCTCATCATTTTCTGAACCATGTCTTATGTGTCAATGATAAATTGCAGCAAAGGAAGGCATGTTAATTTTGGTTTCACTTGAGAGAGTTTGTCCACCACATGACATTTCCTATGTCTATGTGTTTTGTATTGTGTAAAATTTGGCATAATCATCTCATGTTGTGCATTGATGATGTTTCATTGTATCGGGCTGATGTGACATTTCATATGTCCATTAGTATACTTTTGCTTCATGATGCACATGAGGAGGAGAGGAAGCAGCAAGATCTCTTGTTGCTTTGGTTGCTTTTGGGGGAGTTTGGCTTGTCCATATTACATGGAGGAGATGGAGGATGTCAGCAAAGGGCCTTACTCCGGTGGTTACTCTTTGGAGAATATGGTTTGACATCTTTGTCTACCCATATAGATCCTTTCCTTCTTCTTTTTCATAACATTAGAATGATGCTTGGGTCCAACAAGGCCAACAGGGCTAAGTATGAGAGCATATCCATGCTCAATCTAATTCATGAAACATGGGATGGAGATATGTATTGTGTGATGGATCTTTTCCTTGGTGAAGAGAAGAACCTTATTTTATGCACCTCATGTATTGATGATGATGTTGGACATCATATGGTTGTCACTTGGTACTTCATGATGGAAGGAGGACATCTAACCAAACAGTTGGAGGTCATTCTTTATGTTTTTAGAAGACAACTTTGGAACCAAACATGCATAACCCATTGTAGCAAATGGAGGAAGCCTTCCTTATGTGGATGCCATTTGGAGGGGAATAGATGGCTTTGCATCTACTTTTGGAGTTTCTTGAGGACAAGCAACATTTTTCCAGGGGGGGGGACTGTAATATTCACAAATTTTCACATCATATTTGGAATATTAGAGTCCTTGATTTTCTTAATGAATTAAGTAAATAAAAGGGTGGAGGGGCCCATAATCCTCAATAAGAATAAATATCAACTTTGTGTGTGTGAATGTGGATTAATTTAGCTTAGGTCTGCAAAAATAAGTAGTTGAGCAACTACTAATGTGAATGATATTGGAGATCATATCTCATTTAATGAGAAAGATCATGGAGGGTTGATTCAGTCAACTAAGTTCTTGAAGATGTCAAACAAAGGATCATTGAGCATTCAAGATAAAGTGATGGAGGATCATGTGAAAATGAAGCACACATGATGGAGGAGGTGTACATTGCACCTAGACTCTTTGGTTGATTTGGTCAAAAAACACAGTCCCACTTGGAGGATCTTGTCCACATGAGACTGCACAGTTGAGATTAGGGCCAAGGCTTGGGGAGGCTCAAACATTATAAAGGAGATGAAGGCAAAGGTGAAAGGTATCTTGGATTATTTTATGTATGATTTTTTAGATTTGGAATTTTCAAGTGACATTACACTGCATTCTTGGGTTTTTTAGCAGAGATTGTAGGTGTTGTTTAGCACAGGGTGTTCCCGGGCGAGAATCCCACCTCCTTCTTAGAGTAACTCTACAAATAGGATTGTACTTCATTATACATTAGGCTTTAAGTGCCATTTCCTTTTTCTACTTTCTGCATAACATTCATATTTAGAAATCTGCAGATTTCTAAAGATTAGTTTGGAAGGTGGAAGTTGTCTTCAGTACTTCAGTTGGAGAACAATGTGAGGGATTATTCCCATCACTTGGGCTTATAGATCAACACTCCCAGAGCCACATTGCATATCTGGCATCAGGCCAAAAGTTATTGACCTCCTACCAGTAGTATTCCCATTAGGAATAACACTGTCCATATTGCAGATCAAAAAGGAGGAAGGAAGTTTCTCGTAATTCAGCTAGCAATCCAGTGAAGGATCATTCCTTCACATTTCCATCAGTCTCACCATCAGCCTAGAGCTTATTGCAGCATATTTCAGTAGGCAGAAGTCTTCTCTTTCCCTCACAGCGCAGTTTCTGTTGGCAGCTGTGTTGTAGTAGCTAAATTCATCATTGGAGGATTGAGAAGGTAGATCTAGAGCTTTCAGCTCATAGATCTGATGAAGGGATCAACCCTTCAAGCATAGATCTGATTTGAGCACACATTTTAGCCATCTATTCTTCAGATCTAGCTTCAGATTTTTATTTCCCAGCAGATCAAGGATCAAATCCGAGGGAGGTGATTTTCCAAAGTTGCAGATCTGGAAAATCCTTTCTAGGTTATCTTGGAAATCCATCACATTGGCCAGATCTTGAATCTTGGCATCATCTGAGCTCCAGTTTTGAGTAGATATGCATTTCCATTTTTCAGCCTGCAACTCTATTTTCATACTCTGCTGAAGGGATAGCGTAGTATTTGCTGCAGAGCCTCTCCAGTTACATTGTACCTGTTGTATGCATGTTTTCAGGGTGATCCTAGCTCATCCTTTTGGCTAGATCTACCTATATTCTGTACTTGTGTAACTGAATCATCTCCAATATAATAAAATGGCTCAGCTCTTTCTGCATATTCTAATTTGTACTTATATTTATTATTTATCTTGTCGTAAGTTCTTATATTGTGTGAAGTATTACTGCATTCTCCCCTTTTGGGATATTACATAAAAATATTAAAAAATAATAAAATAATAAAATAATAAAATAATAAAACTACTTTTTCAACTCGTATTTTCAACTTACATCCCAAATTTTTTACTCAAATTTCTAGGAGTACTCGTTGGATTAAAAATTTAATTCCTCATCCAAGGAATACCCATGTTGCATAATTTCGATGGACCCCTCTACATGAAAAATGAGAAATACATGAAAAAACATGATTGCAATCACGTTTTTCAGGTATTTCTCATTTTTCGTGTAGCAGGGTCTATCGAAAGTATGCAACATGGTACTCCTTGGATGAGGAATTAAATTTTGCATCCAGCAAGTAATCCTGCTTGAAATTTGAGTAAAAATTTTGGGAGATAAGTTGAAAATATGAGTTCAAAAAAATAGTTTTTTCTTTTTTCCCTCTAAAATTTGATGATGTAATCTAATATTACTTTATTATTTCCACTATTATTTTATAATTTCCTTAGGAGGCCCATTTTAGACCTCAAAATTCCCCTAATGTTTTTGATAAAAACACCATGGCAGAAGAGGAAGAAAACACTTCATTCAGTGAGGGAGAGGAAATAGAGGAGAGGAGGCCACATAAAGGTGGAAGAGTACTCAGACTTGAACCTGCCAGTGCTAGGGAACTCTTGGCTTCTCCATTGACTATGACAAGCTTCAAACATGTTGGCTGTTAGGATTTCTGTGATAAAATTCATAGGGCTAAACAACATCCCATGCTAACCAGAATTTTCATATCAAAACTCTATGACAACCAAGTTACTTTAGTTGGAGTCACTTTTACTATATCAACTACTATTAGTTCAGCTACTATAGGGATCCCAAATGTTGGGGATAAGTGGTTTAAGAAAGGTAATTTGAAGAAATAGGAGTTTGAATTTTTCTTAAAACCAAGACACCAAAATCAGACAAAGAGGTTCTTTCCTTTTTCTCACCTACTGGACATATATGCACCAATGATGAAGATAATCATGAAATAATTTTCATGTGAAGGTGGATTTTCAAGGATTTATTACTATCACATCCAAATTTTATTGAATTTCACCGGGGAAAGGATGCTTAACATACCCTACTATATTTTCTGAAGCATAGAGAAGATGGCATACATTGCCCAGAAAAAGAAGTATGAACAACAAATGAGAAGTCTATTCCATCATTCCCTCATTAAAATTATAGTCCTACACCATCTCAATCAATTAAACATTGCATGGAGTACTTTCATAGCCAATGATATTTTCAAATAGCCATCCACTCAACATGCACAAAATGTCCCTTCATAATCTCATCCAGCTATTTCCATCCCTCCATCTCAGCTCATAGCACATTCATCATCATCATATCAATCCCCTTCACCTCCTTCATCTCCATCTCATCATGAGATTGGCTCACCTTGCAGGATTGAGTACATTGAGCCTAAGTGGGGTAGTATGGCTGAGGTTGAGCCTGTTATCACTCTTCCATATTCCCAAGGTTGCAGAAGGAATCCAAACAGAGGTAACCAAAGACCAAGCTTTTGACTTGGTAGATAGCCCTACCAAGTCGGAGAGGTCTCTCTCCAAAAGGTCACAGATAGGAGGGCTAGAGGATTTAGGGTTTTTATGCTAGATAATGAGTGCAGGGGTTGTTTTGATTTGATTTGGTTGGGTTTCATTGGATGAATAAATTAGGTCAAGGGATCTAGGTCAAGGAAAATGAGATAGGGTTGTAGGGATTCAATGGGAAAAGGTAGGAATAAGGCTTACCAGTTAAATATGATTTTTATGGGATGGTTTTAGGACTTATTATAATCTAGGAAGATCATAGGAGATGTATTCTTCCTAGACAGAGGAAAATGGATAGACTATGATCAATTCCCCAAAACAGAGCATGAGAAAAGCATGTGTTCTGCCTATCAAACTTGAAAAATATAATACCATAGAGATGAAGTGAACATGAATAAAATGCATTCTAACATATGAAACGAAAGAATAAACAATTATAAACATCATACCACAAGTATCCCAAAAAATAGTTGAAACTCCTCTTTATTAGCTGGCCAAACTGAGTACAATAGTTCCTTTATCAACAAACTAAAAAGAAAAATGATTTAAACCTTTGAAAATGATTCAAAAATGACATGATATAGGCCTCAAACAACCTCTCCCAGCCTCATGGGTCGAATCTATAATTTGAGGAGCTTATCCACAATAATCTGAGCCGATACCTAGAGTGTAGGGAGGTCCAAGTGATTCCTCCCTAAATTCATTCAAATGGATTCATTTGACTTAATGATAACTTTTACCTAATGAATATACCCCTAGGTAAATTATCCACGTCATATTTACTTTTAAATTCATGATTTACATTGGTAAAAATCTCATTGACCATGGTCAAACTGGAAAAATTTTAGAAAATTGAAAAATATCAGCAAATGGTCATTTGCACCCTCCATGTTGCAGCCTAATTTTGGGTGCCTTCTCTGTGTGAAAATTGGGCCTAGGATAGCTCGCTAGAAAGCCCTTCAAGTCTAGTTTCCAGATCAACCTTCAGTTTCCAAAATCAAGGTCATTTCCCCCCTCAAAATTTCATTATCCCAATACTGTTATTTGCGTAGTGCCTAGGTCAAAATAGGGGCAAAAAAGTGATTTTTTGGTGGTTTTTTGAGCATTTCATCTATCAAAACTGAAAACCAAGGCTGGAAACATGATTTTGAGGAGTTCATTGGTATTTAGGAATCCAGTGGTATCTTTATTTCCCTCAAAAAGTTCCCCAATCATTTGTGTAGTGCCTAGGGCACTACGCAAATGACCAATTTTATGCTAAATGCTTGTCCAAATAAACTCAGAAATTTCCATATTTTGCAAAAAAAATATGGAAATGCCTCAAAATTGGTAGAAAGGATAATAATGACATGGCTAGGCTTACATGGAAACCTCAACAAGAATGTCCAATTTTTTCTTCTCCTCCATGGTCAACTCTTCAATTTTTGCATTGGTACTTTTGAGCTTGGCCATTGCAATTTTCTCCTTCAGTGCATGGTGTTTGAATTTCCTCCTCATTATGTCATTATCCTTACTTTCCTTTGCTAGTATCTTCTCCAAATTGTTATTGGCTCTATCAAGCTATGGCTCTTTGTTTTCACTGATCATTGTAGCAAGCGGCTCATTTAAGGTTAGCTGATTAGCAAGCTCATCCTCCCTTTGCCTTTCTAGAACTAGAGCTCTTTTCAACCCTCTAGTTCTAGGTTTCTTCCTTGGTGCTTGTTCCACTTCATCATCAAGTAAGCCATACATTTCAAGTGTTTCATATAGCATGGCTTTGGCCTTTTCTTCCTCCCTTTGAGTAGTGACATACTTGACCTCATCAATGACTTGTTTAGTCTTCAATTGCTCATTTTCTTGCTCAAGGAATTTTATGAAATATCTAGCTCTATCAATATTATTTTGGATCTCCTTAATCATGAAATCCTTACCTTTGATGGATACATTAGTGATTTTTTCATTTTCATCCTCATCTAGGTCAACAAGCTGAAATTCCTGTTATGTTTCATGAGGATCCTCCTCATCATGAATGACTGGCTCAATGACCTTTTGTTTATCTTTTCCCACCTTTTGTGTTGTTGTAGAAGGCATGGCCCTTTCCACTCCATGTGGAGCAAACACATGCTAGTGGCCTCTCTGGTAGGTTTTTTTAAATGGCTCAACCTCAACCATACTAGCCCACTTAGGCTAAATGTCCTTAATCCTGCTAGGTGACCCAATGTCATGATAAGATGAAGATGAAGGAAGTGAAGGGGATTGATATGATGATGATGAGTGTGCTATGGGATGAGATGGAGGGATGGAAGTGGATGGCTGGGATGATGAGGGGACATTTTACACATGATGAGTAGATGGCTCATTGAAAATATCATTAGCTATGAAGTTACTCCATGCAATGTTTAGTAGATTGAGATGGTGGAGGAATATGATTTTTATGAGGGAATGATGAAATAGACTTCTCATTTTTTGTTCATAGTCCTTTTTCTAGGCAATGTATGCCATCTTCTCTATGCTCCAGAAAATATAATAGGGTATGTTAAGCATCCTTACCCTAGTGAAATGCATTAAGAGCCAGATGTGATAGGAATAAAGCCTTGAAAATATACCTTTATATGAAAATTATTTCATGATTATATTCATCATTGGTGCATACCAATCCAGGAGGTGATAAAAAGGAAAGAACCTCTTTTTTTGATTATGGTGTCTTGGTTTTAAGAGGAAGTTAAAGTCTTGTTTCTTCAAATTAAATTTATTGAACCACTTCTCCCCAAAATTTGGGATCCCAGTGGCAGCTGAAATGATAGCAGTGGATAAAGTAAAAGTGACACCATCTAATGTAACTTGGTTGTAATGGATTCTAGATATGAAACGTATTATTAACATGGGATGGTGTTTGAACCTCTGAATTTTCTCACAAAAAATCATAATAGCCAACATGTTTGAAGCATGTCACAATCAATGGAGAAGCCAAGAGTTCCCTAGTGTTGGTAGGTTCAAGTCTGAGCACTCTTCCCCCTTTATGTGGCCTCTTCACCTCTGTTTCCTCTCCCTCACTAAATGATGTTTTTTCTTCCTCTTGATCCATGGTAATGTTTTTCAAAACCCTAGGGAAGTGGGTGGTGTAAAATATGTTTTTAGGAATGGGGAATGAGAAAGGGAAAATGAGAGATATGTTTGGTAGGGATATGTGAAATGGGGAAGGGGATAAGGAGTAGTAAATTAATGATATTTATGATGGGGGTTTGGGGATTGGGAGCCTAGGTAGATGTAACACCTAGGGATTAGGGTTAGGGAGAAAGGTTTAGAAAAAGGGGATTTTGCAAAACCGAGGTTTGGGAATGGGTTTTTGTAAGTGTGGGAAGGATGTAAAGGATAAGGGAGTGAAATTTTGGAATTTTCACAAGTGTAATGGGATACTATGTTTTTTTACCACTTCAAACACCAAATTACAACCTCAATTTTGACAATACTTCAACACATAAACTTTGTGAAAATGGTTTTAAATGGTATGAGCTCTTACTGATTTACTAGAGGTTAATGAATGACTTGATGTAACTTTGAAGATGATGTTTTTGCCACTTAAACAAGTTTCTAGGGCTTTCTGGTCATTTTCTCTATCCACAGAGCGTGTGTGCCCTCAATAGAGCAATTTCACCCTCACAAAAGCTTTTTCGCCCTCCACAGAGCATTTGCACCCTCATAGAAGAATTAGTGCAGTTGCAGACCACTTTTGGAGGCCTTCCCGGTGTCCAAATTGGGCCCAGGATAGCTCGTTGGAAATATTATCCTGACTAATTTCCAAATTTTCCTTTAGTTTGTAGAATGGACTTGATTTGACCTATCAAAAACTGATTCTCCCAAGACTATTCAAAAAGTGCAGAATGAGGGTGAAAAAATCTAGTGTGCTGTTGCAGGAAACTTTTGGAGGCCTTCCACAACTCCAAATTGAGCTTATGATACCTCATTGGAAAGATATATATCTATAGTTATCATTGGAATCATTAATAAATTCATTTAGATATTCCATCTAGGATAAAATATTATTTTCCCAAGGTCGCTCTAGAAGTGAAGCAAACCTCTTGTATAAATAGGCTAGGGATTGTGGAAAAATGATGATTTTGAGGGATAGGAGTGATGGAAAGTGTATATGAAGGTATATTAAGGATAGGGGGAGGTGTAGGAGCATCAGGATACACGTCTTGTTCATGATTTTAACCATGTAAGTCATTAAACCAAGAGAAATGTCCTCAAAACCCTAGAAGAGGGAAATGAGCTTTCCAAGTACAACTGAGAGACAAATATGGTAAAGAAAAAACCACTTTCTTGGAAATGATAGTTTGGAACCTGAAAATTTTGAACACCTTTGACTATCACTACTCCTTCAAAAGATGAATTTGATGGTGAAATGACCAATTTTCATGATTTTGACCCTATGGCCTAATGATGGCACAACATGGAAGAATGAGCTAAATGAGGACCATGATGACTATGGGACTCTTTCAACAATGAATGACCTTACCATGATCAGGTCCATTGACCATGGAGGTGAAAGGAGTAGTAATGACCTCAATATCTTAATCAGTAACCAAATTTTTGCATGACCTAGTAGAATGATAAAAAAATTCTGAATGAAACCCTAATATGAATATGAAAAGAGTGATTTTGATCACTAATGGCAGAATGCAAATTCTGACACTAACATCGGCCTTACTGGGGATAGAATCTCCTTGGAAGTGTCAAGAACACCATAGACCATGTTCCTAACCATTGGGCCAATACGGTAAAAAACAACTCAAACTGAAATGCAGGACTATATAATGACAACTCAATGACACAAACTGACTTTGAAACTGACTAAAAATAAAAAATTACTAAACTTATTGATGGCAACATATCACCGAGACTTGAGGGCTTCAAATCCTGATGACAACCACCTGTCTGTTTGAAAGCATATGTACAATCAGGCGATATCAAAATTCCAATGTAACCAATCAAGAAAATGCCTCCTTGATTGATTCTCCCAATCAGATTCTCTGGACAACAATAAATATTTACAATTTGGCAGCCAAAAACATACCTGATAATGATCTCCATCATCACTTAATACTGCAATAATTACCCGCGCTTCTGACTGCAATAGACTTGCCACTGGATCTTGAAAAATATGAAAATTTACCTCTTTCTGATCTAGAAGAAACAAAATACCTTTTTCTCTTGATTCTAATCTCTCTTCATATTGTACCTCAGCAAGAGTGTTTTACTGGTCGTCAAAAACCTCTGAACAAGTAGGTGAGAAAATTTCTTCTTCAAATAAAAATTCTAAACATGAAACAAGAGAAGAAAAATTTGAATGATGGTCCTCAATGTGTTGGTCCTCTACAATTTGAATACATTGTTGATCATCTTCATATGACATGGAAACCAGATTGCCATGTCTCTTATCACACTCATTAATCCTAAGAGGGAAAACTTTATATTGTTCGTGAAACTCAAAACTAAAATTCCTATCATTTACCACATAATCATCTGAAGAAGATTTTTCACTTACTTGAACAAGCATCTCATCTTGTTTTTCAGAAAAGGACTGGATTATCTCCTCATGAAGACTTTGTTTTGATGGCATGAGAACATTTAGGTCAATAAATCTATTTTCTTCATTCGAGGCGATCTCAACAATAGAGATATCCTTCATAGGATCAAGAACAACATACTCTTCATCATCACAATCTGAATCTAGATTTGGATCAACCAACTTGAATTTACCACAATATGGAATTGGAACTTGATTTTCCTGCATACCATCTTCTGCTGCAAGCAGATCTGAAATAAGACCTTGTCTTCCATCATTTTCAACTGTACAAAGATCTTCATCCTATTGTAAACTTTCCTGAGCATATTTATAAGTATCATCTAAGTTTCCTTTATGTTGTTGAAATTGATTTTAATACAGGGCTTCCATGATCTCATCGTCCATGAATTCATCAAATCCATACACATTCTCAATATTTTCAATAAAACTATCAACATGGTTACAAAAGTTCTGAACTAATATTAAGGATGGACAAGATTCTTTATATCTTTCAAATAACATGGTATGAAAATCATTTAAACAATAAATACAAGTAGGCAACAAACTTTCATACCAAGGTCGGGCTTCATCTTCCAGAGTGGCCATGAATATCTTCATCAAGTAGTCTTCAAAAAACTTTATCTTTAGTCTCTAAATATGCAAATGAAATTTGACCAAATGTAAACTAGCATCTTCACCGTCTTGACCCTTAAAATTTGATAGCCCTGATTTCCAATCTATACGAGGAATACGGTTCTGAAAACCAAGAATATGAGCTTGATTCATAGGATCATAAATTCAAGCAATAAAATCCATTTTTACAACAGTGAGTTCACCAAGAATATCTTCAAACTACCGGTTCTTTAAGATTAGAATCGCCATGAGAATTGTGAACCTTTGGATTCTTTGACACTAGAGTAGCCAGGTGAATGATGCACAACCTTCTTGTGACTGATTGTTGTTCACCATCAAAAATCAGATCTAAAATATGTTGTTCTTTCCCAGGGAAGATTTTTCATTTCGCCTCCCCGGCAACGAAGCCAAAATGTTATCACTATGCCAGATTCCCAAGGCTGAAGAAGGAATCCCAACAGAGGTAACCACAGACCAAACGTTTGACTTGGTATCTAACCCTACCAAGTCAGAGAGGTCTCTCTCCAAATGGTTACAACCAGGAGGGCTGGAGGATTTAGGGTTTTGAGGCTCGATAATGAGTGCAGGGGTTGTTTTGATTTGATTTGGTTGGGTTTCATTGGATGAAGAAATTAGTTCAAGGGAGCTAGGTCAGGGAAAATGAGATAGGGTTGTATGGATTCAATGGGGCAAGGTAGGAAAAAGGATTACCACTTAAAGATGATTTTTATGGCATGGTTTTAGGACTTATTATAAGCTAGGAAGAGCATAGGAGATGTATTCTTCCTAGATAGAGGAAAATGGACAAACTATGATCAATTCCCCA
The DNA here is from genome assembly GCA_034641835.2 of Pinus albicaulis. NCBI lineage: Eukaryota > Viridiplantae > Streptophyta > Pinopsida > Pinales > Pinaceae > Pinus > Pinus albicaulis. The sequence continues at coordinate 1,101,538,871 of CM076581.1, forward strand.
AAAATAAGCATGAGAAAAGCATGTGTTTTTCCTATCAAACTTGAAAGAGATCATACCATATAGATGAAGTGAAAATGAATAAAATAAATTCTAATATATTAAATTGAAGAAAAAAAAATGATAAACATCATACCACAAGTATCCCAAAAAATAGTTACAACTCCTCTTTATTAGCTTCCCAAACTGAGTACAATAGTTCCTTGATCAACAAGCTAACATCCAAACTGATTTAAACCTTTGAAAATGAGTCAAAAATGACATTATATAGGCCTCAAACAACCTCTCCCAACATCAGGGGTTGAATCCCTAAGTTGAGGAGCTGATCCACAATAGTCTGAAGTGATACCTAGAGTGTAGGGAGGTCCAAGTGACTCCTCCCTAAATTCATTCAAACTGATTCATTTGACTTAATGATAAATTTTACCTAATGAATCTACCCCTAGTTAACTTATCCACATTATAATTAATTTTACATTCATGATTTACATTGGTAAAAATCTCATTGACCATGGTCAAACTTAAAAAAATTGAGAAAATTGAAAAATATCAGCAAATGGTCATTTGCGCCCTCACTATGTCCTTTGCACCTTCCATGTTGCAACCTGATTTTGGATGCCTTCTCAATGTCCAAATTCGGCCCAGTATAGCTCGTTAGAAAGCCCTTCATGTATAATTTCTGGATCTGCCTTCAGTTTAAAAAATTAAGGTAATTCCCCCCCTCAAAATGTCATTCTCCAATTATTGGTATTTGCGCAGTGCCTAGGTCAAAGCAGGGGCAAAAAGGTGATTTTTTGATGGTTTTTTTAGCTTTTCACCTATCAAAATTGCAAACCAAATATGGAAACATGGTTTTATTGAGTGAATCAGTCTTTAGGAATCCAATGGTACCTTTATTTCCCTCAAAAAGTGCCCCAATATTTTGCGTAGTGCTTAGGGCGCTGCACAAATGACCAATGTTTTGCTAAATGTTTGTCCAAAAAAACTCAAAAATTTCCAAATTTTGAAAAAAAATTTGAAAATGCCTCAAAATTGGTAGAAAGGATGATGATGATGTGGCTAGGATTGGAGGGAAGCCTCAACAATAATGTCCAATTTTTTCATCCCCTTGATGGTCAAATCTTCAATTTTTGCATTGGCACTTTTGAGCTTGGCCATTACAATTTTCTCCATCAGTGCATGGCGTTTGAATTTCCTCCTCAATAGGTCATTATCCTTATTTTCCTTTGCTAGAATATTATCCAAATGTTGATTGGCTCTATCAAGCCATGGCTCTTTATTTCCCCTGATCAGTATAGCAAGCTGTTCATTTAGGGTTAGCTAATCAACAAGCTCATCCTCCCTTTATCTTTCTAGAGCTAGATCTCTTTTCAACCCTCTAGTTCTAGGTTTCTTCCTTGGTGCTTGTTACTCTTCATCATCAAGTAAGCCATACTTTTCAAGTGTTTCATCTAGCATGTCTTTGGACTTTTCTGCCTCCCTTTGAGCAGTGACATACTTGATCTCATCAATGACTTGTTTACTCTTCAATTTCTCATTTTCTTGCTCAAGCAAGTTTATGACATATCTGGCCCTGGAAATATTATTTTAGAGCTCCGTAATCATGAAATCCTTATATTTTATGGTTGCATTAGTGATTTTTTCATTTTCATCCTCATCTAGGTCAACAATCTGAAATTATTGTTCTGTTTCATGAGGATCCTCCTCATCATGAATGACTGGCTCAATGATCTTCTCTTTACCTTTGTCCCCCTGCTGTGTCTTTGTAGAAAGCATGGCCCCTTCCACTACATGTGGAGCAAACACATGCATGTGGCCTCTCTGGTAGGTTTTTTGAAATGGCTCAACCTCAAACATACTAGCCCAGTTAAGCTCAATGTCCTCAATCCCGCTAGGTGACCCAATGTTATGATAAGATGAAGATGAAGGAGGTGAAGGGGATTGATCTGATGATGATGAGTGTGCTATGGGTTGAGATGGATGGGTGGAAGTGGATGGCTAGGATGATTAGGGGACATTTTTTTCATGTTGAGTGGATGGCTCATTGAAAATATCATTAGCTATGAAGGTACTCCATGCAATGTTTAGTTGATTGAGATGGTGGAGGACTATTATTTTTATGAGGGAATGATGAGATAAAATTCTCATTTTCTTTTCATACTCCTTTTTCTAGGAAATGTATGCCATCTTCTCTATGCTCCGGAAAAGATAATAGGGTATGTTAAGCATCCTTACGCTATTTAAATGCATTAAGAGTCAGGTTTGATAGGAATAAAGCCTTTATAATATACCTTCACATGAAAATTATTTCATTATTATCTTCCTCATTGGTGCATACATACCCAGGAGGTGAGAAAAAGGAAAGAACCTCTTTGTATGATTTTTGTGTCTTGGTTTTAAGAAGAAGTCAAAGTCCTGTTTCTTCAAATTACCTTTCTTGAACCAATTCTCCCCAACATTTGGGATCCCGGTGGCAGCTGAAATGATAGCAGTGGATAAAGTAAAAGTGACACCAGCTAATGTAACTTGGTTGTCATGGAGTTGAGATATGAAAAGTATTGTTAACATGGGATGGTGTTGGAACCTTTGAATTTTCTCACAAAAAAATCATAACAACCAACATGTTTGAAGCATGTCATAGTCACAGGGGCTTCACTGCGGGAGAAATGCGATAACACATGGGTTCATATTGGGGGATATATAATAAAGAAAAACTGACATAATATATGGGGGAATATATGGGGGGTAAAGGGCTTTTATATTGGAATATATAAAAAATGGAGCTCAAAGTTAAAGAAAAAATATAAAGGGGTATAAAAAATGTTAATAATGAAATGGATACCTACAATATATAGTGAAAGTAGGGGCTTTGAAATTGGGAATGTGTATTGGGTTTATATTGGTAGGGGGTTAAATAATGTATGTTTTAGAGGCATTTTCCAATATGTACTCAAATTAAGGGTATTGTTTAATATGCTATTATTGAACATGATATGTTAGAGGTTCATTGGGTGAAACCCCTGTGGTCACAGTCAATGGAGAAGCCAAGAGTTCCCTAGTGTTGGTAGGTTCAAGTATGAGAACTCTTCCCCATTTATGTGACCTCTTAACCTCTGTTTCCTCCCTCATTGAATGATGTGTTTTCTTCCTCTTGTGCCATGGTGTTTTTTGTCAAAATCCTAGGGAAGTGGGTGGTGTGAATTACGTTTTTAGGAATGGGGGATGGGAAAGGGAAAATGAGGGATATATTTGGTAGGGATATCTGAAATGGGGGAGGGGTTAGGGAGTAGTAAATCAATGATATTTAGGATGGGGGTTTGGGGATTGGGAGCCTAGGTAGATGTAACACCTAGGGCTTAGGGTTTTGGGAGAAAGGTTTAGAAAAAAAGGATTTTGCAAAACAGGGGTTTGGGAATGGGTTTTTGTAAGTGGGAAGGATGTAAATGGTAAGGGAGTGAAATTTGGGAATTTTCACAACTGTAATGGGATACTATGTTTTTTTACCAATTCAAACACCAAATTACAACCTCAATTTTGACAACACTTCAACACATAAACTTTGCGAAAATGGTTTTAAATGGCATGAGTTCTTATTGATTTATTTGAGGTCAATGAGTGACTTGATGGACCTTTGAATATGATTTTTTTTCCACCTAAACACGTTTCTAGGGTTTTCTGGTCATTTAAGACATCCACGAAGCATTTGTGCCCTCACAGAAGCATTTGCACCCTCAACAGAGCATTTTCACCTAACATAAGAATTTGCGCAGTGCTGTTTTTCATACCCATTTTGGAGGCCTTCCCGGTGGTCAAATTGGGCATATAATAGCTTGATGGAAATATTATCCTGTCTAATTTCCAAATATGCCTTTATTTTGTAGAATTGACTTGATTGATCCTATCAAAAATTGATCCTCCCAAGACTAGTCAAAAAGTGCAGAATGAGGGTGAAAATTGTAGTGTGCTGTTGTAGGAAACTTTTGGAGGCCTTCCTCAACTCATAATTGATCTTATGATAGGTAGTTTGAAATAAATCTCTTTCTAGTTAGCATTTGAATCATTAAGGAAGTCATTTGGACAATCCATCTATGAGAAATTTTGATTTTTGCAAGGTCACTCGAGAAGTGCAACAAACCTCTTGTAGCAATAGGCTAGGGCTTGTGGGAAAATGATGATTTTGAGGGATAAGAGTGATGGGAAGTGTTTATGAAGGTATATTAAGGATGGGGAATGTATAAGAGCATCAGGATACAAGTATTGTTGATGATTTTAACCATGGAAGTCATGAAACCAAGAAAAATGTCCTCAAAACCCTAGGAGAGGGAAATGAGATTTTCAAGCACAACTAAGAGACATATGGTACACACAAAACCAATTACTTGGATATGATAGTTTGGAACCTGAAATTTTTGAATACCATTGACTATTTATAGTCCTTCAAAATATGAGTTTGATGGTGAAATGACCAATTTTCATGATTTTGACCCTATGACCTAATGATGGCACAACATGGAAGAATGAGTTGAATGATGACCATGATGACTATGGGACTCTTTCAACAATGAAGGACCTAACCATGATGATTTCAATTAACCATATAGGTGAAAGGAGTAGTAATGACCTGAATATCCTAATCAGTGACCAAATTTTTGCATGACCTAGTGGAATGATAAAAAATTTATGAATGAAACCCTAATATGAATATGGAAAGAGTGATTTTGTTTGCTCATGGCAGAATGAAAATTATAACACTAACAGAGCCATTGCCAAAAACCTACCAGACAGGCTACATGCATTTTTTTTCTCCACATAGAGTAGAAGGGGCCATGCCTTCTACGACATAAAAACAGGTGGACAAAGGTAAATAAAAGGTGATAGAGGCAGTCATTCATGATGAGGAGGATATTCATGAAACATAACAAGAATTTGAGCTTGTTGACCTAGATGAGAATGAAAATGAAAAAATCACTATTTCATCCATAAAAGGAAAGGATTTCAAGAGTAAGGAGCTCCAAACTAATATTGACAGGGCCATATATGTCATAAAATTCCTTGAGCAAGAGAATGAGAAATTGAAGACTAAAAAATTCATAGATGAGGTCAAGTATATCACTGCTTAAAGGGATGCAGAAAAAGCCAAAGTCATGCTAGATGAAACACTTGAAAAATATGGCTTCCTTGATGATGAAGAGGAAAAAACACCAAGAAAGATACCTAGAACTAGAGGGCTGAAAAGAGCTCTAGCTCTAGAAAGATAAAGGAAGGTTGTGCTTTCTGTTCAACAAACCCAAATGAGCAGCTTGCTATAGTGCTCAATGAGAACATGGAACCATGAATTGATAGAGCCAATCAACACTTGGAGAATATACTAGAAAAGGCTAATAAAGACAATGAATTATTGAGGAGGAAAGTGAAACACCATGCTCTGAAAGAGAAAATTGCAATAGCCAAGCTCAAAAGAGAGAATGCAAAAATTGAAGATTTGACCATGGAAGAGAGGAAAAATTGGACATACTTGCTGAGGCTTCCCTCCAAGCCTAGCCACTTCATCATCATCCATTCGACGAATTTTTAGGCATTTTGAAACTTTGTTGCAAAATCTAGAATTTTCTAAGTTTTTTTTAATAGGAATTTAGCATAAATTTTTTCCTTTGCATAGCGCCCTATGCGCTATGCAAATGTTTGGGGAACTTTTTGAGGGAATAAGGCTACCATTGGATTCCTAAAGATAAATTAATTCTATAAAACCATGTTTCCAGCCTTGGTTTGTATATTTGATAGGTGAAAATGTCAAAAAACCACCTAAAAAATACCTTTCTACCCCTGTTTTGAGCTAGGCACTGCGTAAATACCAGTCTTGGGAGAATTCCATTTTGAGGGGGGAAATTACGTTCATTTTTAGAAATGGATACATATTCATAAATAGGACTGGAAGGGATTTCCAACAAGCCATCTTGGGCCTGATTTGGAAAGATGTAGGTCAGTCAAAAGTGACCCTGAACATGGATGGAAAAAATGACACTGCTAAGGCGCAAATGACAAAGGGAGGGCACAAATGACCATTTTGCTGATATTTTTGGAACTTCTCTGAAATTTTGAATTTTCTTTAGAAAATCATGATTCTACCTATGTAATTAATGATGGTAAATTTAATTACTCTTGGGATTGGTTACCTAAGCGTATATTCATTAGGTAAAAGTTATCATTGAATCAAAATGAATCAGTTTGAATTTAATTAGGAATGAGTCACTTGAACCATCCTAAACTTCAGCTTTCAGTTCAGTATTTGTGGATCTCTTCCTCACCTCATGGATTCGACCCCTGAGGATGAGTGAATTTTGTTTTCATGTCTATTTAGTACCTTTCCTCACTCTTAGCAAGGGTTGGAATCAGTTTGGATGTTAACTTGTTGAACAAGGAACTATTGTACTCAGTTTTGGCCAGTTAATGAAGAAGAGTTGCAGCTATTTTTTGGGGTACATGTGGTATGATGTTTATCATTTTTTTTCTTCAGTTTCATATGTTTGAATTTTCTCTTTCAAGTTGATAGGCAGAACACATGCTTGCTCATGCTCTATTTTTGGAAAGTGATCATAATTTGTCCATTTTCCTTTGTTTAGGAAGAATACATATCCCGTGCTCTTCTTAGCATCTCATCAGTATAAAAAACATCTCATCACAATCATATTTGAAGTGATAGGCCTTATGCCTACCTAGCCCCATTAAATCCCTACAACCCTATCTCATTTTCCCTGACCTAGCTCCCTTTACCTATTAACTTCATCCAGTGAAACCCAACCCGATCAAATCAAAACAACCCTTGCACTTATATCTAGCCTAAAAAACCTAATTCCTCTAGCCCTCCTAGATGTGTCCTTCTGGAGAGATCCCTCTTCGACTTGGTAGGGCTAGCTACCAAGCCAAAATATTGGTCTTTGGTTACCTCTATTGGGATTCCTTCTTCAGCCTTGGGAATTTGAGAGAGTGATAACAATTTGTACTTCTATTTTAGTGAGTTTTACGAAATCAAATTGTTGGTTTTTTTCACCTTCATTTTCACGGGTGTTTTTTTCATGCTTTTGGCTATCCCTCTTACTTGATGTCACTTTAGTTAGTTGAATTTTCATGTTATCTTTTCTATGGCATGTGTCGCTTTCAATATAGTTCGCATATCGCAAGTGGAACTCTTCCTTTTCTCTTCATATAATAAATTTTGTATTTATGCATGCTGCACAATGTGTATAAGATCATTTTGGTAGTTTCAAGGGTTTATATTTTTGAAAATGAGTTGATATTATCATGTAAACACATGTCACACTCATATCCAAATTTTTAAGAATTTTGTAAGTGGTTGGAAAAATGCGGGGGGGGGGGGTGAATGGGTATTTAGGGCAAACTCAAATATTTTTACTTTTCCTTACTTCAAAACCCATACGCTACTTTCCTGAAGCCAACTCGCGTATACACGCGGATATCCTTAATAAAACATGCGTATGCACAGAGATCTTATTATGCAGATATTTCTTAACTTAGATCTTTGCAACATTCATTCATCTAATGTTTATTTAACAGTAAGCATGTGCAGTAATAATAGAATAAACCATCACACATAAGCAACACACATGAATACCAGGATTTTAGGTGGAAACCCAAGTCGGGAGAAAACCACCGCTGTCGTTGTCTCAGCCTTCAATATTTTATTATAGAGAAAACATCATACAACCATGTACTGGCGCAGACTCATACTAGCATGCAGGCACCCACCTGCAGAAGGCTACAACCTTCTCTCGTTTACCAGCCTCTCCTGGAAGGGAGCTACAATCCCCTGCTCTCGTTTACTAGCCTCTCCTGGAAGGGAGCTACAACCCCCTGCTCTCGTTTACCAGCCTCACCTGGAAGGAAGCTACAACCCCCTCACTGAAGGCTTCAACCTTTAGCACCACTGCAGACCACGTTTCATCAATTTTTAAACTGGATCAAACAGCTTCAACACAACCCTTCATTTGTCAACAAACATACTTTGACCATTGCTTCCAACAGAATAGTAAAACCACTGTACCCAGAATATAAGAGATTACCCAGACTTGAGAATAGATATGCAGAAACACATTCAACCTTGATCAACCATTATATCAGATAACATACGCGCTTTTATTTAATCAGACCTGTGTATATACACGCTTTTCATGAAGCGAACCCGCGTATACATCTGTGCATTTTTCCAGAATAAACCTAACTTCCCATACGCGCCTTTGTTTAAACAGATCCGTGTATACACGCGCTTTTTATGAAATGAACCTGCGTATAGATCTATAAAAGATAATTTTTGCAGAACAGTTCAGATCTATGAACTTACCCAGATTTCTTCAATTTCTTCAACAGGTTTGCACCAGGTCTTCAATACTTCTTTTCAGATCATCTTAGAGATTCATCAATTCCAGATCTAGAGATTTTGACCCTTCATCATATTCATAGGTGCATCACAGATTCAGATCTATTGATTAAGAACAGAGTTCAAACATACAGATAAACTTCAGAGTAAGGTATTCATTAAAGCCCAGACACTTGCACACCCATTGCACAATGAATTTCTTCTCCTTAAATAGATCTAGCCTTTGACAATACCATGAGCCAAAACCATACAACTTCCAATGGTATGCCTGGACGGGATCAAATAGATAATCCAGCGCTCAATACAATGGGTCAATACCATGGTAAAGTCCCTTGGTTTTATTAAATTAGAGCGCAATTAATCATACGCGACTTGGCACGTACTTTTCCGCGTACACACGCGACTTAGCCTCAACAAACCCACGTATGCCTTGTGACATACCTTGTTTAACATTATTCTGGCACTTTCTGATATTTCTTTCTCTGGTACTTCTGAGCTGCTTGTAGAACATCAGATTTACATCATTAATAAACTCGTCAAGCATCAAGAGAAACTTCATTAAGTAGGTTGCCATCATCTTCATCAAGTGGGTTGCCATCAAGGACAACACTCTGCATCATGTTGCCAACAATCTCCCCCTTTGGACTTGATGGCAACCATGATGGTGTTTGATCACCACAACAGATGGATACATGATATTCTTCCTTATTCAAACACCATGTCACTCTCACCCTTTGACATCAAGGGAAAAGGGCGGATCAAAACCAACACAAGGTTGTTTTCTCCTCATGTAGATAGTTGAGCGCTGTAGATCTGATGTGCACTGAAGTTACCATGCTCCCCCTGAGTTCATGCTGAATCTTCAAACATATTTTTCAATGAAGTACATGACTCTATGACGTTCCTATCACCAAGGACTCATACTTACAACAAGGATCCAACCAAGTGGATTTACATATGAGACTCAAATACCCAATCAAGTGGGTTTACACAATTTTGACTCAACTACCCAACCAAGTGGGTTTACAAATTTGAACAAGTCCTTACATGACTGAATATTACAAATTTACATCATGGGTCTCAACATGACCTTTTCAACCAATTACAAATATGACCTTTTGTAACAAATACCAAAAGGACCTCAAAGAAGAGCTCATATTTCAGAATCATCATAATGCCAATAATGCATTATACTCAGCAAGGCTAATGCTCCCCCTGAACCTGTACAACAGTTTACTCCTTCATCTCCCCCTTATCTTGTGCATCCTGAACACTTTCAACAACAAGAACATCAAGGCATCTTCACCCAATAACAGAGAATGAAATAGAAATATAAGAGATGAAACACCACTAGAGGCACCAACTAGCATCAGAGAGACCAAACAGCACTAGATCTTGTGCTGAAGAAATGCTGACCCCAAAAAAATTGTCAGCAACCACCCATACGCGGTTTCCTTTGTATGAACTCGCGTATATACACGACTGTCTTTTATGAAACCCGCATATTCAATTTAATCTTCTAAAATTAAGAAGCTCTGATTTTGTGCACAGCAGAGACTACTCCCAGCTTCTGTCTAAGATATTCAAACGCTTCCCTATGCAGAGGTTTGGTACATATATCAGCAACTTGTTCTTTGGAGGGAACATACTCCAATTTCACTTTTTTTTCAAGCACTTGTTCTCGTAAGAAGTGATACTTGATGGGAATGTGCTTGGTATTAGAATGCATAACAGGATTCTTTGAGATACTGATGGCGCTTGTATTATCACACATAATGTAGATAGGAGGTGTACATTTGATTTGAAAATCTTGTAAGGTTTGCATCATCCAAATGAGTTGAGTGCAACAAGACGCGGCAGCCACATATTCTGCTTCTGCTGTAGATAAGGCAATAGAATTTTTCTTCTTGCTTAACCAAGATACTAACTGGGGCCCCATATAGAAAGCACCACCACTAGTGCTTTTCCGATAATCAACATTTCCAGCCCAATCTGCATCAGTGTAAGCATGAAGAGTGAGATCAACATTCTTTGGATACCATACTCCAAAGTCTTGAGTTCCTTGTAGATATTTGAATATTCTTTTGACTGCCTGAAGATGAGACTCTTTTGGATTAGCTTGGAATCATCCAACAATACCAACTGCATGCATAATGTATGGTCTAGTCCCAGTGAGATAAAGTAGACTTCCTATCATAAATCTGTATTCTGGTTGATTCACCGTGGGAGAATCATCATGAGAACTGAGATTACATCTGATTATCATTGGTGTACTTACAAGTTTGCACTCTTCCATGCCACACTTCTTCAGAATTTTCTTAAGATATTTTTCTTGTGATAAGAATATGCCATCTGTATTTTGATGCACTTGCAAGCCAAGAAATAATGTTAGTTCCCAAAGTAAAGACATTTCAAATTCTTGCTGCATAACAGAAGCAAATTTCTGACTCATAGACTCTTCATTACTTCCAAAGATGATATCATCAACATATACAACCATAATCAATAGTTTATCATTTTCAGTTTTTGTGTATAAGTTGCTATCAGCAGACCCCTTTGAAAATCCTTGTTGATGAAGATATTTGTCAAGACGATAATACCATGCCCTTGGAGCTTGTTTGAGACCATATAGAGCCTTTTTAATTTTACAAACAATTTTTTCATCATTTCCCAAAATGAATCCTTCTGGTTGTTCTATATAAACCTCTTCTTCTAGGTCACCATTGAGGAAAGCAGATTTAACATCCATTTGATACACTTTGATTTGTTGAAAGCTTGAAAAAGCAAGAAACATTCTTATGGCTTCAAGTCTAGCAACTGGAGCAAAAGTTCTTCAAAGTCTATACCTTCTTGTTGAGTATACCCCTTTCAAACAAGTCTAGCTTTATTTCTTATGACATCCCCATTCTCATTTAACTTATTTTTGAATATCCATTTAGTACCAATGACATTTTTGTCATGAGGTCTTGGTACTAATTCCCAAGTGTGATTCTTTTCAATTTGATCAAGCTCTTCATTCATGGCTTGAATCCAACATTCATCTTTGCTTGCTTGATTGACATTGTGTGGCTCAATAGTGGATAGAAATGCCAGATAGCTAGAAGATCCCACAAGAGTCCTTCTTGTTTGTACACTTGCTTCCTTATCTCCCAAAATTTGAGATTCTGGATTATTCTTTTGAACATATCTGGATGGAGCTTTTTCAGATAAATTATCTTCAGGTTCTTCATTGAGTTCACTGTCTGTATCATTGTTGTTTGATGTAGAAGGACATATGTCACCATCATCTTCATTTGTTGTTTGTTTTTCTTCTTTTGGGACTGTAGGAGACTCATCAATAACAACATCAATACATTCAACAATCTTCCTAAGTATTTTATTGTAACATTTATATGCCCTACTCCTAGAGGAGTAACCAAGAAGTATTCCTTCATCTGCTCTAGGTTCAAATTTGCCAAGTTTTTCATCATTATTTTTTATAAAGCATCTGCTTCCAAAAACTCTGAAGTGCTTCACAGTGGGAGGATTACCATACCAGAGTTCATATGGAGTTTTATCACTATTTACTCGAACATGTGCCTTGTTAAGAATATTCACCGCTGTATGTGCTGCTTCTCCCCAAAATGTGTCAGGTGTTCCGGAATCATCAAGCATAGCCCTAGCCATTTGTTGAACTGTTCTATTCATTCTTTCTGCTACACCATTTTGTTGCGGAGTGCCTGCTACAGAAAACTGTCTTTTTATGCCATGTTGTTCACAAAAATCAAGAAATTCATTTGATGTATATTCTCCTCCTCGATCAGATCTAAGACACTTGATTTTCAGATCTAATTCATTCTCAACTCGTGCTTTGAAAGACTGAAATTTCTCAAATGCTTCATCTTTGTGTTTAAGCAACCCAATCCAACACATTCTAGAGAAATCATCAATAAATAGGATATAGTATTTTTCACCACGAGGTGACCTTTTCTTCACAGGTCCACATATGTCAGTATGAATGAGTTCAAGAGGCCTACTTGATGATCCTTCCTTGGCTTTAAACTGCACTCTGGTCTGCTTACCGAATTGGAAAGATTTGCATATGATACTTTCAGGTAGAGTAATATTGGGAAGACCACGAACAGCATTAAGTCTGCTTGACTTGTTGATTTGAGAGAAGCTTAGATGCCCCAACCCTCTATGCCATAGCCAGTTTTCTGAAGATTTACTCAAGTAACATTGTTCTTTGCAATTCTTCAATACATACAAGTTGCTTGGAGTCCTTTTTCCTTTTATAATTGTTTTACCTGTATCAAGATCACGAACCACACATTATTTTGAACTAAATACAACTTCAGTTCCTTGATCACACATTTGACTTACACTTAACAAGTTATGCCTTAATCCATCAACATACATGACATCATTAGCCTTCACCTTTTCTTTTAGAAACAAAAACCCTTTTCCTTTAATTATAGCAGGAGTATCATTTCCAAATGTAACTTTCTTTTCCTTTTCTAGAGCATTGTATGCACCAAGTTTGTTTTTGTCACCTGTCATGTGTCTTGAGCATCCACTATCAATGTACCATTGATTTTCTTCTCCTTCTGCAAATAATGCTATGCCACAATTTTCAACCTATAATTCCTTCTTTTTCCATACTTTGGAACTTGAAGGAAAATGCTCTTTTGGCTGAACTTTGCTCCTACACTCAGATTCTTCATGCCCAAAGTTATTGCAATAAGCACATTCAACTTCTCTTAGAAGAGGAGAAAATTTGTTATAGGTATTCTTCTTTGTGTCAATATCAATATTTTTCTTTCTTGATTCTCTAGTCATGATGGTTTTATATGGAACACATTGAACAGCTTTATGACCAAAGTTGTGACATGAGAAACATTGTCCATTGAAAAAGAAATTTCTGCGATCATGAAATCTTCTACTTGTATTTACCTGTTGACCGGTGTTTCTTTGAAAGACATTCCTGTTAGTGTTCTTTGAATTGAGATGATCACGCTTTACCTGCAATGATTCTTTATTCCCTTGCTGAGTGGTAGAATTTTTTAAACCAGCTGTAGCTGATTTTAGATAATTTGGTGCTGAAGCCTGAGAAGATTCACCGGTATATCCAAGACCTGTCCTTAGAAGAGGAGAACGTTGTACCTTGATAATTTCATCTAAGGTTTCAGATCCTTTAGCAAATCTAAGATTTAGAGTCTTAACTTTCTCAGAGTCTTTTCTTAGACTTACCACTTCGCATTCTAATTTCTCAATGTGTTTCTTTGCTTCTTCAAACTGCTTTTCCATAGTCTCTATGGTTATTTTCTTTTCTTCTAAGAGAATTTTACATTCTTCTAAGCGTATTTTGAGTTGATTTTTTTCTTCAAGAAAGTCATTGTCCTCTAGAGCATCCCAAAAAGTATCATTTTCTTCTTTAGATTCAAATGCCATGAGAAGTCTAAGATCCTGTTCACATTCTTCCTCACTGTCAGATAACCCATCACTGTCTTCATGAGTATAGTAACTTTTTCTAGTGTTAAACCGATTCTTATTCTTTCTGGCTACTTCCTTCCCTTTTGCAGGTGTTTCTTTATGAGGACACTTAGCAGCATAATGACCAACTCTTCCACACTCAAAACATTTGAAAGGAATCTTACCTCTGAACCGTCCTGTGCCAAGTTGGAGTTTCTTTACAAAATTTACCTCATCTTCTTCTGAGATATATCCTGATCCTTCTGCTTCTTGTACTTATTTCCCTTTTGTAGAAGCTCTAAAGATAGCCTCTTTGACTTCAGATGGTCCTCCTCTTCTCATTTCATATGCAGTTAGTATGCCATGAAGTTGTACCATAGTAAGATTTTGAAGATCCTGTTTTTCTTCAAGAGCAGAAACTTTTGACTCAAATTTTGCTGTTAGAGATCTTAAAATTTTCTCAACCAAAGTAGATTCGGATATTGTTTCTCCCAGATTTCTCATGCGATTTACAACATCATCAAGACGTAAAAAGAAACTGGAAATATTCTCATCACTATGCATCCTTAAGTTTTCATATTCAATTCTGAGAGTTTGAAGTTTTGCACTTTTTACCTTTGCGTCACCTTCATAACTTAGAATGATTTTGTCCCATATCTCCTTTGCTGTATTCAGCTGCATAACTTTGACAAATTCAGATTTAGTTAGACTTCCTGTTAGAGCATTGACTGCCTTTGCATTTATTTCATAATTCTTCTTTTCGGTCGGATCTGTTGGTATTGCAGCAGGATATTGATATCCTTGTTCAAAAATGGCCCATACATTTGCTCCCATAGACTGAAGATAGGATCTCATCCTTATTTTCCAGAAGATTAAATTGCTGCCATTAAAGAGTGGAGGCTTGATTGATGCTGTTCCATCTTGATTTCTCATCTTGCTTGATCTTCCTTCTAGCGGCTAAGCTTTTTCAGAAGGACCTGCTCTGATACCAATTGTTGGGAAAAATACTGAGAGGGGGGGGTGAATCAGTATTTAGGGAAAACTCAAATATTTTTACTTTTCCTTACTTCAAAACCCATACGCTACTTTCCTAAAGCCAACTCGCGTATACACGCGGATATCCTTAATAAAACATGTGTATGCACAGAGATCTTAATATGCAGATATTTCTTAACTTAGATCTTTGCAACATTCATTCATCTTATGTTTATTTAACAATAAGCATGTGCAATAATAACAGAATAAACCATCACACATAAGCAACACACATGAACACCAGGATTTTAGGTGGAAACCCAAGTCGGGAGAAAACCACCGCTGCCGTTGTCTCAGCCTTCAATATTTTATTATAGAGAAAACATCATACAACCATGTACTGGCGTAGACTCATACCAGCACGCAGGCACCCACCTGCAGAAGGCTACAACCTTCTCTCGTTTACCAGCCTCTTCTGGAAGGGAGATACAACCCCCTAATCTCGTTTACCAGCCTCTCCTGGAAGGGAGCTACAACCCCCTGACTGAAGGCTTCAACCTTCAGCACCACTGCAGACCACGTTTCATCAATTTTCAAACTGGATCAAACAGCTTCAACACAACCCTTCATTTATCAACAAACATACTTTGACCATTGCTTCCAACAGAACAGTAAAACCACTGTAACCAGAATATTAGATATTACCCAGATTTCAGAATAGATATGCAAAAACACATTTGACCTTGATCAACCATTAGATCAGATACCATACGCGCTTTTATTTAATCATACCCGCGTATATACGCGCTTTTCATGAAGCGAACCCGCGTATACATCTGTGCATTTTTCCAAAACAACCTTGACTTCCCATACACGCCTTTGTTTAAACAGATCCGCGTATACACGTGCTTTTTATGAAATGAACCTGCGTATAGATCTATAAAAGATAATTTTTGCAGAACAGTTCAGATCTATGAACTTACCCATATTTCTTCAATTTCTTCAACTGATTTGCGTCAGGTCTTCAATACTTCTTTTCAAATCATCTTAGAGATTCATCAATTTCAGATCTAGAGATTTTTCCCCTTCATCATATTCATAGGTGCATCACAGATTCAGATCTATTGATTAAGAACAGAGTTCAACCATACAGATAAAATTCAGAGTGAAGTAATCATTAAGGCCCAGACCCTTACACACACCCCTTGCACAATGAATTTCTTCTCCTTAAATAGATCTAGCCTTTGACAATACCATGAGCCAAAACCATACAACTTCCAATGGTATTCCTGGACGGGATCAAATAGATAATCCAGCGCTCAATACAATGGGTCAATACCATGGTAAAGTCCCTTGGTTTTATTAATTTAGAGCGCAATTAAGCATACGCGACTTGGTACGTATTTTTCCGTGTACATACGCGACTTTTCCTCAACAAACCCGCGTATGCCTTGTGACATACCTCGTTTAACATTATTCTGGCACTTTCTGATATTTCTTTCTCTAGTACTTCTGAGCTGCTTGTAGAACATCAGATTTACATCATTAATAAACTCATCAAGCATCAAGAACAACTTCATTAAGTATTTCCATCCTCTTCATCAAGTGGGTTGCCATCAAGGACAACACATTGCATCATATTGCCAACACAAGTATCAACATAGTCATTAAAGTGTATATTTAGTGTCACACTTGTTGTAAGTTCATCACAAAGTTGTCACATTGAGGGAAATATGTTGTCAACATGTTATGGATGATCTATGTTGTTATGTGTCAAATTTCCTAACAATGTGATCATAGTCAATTTATATTTTTATTCACATTAGTCTCATTTATCCCACACTTATCCATTTTATAGAAACTTCCCTGTAACCTAGCCTCATCCAGCCTTCCTCAACTGCGCATTGAGCAATTCCAACCCTTAATATACAACCCTATCCCTTAACATTGTGCAATGCAAATTTATTGCCTCCCAAGACTGTGTACTTCATATTTCAAGTGCTCAAGCCCAGACCTTGGCTCCCAGAATTACGTAATAGAACCCTCCAACCTAGCCCCAACTACGCATTGCGTAGTCTTTGAGCTCAAGCCCAAACCATGATCTCTTGAACTGCATATATGCACAATGACCAGGCCTACTCTGCCTCCTTGAACTATGTAGTTGACTAAATAAGTGAAAAACCATACATTCTCACTCACTAAGCCCCAAAATTGTGCAATCTACTTTCAAAATCCAATATGAACTATGGATTCCATAGTATTAGGGCCAAAGACTCAGCCTTGTGCTCTTGAACTATGTAATTGTGCAATAAGCTGGACTCCTCTGTCTTCTAGAACTGCACAATGGGAAAAATCAGTGTTGGAGCCCTTAGCCTCGCTCCCTGAGCTCCCAAACTGCACAACCTTTTTTCTTAGTCCAAGCCTAAACTACGCATTGTGTAATATCAAGGCTCAAACTTGATCCTTGACTGCTTGAGTTGCATAATTGCATAGTCACTGAGCCTCTCCCTTATCTTTCCATATAGTTCAAGCTCAGTTAGTGGATCATCATGCAACATCTTAGATAGGGGTTTATCAGACTAATGTTGTCTTTTTATGAGTGGATTGTAGATGTAGGAACTCTATCATGCTATGGAAAGATGATAAATAATGATATGGGGAAGGAGGACTTGCTAAAAGACACATATGGAGCTGAAAAGGATAATATTATCATCAGACAAGAAGATGAATGAACTCTAGATTGTAATAGAAGACTAAATATCAGGACCGCATGAAGGCTCCATCTAACTCACAACCCTTTGGAGTGTAAATATGAAGAAAAAATCATATTCCTCATGAATATCAAGCAATGGATACATCTCTTATCTAAGACAGAAAGAAAGAAGAAACAAAAAGGATAGCTTGGCACTACCACATCATCATGCAGTCCATGTCATCAGTGTCATGTCATGTCTGGTCACGAGTCATCATATGCCACATCAGTATTGTGGATTATGTAATTATCTATTCAAAATGTATTGTAAAGAGGAAGTATTCCCTAAAGACCACTTATGCTCGCATATGTGTTGAGATGGATTTCGACAAGGGATTCCCTCCTAAAATGAAGTCAATAGGACTTAATTATATATTGGTGCAAAAGTTGGATTATGAAAACACTTCTTTTCATTGTAGAACATGTTATGAAATTAGGAATTCCTTTAAAAAATTTCCCAAAGCTCAAAAGAGTAATGAAAGGAAAATCAACAACAAACCAAAATGATGGGATGACACTTGTAACAGCCCTAGTAAAATATCCATGTAATAAAGTTAATAAATAAAAAATAATAAACGTGGTCATTGGACACATATTCCAAGATAAATGGTGGGAAAAGCATCCTAGTGGGTGTCCACTAGGTTATTATGGCTAAAGGAAATTGGCAAAGGAAATGGCTAAGGATTTGAAAGGCATGAGGCATTTATTGGCATTTTATTTATGAAAATAATTTAAAATGGGAAAAAAGGAAGCTGAAAGGTCATGGGTTATACGTGAGGAGGAAAATGATGGAAAATAATGAAAAATTGAAAAAAATAGAGGCCTAAATAATAAAAAGGCTTTTGAGGATCAGTTGGTACCTTTTGGTCAGTTAAATTCTGGTAGTATAGTTTTTAGAGCTCTCATTTTCTCTCTCTCTCTCATACTCTTGGACACTTACAATTTTCTTGGAGCACTATTGGAGGAGTGTTGCATACTTGGGATTTGGAGAAATAGAAAAAAGGATAAACAGAAAAACGTAGAATACATAAGGATCAACAACTAAACCAAGGTTTGAATGCTGAACCTGAGTTGCATGTATGATTTCCTTATAGGTTTTGGCATGCATGAAACATGCATGTGGTTTCTTGGTTATGATATATCATTGGCATCCATGATTTCTTGGACTGATAGTGATTTTTCCTAGCCTTTCCATTTCCTAGATAGTCGTGGTGTCGTGGGAGTCTTTCCCTTTCATTTTCTAGTTATTTCTCATCTTCCTTTGGTTGTGGGTTGAGTAATTAGTTCCTAGAGCCTTGGTTGGAAAAATGCTCTGGAGCCCTATAATAGCTTTGGTTGATCTACTAGTCCAGGAGCCTTGGTTGGAAAAATGATCTGGATCCTTTGGTGGGTTGAATTACTTGTTCTAGAGCATTGGTTAGACAAATGCTCTGAAGTGCGGCAACATTTGTGGGTTGAGTTACTAGTCCTAGAGTCTTGGTTGTAAAAAATTCTCTATATCCCTAGACAACTTGGGAAGAGACCAACCTAGTGATGGTTAGTGATGACCGACCATAAGGTGGAATAACTGGTTGAGGGTTGAGGTGGTTTGGCCTATGGAAGCACTAATTTGGTTTTGTTGGATTTTTTTCATGAGATTCCAAATTCATGCTTGGAATATGGCATGAGGGTGATTGGACGAAAGATATATTTGGTTCAGCCAATCTATGGTTTAGTGGGTTGTGGAAGTCCGAAACTTGGTTGGCTTTGGCATTTATTATTAAGAACTTCTTCTACTAGGTGTTTCATGTGTAAGTGTATTGGTTTATTTCTAGATATTATGTTTGATTCATCCTTGTTATTTATGTTGTTTATATGCTAGTTATGAGTATGTTTTATGACATTGATGATGTATGGTGCTCATCATATTTTGATTTGTAAATGAGTAAAAAATGAATATATGACCTAATAAATCATATTTTAGCTAACGTGATAAGGAATAATTCTTCTTAACTATTTTTAGATAAGTATGAGACCCCTATACTTAGATATGTTGTTATAACTAGTAGGATGCATATTTGTGACATGTTTGAAGAAATGTTTTTCATGGATGGTAAAGCTCCAGTCAAGTCATTGAACAAGTTTCTCACCAAAATAATTGTCTTCATGTCTTTTATGAGTTCTGGAAGTTTCATGATTTTCTAGGTAGTGATTGGATCCTATCCCTGGAAAATAGCCTTAAATATTACATTCATTGGCATAGCACTGGTAGAAAAAGGTTATAATTGCACTCAGGAAGGCTCATAGGAATGACTGCGGCTCTCAATCACTTGGATTCCTTGGAAAGGGAGCAACTAGGGTTCTAAGTTAGTAAAAATGTTTGGTTCCCTCAGGGGTTGTTCACTTGGAAGTGTGGGTTGGCTCCTGAATTTTTTGTAGCATGTTTAGAAGGTTTGTTTGGTTGTGTTCCATCGGTTTCACTTCCTTAAGGTTACCTAGGAGGTTGAATCACATCATAGTGCCCTTTAGTCACACGTTTACCATGGTGGACCGGTTAGCTTGGGTAAGTCTGGTAGGATGGTGTTCTAGTGTGGTATCAGAGCATAGTTCACCCCTTAAACTGGTTTCATACATGTTGGTTCCATATGTGTTTTCTATTCTTGTGCTCTATGTGATTGTTGTGTATGCATGATGGTGGTCATGATTTTAGTTGTGTCACCATGTGAAAGTAGATGGTATTAATGTAGGATGTGTTTATATTGATCACATGTTGGTTATACATTGGTTATGCATGTCATTGTCTATATGTTTGGTGTATGTATGTGTCATACATATGTTGTTGTGCATGCATTGTATCTAGTTGGTGTTGTGTTTGTGTCATCATGCATGGTAACTGGATAAGGATCGAGATGACACCTATATACTATTATGATTATATTTATATGCATTATGCTAATCTAGTTGATCTTGTAGTTGAGATATCCTCCCCTAAACTAGAATGAGGTACGTTGGTTTGTTTATGATCTGGTTTATATAACATAAAATACCTTGCTTGAAGAGAAGAGCATAAATGGCTAGCAGAGTGGTAGAATATAGCTCACAAGATTCTCCCTATGGATCATATGAGCATCATGGGAAGGAATACTCCCCTCACGTAGCAAACACTCTGAGAATTCTAAAGGCAAAAATAAGGAGTTTCAAAGGAGATAGTGACCAAATCATTCAATCACAAGAGAGACTTGATAGGGCACATGAGAAACAAGATGAATTCAATGCATCAATCCTTCAAATATTTTCATATTTGTAGATACATAGACCACTTCAGATCAACCATGGACAGGTCGACGTGACTAATTGGGCATATGGCAGTTAGTCTCATGGTTTCAAAAGATCAGATAGAGATGACATGATCAAGGATGGTAGGTTTCTGGATACACCAGATAGAAGAGGTGATGGAAACAAATTTTATTCTAGCTTTGGTTCTGACAGACATCATGATCATCATCATTATCATCCTTACAGGAGGAATTACAAGGCATATTTTCTAGATGAGTTTAAGAAAGCAAAGCCACCTACAATTGATGGAGAAACGAAGACATCACAGGATGCATAAGCATGGTTACTCGGGATGAATAAGCTCTTTAGTTTGCATGATTATTTAGATAACATAAAGGCCATAATAGCTACGTTCAGTCTTAAAGGTAAAGCGAGATTTGGTGGGAAGATGTAAAGAATGTTAGAGATATTTGTAAGGAGGGGTTGACTTGGAGTGAGTTCCAAAGAATATTTAGGAAGAAGTATATATCAGAGATATACTATGATGATGGGGAAAAATAATTATATGAGATAAATATGGGATCTATTACCGATGAGGAGTACACTAGCATATTTTTGGAGTTGTTGAGATATGTGCCTTACCTGAAGGAGGAGAAGGCCAATATTTTGAGATTCATCACCGGGTTGCTGATATTGTTCAGGTAAAATATTGAGTTTGATGATCCTAGATCATTAGAGGAGGCCATCGGGAAGCTAAATAATTTCTATGAGAAATCAAAGTGTATATATGAGACCTAAATTGGAAAGGAAAGGTAATGCAAAGAACAAAATAAAATAGGACAAGAAACAAGTAAGGCCTTAGGACACAAGTATCAAAGAGAATGCATAGCTGCATAAGAATCTCAATGCATCTGACAAAGTAAAATAATTTCAGTCTAAGCAGAACAAGGGTGATTATAGTAATCCCATATGGTGTTGGACTTATGGCAATGATCATCGTTAGATTTATTTTCCACAACATAAGGGTGGGGGACCGCATATTTACAGTGCTCAAGAGGCACAAATAGTGGGGAATGTGGGACACAATGTTCCTTGGATTGATGCAGCATTGGATAATCAAGAGGAAACTCATCAGACATCTATCATTGAGATGGATGGTAAACTTTTCGATCAATTTGTTTCTATTTTTATTGACCCTAGATCTAATTATAGTTACTTTAATCCTAAGTTGGTGGATATTTGTGGTTTGAGTAAGGAAGTGCATTCATAATCTTGGTTAGTGCATTTGGCTACAGGTTTAAAGAAGCGAGTCCATCATTTGGTAAGATCTAATGCATTTCAGTTGAATGGTATGCCTACATCAATACATTTAAATGTATTTCTGTTGGGATCATACAATGTGCTTTTGGGTATAGAATGGTTATATATTCATAAGACCAAAGTGGATTGTTATGACAAATCCATTGAATGTTTGGATGAAAATGGGGAAAAAATTGTCTTGTAGGGTAAGAAGAAGGTAACATCAGTTAGAATGGTGACAAATATGCAGGTGAAGCGTAGTCGTAGAAAAGGGTGTATGTTATTTTCAATGCACATTTGTAATGATAAAGGTATGGATGATGAGGATGCAAAGATATTGAGCATGTACTCGGTTCCACAATTGTTTCAGGATGTATTTCTATCATAGATTTTATAATTTCTGCCTCACAGGGAAGTATAATTTTCTATTGAGTTGGTACCATGGGAAAAACTAGCATCGAAGACACCATACAGGATAAGAACTACAAAGTTCTTAGAGCTAAATTTGTAGTTGAAGGAAATGCTTGACAAGGGATACATTAGGCCAAGTGTATCTCCTTAGGGTGCACCAGTATTCTTTGTGAAGAAGAAGGATGGTACTCTCACATTGTGCATTGATTATAGGAAATTGAACAAGGTGACCATCAAGAACAGGTATCGAAATTCGAGGATTGATGATTTGTTTGATTAGTTGATGGGAACAAAAATGTTCTCAAAGACTTATTTGAGATGAGGATATCATCACGTACACATAAAGGAAGAGGACATATACAAGACAACTTTTAGGACCAGGTTTGGGCATTATCATTTTATTCTAGTTCCATTTGGTTTGACTAATGCTCCAACTACTTTTATGTGCTTTATGAATATCATGTTGTGTCCTTATCTAAGCAAGTTTTTTATTTTATTCATTGATGATATATTGGTATATTATAAAAATGAAGAATAAAAAGTTGAAAACTTAGTAACCATATTGAGATTGTTGAGAGAGCATCAGTTGTGTTATCACTTAGAAAAAATGAAGCATCATTTGACAAATTCATATAGTAACCGTATTGAGATTGTTGAGAGAGCATCAGCTATGTTACCACTTAGAAGAAATGAAGCATCATTTGACAAATTCATATAGGTTCATTTGTCAAAAGTAGGGTTATAGGGTTCATTTTTCATTACTTGGTCAAGGAAAATTTTTAATTTTTCTTATTAATCTTACCCTAAGGTCTAAACCCACTCTCTTTCAAATCCCCTCATGTCACATCACTCATAATTTTCTGACAGTTTTCATTTCCCAAGGTTTTAGCACAGAAATGGTCGTTTTAGCCAAGAAACCATTGTTTCGTAGTGAAATACACTGAGAATTTTCACTTTTTGCTACAAATATGTTGATACTTTTGTAGCGAAAAAAACCATAAATACACTAGGAATTCTAAGAAAGTGAAGTTTCCTGTCTGTCATGTCAAAGTAGATGTTAGGTGTTAGAAAATCATTTGAAAGGGATAAGATAGCTACCATTCTAGTCAGTTAGGGTAAATATTAAGGTACATGGTTAGGGCTGAAGTCATCATCACCATTTTAAGCATGTATGAGCCATCATTGTGTTATGAGTGGGCATCGAAATTCAAAATATTTCCAAATTAAGTCATTTCTCTTTCTTCATTCCTTCTTTGCGTGATATTGAGCTCTGGAGAGCATTTCATTAAGCCAAATTTGTGGCTGTTATTTTCAAAGATGCAGATATCAGTGATCAAGTGAGGCAAAGAATTATCAAGCGAGGCAGAGAACTATCAAGTGATGCATAGAAGACACTAAAGAAACTATGGCTGCAAAAAGAAAGACAAATAAGGGTGGCCAATGTCTCAGATATGAGCCATCATATAGGAATCTGATCAATGAAGACCCAACAGTTGTATAAGTCTTCATAAGGACAGGATGTTTACAACTTTTTGAAATACTACAAGGCTGCCATGTACAGGTTTCCAAAGAATTTTCTCTAAATTTCAGTGGAACAACTACTAAAATGGGGATGCTCAATCTCGCCATTACACCAGAGGTCATTGCAGCAGCAAAAAGGATTCCAATGGGACAAAAGAAATTGTTCAAAGGGTTAAAATTCAACATGGAGGAGTGCAAAGAGTTTATCAAGCAAGAAAACAGTGAAATGGACCTCACAAATGCCATTCCAAGGAGCTCCATGAAGGATAACTACTCAA
The DNA here is from genome assembly GCA_034641835.2 of Pinus albicaulis. Classification (NCBI taxonomy): domain Eukaryota; kingdom Viridiplantae; phylum Streptophyta; class Pinopsida; order Pinales; family Pinaceae; genus Pinus; species Pinus albicaulis. Next base: position 1,101,563,202 of record CM076581.1, read on the forward strand.
AGTTGTTGTTTATCATCCAGAAATATTTCACTTGTGAAGGGAGATACCATAAATTCTATTCTTACCATTTCAAGCTTCTCACGCACTTTGTTAGAAAGATATCCACTAGTACATTTTGTGGAAATTCCAACACTTGGTTCCGATACTTATGACCAAATGTCGGAAATTTCCCCAAATTTTTTCAACTTTTTCAAATCCTTCCTGAAACCATCGCTATACCGACATTTAGAGGTTAGTGTCACAATACCGACACTTAGAGGCAAGTGTCAGTCTTGCGATATTTGCAAAATAGCATCATAATTGCGACAAATTTCTGAAGTATGTCATTATTGCGACGTTACAGAGACAAGGTGTTGCTATTGCGACATTTAAAGGAAGGTGTCGCTATTGCGACGTTTATAAGAATGCGTCACTATTGCGACGTTTGGTGGAATAGTGTTGCTATTGCGACAGTTGGTGGCAAAGTGTCATTCTTGCAACAGTTAGGTGATATGTCGCTCTTGCGACGGTTGGTGGCAAAGTGTCGCTCTTGCGATGGTTAGGCAATTTGTCGCTCTTTCGACGGTCGGTGGCAAAGTGTCGCTCTCGCGACGATTGGTGGAAATGTGTCGCTCTGGCGACGGTTGGTGGCAGAGTGTCACTCTTGCGACAGTTGGATGGAATCCATTCCTGTAGTTATGGTGATTAAATCTCACGCGAAAAGAACAAGTGAACAAAGGCATAGAACTGTGAACAAAAGAGGTGGAACCAAGAAGCAGAACCTTGATTAGAAAATAGTGGAAGCGGTTTCGAAATAAAAAACCTGCAGTATTGCGTGGGTAAGTAGGCTATAAGTAGATTTCAAAATAAAAACGCGATATGGGCTTACGATGGACACGTGGCCATAAGTGGTTTACGAAAACCATTTATATCACACGATGTTGGGAAATTAACCGTCATGCAATAAATTAACGCGATATTAGTTTACATTCGTCGGATCACTCAACCCTACGCGATAAGTTGTCCGTCGTTGGAAGCGAGTGGCTTGTTAATGGAGGTGGGCCATATGTAATGTGGGTTCCAAGAAACGTTTGAATGGTCGAATGTTAAGTCCACATAGGTAGAGTTATAATTTGGGTTTTAATCCAAGAGAAATATATATATATATATATATATATATATATGCTATGTCGGATGTGAGGTTTTAAAAGCCATGATCGTGATTATATTTGGATTAAAAAAATGTCAAGTTTGAACTTAAGTAATGTGGCAAGTGCGAGAACCTAAGGCAACCATTGAGTTATGATTCAAACTTTTGATCGTGAATTGTCCCATAATTGAAATATGGACCGGATATTAATTTATGTTGGTGGTGGCATTTAAATTAATGCCGCGGAGGTTCCATGTAATGTTTGTTGATATACAGTGGTAAGTTCATGCGAGTGTAAATTAAAAGATAAACCTTGGATACATGATCTATTTGGCTTTAATAGAAGGGTAGTTATAGGTGTAAATGAGTTATGTCATGGTTTGAACCATATATGTAAGCTTTGCATCGAGAATTGAAATTCTGGGTTGGTTGGTGTTATAACCAGTAAAAAGAGAAAGGGCTTCCGAAGGGAGTATTGAAATTGTCAACTTTATGTTAAACTGGAATTAAAATATTCATTCATTTTATTAGGAGTAAAAGGCCCACAATTTTATTAAAAATATAAACAATTTGTAAAAAGCCCACAATTTTATTAAAAAAATAAACAATTTTATATTAAATATAAAATTGATATACACTTTTTTATTGGGATAAAAAGCCCACAATTTTGTAAAAAGCCCACAATTTGTAAAAAGCCCACTTTTATTTTCTTTTTGCTTATTGAGCTCCCATTGAGTTCAACATGTCTTGGGTTTTCTACAACATTGAGAGAGATAATTGCTAAATATAATTATTATTTTATTTATAGGATAATTTGCATCAATGGAAGAAAACATTAGAGGTGGAAAAAAAATTCAAAAGGGTGAAAGGGGTGATGGTAGAGTTTATTGCCCTTGCAAAAAATGTTGTATGAGAAATAATGTTAGAGTTTTAATAGCAACAGCAACAATGCATTGTAGGAAATATGGGCACATTGATGGTGGATCGAATGACTATCGTCCCGTGGTAATTAATTATCTATCTTCATTATCTATCTTCATTTTGATTATATCATAAAATTTTATATTATTTTAATATTTTTTATATGCGCACTAATGTTTAATGATTAATGTTTGTAATTTTCATAAAGGCACAGTTGCCCCCCAAATTTTTGTAGATGATCAACCAGCTTCCACAGCTAAATAGTAGTAGATTAGATGATGTTGCACCAGTACAAGAGAATATTGCAACAAATATTAGTATTGGAAATGATGTTGTACAAGGTGAAGAACATGAAGCAAATGATGAAGGTAATTTTAATGATCCCATGGAGGTAGATCATGATGCCAATAATGAGACAGTTCACATTAATGATGGGACAAATCAAATGCTCCAAGACTTGTATGGTGAGTCAGATGATGATGGTGGAGATAGTGACGGTATTTATGATGTACCTCTGATTAAAAGGTCAAGTGAACTACTTTTTGAACGGCCTGGGTCAACCTCTTCCGCTTACATTGTTGGCTGTGAACTTAAAGGTTATGACAATTTTTGAATGACAGAGCACACAACTCATATGTATGGAATATATATAAGGATCAGTTATTAAAATGTAAATGTTGATTATTTTCCTTTTTAGTTGTAATAAATGTGTAAAAATAATAATCATATATATATATATATATATGTATATATATATATATATATATATATATGTATGTATGTATGTATGTATGTATGTATGTATGTATGTATGTATGTATGCTTAATAATCTTTACAAGACACTACTTTTTGTTTCTGTTGTAGATTGTTGGGTTAATATTTGTTACCATCGCCAAATACTTTACCTCGAACATATCGAGATCTACGTGCTATTATGAAACACTTTGGAATGGAATATAACACTATAGATGCATGTCTTAAAGATCATATTATATATTACGGAGAACATGCCTTGAAAACAGAATGTCCGAAATGTGGTACCAGTAGATATCGAACAGATCAACTAATCCGGTACAGGCTTCAGGTACACACATATTCCATAATCTGTGCTGCAAAGAATGCCTGTTGTAACAGCATAGCACAGTTTATGGATTTCCATGCAAAGAATAGAAGTGGAGATGGTGTTCTTCAAATGCCTGCAGATGGTTCTGCATTTAGAGAAATCGAGGAAAAATATGTAGATTTTAAAAATGAACCTCGTAATGTCAGGCTTTCATTGGCAGCCGATGGTGTTAATCCATTCGGAGAGCTTAGATCTACTTACTCAGTGTGGCCTATTTTCGTTATCAACAATAACATTCCTCCTTAGATGTCAATAAAGAGGGAGCACATAATGTTGACTATGATTATTCCAGGTATTTGATACATTATTTCTTTGAATGTAACATTTTCATTTCTCTTGTTGTTTGAATAAATATATATTTTATTTATTTACTTACTTATATATACATATATCATGGGAGTAATTATTATGTTCCGTAATTTTGAACAATTAGGTAAATACCAGGTCAAAGATATGAATGTATATATTGAGCCTCTTATCGATGAGCTAATACAGTTATGGCATGGCATCACTATGTATGACATCACTAAACCAATCAAGCAGAAGATATTTCAATGTCGTGGAATGCTTGTATGGACAATTCATGATGCCCCAGGACTAACACATGTTTGTGGTATGTAATATTTCGTTGCACTTTAATATAATACATAATTATCTAAATTAGATATACCATATTGCATGTTTTAAAAATTATCTCATAGTATATTAATTGTTATTGATCCATCTATTGCAGGTCTTCAAACAAAGGGTAGATTTGCATGTCCAGTTTGTGGCCCTAAGATGAAGTATTGTCATTCGCCAGACTTAAGAAAGATGGTGTTTGATGAGTTTAGGCACTTCCTCTCTAGGAACCATAAGTATCGTACTACTGAAAAACATATTTTCAATGATAAAGAAGAAACTGGATTAAAACCACGAAGAATGACACCTCAGTTGTGGAAGTTGGAATATAACAGAATTAATAATTGTCAAGCAGCTGGTACGTAATTTGTATATATATATATATATATATATATATATATATTATTTTTTTATGTAATGTTTGGAATTTTTGTTTTAACTAATGAATTTATTTTATTGTATTTTATAATTATTGTTCTGATTTATTTTATTCTTTGATATCAAGGTCATCGTCGCGGTGAAGGTACTAATATTGTACTTCCACTTGGAATGAAATGTTATCCTTCTCAATTCGCAAGGTTTCCCTACTATGAGGACCTAAAAATAGCTCATTTGTTTGATACAATGCATGTCGAGAAGAATGTGACAGAAACGTTATGGCGAACCATAGATGGTGCACATGATAGAGATAAAATTGACAAAATTTGTGCTAACATTGAGAATTTGAATCATGCAATGAAAAGTGTGATTGACAGATCAAATAACAATGGAGGTCAAAATTATAATAATATTCCATGGTTATTAATAGAACAACAAAGCAATGATGTAAAAGAGGTCGTTAGAAGAATTAAATTTCCAACAGGTTTTTCTTCAAACATAAATAATATCTTAACGAAGAAAGGTGACTTCAATGGGGTGAAAACACATGATTGGCATACCTTTGTTAAGGTAATTTTTTTGGTATACGTTTTTGTATGTTATTTCTTGAATACATATTTTAAATTTTCCTTTTTTCTGTTTAATTTGGAAACCAATAACGATTCATTTTTTATTGTTATAGTATGTTCTACTTGTATCTCTCCCAAACGACTTCGACAACAATGTCAAACAAGTTATATATGGTCTTAGTAAATACATGAGGTAAGTAGTTTTGATTTATACACAAAATCTAATTGCTACAATTTATTTTCGTACTTGATGAAATGATGTATTAATTTACTTGTAATGAAATATATATTATGTTTCATTGAAATAACCTTGCGTAATGATTTGCAGATGGTTGTCATTGAAAGAAATCCATCAAGATGAAATAAAGTATTGGAAGAGAGAAATTCCTCGGCTAATGTGTGAAATGCAAAATTATCTACCTCCAACATTTTTCAATGCACAAGAACACTACTTGATACACCAAGTTGAGGAGATTGAAATGTGTGGACCAGTACACACAAGGTCAATGTGGATGGTCGAGAGGCACCTGAAATCCTTGAAGGCTTTGGTTAGACAAAGAGCACGACCCGAGGGTTCTATGGTGGAGGGATATGTGGTATATGAATCCATGGTGTATATTAGTCATTATTTTCCTATATTAGCTGCGCTAGCTATGAAGGTAGTGGATTGCATTTGGGATGTGAACTCCATCAAAAAATTTGAAGTGGAGCACCTGTTGGGAAAAGGTAGAATGAAGAAAGTGAGAGGTAAAAGATTTATTATGTATAATACATATAATGTTTCATTTTTTTACATCATGTATATGATTATTATATTCATTTAGGTCTTATTCTTTCATAGTTTATTAATTAATATAATTTACCATGGTTATAAGTAATATTTATTAATATTGGTGAATTATTGTTTTTCTATTCAGGTGCTCAAGATTATGAGGCACTACTTTTATACATTTCAAACAATCTTGAGTGGATGAGTGAATGGATTGAAACATGTAAACCACATAACGACAGTAGGTTATCATGGCAACTACTATCTGAATTGATTAGAGAAGCGTATCGTAGTGGAGATGGAAACGTTACGGACAAGGAAATCAATTTAGCATATGGTTTGAAATATAGAAAGGTAAGTAATTAATTCACCTATTTTATTCATTACTTATTTTATAATATATTTATAATGTGACAACAAGTTTGATTTTTCAGATAATTTTCATGCTGTGTAAATTATATGATTAATTATTAATTGAGAATGCATCTTTTTCATGTTTGGCATATTGTAGTTGAAACACCACAAGGCTATGTGGTGCAATGGTCGTAAATTTCGCGTTAAACAGTTGGATGATAACAGGAAAACTTCTGATAGTGGGATAACTGCAGTATTCCAGGTCACTAATGTTTCCTCCAGGAGTGACAGACATCCTCGAGAATATGAAAATAGATATTATGGGTTCTTAGATGATATAGTTGAGTGTGACTTTAATTCCTTCAAAATAGTTTTGTTTGACGTCAAATGGTATAGGCTACGAATGAATGTATGTGATGATGATAGAACACTTATTCAACATGAAAATGGATTTCCAATGGTTAAAACATCGCAGTTTGAAGCAGGAAAAGATCGCTATGTTTTTCCAAGCCAATGCGAACAAGTCTTTTACTCAGAGGTTCCAGGTGAGAACGAATGGTCATTTGCTATTCGATATGATCCAAGAGGAAGGCTAGTAGAGTATACTGTAGAGGAAGAAGATGATATTGATCAAGAAGAAGATGATGCAGTGGCAGATGAGCAGGAAGATGCATTGACAGACGAAGAAGATATCTTAGAAGATGAACCAGGCATAGGAGATGAGGAAACAATTATTGATGATGATGTCGACGAGGATATTATTGAAAATGACATAATTGATGATGATGATGACATGGTCGATCATTTCAACACCATTTCTGAATCAGATGTTGATATAGATGTTGATCAGTTGGATGAAGATCAAGAAGATATAGAAGAAGAATATTGATACAGATGTTATGTTCGAGTATGAGCTGGTATGTTATAACTTTATATTTTAATATGTAGGAATTATTGTCTTTAAATAATTTAATAATTATGTGGGTTTGTTGCATGTTGTTTATTATTTCAAACCAATAAATAATGGCCTTACTATTGTACAAGCTAAACTAAAATTATATGCCATTTTTAAATCAATCCTAAGTTGGCATTTGAAAGGTTTTAATACCTATTTATATGGTGGAGCATTACCGCCATAAACTATGGTTTTAATAGGAATTTCAAACGAATTACAAAGGTTTCGGATTAATCATGGCAGGCCTTTCAAAATTTTACATTAATCACTATAGCTACCCTGCATGTAATCAGTACTACAGCTCCTTGCCTTTTCTAATCGACTCAAACCCTACTGGATATACGCCTTTGTAGATCATTAATACAACTCCTTTCCTTTTCTAATCGACTCAAACCCTACTGGATATACGCTTCCTAGTACAAAGAACTGCCTGTCGCGCAAGAAACTCCAGAAAGCAGGCCCTTGTTACAAAGAACCGCTCGTCGCGCAAGAAACTCCAGAAAGCAGGCCCTTGCTGCAAAGAACCGCCCGTCGCGCAAGAAAATCCAGAAAGAAGGCCCTTCCTCCATCAGTAGGAAAAATGGTATGGCCAAATAGAATTTTTCCAGATTTTGAAAAGTGATTTTACCATTTAGAATGCCCAGGATTTGAAACAGAGCAATAAATTGGGCTGCTTGTTTTCCTTGAATAGGGCATGCCTGTAGATTTAGTTTTGTTTTTAATAAAATTCAATGTAAGACATAACGAATTCCCTAAACCTCAGTCTCCAGCATGCTTTCCATAAAATTTGGCAGTTGATTTCCATCATCACAATTTGGTCTTTACAAGAAGAAAAATTGATCACCATTTCCTACCATTTTCCTTCAAACAATATTAAGGGCATGCAATCATCATCCGACTTTGATAGATCCATCCGAATTTGATAATACATCACAGCTCACATGAATTGCATCTTCATTTTCAATCACAGGAAAATAAATAAACTCACCCCCATAGCTTTCCAGGGCTATCATGCACAATTGACTTAATCCCATATTTGGCATAGTTGTAAAAGATGAGGGAATATTTTCCTTGTACCATGGAAAATTAACATCCCAGAGGCCTGATGTTCCTGTAGCCAGTACTTCAGAAATTGTGGTTTTCTCCATGGCCATGTTTTTAGGGTTGGTCTCTTTCTTTGCCTTGCCATTGTCGGGAAAAATCTCTAAAAAGCTCTGTACTAGTGCAGGGTGAAAATTAAACCCACATATGTTCATATTATAGTCACACATGAACATACTATTGTAATAATCAGGTGCTTGTAATTGAAAAGTATCAATAAATCTAATTTGTGATAATTTATCAGCGTAATCACCACCACAAACATTAGCACAATTTCCACGTGGCATGGATGATACATCTCCCTTGATAGGATTTATTCATTCAGCATAAGGGCCAAATAAGTTAGCCATGTGGATATAATTATAGCTAATGCTAAACCTCAATCTCCAACATGTTTAAAACTAGGATCAGATCAAAATACGGCTACAACTATCATTGAATGTAGACAAGTATGCGAGAGAATTTCTATTTTTATTTTAAGCTGTCGAAGCCATCTTCATGCTTTTTATGCAGCATCCACTTTCTCATTATATCTTGTGAGTTCTGCAAGATACACCTAGTCACACTGGGGTCAAACCCAGTTCACCTATTCCTGCTGATTAGCCTCCAATCTGTTCACTTTTACCTGGAGATATTTAACATATCTAATAGTATTATTAAGGAAAAAAACAGTATCCATGCAATCTTCACCAGAGATTATATTTATCGAAGTTGGACCATTCCTTTAATTCTCTCTTTTTTGGATTTCTTGGCAAAAGTAGATTTCCCTGAATGAGATTTATGTGACTGTCTTCATCTAAGTGCGCTATTCTTTGTACTTACCTTAGTCAGCATGCTAACAACACTCAATGCAAAGATATTCTTGTTGTTGCATTCATTCTCATTGGAATTTTTGCAATTATTGGTTTGAATGTCCACTTCCTGGGTCGGAGTGACCAGAAGGAAGCTATCAAACAAAAAAACTGGATCCTTTTGACAATAAAATGCTACAAAAAAACCCACAGACAATGACTGTAGCTGCCATCTCAACTTACAAATAGTAGTTAGCCCATTCCTATCCATGTTCTATTTAATCAGCTGATTCAATTACAACCAATGAAGTTACAATACAAGTCTGTAATGCCAAGTTCTAGGATAGTTGGACCCTTTTCTTGAAGCAAGAGTTATTCAACTTAAGAAAAGAGGAGGGTTTCAAGGTTTCAAGAGTTTATTTCTTGACTCTAGCTGAAAACATGGAATGAAGGGAAACCAACGAGCCTTGTTATATTCAACCTATGGAGGAGAAGCCCTGAACAAGCTAGTCAGGTGATGTAGCGCTTAGCCCCACACACACTATTTTTTAGCTTCGATCACCTTTGTATTTTTCCAGAGTATCCTGGGCAGGGGAACCTTGCCACTTTATAACACTTGTATATTTTACAATTTCTTTAATAACAGTCTCCCAATCATTCACTGATTTATTGAATACCACAACAAAGTTGTCCATATCCAAATTGAGGATCACTAACATTTATTCATGGCCATTTACACTCGCACTTCTACACTTCCTCCTCCACCTCATTATAGATCATGACATCTATGTTACTAAAAAGTTCATTGATCGATTGATATTGTTGTGAAGCAGTCAACACAAATCATTTGATTTAACTCTCAATTTTTCTACAACAACGTATTCTAAGAGGCACAGGTTTTCCAAGATCCAAACAACTACATCATTCATCCAAATACAGAGTTAAATACAGAGTTTTAATCACCTATAATCATATAAGGGACCAGTTGTATCTGAAATGAAGCACATAAGAATGATGGTTGATTAATATAGGGTCATATATAGAGTTTTCTTCATATAAGGTCTTGGTTTTTCCTCCTTCACAATCTGCATGTGTTTTATGTTGTGGCTCTAATGTATCAAAATTTATATAGAGGTTGACATCCACTAGGTGTTCCAAGAGGATTCTTTAATACATCAAGCTGAAAACTCTATCTCATTTATTTCTTGAAGCTCAAATGTTGTGTGAACCTTAGGCATCATTGCACACTAAAGAAGCCCCGAGCAAAGGTAATTAATAGATACCAAATAATTATCTCTACACGGAGTTACAACACAGGAGAACAAAAAACGTATTAAGATAGGTCTAATGGGAAAATAATGTTAAACGAGAAGAGAGGCAGGTCTTAGTGAGAATAATGGAGTTATTAGAACCACCAAAGATTTGATATCACGTCATATAAAGGTGTAACTCCAAACTTGGATCATATTCCATTAACATGAATCCATATTTAATATGGTAATATGACTCTTGATTTCATCTTTCAAGAGGTTAATTATGAACCTGATTTGTTTCCATAATTAATATACCTTTTGAGATTTTAAAATTTCACTACAAATAACCCAGTTTAGTCTCACTATCAACTCGTCTCTTGTTTGGGTGCCTTAATGTGCAATGACATGTTTCCAGGACTGAATTCAATGCAAGGCATATTTGAAACCCTAACTCTGTCTTTCGGTGTCTTATTAAAAATTATTTCAGTTTTCATTTTGTGTTTTCAAGTTAGATATTGTTTTCAAGTTTTTACATTTATAATTTTATTGCAATGTGGCAGATAGATCAGGGTAGTACAGGAACAACCCCAAGACAGGATGATCGCGGAAAGGGGCCAGCGGAAGAACATGTAAAGTGCCAGAATTGCTCTATCTTCAGGTATTTTAGTTATTTACATAATTGGAATAATATTAATTTTGTTCAAATATGAAGACACCTATCCATGTTATGCTTGATGATTCCCTCTATGAGGAAGAGCTTTCTTCATCCCTATCTCCATTGCTCTTGCTGCGAAAAAAGGAGCGAAAAGAAAGGTCGGAATTTGATACTTTGATAGACATGCCTCAAACACCTGAAATAGAAGAGAGGATAAAACAACTTATGACCCAGCTAGAAACATATCAGGTAATAATAAAAAATCAAAAGGATATTTTCTTTGTTCTGCATGAGATGAATTGTGATAGTTTGATTTTTAATTTTTACATTGACTACACTAACAAAAAGTTCTTTTGTTTGTAGCGTTATTTGACACTTGTTGAACCCGGTGTTGGTGGTAGTGGGACACAAGGGCAAGAGATTGCCCAACAACCCTCTCGTACACCTTATACTCCTTTAGGTGCCAGCCAAGAAACACACCCTGCCCAAGCAGACACCCAGCCAACCACTGAACGTGTTGGTAGTGATGAGGCTGATATGGCCAACTTCATTATTGCATTTCCTGGAGCTACACGTGTCAGCTCCACGGGGAGCATTAATGGCACGTTGTTGGTGAACGATGAAGGTGTCCCTATAAAGCACTTACAACTCCCAGATAAGTTTTAATATTTTAACTATTTCATGTACTCTATCTAAAACATATTTTATAATTATTTTTATTTTTAAATTAATGATAATATATTTTTTTTTCTGTGTAGGAAAAAATGAGTTCTATAGGTTTTTGGAGAGCCATGCATTGGTAATTTTTGGCCCAACCATACGCACAAGGTGGAATTCCCAGAATTCAAACCTGAAAAAAGAACTTCTAGATTATCTAGAAGCCCTTTTTGGGGTGGGCACATTTGACAGAACAACGGTGGCTCGGGTGGCTGGCAAATATTTGAAATATACCAGGGACACCTATAGGACGCAATTTCAATTTAACCCTAGATATGAGCATCCTCTCACAGTTCCAGAGAGTGAGTGGAGAGCACTAATCCATCACGAAAAAGAGAAAAGGGAAAAGAAAGAAGGAAAAATTCCAACTGGACCCGCAAGGTAAATTACAACTTTAATTCAATCGCTTTAATTTTCTCTATGTCAAAAATAAAAGTGTGCTACGTCATATCTGACTTCAATATTTTGATGATAGGTTGTCTGACACCTTGAAGGAAACCAAAGCTAGGATTGAAAAAAAGGGCCATCACAAGCTAGGCCAGGGCGGCTACTTGAAATTAGCCGCAAGAATTGTAAGTAGCTAAACATATTATAATTAGTTGTATCGCCTTCCAACGTTTTTGTAATCCTATCAAATAACATTAAAAATACACAATCATATGTAATGTAGGGTGATGAATTCGGAACATAAAATAAAGAGGAAGATAAAAATATCGCTTTCCATTTCGGCTATCAAGCCATAGTTGAACGTCGCAGAAGCTTGGGGCAGGTCCCAAGATCCAAAATCCCTGATAAGGTAAACTTTAACCTTTCAATATGTTTGTTTTCATCCATAAATTTAATGTCTAAAAACTTTGTTTAAATCAGGGGAGCAACACTGCCGATGAGGAAAATAACACAGTTGTAGAGCCAAATGTAGATGTTCCTCACGTGCAACCTGATCATTGTAGTGGGGACCAGGCTGACAATGCTACTATTAGTGAGGGTCGTGACGGTAATTAATTTCCACTTATATTTTTTTCTAATTATACCTTGATGGTTGTCCTTATAACGTTTTTTGTTTAAACGACAGAGACTGTTTCCCTTGAGGATCTTACCATCAGAGAGGAAGACAGGGCAACAGTCCCAACGGCAACAACTAGTGCACTTTGTAAATAATCTCATTGCAATTTTTTTTATTAATATTACCTAACTAGTTCAATGATATTTACAAACTGACAATTAAAATTTAATATTATCTGTTTTTGTAGGCGATGCCCCGTCACTGGATGAGACCAGACATCGTGACTACGCAACTAGGTCAGCAGTGCAGGTCGAAAGGCACGAAACAGGAGCAGAGCACGATGATATTGATGATGTAATTAGGAGCTTTAGAAATAAGAAGAAGAAAAAGAAAATTTGATAATGTAAAATATTGTATTATTATAAGACAAACGTTACCATACTTGGAACGTTTTTTGCGTTATATAAAAAACTCATTTATCATACTATTTTTATGTCAAGCACTAATTTCAATGTTTCCTTGCGTACTTTTTGTTGCATTGTTTTTTTATTAGTTATTGAATATTTTTTTTATGCTCATGAAAGTAAAAAATGAAATATAGATTGGGTATTGGGGAATTGAGAGTGATGTGGGGGAGGGGGGGAGGGGCCATAAGAGCTTCCACCTTCACGTGGTTGGCCCTATTTAGTAGAGAATAATTTATTGGAGAAATTTAATCTTGGAGCAAACCTCCCCCGATCGTAGCAACAAAAAAGTCACTGTTGACTTAGTTGCTACTCTTTCAGATCGTGGGAGGCTTGTTCCAAGTTCATGCGACTCCAATAAATTGTTCTTGAAATGAAGATTAGCTTATTCAGGTATGTTTTGACATTTTCAACATATGTTCTAACATTATCATCAGAATGCATCTTAGAGTAAAAAATAATACATCAATTACTTGTATTTATTGTATAGATAATGATGGATTTTGATTGACTTGGCAGTGCAGGTACAAATCCTCTTGCATCATGAGCAATATAACTTGTCAACCAGGGTCATGTCCAGGATATTTTTTCTTGTGCGCTTGACCTGGTTTGTAATGTCACATTTTGTAAGTTCCTTTATAGTTCATAATTCAATATTAAGCTTGTTCATGATTATTATCAAGGTTTTTTGTATGTGTTTTTTCATCTATTTGATTGTAAGCAACTCTGCATGTTTCCTATTGTTCACTATAATTTCTCCATTAACCACTTCCAGGATGAATCTAACTTTATTGTTACATAGGTTACTTTATTGTTACTATGATTTCTCCATTTACGATTTCATAGGTGACATCATGTAAAGTTGTTAATCTCAGGTTGGTGATAAGCTTTAGTTCTCCAGATTTGGGGCTTTTCTGATATTTTCTCCCTCATGTCATTCCTGCATCACCTTGTTGTTTGAGCATGCCGATTGTCTACCACTTGTACCAATTGGCACATGTCAATCTCTGAGTGGTGCCACATTTCACCTATTTTTGGCCCACTTGACCACCTGAAAAACTCAAATCCACACACCATGTGTCTTTATCATGGAGTGCCACATGTCCTAGATATTTTAGATGCTAACATCATGCTTCTAATGTGTTATGTCAACCAATCACAGTGGTCCATGTGGCCTTGTGCCATGTCACTAGTCTGGAAGAGAGATTTGAGCCTTTTCTTTTCATGATTTTTCTATTATAATTTTTTTCTTCAGGACGGGAAATCCCTTTTGCAATAGATGAGGATTTTCCCATTTCCCTGGAGTCATCTCCTAGGACACCCTTCAAGCCATCATCCAAGAGGCAATTTTCAAGTCTCTTTTGTTTCCCTCTTTCCATTGAATTATGCGCTTCTAGAAGACCAGTTAGGGCACTCTTCTAGCCCTTATTCCATTGCCACTTAAAGGAAGAAAACACTACCATAGGGTGAGGTTGCTCCTCAACTATCCCTACTGCACTTATGGACCAACCAGCAATATGAATGTTTCCCTTACTTATGGAGACACCCCCTATGCTATTGCACATTCAATTCCAAGAGCTACTTGCTAAGGAACACTCCTACGCTATGCCTAACGACCCTCCAAACAATCCCTCTAACTATTGTTGTATAATCCCTTGTGTAATCCCCTCTCCTTCCTTGACACATCTGGATAGAGGGAAGCTATTCTGAGTCAGTTAATTTGATTTGAACCCATGATCAATGTGCTTATGTTTGCCAAAAAATTGCATTGTCCTGACAGGTCTATGTGAGATGGCCTGTCAACGTGCCTTTATTTCTCATCTTCTAGGTCTAAGCCAGGCATTGAGTCCAGTTTTTCTTCCTTTATTTCTCATCTATTCATTTTTACTACTATTTATATGTACCAAAAGTACCATTTCCAATGAAGGTAGGTGTTACTGAGAATTTTAGGTGTAATTTCTTTAAATTTCTCAAGTTTTTGCATTGAAAGTTGAACTCTTGAGCATGTATTTCATCCTTGCCTCAGCTCTATCTGGCATAGCAGACTAAAAATGTAATGGCAGAGATGTTTGTTCAAGTGAAGCCTGGCCATATAGAACTACCACCTTTATGGACTTTGCAAGAGGATTTCCTTTTTTTTTTGTTGCAATTAAAGTTGCATTTTGTTTATCAGGCAATACAAACTCTTATCAAATTGCAAGGTGTAATTCCAATATAGCTAAGATGGGGCGGACAACATGCCATGAACATCCAATTCAAAAGTGCTTGTTAGTGTTTAAGTAGCTTACAGTTCTTGTTCCTGACATTAGTTTTTGAAAAATCAATTTTCTAAACTGTTTTAACCCAATTTTCTCATGATTTTATGGAAATTGGGTGTTTGGATCTAGAAAATTTAATCTCTATTATTTTGGCTTCTCTTAGTTGAATAAAATTTTAAAATGTAAAACCCATTATAGTAAGTAATCAAGTGTTCACTGGAGAAGCAATACCCAGTTTCAATACTCATGCTCTCCTCCTTAGTATGGTAGTTCACTCAAGTCCTCCACCTCCTGCATACATCCTGACCTCTGAATCAATTAATTGCGAGACTATCATGCTGGGATACACCATGTTCAAACTCTTTGCCAGAAGAGCAGACAAATTCATCTCCACATGGGCAGAGAGGAAGAAAATGCAGGTTTAAGGTTTATTCATTGCAAATGGAATCACCGCAATTTTGACTATTTTTCAATCCTCCCAAATTCTATTGAGGAAGCAAAAGTAAGTATATTGTTGATCCATGGATGCCTGTTAAGCCTTTCAGATAGTTGGAAGAAACCTACTATTTGAGAGGCTGAAGGTATACCTTTCCTATGCTTGGCGATCTCTATAATTATGACCCTATATGAGATTCAAATGATCATCTCTGGGGTCTATTATATACATTAACATAGTAGTCAAGCAAGGGTGTCGACTGCATCACATTCTTTGGACTTCATATTTATGGATGAGAGTTTCTCATTTCAAAATCCATGGGTGGTAAAGGTGGAGGCCCTCTATGGGATCTCCATTTCACTATTTTTTGACAACACTGTCCTTC